>OX375868.1:31687461-32009031 GCA_947359475.1 Heligmosomoides polygyrus bakeri
TGATTTTGGACACAACGATCTTTCGGCAATATCCTATCGAGGACGTGGGCGCCCTAGGCCGAGCGGCGCAGATGATGACGTCATCGTAAACCGATATTTTCGAAATTGGCCGAATTTCCTCGTGCAAACTTCGTCCAAAATCGTCTAGGGGTTATTTGGGGCGCTGATTACGAATCCGACGTTCGTTTTTGAAAATCTCGACTTCGGTAGGTTTTGGATTTTTTCTGGATAATTGAGGGTGGTCGGGTCAGGATCATCGATTTTGTTCAAAATTCGTGTAGTGTCGGGGACTTATTCGGGGGTGCCGAACACGATGTCGAGGTACATTTGTGCGATTAGGGCAGGAGAGCGCTCATACCGCTAACTGAGGGTGATCGGTGATCGTGACCCCACCACCCTCAAATGGGAAGCAACCTGCTGAAGTCGGCGGAATTTTCAAAAACGAACGTCGGATTCGTAATCAGCGCCCCAATTAACTCCTAGATGATTTTGGGCGAAGTTTGCACGAGGAAATCTGGCCAATTTCGAAAATACCGGTTTTCGATGACGTCATCGTCCGCGCAGCTCGGCCTAGAGCGCCCGCGTCATCGATATTGTCAAAAAATCGATTTTTTGAAATTGATCGAGAGTGAAACCATTCGATAGAGCTTTACGTTATAAACAAAACGGTGTTATTGGGAGTGTCGAAAACCCAAATTTGGGCGGGTAAGAGGGCAGGAAACTTCAACCGTTAAGTCCGCCGCCCTAAAACGGCAGATGGGGCTAAAGCAGTTTAGGCAGCTGTGAAGTTCTGAGCCCGTCGCCGTAAAGTAGCTTAAGTGTTCTGTCCGCATACGTATTTTGAGCTCGTTAGCTCGCCGTGTCTTCTCGCAGTGGTCCACCGAAATCGGAAAAAATGCGTCACGCAAGCCTCACCTGCATTTTCGCACCGCTGTAACATTGCCCCCTCCTGAGCTAATCCATTCTACTTTAGTGTACTTATATATCGTTCTACTGCCTACAACACACAAGTTGCAGCCGAAATGATTCGAACTCGACAGAGTTATTGTGCTCCGAACACGCCCGCTCGTGCAATTTAGAGCAACAACGGCAGACGCTCTCCGCGCTGTTTCTCGCCCAGATTAAAGGTTTTTCCACTCTGTATGACACCGTTCAATTCAGCATGAAAAGCTCTATCGCATGGTATCAAGCATAGCCCAACTCGAAGATATCGATTTTTCGATGACCTCATTGCCCTTCCGCCGCGGCCTCGTCCTCGATGCTAAAAAGTCAAAAAATTGATGATCCCAAAATCGGTCGAATTTGACACCGTTCGATAGCGCTTTTCATGCTGAACGGAACGGTACCATTCCGAGTGTCAATGACTCAAATCTGGGCGAGTAGGAGCGCAAGAAACTCTAACCGCTAGGTTTCGCCCTCTAAAACGGCAGCTGAGGCTAGGCAGTTTGGGCAGCTGAGGAGCTACGAGCACGTCATCGTAAAGTACCTTAAGCGCTCTGTTCGCGTACGCATTTTAAGGCCGTTAGCTTGTGGCGTCTTCTCGCAGTGGTCCACGGAAATCGAAAAAAAATGCTTCACACAAGCCTCACCTGCATTTTCGCACCCCTATAACATTGCCCCCTCCTATGCTAAACCATTCTGCTTCGGTGTCCTTGCAGACCGTTCGACTGCCTACAAGACCTACAAGCTGCAACCTGAAAGGTTCTAACTTGACAGAGCTATTGTGCTCCGAAGACGCCCGCGCGTGTAATTTGCGAGCGGTCGCCCCCCCCCCCTCGATTGAAAGGTTCGATTCTGTATGCATTGTTCATGGCGCACTCCAAAGGCTCTCTGGACAGCCTTGGAGCAATTCCTGAGTGGGGTGGCGGGGAATTTCTGATAAAACTCCCCGAACGCTCAGTCTACAAGCTGTCCACCGCCCGTCGATTGAAAGGTTCGTCTCTGTATGCATGTTCGTGGCGCACTCCAAAGGCTCGCTGGACAGCCTTGGAGCAATTTCTGAGTAGGTCGGCAAGAAATTTCTGATAAAACTGCCCAAACGATCAGTCTACAAGCTGTCCCCCCCCCCTCGATTGAAAGGTTCGATTCTCTATGCATTGTTCACGGCGCACACCAAAGTTGCGCTGGGACAGATTGGAGCTAATTCTGAGTAGGGTGGCGGGTGATGTCTGATAACATTCTCCAAACGGCTCGAAATAGTCTTGAAAACGTCGCAGTTCCCAGTGAGAGAAGGTAGAAGCGCAGGGGACATGCGCTCGCCCACTCAATTGATAGGTTAGGTTCTGTGTGCATTGTGCACGGCGCACTCTCGGGGCATTCCTGGCATGACAGAGCACTGGCGACGTACGCCATCTTTGAGATACTCCGAAAGCACGCATATCCTGGGAAATAAGCTGCTCTAATCGCCCGTCCAGCCAATTTTGGACCACCCACGGCGAAAATACGGGTGTTCCGGTAAAGTTTTACACATGTTTGTGTAGATCTCGAAGAGGCGAATCGAATGGTACCAACCTTTATTCAAAAAACCTAAAACTGAAGGAGTTGTGAGCATGCGACACTTTGCGACGCTATGTTGGCGTTTTTTCGCCCACTTTTGACCGTGCGGAGCGAGCGGTATTGTAACAGATATCGACTGATAGTCTTCATGGCGAAGATTCGGCATTTAGCTTGAAAACAATAACAACACATTTTTCAAACACAACTGTTCAAAAAACGACATCAAACTATATATGGAGCGTTCAGATGACAAAGATGTATTCCTAAACAAAACGAAATATATAAACATTCCTTAACTAAACAAAACAATACTGAGAAGAAAGAAAATAAAAACAGCCAGAAAATTAGGCAAAAATTAGGTTGTGTAACAATAAATAGGCTGCTCTCAGTGCTGTTCATCACTCACATGGTCCCTGCAATGAATTAGAAGTACTTCTCCATACCTACCCTCACGAATGATACACCACCAAGAGTCACTTTCCTTCGCATCTGAACTACAGCAGCAACTGAAATGTTTATAATAAGTGTGATGTACATAATAGTTACCTCGAAGCAAGGCTGTAATATCATACTTACCTTGATTTAAGAGATGAGCTACACTGATGACTATAAATATTCCCTTCATATTTTATATATGGAGGGAAGCTCTCTCACGAACCAGGATCACAGAATTAGTTATATACAAATAATCTCTAAAAGCAGATTCCTGGTAAAACCTAAAAAAAGCGTTTTTTAACGCGACTAATTAAAGGCTAACATGCAATCGTAAAATACATATGTCTGCAGCAATCATATGAAGGTGTAAAAAGGTATAGAATTTCAAAAAGGGAGAGAATTCGAGTTTGTGGCCGCACTGTTACCAAAGGTTCATCATAGCGTTACCTTCCATTTAATGCAGAGCTTGATAAAAAATATGTCATGAAAACAGTGAAGATATTTGCGGTTTTGTTGACAGCTATACAGCTTCTGAAACATACCACGTCTTTTTACGTCTTTCGATTAAAATGTCTGCTCACTAAAAGCACATAATCAGATGTGTATTCTTATATTATTCGTGAAGTAATCTGTGGCACAGCTCGAACTGCTTATGAATTCTAAGCGGCCCAACAATAGAAGACACAAGAAAGGATATGGAGGAAACAAATGAAAATAAAAAAAAGAGAGAGAGGAGATGAAAATAGAGGATATAAGAGAAGGTTATAAAAAAACATGAAAAAGGTTCGTTTCGCCACTTCCTTCAGACGAACCTTTGTTTTGTGCTCCTCCCGTGGCTCTTCAGTCTGTAAGTTGCAAGTTCTTCAAAGTAGAGAAAACGCACAGACTAGACAACCCCATATATAGCCTTATGAAGGTCATGGCGAGACGAATCTTTAGTGTATTTTTATTATTTTAAAAACTTGATGCTTTTGAAATTTTTTTACTCATTGTTCAATGCATTTTATATATTTACAGGCCAATTTATTAATTTTATTACTTCCCCAAAAGTGCTCTAACACGTAGAACAAAAACATCAAGAACAACGGTAGAGCTAAGCCAAATTCCAATCAAAATAAATTAATCAAAATGTCAAAAATCAAAAAAAAAAATTACAAGAATGAACGGATATGCCTTCGAAACAAATCCATATGTTTGTGCAAAGTATACACTGCAGGATAACTAACAGACTAACGACAGAGGTTAGCGACAGAAAAACAAAACGTAGGGCAAGAGGAGGCAATGCTTGTGGGTAGCTGACGCCCATATTTTCTGTGGTGCTGGATTTTTTGTGATGCGGACACGATATCAATCACGAGTAGGAGGATTTGTGACAGTGTGGACAAGATGTTTTTACACAGCTGGAAAGCAGCAACGGCTGGCACTCAAGTGTCGTGAAGTTAACCTCACAAAACCTTAAGAGTGTACATCTTACACAGGCAGAGCTGTGTCCATCGCTGGGACTGAGTTTGCAGCTCTTTTCAGAACAGTAACCTTAAAAACGAGAAGGTGTGCTTGACGCAAAAAAGAGCGTTACCTCATCTTGAGATGAAGTCTTTCTGGAACCAAGACTTCAACTCTCAAGTAGCGTCAAAAGGTAGCTATCTGGTCGTCAAATTGAGTAAATGCGAAAAACCAGTTGAAATCAAGTCTTACATAAGCTAAAGAATAAGGGATAAAGGTTGGCGTTATTCAGTTCCTGCCTGGATGTGCCACGCACTGAACTTCCACGGGATCTGCTAGAGGCGATTTGAAGAATGCGTATTTGGCCTATGTTATGACTTGCGGTGAGTGGCCGGGCAAGTCAGCGCTTTATCCTCCTCACCATCAGACAAGTCTGGTAGCAATTCGCCGAACCTGTAGAGAATGTTTGGTTGTTCTGGGCGGGAAATCCGAACCAAGAACCTGGTATCGGGTGCACGCAACAAACGGCACCTCCTCCGACTGCACCGCACGCCCTTCAATTCCAGAACCAATTGCAAGAAAAGTTTGTAAGTAACGAAAGCGTGCAAATGCGCGCACGGCTCCGCAAATCGCTGGTACAGAAGTGTTGAGGTATTTACATGTGTAAATCCTCGACAACAGCATTATAGGAAGACTGAAGAATAACTGAATCGCTCACCGATAGTCATGTATGCGTTTTTGAAAGAGAGTGCAGTTAGAAGAGGGAAGATCTTCTCTAACAGTTGAGAACTGACGACTTCTTCCATCGGTCATTCTAGCCTTACTATCTTTATCAATTGCGCAGGCTCCTAGAAGAGTGTATAAAATAAATAAAAACATATATAAATAAATGTTGTGTCTTAATATGTTTTATCCACTGCGGGGACGTAAATCTTTTCAGCAAAAAGTAAAACTTTTCAGCCATTCCGGAGATCTACATATGTGTGAGGATAACAGCTTGGTATGAGGGGTGAACGGCATTTAACGAAGCATAGCCTAAGACATTTACTATGTGTGTATGTATTAAAAGCAAGAGTAAAGAATAAGCCATGCAGTCTGCAGTGCATGCAGTTACTTTTGATCCCTCTGCATCCTGTCCTGGGCATTCAACCAATTCCTCACTGCCGACATTAACAACCATTACTACTGGTAGGTAGAGTGGCTCGGTCCCCTCCAGCACACCACCCACAGCATTTACCCAACACGATTAATTCTAGTTTCCACGGAGAAATGGACCATGAAACATGCCGTAAAGGGGGTAAGTGCCACCATGACATAGGCATAAAGCCTGGAGTTCATGTCATTGCCCACCATCCGCTTTTCTTTCATGTTGTGAAAAGAGTTTAGTTGATTTCCCAGTGGAGGTTGCTGGTGTCCACCTTGATCTAGCGCTGGATCGGGAAAGGTGGCGTCATGACACCAGAATAGCGAACCCCGCTACAAAGTGGACATATGCTAAGGAAGAAGAAGAAGAAGCTGATTTCGCAGTGAACAATAGGCTAGAGGTCAAGATACTGGCCTGTGAAGATCTAACCAACTTCCTCAACATTCAAAAAACGAGAAAACTATTGGATGTGATTGCCGAAAGGGATATATATGTAGTACAAAGGGTAGGTGATGAAAGGAAGGAAGGAGAGAATGTTTTCATGCCATTCCGAGTCGTTGGAAAGACAAAATCTATCATGAGATGTTTCATTCGTACAACGTGCGCACATGGTTTCAGAATGGTTGCTGATTGATTAACAACGAGCATTATCATTGGAGTTTTACACAAGAAAAATTGCTGGAGAAATTTTCACGCTGCAAGGAACAACTGATTATCCTTCTCTTTCCTTAAAAACGAAGCAGTAGAGCGACGGAAAGACCGATTAGGAGTTTGGAGAAAAGATTAGTCTATTCTTTTCAGAATCAGAGGAAAGCTCTGCAGTGCAACCGGGCAGAATTCGTGCAATGAATACGTAACGAGTAACAGAAGTATCCTCTGAATCTTAAATAAATAAAGAATATTTCAATGTGGGCGATTTTGAAAACGTCTGATCTTCAGGCCAGAATTTTTTTCAGCTGAGCCAAATGTTACTTAGCCCACGAGTGAGTGCGCGTTCGGTATGTTATGAAATCATTATGCAACGAAAATTACATAGCTTTAATTTCATATAGAATTCATCAAATGATGTCTAATTTTTGAAGAACGTAACCTTCTTTTTGGCACTGCTATTAGGTTGTCCGAAAAGTTCTCAGCGTTGTGAGTGCTTCACTTTGAACTGCCATAGCTATCTCAAGTTTTATAGGATTTAATCGAAATAAGCACCGTTCAAATCAGCACCCTCTTGCCAAAGGCCACCTGTCGACTTATTCTATAAAGCATTAGGTGATCGAAATACGACAAAATTCACCACGAAAGCTGTTTTGGTTTGCTCCTGATTGGTGAAGGTTTTACCAAGTTCTGAAAGTGTCTGAAAAGGAGGTAGTCGGTTGGAGAGAAGTCTGGAGATTATGGCAAGTGAGGCAGAACTTTAACCCTTAATTCGTTCGATTTTCGAATAGTGATTTGTGAAACGTGTGGGTGCAAAAGAATCGGGACTCTTCCGGTGATCACTGCTGGCTGAAGTGGACATAATTTTCAGTGCATTTCGTCCAATTCCTTACAGTGCCAAAAAGTTGTAATGCACCAGCCGACCACCACACAGTGACTATTGCCTTTCTTAGGAAAATGCCTGGATTGTGTGATCGGCGTCCAACCACTGTCCGGAACGTCTCCTGTTATCATACAGAAACCACTTTTCATCATAAGTGATGATTCGATCCAAAAACGGGTCAGTTTTGTTGCATAAAAGGTGAAAAGAACAAATCTCGATATGTGATTATTTTTGACGCTCACTCAGCTCGACGGGCACCCACTTTTGAAGCTTTTTCATCTTCCCAAGGCGTTTCAAAGCATCCGCAACAGCAGCTTTGCTGACGTCTAGCTCTTCCGCGATCCCGCGAACTGTTTGGGATGGTTCAGCTTCCACCAATTCCTTTAACTTTTCGTCCAGAATTGCTCTATCTCGTCCGCTATGGGGTCAACTTCTAGACGGAAATCACCGGCCCGAAATTTTCTGAACACATTCGCACAGTGCTTTCTCTAACGCTATTAGGCCCTCACAGATCATTGATTTGTCGTTGTGTCTCGCCTGCGGATTATCCGAATTTGAAGTTACAGTAAAATATCGTCCAGAATTGTTCCTTCGGCAGACTTCAATAACGCCGTTAAGAACAGAAATATAAAACAAAGTTTAAACAAAAACTATTCAGTCAGATAGAGCGAAAAATTCTACACAGAAAGTAGAATTAATGCGCAATGCACGTTGAATTTTTACTTAATAATAGACGAATGAACAATAGTAACACAAAACGCTGAGAACTTTCCGGACAATAAAATGTCCGATTCTCGTCTCAAGGGCTCCATGACTGGGATTTCAGAAGCGATTTGTCAAAATTAAAGCACACCTCATTGATTGTGTTAGAAGGGGGTTGCTCCTTAATTTCTCAGTGAACTAGTGGTATGGGACATATTGAACGAAAGATCCAACCGTTAAAATGATTGAAAGCCTTGCAAGGATAGGCGCTCGTCCAGAAGAGCAGGAAAAGTATAGCCCAAATGATCCTCCCATAATTTAGGCTAAGCTTTGATGTATAGGGAAATGCCTTGCTGGATTACTTTTATGCATGAAAGAGAACTCCATTCGGTTTGTATTTTATAATTCGGGGCTGGGAGATTGACAAATGATGTCATCCTCTGATTTCCTCAAATTATCTACGAAATGGTCGAGCCTCTCCTCTCCATCTCCTTCATACAATCTAGACAGGGTTACAATAGCTAATTCTGATACGATCACAGATCTCGTGTTGAAGTATGACAATAAGCTGGACTTCTCCGTTTACCTCAAAATGATATGTTGTAAAGCACATGGTGTAACATATCGAATATTTAAAGGGCTATCAACCACGAATGAAGAGGTACTACAAAAGGCCTACAAAACATTTGTAAGACCCATCGTAGAAAGTGGCAGCATAGCGTTGTCGCCGCATAAGAAAAAAGATATCCAGTACATTGAGAAAGAGCAAAACAGCTATACTCGAAAAATAATCACCAGATATAACGGATTCTTTCACCCCCAGGTTCCTAAAGATTATATTCGAAACAGATTCTTAAATGTTCACTCTTTGTTCTCTAGAAGAAGTATGGCGGATGTCTGTTGGGTCTACAAACTTCTCTCTGGCAAAATAAAAATCAAACTCGCGAAGTTTTACAAGCTGCGGCTTTCTAAAACAAGAGGAAGCCCACTGAAAATCTGGTATCCGAAGCCTAAAAACGGCGTTAGAGCACATTCCTCCACGGCTAGGGCAGGATCCGCATATCTAGCGTTAAGAAGTACTGCAAATCCAACTCTAGATAGTTATCAAACGTTTAAAAGACCTGCTGGGAGAACCCTCCTCAAATACTGATGACATTTTCTGTTTGTGTTTTTGTTCCGATTGCTTGTTACTGCATCCTTCCTTTTTTAATTTAACAATTGCAGTTTTACACCGTTTTGATTTTTGTCGCTATCTATTTAGCTGTTCAGTTGGGTGGCGATACCATGTTCGTTGCCGTATCTCACGTCCATCTTAAAGGGTCGTAATAAACTATTACAATTACTATTACTATTACTATTACTATTACTATTACTGTTATCTCCTAGAAAACAACAACCGTGCATTAAAAATATTAATTACACGTTATAAAGGGCAGCAACAACAAGCGAACGCAAACGGCATTTTATCAGTTTTTTGAACAAGCTACTTCGTTTCCTCCAACCTTTTGAACTTTTGCACAATCTGAAACGCAGATCTTTGGTATTAGGTGATCCATTACCGGTATAGTTCAGGAAGGAATAAATTGTGCTGCTGGTGGATTGTAGGTTGCTTATGAGAACCTGTGGATAATCTATTAATAGAGAATCTATCTAATATGATAAATAGTTGCAACTAAGTCCTGTCTAGATAAACTAAAGATTACTACATACCCGTACAAGCGGCAACTCAATCCAACACTTCGCGAAACTGGAAAAGAAAGAAAAATCAAAACAATGGAATCCGGTGATTGGAGTCCTTCCTGATTCTGCTCAAATTCTATACAATTTGCTTAGTGAGCGTTATTTTTCGGAGTTCTGAAGAAGCTTGCAAAGGAGAAGAGAAACACCACTGTCCACTACAGAGTGGACGATGGTGTCGAAGACGTACACTTGTGGATTTGTTCCTCCTCTAGAACGTTCACAGTATTCCGTTGGCAAATGAAAAAGGATTGAGGACGGTGTTACTCAATCCCTTTATGGGATGCTCCACGTTTTCTGCTTCTACGGGATATCTTGGAGCGATTTGAATGCGTATTTGGCCATACAATAGCTTGCCGTGGCCAGCCGATGAACAAGTAAGCTCTTTATTCTTCCCGGACAAATCTGGTATCATTTCAACGACCCCGCGGGAATGAAAGGCTTGCTTAGCCCGGGTAGCCCGGGAGGGAAATCCGAACCAGGAACTCGGTATCGGGTGCAGGCGACAAATGGCACCTCCTCCGACTGCGCTACACGCGCTCTTCGTTTCGTTGGCAAATATGCCGAAGTTTCTTGCCATAGTTAAAATGGTTGGCTCCGAGGAATGTTAGATCATTTGAAAAAATTAGAAGTCAAGGATGGTGAAAACGTTGGGTCCGACACAGTAAAAATATTGAAGAACAAATCGGACAAAGTCGGTAAGATGTTACCGTAAGAGGTGAAGGACTCGTAAGTGAACAAAAGCCTGAAGGTTCCGTACACAGTTTGAGTAGCGTTCATGATGATTAGCTAATGCAAAGCTCATAAGTTTTCTTCTAGGAAATTGGGAAATGCAGGAAAAAGCAAAATGTCTGAATACAAACGCACTGAACTTCTACGAGCTGATACTACACGTTGTACGTTTCGCCATTCTTCCTTATGTTCAAATTTAGACTCACTCACATGTATTACCTTCTCACGTCAGTAATGCGAATAAGCAACATTTTTTAGGCCAACTTACCTACACGATGCAGCAGCTTTCAAACCATTGGGGATGTTAAACATTAAAAAATCAAACGTTAAGTAATCAAAGTGGCACTGGGCGACGACTGGTTCAATCCAAGGGCGAAATCGGAGTTGGTGTCGAAGGGGTGATTGCCAAATTTAAGGCTCGCGCTGCCTGCCGGCCGGGCTTCCGTCCTCCCTCCGAGCCGCGCTCGCTCTCTTCAGCGACACTCCGAGCACCATTCGAACGACTTTACACAATTCTTACGTTCGCCTCGTACAACAGTCTGGCTTCTTCCCTAAAATCCGCCTACGACACGCAACCTTGGGGCGTGCTATTTGGTGAGGCACGTCCAACACTCCTGTTCTGATGTGCAGGTTCATCAGCGCATAGAAAGAGACTCGCTCAGCGGCTCCAAATCTTCTACGTTCCAGAGTCTGTTGTTACACATTCTTGCAAGGAGCGTTGAATTCGAACTCTGCGCGAATCATCTCATATTACGACATTATATTTCGCCGCCTCTGCTCAAATTTTTAATAGAGTTCGCCCATTTTCCCATTCTCTCTGTAGCTCTATCTCCAGGCAAATGCGTCAGCTGATTCTCGAGATTTAGCTTTCCTGTTACGCCATTCTGTTCTGTTTTTCTGTTTCTGCTTTTGCTATCATTAACTTCTATCCTCATCTTTTGGTTAAAGAAGGTTGTTATGAATTCTTGGAAGACTGTCATTATTGTAAGCTTCCAACGTGTTTTTGCTAACTTGTTGAAGCTCCTTGTTATGTCATAGCTAAGAGTACCTATACTTGCGTTAATAGTTAAATATAATTGTGTGCAACGTTTTTGTGCCCACTCTTTTCTCCTTTTCACTGAAAGGTAACCATTCAAACACGAAGAAGATTTTGAAACTGATTTTGGAAAGTTCTACTCAGAGGTTACGTGAGTTTAGGAGGGATCAATATGTATCTGTCTTCATTTCTTGTCAGAAACAAGTCTTGAGCCATGTCATGTGTTAATGGAACGAACGGTGGAGTTAAAGAAACGAGCTCAATATCTGTTTTGTGGAACGCGTGGATTGTTTTATGATCCGATCTTCTCTTCTAAAGTCTGGAAAGTTCTCTCTTTGAACGTTTCATGAGCATCGATCATTTAACATCAAATCGCTAGTGACAAACTGACGGACTGTAGTTTTTAAATATTAATACTTCTTAGCTCTGTCCTTAATTAATTCTATCAAAGGAGCAATGATGATGTCAATCTGATTAGGTTTTTTTAAAGGAGGCCTTCCTGGATTCTGTCGCCTTTTTATCGATCTTTTTAAATAAAAAAGATCTTTATCAATATTCATTTAATTTTTTATTTATTTATGCACCTTGAGGAGATTCTTTTCAGTTTCACTAGTCGAGGCGCCTGTCAAGTACTCGGAGGAATGCGTGTAAAACGCGACCTCGGCGAAGCTATTGGAATTCTGAGGAACTGTGATCCAAGCTATTGCATCTATAATAGTCCCTGAGCTGCGCTACAGAAGCTGAAGACCCTTGTGAGCTAACGCTCTAGCTACGTGCTCCCTCCTATCATTGAAAAATGAATGACAGCGCACTGCTATTGTTGACAACTAAAGGAAAATAAAAAAGGGTTAATCAATAGTTTTAGGATGCGTTTGCATTCTACTTCTACGGGATGTCGTGGAGGCAAGCTGCGTCAGTATTCGGCCCGCGGTGCGCAATTCAGTGTTTCACCCCTCCCAGACAAATCTGGTACCAATTAACCTAGCTGGGAGGGTTGAAAAGCTTGATTGGCATGAGCGGAAAATCTAGGAACCTTTAATGGTCTACTCGCGGCACCAACCGCCGAGGTTGCTGATAGATAGATTTTTTTATTGATAGATTAGAAAACTTTTGAAGTCTTTCGTCTTTCTTCAAACCTTGCGCAATAGCCAAATAAATGCTTCAATAGGAACATTCTCCAAACAACTTTTGAAATAACTTGTGATGTCTGGTTATGGGCTCTTAAATGCAAATGAAGAAATGGTATCTGAGAATGTCGGTGAAGTCACCAAGCTCTCTCTCCCATAGCTGCTGTGGTTGCAGGCTTCGCTGTTGTCATTTTCTGGGCAAAACGGTAGTGTCACATCTCAGCTTCAGCCAATGTTAGGTTGGTGAATAGCATCGCAAAAGCGTCCACACTTGTTCCTTCTACACCAGCTGGCATATCGAAACAAAGAAAAAATGCCCCTCTAGGTTATTCGGAAAACGCCTGGGGTCAGTTTGGTTGCTTCTCCAAGGATGGTCGCACCAATTATCAGCAGCCGTCATTTGTCCTCCCAAAACACCTTCTGCACGACAGTCGAGCTTTCGCGGAGAACGGCTGCCGATGTCTTTTGCTCCGAGTGGACCCCGTCCCACTTCGCTGATGAGAATCCGCGCGTTCCCTCGGGCGCCGCAGCAGTCGCGATTCATCGCGAATGGCTGGTGGAGGACCAAGGCGAAGGGCAGTGGCGCGTGGCCGCTGGGCCAAGTGTTTCCGAGCAGATGAGACTAATCAAATATTCAACGACGGCATTATATTCGCGTAATTCGATACACCTCCTTCACAGACACGACGGGGCTTGATCGCGTGAAAACCTCGGCCGTCGGCGGAGTGCTCGTGAACTGCTAGCGCACTATGTGCACGAGAGTAGGCCACTGTCATTTTCAACACTACCTAGTAATGCATTTGTCTCCTAACTAGGGGCGTGCCATATCCACATTCTTCGAGCAAATATTTCCGCTGTTTAGGTCGACGTGCGAACAGCAACCATAATTGCTACAAATGTGACCTATTACGTAGTATTCTTAGCCAAAATAGGCACTTTCCAAAGCACGCTGGGCATTTTCCAAAAAGCAGATTCCTTTCCTCTAAGCAATTCAGACACATTTGACCTGAAGTTGATCACCTTCAAAATCAAAACAAACGTTGCCCAGACTAAACTACACTGAGCGCTGTGTGTGAATTTTTGTACAACTTTTATTATTTTACCGACGTCTGGAAAAGCAGCAGTATTTCGGTGGGTCATCAGATGAGGGAGACCTGTGCTTGTCTAGCACGTCGCGATTTGCATTTGATCGGTAGCAGAAATTCCGTTTGTGCGAGGTTATGCACTAATCTACGCTGCAGTAGAAGCAAATGCGGAAAAGACGCACATTCCCACTATGAGTCTGCGGGCGAGAAGAATCAACATGATCAATTAGACGTGCCGAAGCAGTGCATGGCTCGATCCCCATTTGCAACGCCCGCAAAAATTGCTGCAATTTCACACGTTGCAACAAGCCTCAAACCGCTCCTGAAAATTCAATGAAGCTTCAAGTCATGTGATCATTCATGTGATTTTAGGTGCAGGAATATTGCAAATCTTTACAGTAAGCCATAAGAAATTTTTAAATCGAAGATCTGCTTTGAGATTCTCAAAGAATGTCTGGTTTCATTTGGAAGTCTTCCGTTTCGAATTTAAAGGTGTTCGGGTAGACTTCAAAAGCATCCGACGCGGAAATGCTGTATTCTCTGTGTACAGCTAGATCCTTCAAGAAGGCCTCTGCCTAATGGGAAGCCCACAGGGGCTTAGCCGCTAACGAGTGGTTCGTTGGTTCGAGAACAACACCCGCTAGTGCCTTTCTCTGGAGGCTCGCGTTCCCTAGACACTTTAATCCCACAACAAAACCTTTCCGCTGTTCAAAATAACACAATAGCCGTAAGCTGTTAGCTGTTTTGTTGCGATCAAAACTTCTAGCGCCAGGCGGGTCTCAAACTCGCACCTCCCTCTGACCGGGCGGGAATGCTCTACGCCATTACACCACTGCCGCTGTTTGGTCGAACGCAACATCCACACGTCGTGGGACCCATCAGCACTCACCCGTATGTCGGGATGAGCCGGTAGCTGATATCAGCATGGAACCAGTTAAGCTGTATGTATATTTAACAGCGCTGTGTATTTCCTCGTTGTTAAACTCCATATAGCATATCACATGGCTACCGAGGCTATGAATCTTGAACATTTACTTCCTTCTGTCCTTCCTTCTTGCTTTCTCTGCTAGCATGGAGCACATTCAGAGGTTCATCCATATCTCCCTTCCATCCAATGGCCAGTCACATAAACAAGACATGTAATACTTTTGTCTCCACAATAATCCATAAAGTAAAGTGCCCGGAGAATTCTGCAGAGGAGTCGTTAATGCCGACCTTTATCCTCCACTGATGGCTATCTTCCAAACACTTCCGTGAAGCTGTTTATGAGGGGGTGGATCAGGCAAAAATTCACGAAGCTATTTCCGTCGCTAAATTTGTGAAGGTCAGAAGAAGAACAGTTGCTGATTGAAGTGGTTGGCTCTTCTTGAGGCGTAATGTCTATCAGCTCCTAACTTTTCTCCTTTCCAAAGTTCATGGTAATCCCCGTCTAGTAGCATCAAGTCAGCAAAAGAAGAAGGAAAAAGGTTGTTTCCTGTTTGGTAAGAGCATTGAAAAAACAAGGAAGTGAATACGAGGCTATGTCATCGTTTCCAGTACCGAGGAAAGCGTTAGAACTTTAGCCAGGTACGTTTTCAAACTGCCCCACGAATTGCCGTAGAAGTAGAAATACGTGGCGTATCCCAAAGAGGGATTCATTGTCCATTGCGATTGTTCGACATTTTTTTTACTCTTTTTCCTTTATTTCCGATTTTGGAGCCAGTTTTTTCTTCACTATTGGATTGTCCGACCGAAATGATCCGAAATGTGGAAACATTACGGACATCAATCAGTCTAGACACTGCAGTTCGTTTCCAGCCTCTTTGTGAAAGGATGACCGCGATTTTTTTTATTCAGCGGACAGGAATACCGCATGGAAAGAAAAGGACTAAAGATCGTTCAAGGTGAAAAGTGAAATTCGATCTTGTAAAAAACTGTTCCTACCATAAACCGTATGAATCACTAAAATTCCATTAAATAAGCCTTAGGTCTTAAGTGTCTTCACGCTTGGCTTAATGGAGAACATCTGGAATAGGGAATTTTGCGAATATCAATTGTGATTCTGTACTGAATTGAAGAAAAGCCTTGAAGGAATTTCATGTTCATTTATTAAATTTTAATTTTATAACAACATATCCTTAGATATTCTACAAGTATATACTATCTAAGATATTGTCTAAAACAAATCCACAAAGATCCGTCAGGTTTTCGATTCCAAGAGTTGTATACACCACATGTCCCGCACTGACACCGCATTCAGATCTAGTTCGAGCTAATACAATGCAATACAATCTCACTTCATTTCGATTTATATAGACGAGCTAGTCAGTTATAAATAAAAAATGACGCACTGTATGAATTTCTGCAAGCTGATGATCGCACAGTGCTTTGGTAGGTATTTCGAATTACCCATCGTGCAAAGAGCACAAATATGCTCAGAATCACATTCTATCCTTAAGTTGATACTGTGACATACTTCGTGAATGATGTTGATTACCAGGTTTTCCCCTGCAATTTAGAACAAAAAAGTTGACAGAATCACAGTGGAATCTGCTCAAACTCGTCAACATCTGACAAAGAAACCCGCCCTAAGGTCTGGCCGGTGGAAAAGACCTATATGTACAGGAGCGCCTCTGCTCAAAATGGGCCTATCTTGACCTTATTTATGCAAAAGACACAGTGGATTAAAGATTGAGCGCAGTACCCTCTCCCAGGCTTTGGTTCACCTCTTCCACGGCGCCGATGATAGTTGGCCTAGTCGTAGTAGGGTGGCAGACTCACAGGAAGGAGGGCAAGGGTTCCTATTACTAGCTTTTGTTCCCTTTTGAACGCATATAAGACCAGATAATTGGGTAACATCCTTCAAACAGCGTCTATCTTGTATAGCAGCCGTTCCAGACATGAGCAAAAATTCAAAACAGATAAATGAATTCGCTAATAACATCATTGGGGTTCGGTCACAGTGGTGGTCTTGTTGAAGCTGCAGTCTGCTACAATTATTATTTGAGCTGCCGAACGAAGGAAAACTGAAAATTATCCGACAACGCATTCGCGAATGTTAAGGAACGTGAACACACAAATTATCAGTTTCTTCCATGGCAAAAGGTATAGGATGAGTTAGCATAGTACCTATCAGGGTGTGCGTAATTACGATTCACGATTTTACAATTTACGGCTGTTTTTGGCCAGTCGGAGGAGGCGCCGTCTGTCGCTTGCACCCGATAGCAGGTTCCTGGTTCGGATTTCCCGCTCAGGCCAACCAAGCTTTCCATCCCTCCAGGGTTGGTGAATTGGTACCAGACTTGTCTGGGAAGGATAAAGCGCTGACTTGTTCATCAGCTGGCCACTGCAAGTCATTGTATGGCCAAATACGCATTCAAGTGGCCTCCACGACATCCCGTAGAAGTAGAATGCGTGGCGCATCCCAAAAGGGATTGAGTAACGCCGTCCTTTATCCTTTTATCCGTTACGGCTGTTTTTGCCAATTTTTTGCGATTTACGATTCACGACATTTTGGGTCGTAAAACGCAAATTTTCGCAAGTGTTCTTTGATTAACCATCAACCGGCGTCCAAGTCTATGTGGACTGGACGCCGGTTCATGGTTAATCAAACCGGTCTGGGTTACAAAGATGTGCTCGCACTAATGGTCTCCTTCCTAATCCCACTCATCCCACTTTATTTTAGAGTTGTTTTTTGATGCTTTTATTTGTTACTGCTGCAGACTATACCGTGCTCTGCACAGGTCTCTCGAGTCCGACTCTTCTCTTCTCTTGACCAACTTTTCCATTTCTCTAACATTGTAAGCGCTGCCGTTCGGAAGCGAACAGGCTCAAGAGAAGAAACAAGAACAATACAATATTATAAAATAAGTTCCTGTCTAGGGGGCTGGGGAGGCTGGGCTCCTCCGTTTCCAGTCCAGGACTAGCAAGGCACTTCGCGTTCCTACTGCGTTGGTTCCGGGGTAGTTCCATTCCAGCCCACAGAAAGACATTGGAGGCAGTTTCTTAGAGAAAGAGAGAGGACTATTCTATTTAGATCCACGTCCTGCTTGGTAATAACGTCAAGTCAATTTGTTTGTACATAGTAGATTCATGCTACCCCACTTAATAGAATTGATGCAAATCCAAGATCCACATCATTCGTGATTGGAAGCAGGATCTTGAAAGTTGCTGCACTCATGTGGAAAGGATGAACCACTGATGTTTCTATCGGTTTCCCTTGCACTTCATAGGCCGGAGCAAATTGATACACAAAATGCGGTAAAAGCGAACGCGTATTATTTCAAGAAGAGGTCGAATTGGTTTTGACAGTTTTGATCTCCATATTTGATGGTGTGATTGAGTTTACCGTACTGACCCTACCTAACCGCTTACGATTCTGAAGACTCTCGGAGAGAAAACGTTCGCTACAGACTTGGCGAACGGTAGCCCAAGCAAGTGCAGAGAATTACTAAATAGAGGTGCAATACTATAAAGCATTAGAAATCTTACAAATCCAGGCTTGGGCAGGAAACCGGCGCATTGGTCAGTGGTGAAACAATTTTTTAATTTTTAGTTTTGACGGCGAATTTTTCGCAGTTGTTTCTATTAAATCCTAGATTTATATGTAAGCTAAAGAACTAGTAGTAAGTTAGGAATGTAATGAGTATTCAAGCGATGCAGGTTCTTTGTTGGAATACCATGCAAAGGCTTAAGTACATAAGGTTTTTGAATTTACAGTTTTTTTTCGACTTTCTTGAAACGTGTAAAGCTTAGTTTGAAAGATGTCTTATAACCAAGAAGGCGTGAAAAAAAAGAAATAGTTTGGTACGAAAGCTGCTCAGCTTAAGCCGAAAATAACACGACAAATAAACATCGAATCACATATGAATAACATTAGCAGAAAAAGCTTCTGGAAATTTGGTTGTACTGCACTACGTTCAGGTGCCTCTTGCGACTTACGGTTTACGATTTACGAAATTTCAAATTTCATTTACGCACACCAACGGTACCAATCAAAAAGGAAATGGAAAAAACTCAAAATGCAAGCTGCTGTGACCAACCGGTTGGAGGGCTACAGCTACCAAAACAATTATAATTGACTTGTTTCCGTAACCTTTTCAAACTTTAGATGTTTTTGATTTTCAGCAATTCGATGGTTATGGCGGAAATTAGATTCGTATGTCGCCGGCGCATAATATAGTTAATCTCGAAATCCTGCACCGGGCTGGAGGTTCCAGAAAGAAAGGTTAAAGGATTGGTCGAGTAGCGCTTCATGGTCTAAAGACAATGGGAATAAGGAAATGAAATCCAAGAACCCTCAATTTTATAAGCATGCAGAGCGAAATCACAACGAGCGGATTTTTTTTCGGATTTTTTCTATGTATCCCCACACTGCCACTAGACCACCGCTCGCCGAGAGGACGTGGCAGACCACTAACTGTGAACGGTTACTGCACCCAACATTAATTCGGCTGAAACTCCGTTCTTTGCAGTATACGGGTTAAGATGTTTGCAGTATACGACCACGCTTGCATTTCCTTTAGGTTAGACTTTCCTAAACCGAATGAAACTGTTGTATTGAAAAGGGATTTTAAGGCTGCCAATTTTGAACTCATCAGGCTTTATCTTAGTCAGATCGACTGGTATGGATCATTTTCAACACTCGAAGCTGTAAACGATATGTATGAGATGTTCCTGGCAATTCTGATCCACTGTATTGACATTTACGTTCCCTTAGTCTCTGTGAAAGCCCACTGCGGTTCCTTACCGACACATTTGCACCGCTCTTTCCTCCTCAAGTCCCAAGCTTGGGACAGGGCAATGGCAAGTGGCAGCCGCGAACATTGGGCGATGTTCGATTTCCACAGAAATAAATTCGAAAAAAAGCTGGCAAAGTACAACAGGCATATCGAGAAGAAGCTGATTGAGTCAAGGAACAAGGGCGGCTTTTATAATTACCTCAATGTCAAGCTGAAAAACAAACCCAAAATTGGTCCTCTACTTTCAGATACCGATGTCTTCTGTAGGACTGATAGTGAAATAGCCGAGCTATTGGCTAATAGCTTTGAGAAAGTCTATAGTTGTAAGGACGACAGTACCAGTTCTCACACCGCCCAGGCACTGGTACCTGTCATGACTGACTCGGCGTGGTTCTTCGCTGAGGAAATTCGGAGTATTATCATCAGTTGGCCGAAGTCATCTTCACTAACGCCCGATAACGTCCCCTTACCGTTTATCAAAGCAGTTATTGATCACATCGCTGCACCCCTTGAGTTCTTGTTCAATCTCAGCTTCATGAGGTCGGAGGTACCCGTGAGATGGAGAAAGGCCATAGTCATCCCTATACCTAAGAAACCTCCTTACTCGTCACCCGAAAATTATCGCCCCATTAGTATAACCTCAGTTTTTGCTCGTACTTTTGAAAAAATCCTCAAAAAGAAAATTGTGGATCATTTAATGGAGCATTCGATTATCTCGCCCTACCAGCACGGGTTCCAAAAAGGGAAATGTACGGTAACAGCAATGCTCCAGTCGCTAAATGACTGGACGTTGGAGTTGGATAAGGGCAATTCTGTGGATGTTATCTATCTTGACTTTTCTAATGCTTTTGACAAGGTATCTCATGCAAAACTACTTCGCAAACTGGTTTTGGTCGGCATACATCCAAGGATCATCTCTTGGCTCTCGTCCTTTTTGTCTGACAGGAGCTTCCAGGTGCGTGTGAACGCTTCCCTTTCTACACCTCGATGTGTTGTCAGCGGCGTACCACAAGGTGGTGTCCTCTCCCCGGTTCTTTTCAACATCTATACGTATGAGCTTCCCGGCCTCCTAACTTCTACAGGTGTTGGCTGTTGCGCATATGCGGATGATGTAAAACTTTACCACAGTGTGATTGATATGCAGTCGCATGATAAACTTCAAGAGGCTGTCGATGTCGCACTGCAATGGGCCAATGACTGGGATCTCCCACTGTCCAGCTCTAAAACCAAGTTCTTGCGCATTGGACCGTCAAGACTAGAATGCAGCTATGTTCTTGATGGGTCTTTGATCGATAAAGTTGATAGCGTTCAAGATCTGGGCTTCTTAGTAAACGAAAATCTTACGTTTGACAAGCATTGTGAAATGATAGCTCTGAAAGCCTCTAGGTTGGTCTACAATCTCTTCAGAGCCTTGACAACAAAGGATTCTCGTATCCTAGTTCGTGCTTTTAAAACCTATGTACGGCCATTGCTTGAATATGGCACAGCTGTCTTTAACCCACACAAGAGAAAACTAGTAAAGAAGATTGAATCAGTCCAGAATAGTTTTACTAGGAAAGTTATGATTCGTAGTCTTGGTTTTTCTTATGATCAAATCCCCTCTTCTAAGGATCGTAATATCATTCTGGGCTTGGAGACCCTGGAATATAGAAGGAAGAAGAATGACCTTATATTGTTTCATAAAATCCTTTATGGCAAGTGTGATCTGTCTTTATCTCCCCTTGGAGAGGAAAGGGATTCCACTACTCGCGGTAGTTCACGCAAATTAGTGCTTCCCAAAACCAGAACTAGATTTCGATACCATTTTTTTGCGCATCGTGCGGGTTCCGACTTTGTAAAGATGAGCAGGAAAGCATGTGTTCCTTATGATACCAAAGGTTTCATTAAATTGTTGGGCAGTTATTTGAATCCTTGAATTGTTGTGTTTTTGTGTTAGGTCACAGTTTTTTTTTGCACTGTCGAGTTGTTAGTTTTCTTGATTTTTCTCTTTTTTTGCTTTTCTGATTCACATGCATGTTCATGTAATAAAGAAGAAGAAGAAGAAGAAGAAGATACTTGCATTTCAGTATTTCTAAAGCGGAGGCGCTTCTTCCATATGGTACACTTCCGCCGCTCAGACTTACCGTTGGGATATCACCTGCAACCATATTCATCACCGCTTACCGGGCGAACGGTGAAAAATACCACAAAAAAACCTGATGAATGTCATCAGCATCAGAGGGTTTGTATGTACTTTTCACCGTTACCGGCCGGAAAGCGGTTGAATCTGGCTTCGGGTAAAGCCCGTGGTTGGCACAGTCGAATTCCTTCTCGTTTTGCGATGGTCATAGGCTCAGGGAAGTGCAGGCGAATAACTAAACGAGTAGCTTCCGTCAAGCGAGCGAATGTCCTCCCCATCTTTTGTTCGCTCTATGACTAGGACACTGAGACGAGCTCTAGCGCAGTTTCTGGATGCCGTTAGTCGTTCCGAGCTGAATCGGGCTGTTCCGTCGTGTCCGCCACAGCCGCCAGACATCAGGCTGTCGATGAGCTGCACCAGTGGAGCTGGACGAGAACGAGGAGAGGTGCGCGAGCCACTGAGGCCAGTGCATCGAATCGATTAAGTTGCATGCGAAAGCAATGCGTGTGGGGGTGCGTGAGTGTCCGTGTGCTGGTGGTCGTGCTGACGCATGGACGGACGGCAGCAGCGGCGGCGGCGGGAGCAGCAGCAGCAGCAGCAGCGGCGCCGGCGCCAGCGCCAGCGTTGGCAGCGGGGTTGCCGCCGGCAGCGGGGTTGCCGCCGGCGGCGGCGGCTACAGCGCCGTCAAACTTCAATGCTCGCCGCGGCTCATTGTTGAACGCCTTCCACAGCCCTTTCGGCGAATAATTCCAGGCCCGTTGACGTGCTGTCACCAACCCCCGCGGCTCCGTCGTCTACCAACGCCACCGGTGCCGCCACATGAGAATTAGTCGGCTTCTTCCTGAAGAGGGCTCCTTTTTTCTTCGTACACGATTGTCGGGGATAAGAATCAATAATGGAGTACGGTCCCCCTCGGTCGATGTTTGGGGTGCGCCACGAAAACAGCTATACGGAGTATAACTGAAGTGCTTTCATCGCCTATTTAGTGTACGCAGTAACATTTGTTGGTTAGTCACTTGGTGTAAGGAAAAAGAAAGTAATACACAAAATTCTGGAGCCATGACGGCATTCTCGTTTCTTCTGTTCTCCTTCACTCCACTTTATTTCATCTTTCTAGTTCGTTGGTCTACTTTTCTACTACGTTTTCTCCTACATAATAAATGGTATGCTCATGTTCTGTTGTTGTTCGTGTTTTGGGCGTGTGTAGCGCGGTCGGAGTAGGCGCCGGCTGTCGCGTGCACCCGACGCCAGGTTCCTGGTTCGGATTTCCCTCCCAGCCCAACCAAGCCTTCTATGTTTCCGAGTTCGGTAAATTGGTAAAAAGCAATAGTCTGGAAAGCATAGAACGCTGACTTGTTCTTGGCTGGCCATCGCAAGTCATTGTATGGCCAAATACGCATTCAAAATCGCCTCCATGACATCCCGTAGAAGTAGGGTGCGTGGCGCATCCCAAAAGGGTTGAGTAACGCCGTTCTTTATCCCTTCATCCATACGTTCATGTTCAATTTATGTTCGTGGAGCTTCACAGTCCGCAGTTTTATTGTTCCTCAATTCCTGATTTACGAGTTATTTCACATGTGTGTTCATGTTCATCGCCATAGTTATCTCTTACCCGTTGGAGCAGATATTCAATGCTAGCTTCCTACTAGGCGAGATTCCTGGTCGTTGGAAGCATGCGTTCGTTACTCTGACACCCGAGAAAGCGCCCTACAATATGGTTACCAAGTATCGCCCCATCAGTATCACATACGCTTGTGCAAGAGTTTTTGAAAGGAAACTGAAGGCTGCTCTTGTCAATTATCTGGAGTCAAATTCTCTAATTCCCGAAAATCAGCACGGTTTTCGCAGCGGTAAGTCAACGGAAACATCAATGCTTCACGTTAAATGATTGGAGAGGGGCGCTTGATCAAAAAATAAACGTGGACGTCGTTTATTTCGTTTTTATGAGAGCTTTCGATAAGGTTCCATAAATAAACTGATCTACTAGCTAGAGAAAATCGGATAATTAAGTGGATAAAAAACTTCATAAGCGACAGATCCTTTAGTTTAGAGTCAACGAGTCGCACTTCGAATCCATTCCAGCTACCAGTGGGGTCCCCCAAGGAGGTATTCTCTCACCTGGTTCTTTTTATCATCTACACTTCCATGATTCCCTTTCTGGTTGAAGAGTCTGGAGTCAGCTGTAAAATGTTTGCTGATGACATAAAAATATACAGAAACATCGTTGAGGAGGATGACCAGGTGCCCTCCAGTCTGCAATAGGTGCTGATTGCGGATTGGTCAAGGATGTGGGAGCTTCCCTTATCAGGTGGAAAAACCAAAGCGCTTCATCTTGGATATCAATCCAAAACAAACGCTTATTGCCTTGGTGAACAGCAACTCAATAGGACGCTTTCATTACGTGACCTAGGATTTATTCTAGACACTAAGCTATCCTTCCGTCAGCACTGTGATTATACGGCTAAGAGAGCTGAAAGGGTTGTGCATAATATATTTAAATCTCTGAAAACTTGTTCAATAGCGCATTTATTGTCCGCATACAAGGCCTACGTGAGGCCTATGCTAGAGCATGGTCCTACGGTGAATAGTCCTACTACTAATTAGTCACAGCCATATACTTGTAAGAGAGATGTCGCCAGATTGGAAGCTGTGCAAAACAGTTTTACAAGAAAGCTCTGGATCAGAGATATGGGTGCGACTATAATACCATAGCATTCCTCCAGTGTCTGGAAGGAATAAATTCTTCAATTTACCCACTCTTGCTTGTCGCCGAAGAAAGTTTGACGGTGGGTCTTACCCTTAACGAATTCTATTCAATGTCTCATTCCAACACAAGAGGCACTCAGTGGAAGATCCTAGTTTCTAGGGCTAGTAGCAACATAAGATCTTCTTTTTTCACAAATCGAGCTGGCAATGAATTCATGAAATTCTCTAAGAAAAATGGATTACCAAATTCTATAGGGCAATGCAAAATTCTCATAGTAAGGTATCTGCAGGAAGTGGTTTGGTCGATTATGGTATTGTACATACCAATTGCATCCTCCTATTTCCTAATCGTATTCTCTGTGTTTTGGATTGAGTTCTGTTGTTGTTTTTTGCGTGGATTACCTCGTACAATAAATAAATAAATAAGTAAAATGTAATCAACAAACAGACAAACTGGACGGCCACTCTGCTTTGTTCTTCCCTCGATGAGTTGGGTAGCCTCGTCTCTAATAAAACCTTAAACTGTTTGCACGAGAGAACCGGCCCCTTCTGCCCAGTACGCCATACGAGCCCTCGAACCAGTGACACCCTTAGACTCTCCCGACCTCAAGGATTACCTAGAGTGGGTTCGAAGATTACCTGAAGCTTCTCCCTTTGGAGTAGTATCCTCTAAGCACCCTGCGCTGTGAAGGACTTGCGACTACCCACATCTATTGTTTGCCAGCAGGGGCCACTCCCCAGTCAGTGTTAAGGTTGTGCTTCCTTTTCCTGCTGTTCTATCCTATGTATCTAGCGGCATTTGTACAACGACAACTTGGGTGCCCATTCCTGTTCGTATGCTCACTCGTGGTCTGAGGTTTCCTTACTATTAAGAATTTTCACCCACTTTCTGTTCTGTATTCTATGTACATATATCCGACATATTCTATTTTTGTTGGTTATTTGATTTTTACAGCAAACACACCTAAACTGATGGCTTTTGGTGTTTTAGATGAATATCTTCATCTGATAGGAAGTTCACGCCCTGCGAGTAATGTACGCCTTTAAGTTGGACTCGTTTTTTTTAACCGTAACCTCGATCAGGAAGAAAAGGCAACGCTATTTGGTTTTTCAGAGAATCGCCTCGTATTTTGCCTTCAAGTGGGGAAAATAAGTGGTGCTTACCACCGTTGCACCCGAAAAAACTTGATTTTTAATAGTTACATTTAAAAGCATTCAGATTTTCCAATGTACAATCTCGAGCTCTAAAATCAAACCTTCCAGAGATTTATATCCAAGCTTATAAGACACAAGTGCTCCGACACGCCCGTCGGCGTGTCTCGCACCTGCGCGCTTCGCGCGATCTTAGAGAGTCACTAAGCCAAGATCACTCACTTCAAGCAGCTGCTCTGCTTGTGCAGCCTTCTCGGCACCTTAGCAGTGAAAAGAGGTATTTGAAAACCTTAGTAATTTCGAACCTTGGTCTACCTTCTTTAAAATCAGGTGAGTAGTTCTTCGATATGAAGCCGTCCAGCTCTCCCTCCCTCCATCCTCAACATCCCTTCAATGTCGGCACTATTATCAGACAGTTCAGAAACGTAATTTATTTGCGTTAATCAGCGCTTTCGTCCTCAGACTGTTGCGGAGCACTCCTTCGGCCATAGTACCCGCGTTTCTCCCACCCTCCGCCCCACCCCGATCGGTTAAATCTGGGAGAAAACCTCCGGTCATTGGATGGATAATATCGATCGATGCTGGCCACCACATTGAAATATTCCACCTGATGTGGAGCATTCTTTCGGCCATAATACCCGCGTGTCTCCCACCCCCTCCCACCCCGATCGGTTAAATCTGGAAGAAAACCACCGGCGTGTCTCCCCCCTCCCCCCTCCACCCCGATCGGTTAAATCTGGGAGAAAACCACCGGTCAGGACCTCGATTAGCCCCAGGGCTGAAGTTTTGCCGCTTGAACGACATCCGCAAAAAATCGATAATATCGATCGATATCGATTGGTCGACTTCAGATTCGTGTTCAGCAACCTCGATTACCCCCAGGGCTGAAGTTTCGGACCGCTTGGACGACATCCATAAAAAATCGATAATTTGATGGATATCGATCTACACGTCAAGAACGAACGTCATAGGCCCCTGTTATACTCCCGCGGGAGCTTCCGCGGATGGGCGGAAATCGTGTCGGGACCCTGCGCCGAGCCACTCGTCGCGGCCCGCCACGCCCGTCGTCTGCGGATCGCCGCCGACAAACGACGAGAGGGGTGTTATACTTCCCGCCCGCGGGATGGCACCCGTACGCGGTGCAATGCACCGCGGAAGGCTGTCGTCCCGCGGAGTTCGGCGCGGGAAACGCGCTCCGATGCGACGCTAGCCGCCCCGGAACGACGACGACCGTCCGCGGTGCACCGTCCGTCCGCGGACGTCCCGCGGAAGCTCCCGCGGGAGTATAACAGGGGCCATAATCATGTTCAGCGACCTCGATTACCCCTAGGGCTGAAGTTGGTGACGTGTTCGGCACGTCTACGGCTCGCCATGCACGGTCGCCGACGTGTTCGACAGGTCTACTGCATCGCCTGGCACGGTTGCCGACGTCTTCGGCACGTCTACCGAATCGCCAGGCACGTTTGGCGATGTGTTCAGCTCGCCTACTGAGTCGCCAAGCACGTAGAAGGCGTCTTGGTATTTTCCGCTATTTTCTTGCCTTAATTTGTGCCCCGTTTCCCCGTAATTTCCCCTATTTTATGACTCATCGCTTAGCGGATTATTATAGAGTATGATATTTAAGGCCCATAGCTGAATCTGAAATCACAGTGTTCACTCCATCTGAAAGGAAGGATATTGAATGTTTGAAGGCATTCAAAAGAACTTCACTATACAAATTACGATGAGATGCTTTTCAATAAACTATGATCATATACCACATGGTTCTCAACTATCTGTTTGCTGATATAGTTGGCCTTTCGTCGCTGAAGAATAGAATCAAAACTGCAAATCGTACCGTGATATATGAGATCATTAGCAACAAGTAATCCATTAACCCAAACGATTTCTTTGATGGCGCGCTGGCGAGATCTGTGAGGGAAAAGCTGAAGCAGCGACTATCAGTTTCTTAAACGAGAGTCTCAAGTCTGATTTTCTAGCCCACAAAACACTTGGTGATTTCATTCTGCTGCTTGGTAAATGAGAAGGCATGACAACTTTATCTGGGCAGACCTGTGAAATGTCTATCACAACTTAAGCATTATAGACGTATGTGTAGCTAGTTGTCAATTGTTGCACCATATGGATGGTTCCTATATGCATGTTCTTGTCCTCCTCTACGTATAAGACGTGTTCGGTATTTTTTGTTCCTGTTTCCTTTTTAAACAAGGCCAATGCTCTTGTCTATACTTTACTTTGATGGTCCTTTTGTCGGCTGGAGGTCTTCTCAGCGGGGACCACTACACTTCCAGACCGCTCGATCTGGCTGCTTGCATCCAGTGAAGCAGACTTCGCTCTCTGAATGAACTCGAGAATGAAGATGAACTTGAGAATGAGTCTGCCCATCGCGTTGTCGGTCGTCCCAGTGGTCTCTCGCGAGCCCTTCTGTGACACGGAGACTCCATCTATCGTCCTTTCGTCGAAGCAGGTGTCCGGCCCAGCCATATTTGGACTTCTTCATGTACTGCAGCAGGTCCGCTAATTGCGACTTCTCCCGCAGCTCCAAGCTTCGTAGACCTTCTTGCCATTGATGACGAAGGCTTGTCCTCAGAAGCAGTGCACGATGCGTAGTTTGCATCGCTCTGGCGATTGTCTTTTTGTCGGGCCAGGTTTCCGTCGCGTAACACATCGCGAATATCGAGGCCCTGAGGCCGGCATCATTGACCTGATCGGTTGTTTCGCGAATCGAACTGAAGGCTGCCCATGCTGCGCGTCTCCTCGGGCGATTTCAGGAGCGAGGTCGTTATCCATGTTCAGCTCTCTTCCCAGATGGACGTAGGTATCGACCTGTTGTAGAGCGACTTCATTTAACCTTACGTGTCCCGTGTCACACCACTGGTTGACCATAAATTGCGTTTTGGACATATTCATGTCCAATCCAATCTTCATACCTGCCACACTGAGCTCGTTCAGCATTTCCTCGACTGCTGCCATGCTGGTAGAGATGAGAACAATATCGTCGGCGAAGCGAAGGTTGCTGATCCGTTTACCGTCGAACAGCTGGATGGTAGTCGATGTGTTCGAGAAGCATTCGTCGAGAAGTCGGATGTAGGGCGATGGTATACCAGCGTGCACAAGCGCGTTCAGAATGGCGTTGATTTCCACAGAGTCGAACGCTTTTCGATAATCCACGAAGACAAGGACATGTGGGATGTGGTATTCGCGGCTCCTCTCGATGAGCTGTGAGACAGTCTGAATATGGTCCATGCAGGAGAAATCCTTGCGAAACACTGCTTGCTCCACTGGCTGATACTCATCCAAGCAACGCTCCATGCGGTTAAGCAGTATCTTGGTGAAGATCTTGTACACAACCGAGAGAAGACTGATGGGTCGATAGTTGTTGATATCCTCCTGCCGACCTTTTTTGAAGATTAGAACTGTTTTCGACTCCTTCCATGAGTCCGGAATCCTACCAAGTCGAAGATAGTGGTTGAAGTGCTTGGCAAAAAGTGAGCAGAGGGCACTGCCACCCGCACGAGGGAGGTCAGTAGAAATGCCGTCCGGTCCGGGAGCAGTGCCTGGCTTCATCCTTCTGATGGCATGAGCAACTTCTAATTCCAGAATGGGAGGTATTTCCTCAGCTGGTGGCATCAAGCATTTCGGGACAGTGCTGGAAGAACGAAACAGATCTGTGTAGAGCTCTTGAACGATGGCCTTCATCGCTCTTCGAGACGTTTGCGTTGTTCCATCCTTATCTACAAGGGCTGACATTATTGCCTTCTGGTCGCAGAGATCTCGCTTGCAGCGCTTTATGCTTGAACCTTTCCCAGCGGCTTCTAACAGCTTCAATCTTCTGTAGGCGTGAATCCTTCACTGCAATTCGACAGGACTTCGAGATGGTGACTTTTTCCAGATGGGAAGCATTAGGATCCAGTTTAACAGCTCTTCTTTGCTCCAAGAGTTTAATCGCATGTGCGTTGAGTGTTGAAGCAGACGGTGATGTGGCTTCGCAAGAGCTGCTGGCACATTTCAACAGTCCCTTGGAGAGAAGCTCGTAGTCTTCCGATCGATCTTCAAGAAGATTCCAATCATACGACTTTATTGCATATTTCAACTCCTCAGACTTGAATGTGGGGATCCTCACCGGTGCCGGTTTATGAGTGTCACGCTTGAACATCCTCTTTTTGAGAGTCAGCTTCGCACGGACAAGACGGTAATCCGAGCCGGTGTCAAATGAAGGCAGCGCGGAGACGTCGAACAGACTCCAGCGTCTGTTTGTAAGAACATGGTCGATCTACGAACGTGTTTCTTCATTTGGGCTTTCCCAGGTCCATCGTCGGTTTGAAGGCTTCTTAAACATAGAATTTCCATGGTAGAGACGGCACGCGGATAGGAAGTCTATCAGGCGCTCTCCGTTTTCGTTCCTTGAGGAAGTTCCATGTGGTCCTAGCCTCCATTCGTCGTGATCATTCGAACCGACGATAGCGTTAAAGTCCACAACGACAACTTTGTAGTAGCTCATCTCGTCGTTGACAGTCCTTTCGAATAGCTTCTAGAATTCCTCCTTTTCTTCTTCTGTGGCCGCAGATGTTGGAGCACATCCATTTCTGACGAAGATGGTTCCTTGATATTTGGTTTCCAGACGAAGAACAGCTACTCGCGGACTGATGATCTTGTAAGAGTCCACTAGGTGGTGCACTGTCGAATTGACGAGAAATCCAACTCCGTCAATATTCTTTCTGTCCACCTTTGCTCCGATAATGAGAAGGTCGTTGTGGTTGGTCCTTCTTATTGTTTCCGTTCTGCCTTTCGTTTCCTACAGGGCGATAATGTTGTATATGATGTTGCGCTTTTGTAAAGCAGTGTCCGAAGATCCTGCTCAGATGCGATCGAACGGCAGTTATAAGTGCAGACGAATAGGCAGTTTCAGTGTCGTGGTGGGAGGGAGTTTCCGGTAGTCCGATTCCAATGACGTCCTGATAGTTTAACTTCGAGATTAGATGGCCCCTCGCCGGAGGTGGATGCAACCGACGTCGTAGAAGTCCACCTCCAGCGCGCGGAGGACTGGGGCGTTTGGTGGTTCACCAACGGATGCGTCTGTAGCGAATTGTAATAAGTGTTTATTACTTTACAACTATCAGAGCACAACACAAACAATAATTCACAGCAGTTTATATAGGGAATTTCTAGGGGAGGAGCATAGAAGCATGACATATATTGCTCAGCTCAGGTTGATAACCGCTAGTCTTAAAAGGGTGTACCGCGGCTAGAGTGTAGTATTTGTGCATTATCTTATTTACCTACTTGCGGGTCATTCTTATGAGAGCTTATTTGGTTGATTCTTATCTAATATTGACCGTCGAAGGCCCTCGTACGTATCAATCGAGCATCTTATCCTAAGCTATATGCATATCGATTTACATATGGAGTTATTTAGTTGTGTATTCACAACACTGGGGCGGGGGCAATTAGCGGTAGCTACAAATCAATTTATGATTACACAAAATTACCATACACATTCATAAACCAGCACAGTTAACATACATATTCATAAACCAACAAACAATTCACAAATCATGTATACAATGGCATTTTCTACAAATTCCTTTGTCTTTGTAGATGGCGTCGACGCGACTTCGTTCCATTTTCGTCTTGCCTTTGCAGTTCGCCGCCTGATGTCCCGATATGAAGCATACGTCGCAGTATTTGGTGGGAGGTACTGAAGGGCAGCTCAGTACTTTCTCCACCAGTATAGCTTTCTGCTTAGCATCGAAGGTTGAAGTCCATTGTTCCAGCGTACGAGTCCTCACGTCTATGCTACGTAGGCGGTCTTCCATGCGATCCTGTTTCCCTTTAATTTCTTGAATACCATCCATAATGGCATAGAAGATATCTCGAACATCTTTATTAGATATTTCTCCCATATCGTCATGGGAGACTAATAAAGTGCGCAAAGTTGTCTTTGGCGTAGACACCACGGCAGCCTTTTTCGACGGTGGCTCGACATCGCACGTGTCCTCAACTTGCCTTTTCTGCTTCCTCTTCGTTTGACGTTGACCGCACGGCGACGACTGGTTCATAGCGGCCATGACAGCCTCGGCACCAGAAATATCCATGTCGAGCAGGTCCTCTTCTGGTTCGCCAGTTGCAGATTGACGTAGCGTTGGGAGGGCATGACGACGATGGATGAGTGTGAACGAAACTTTTGGCGAGCCTGCTTTTATAGCTAAGGGATTGCTAGTGGCGCATTAGCGCTGCATCAGTGTTCAAGTTAGGCGCTGTACATGATATACGGTTGATACGCACTGGCGCCGAATGCCACTAGGTTAGTGTTCGATCTGAGTGATAGCATAGATCTATGTACATGACTAGTTCAGACGCGAAACGATGCGTGCTTTCAGCACGTGGCACGAACGAATAGTTTTGGTACTATCCAAACCGAGATAATGAACAGAGCAACCATAATAAAAGCGACTATCGATGCTTTCCAGTGCTCTATAACAACGTCCAAAAGGTGTCCAACGTCGGGATAATTGAACATGTTGACGTAGTTTGCGTGTTGCGTCGACTGCTTCTCAGATGGTGTTCTCCATTCAATGTGAAAAGCAAGCATGCCTGACAACGTGATGTTGTGCGGTTTTTTACACTTTACTAAGCAGATGTCTTTGAATCTGGACACTGTCGCGTGAATAGTCACTGTTGTTTGTGCCGTAGACTGGTTACATATGACAGCAAACATCTTTTCATAGCACTGTATTTCCACCGTGACGGATCGTTCGGCGTAACAGCTGAAGGTGACATCGGCTCCAGATAGACAGTTGTAGCAACCTTTCACCAGTGAAGCTTTCATGTCGCAGTTTTCGTTATCTACTATTAAAGCAGAGTGATGTCCGCCGAGTGTGCTGATGGTAATCTCTACTACTGCGTCGTGAATGTTTCCGTAAACTCTTCCATGAGCGTCTCGAAGGTGCAGAACTGAGGAAGATAAAGGGAGGCGGCTTTCAATTGAGTTCATCTTTGCCGATAGGTTAACATTTTTGCATTCGCAATTGACATCAGTGTCGGAGGGTGAGCAAAGGCAATTATCCTCAACAGTGCAGCTCGACATATTCTTAGCACTTGTTCGTGTAGGACATCGTATCGCGAAGAAGTCGTGCTTTCCTATCACTGCAACTTCTGAGTGATTAATGCTGAGTGATTCCGCGAATGTTGAGCTCAGCAGTGGTATAGCCGGAATTGTAACAAACTCAAGAGTTATGTTAGCAGTGCCCAACTCTTGAGTGCTTTGGGTATTCGCCATTATGCTTTTTGAAGTCCTTTTTCCTTCAGCGTCGGTGTAGGCGTACTTGATCGATGCTGACTCGAACCAGGTAGGGCAGTGGAAAATTTTAAAAATTTTCGTATTTTTTGGCTTCGCATAAGTGCGGGAAAATAGGCAACCCGGCATGGGAAGCAAACATCCACATCCGATTACTCCACATGACGTCGTACACCGAGCGACTCCTGGGTAGAGGTACGTGTCTTGCAGTTCGGGAATCTCCGAATTTCTGCTCATATGAGAACAAGTTTGAGAGTTGCACGATCCGGCTAAATCACACCGCTTTGCTGACTCAGTGAGAATCTCTGCTTCTCGTGTATAAAATAGCACGACCGGGTTACATGTCAGCATCACGTGTAGTACAATACCGCCCGCGTCGCGCGGTCAAAAAGACGGTTTGCGACGGAAAAATCCGTCGCAAACCGTCGCATGCTCATAACTCCTTTAATTTTGAGTTGTTTCACAAACAGTTGGTACCATTCGATTCGTCTCCTCGATATCTATGAAACCGTGTATAACGCTTTACCAGGCCACTGCGCTTTCGCTGTGGGTGGCCTGAAAGAATAACTGGAGCAGGCTTTTGCGATTAGAGCACCTTTTTTCCAGGACATGCAGTGTTTCCGGAGTATCTCAAGCAAGGCGTGCGTTGTCAGTGCTCTGTGATGCCTGGAATGTTCCCAGAGTGCGCAGTGCACAATGCATATACTATCGAACCTATCAATCGAATGGGCGGAAGCATGCCCACTGGGTTTCATTTAGTGGAAAATGTAAAGCCTTCAAGATATCTTGCACCGTTTGGAGAATTTTATATGAAATTCCCGGCCGTCCTACTCGGGGATTGCTGCAATCTGTCCCGGCGAGACTTATGAGTGCACCGTGTGCAATGCGTATAGAGATGAACCTATCAATCGAGTGGGTTCGACGACTGGTAGAGTGAGCGTTTGGAGAATTCTATCATATATTTCCAGCAGCCCTACTAAGGAATTGCTCTAATGCTGTCCAGCTAGCCTTCAGAGTACGTCGTGAACAACGCATATAAATTGCACGCGCGGGCGTGTTCGGAGCACAATAACTCTTTCGAGTTCAAATCGTTTCGGCTGCGACTCGTAGATCTTGTAGGTAGTAAAGAGTTGTAGTACCACACTAAAGTAGAATGGTGTAGCTTGAGAAGAGGCAATGTTACAGGGGTGCGAAAATGCAGGTGAGGCTTGTGTGACGCATTTTTTTCCGATTTCGATAGACCACTGCGGGAAGATTCGACGAGTAAACGGCCTTGAAACGCGCAGACAAGCTGAGAGCTTAAAATGCTTCACTATAACGTGCTCAGAACTCCTCAGCTTCCTAAACTGTCGTAGCCTCAGCTGCCAGTTTAAAGCGGCGGAAGATAGCGGTTAGAGTTTATTGCGCTCTAACTCGCCCAGATGTGAGTGTTCGAAGGAACAATGGCACCATTCTGTTCAGCATGAAAAGCGTTATCGAACGGTACCAATATCGACCGATTCTGGAAATATCGATTTTTGACAGTTTCGCATCGAGGGCGAGGCTGCTCGAGGCCGCGGCAGACGAATGATGACGTCATCAAAAACCGACATTTTCGAAATGGGCCACGCTTGGTACCATTCGATAGAGCTTTTCATGCTGAATTGAACTATGTTATTGAGAGTACAGAAAACTGTATTCTGAGAGAGTAAGAGCGAGGAGAACATCGACCGTTATTGTGCTAAGTTGCACGCGCGGGCGTGTTCTGAGCGCAATAACTCTATCATTAGTGAACCTTTCCGGATGTAGCTTGTGAGTTTTGTAGGCAGCAAAATATTCTAGTAGAGCTCTAAAACGCAGCGATGTAGATATGATTATGATTGTACAAAGTTACAGCAGTGCGAAAATGCAGGTTAGCCTTGCGTGGCACGATTTTTTCCAAATTCAGTCGACCCCTGCGGGAAGACGCAGAGAGCTAATAGCCTACAAATGCACAGGCGAGCAGAACGCTTAAGGTTCTTTACGATGGCATGCTCGCAACTCCTTAGCTGATTAAACTGCCTTAGCACCAGCTGCCATCTTAGGGCGGCGGAGTTTTAGTGTTGAAGTTTCCTGCGCCATTATTCGCCAAGGTTTGAGTGTTCGACACTCGCAGTTTTATCGTTCTCTTCGATATGAAAAGCGTTATCGAATGGTACCAATTTCGACCGATTTTGGAAACAACGATTTTTTGACAATTTCCCTTCGAGGACGGGGGCGCTCCAGGCCGAGCCTGCGCGGACGATGACGTCATCGAAAATCGATATTTTCGAAATTGGCCAAACTTTCACGTCCAAAATCATCTAGGGGTTATTTGGGGCGCTGATTACGAACCCGACGTCATTTTTGAAAATTCCTCCGATTTCGGTAGGTTTTGGATATTTTTCAGGATAATTGGAGGTGGTCGGGTCAGGATCACCGATTTTGCTCAAACTTCGTATAGGGGCGGGGACTTATTCGGGGTGCCGAACACGATGCCGAAGTTCATTCGGACGCTTACGGCAGGAGACCGCCCATACCGATAACTGAAGGTGATTGGTGGTCCTGACACGACCACCCTCAAACGAGAAGTAACCTACTGAAATCGGCGGAATTTTCAGAAACGGACGTCGGATTCGTAATCAGCTCCCCAAATAACCGCCTAGATGATTTTGGACTAAGTTTGCACGAGGACATTTGGCCAATTTCGAAAATATCGATTTTCGGTGACGTCATCGTCTGCGCCGGCTTGGCCAGTGGCGCCCACGTCTTCGATGGGAAATTGTCAAAAAATCGATTTCATTGAAATTGGTCGAGAGTGAAACTATTCGATAGAGCTTTTTGTGGTGAATAAAATGGTGATATTGTGAGTGTCGAAAACCCAAATGTGGGTGAGCAAGAGGGCAGGGAACTTCAATCGCAAAGTCCGCCGCCCTAAAATGGCAGATGGGGCTAAGGCAGTTTAGGCAGCTGGGGAGTTGCGAACATATCGTCTTAAAGCACCTTAAGTGTTCTGCTCGCCTACGCGCTGTAATTTAGTTCATTCATGAGCTACAACCTTCTGCTTTAGAACACTTCAAGAACCTTGTACTGCCTACAAAGTTCTCGAGTTGCAGCCGAAACGATTTGATCTTGATAGAGTTATTGCGCTACGAACTCGCCCGCGTGCATTTGCGAGCGGTCGCCCCACTGCATTGATAGGTTCTATACTATATGCATTTTTCACAGCGGACTCTAAAGTCTTGCCGGGACGTACTACAGCAATTCCTGAGTAGCGCGGGCGGAAATTTCTAATCGAATCTAATTTCAAACGGTCCTATCGTATATGCATTTTTCACGGCGCACTCTCTCTCCTCGCTTCTTAAAACCTCTTCATTTGTATAAGCTGCTGCCAGCGCAGTAAAGCACCTAAAAAGGGTAAGCGTTGCTGTTTAGCACGACATTTGAACCGCTTCCGCCCACTCGATTGATAGGCTCGATCCTACGTGCATTGTGTACGGCACACTCCAAAAGCTCGTCAGACTGCCCGGAGCAAATCCTACATAGGACGGCCGGGAATTTCATATAAAATTCCCCAAACGATGCAAGATATCTTGAAGGCCTTACATTTTCCATTAAATGAAGATAGAAACCCAGTGGGCATGCTTCCGCCCATTCGATTGATAGGTTCGATATTATATGCATTGTGCACGGCGCACTCTCGGAACATTCCAGGCATCACAGAGCACTTACAACGCTGGCCTTGCTTGAGATACTCCGGAAACACTGCATGTCCTGGAAAAAAAAGGTGCTCCAATCGCAAAAGCCTGCTGCAGTTATTCTTTCAGGCCATCCACAGCGAAAACGCAGTGGCCTGGTAAAGTTTTATACATGGCTTTATAGACATCGAGGAGACGAATCGAATGGTACCAACTGTTTGTGAAACAACTCAAAATTAAAGGAGTTATGAGCATGCGACGGTTTGCGACGGATTTTTCCGTCGCAAACCGTCTTTTTGACCGCGCGACGCGGGCGGTATTGTAGCTGTACTTCCATGGTTCCGACAGTATTGTTTCCGTTGCGGATGCGGAAGAGGCTTGTGATTTCCTCTCGCTCAGTGTTATTGTGCTTTCCAGAACTTCTTGGCAGTCAGTCAGCCGATTTGTACGCATGCATACAGTATTATTCACGGTAATTGTGTGCGTATATTGGCATGCGCTTGACGCTGCAGTAAGGCACGTGAGTACGGCGATGAAGGTGATCATCCTCGAGCTGGGAAGTTGAGCAGGCATATTTGCTAACGCAATGCTGCGCTCTTCTAGATGTTCTGCAGCTTGATGCTGTCTGCGTCTTCGTTGCAGTAGTGGGCGACACCTTTTTAACGTTCTGCATTGTACAGCCAGGCAACATATGATGACGAGGAAACCAAGAATTAGAGAAATAAGCATTGCTAATACACTGATTGCTAGGTGTGGATAGCAGTGAGGATTGGTGATCAACTCTATGCAGAATGTGCAGTTTATGTTGGCACAAATTTCTCGAGCTGGACAAACGACGGTCTGAACGTGCTGCTTGGTGTCCACAATTGTGCGCCATAATACCGTATGGCGGATTATGCGGTATTTGAAAGGCAACGCAATTTCCTCCATGGTGTCTTTAGGCTCTACTACGAAGCATTCCTTGTAGTTAACACAAAGTTCCGCTCGAACATGTAGGCCTTTATTGATCATTATCCCCTGGTTTGAACAGGATATTGCAGACGCGGAAACCGTTCTGGTTCCTAGTAGTGTCATGGCGCACATAGCAACAAAAAGAAGGTTGCACGAGCTTGTTGTTCGCCTTATACTCTTTACGGTTGTACTGTTCTCATTGTACGATACCGTATTTTTGGCAGCTCGAGGTGGCTGTCGTCGAGGTGCCACCACAGCAGATTTTCCTGTTCTGATAGCTTTAGATGCGACATCGACATCATTACATATTTGTGGATCAACGAATGGTTGTCGATTAGGGGTTTCTATGCTGGACTGGATCTCCAGTGGGATAAGGCGATTGATCGGTCTCCTTAGGATCCTTCCTGAAGCGGTTTGCAGCATTGCACTTCGAATTTTACTGTCTCTGCTGGCGATCAAGTCTACTATGACAGCCATTGGCCACTGTCCTCTTGGTTGCTGAGAGTCTTCGTCGAGAAGTACAACGTCTCCTATCCGTGGAATTTGAAGCGATGATCTTGAGTTCTTTCCCACTATCGTGTGACGATCTCTCAGTTCCATTAGATACTCATTTCTCCAGATTGTCCAGAACTTCCTCGTTAGTTTTTCTGAATCCAATATAGCTTGTCTGGCCGATTTTTGAGAAAGGGGCACAGGAGTTATCTCGAATTCTGGGTCTCCACTGTTGTCAACAGTTAGTTGAGTTGTCCCATGGCGAATGTCTTTGTAGATAAAGTCTATTGGACGAAGTGTGGCATAGGGTGAGTCTTGATCTCCGATCACTGTTATTGGCCTTGAATTGACTACGCTTTCTACCTCACATAGCATCGTATGAAGAAGCTCGTCGGTGAGCTTGCGTCGGCCTATTGTCTACTGCAGCAATCTTTTTACGGTACCAACCATTCGCTCCCAGACACCGCCCATCCATGGTTATGAAGGTGGAATGAAATTCCATAGAATGCGATGCTCAGCGAGGAACAATGACATGTGAGAGTCTTCTTCCGTGCTCCAGTTGCTGCTCAAGAGGCTTTCTATCAACTGGAAGTTTGATCCGTTGTCACTCAGTATTTTTTGCGGAGCTCCTCTTCGTGCAATAAAACGCTTCAAGGTGAAGATGAAGCTTTTAGCTGACAAGTCCGTTGCTACTTCCAGATGTACCAACCTCGTCACTAGGCAGGTAAATAAGGCAACGTATCGTTTATAGTCTTCTCCAGAAGCTGACTTAATGCTAATCGGTCCCATGAAGTCTATTCCTGTATGTGCAAATGGTGGTGATTCCTTTACCCTTTCGGAGGGAAGTGGGCCCATATTCGGATACTTGTATGGGGCACCATTGAATCTCCTGCAAACAGTACAATGCTTTAGCGTGCGCTTGCAAAGTGATCTGTCCGATGGAATCCAAAACCTTCGCCTTATATTGTAAAGCAGTTGGTTTATTCCGCAGTGAACAAAGATTTTGTGCAGATGACTAGCGATTAATACTCCTAGCTTGCTTTGCTTAGGTGTATGAATTGGATTAACGGCTGAGAAATCGAGATCGGAATTCTGTAGCCTTCCAAACCTTCTGTATAATCCGTTTGTGTCAGTTTTGACATTCAACTGCTTGTTTTGCATTAGCAGCTGAGATTTGAAAATGGCTTGCTGTTCGCGTATGTCGAGAATTTCAGCGTCCATAACTTCTCTGGTTGAGGGTGTAATAGTTTGCAGCTCCTTTCCTTTCAAAGGAAGGTATTTGTCCTTGCTCGTTTTACGAATGAAACGAGCACTGTATGCTACAATCCGGAGGAGCTTCGAGTAGTTGCTCACTTTGTCAGTAGGCCAGATTGGGTTAGTTGCAACCTCAGAAATGTTTGATGCGTAGGATTCAACCTCTTCGACTTCTGAGTCAGCATTCTGCTTGCATAAGATACTTGCATCCTTGACCGGCCAACTTTTGCATGGGATGTTTAGCCAAATCGGGCCGCTCCACCATCGATGGTTGATGAAGTCGTCTTTCCTGATCCCTCTTGTTGCGCAATCTGCCACGTTTTCCTGCGTGGGGATGTGGAAGAATGTAACGTCGATGTATTCGCGAAGTCTCTTTGTGATAAGGGAGATCTTCTGTACAAGCGTAGAAACAATAGGTGGTAGACGCCTATTTCCTTGTATCCAGCACAGAGCAATGGTAGAGTCGCTGAATATGCTGATTTTCTCGAACTTCACGTTTATCTTCTGAATTGTTGACTCAACAAGACTTAATCCAATGAAAATAGATAGCAGCTCGAGACGAGGTATCGTTTTCTCCTTGTTTATAGGTGCTATCTTGGATTTTGCATTGAATAATCGCGATTCCTTAACACCATGGCATGATGTAGTTGTCACATACATGCTACATGCATATGCTCGTTTAGAGCTATCGACGAACACTGATAATGCATGAGATGTGGAACTGTTGTTCTCCACAACTTTCCTCGGCAGCGTTACCTCAAAGCCCATTATTTTCGACTTTATGGCTCTCCATGACAATTCGTCTTCTTCAGAGAGAGCGGAATCCCATCCATACTTCTTTTTGTGAAGATCTTGGAGGAAGATTTTTGCAGGTGTCATAAGCGGCGTCACCAGCCCAAGAGGATCGAAACAACATCCATTTATCTGGCTCAATACCGTCCTTTTTGAGATTTTGCTCGCTGGCTTCTCGCAGCATTTCAGAGATATAGTGTCTTCCATAGCATTCCACAGTATTCCAAGCACTTTGATCTCCTTATAGCTAGCTCTGTCCGATTCTGGTATCTCCATGTTCACATGAGCCGAATTCGAGAGGTAGTCTCTGAGATTCATTCCTATAGAGGAGAATAGGCCTTTCGATTCGGTGTATTTGTGTAGGAGATCATCGGGACTTTTTCCTTCCAAGAACATGTTATCTACGTAGAGTGAGTTAGATAGTTCTTGGGAAATTTCGGATCGTGACCCTTCGATGTATTTTAGTATGCACTGATTCAGGATTGCAGGACTAGCATTGATACCAAAAGGCACTCTACAGAACCTGTAGTGCTTTAGGTTACTTCCTGTTGCAGGTTGTGAAGCGTCGTCCACCCATAAAAATCTTGTGACATCACGGTGGCTTTCTGGCAGTCTGATTTGCAGAAAAGCCTTTTGTATGTCAGCTACCATTGTGTAGAGATGGGTTCGGAACTGCAGCAATACCTCATGTATAAGAGGCGTTAGTGAGTGCCCTTCATAAATCACATCATTGAGACTGAGTTCGTCTTTTGCGTGAGATGAAGCATCGAAAACCACTCGGAGTTGAGTAGATTTTGATGGCGTCCATACATGCCTATGAGGTAGGTAGAATGTCGCTACTCTATTCGAGTTGTCCTTTGCTTCTTCTATTATCCCTTCGCGTAGATAGCTGAGGAATGTCTCATTGTACATACTGTACTTCTCCTTGTCTCCCTGCAGGCTGCGCAGAAGGTTTGAAGCCTCGGAAATGCGATGTTGAAGTTGTCCTTCAGATTACTAACTTCGTCAGTGAATGGAAATCCTGCGGTAATCTTTCCATTTTCTATACTGATCGTCTTTCTGTACGCATCCATGAATTTGATAACAGCTGCCTCGTCGGTGTCGTTGTTAGTGCTGACACCGAGTGATTCCAACTCGTAGAGGTGTTTTATTTCCTTCTTGTAGTCGTCTCGCGATGAAGTGACCGGTGTTGCAACTATAAGTGAGCTACATTGAGGGCTTGATGCGGTTGTTTCCTTGGTATGCGCTTCACTTGCACAGGAAATAGTATAACCGAAGATGGTAGAAGTGAGTAGCAAACCAGACGGCAGTTTAATAGCTGCTACGTCATGCTCGATCACTTGGTTCAGAAGATCTTGCCCAATGAGTAGGTCAGGAGATACCTCTGAAGATGATAGGCTGGTTTGGGCTACTGTGATTCGCCTCGTTTTGACGAATTTCTTATCTGCTTCCGATAATTCTGCGGTTCTTGTTGAAGACGTTAACTTGTCCTTTGTGAAAATGGACAAACGTTGTAACTTCTTGGCGCAGTGTCGGCTTTTCAGTGTGACATGAACTTCGTTGGAGTTGAAGGTTTCGTGTAGTTCTCCCATTCCTATCGTTGTTAATGAAGTTGAACTTACTACTGACAGCTTCAGTGTAGCTCCAATTTGCGTTTTAATGAAGCTTCTTTGAGCTCCCGAATCAAGCAAGATTGTCACGGGTTGATAATCCATTTCAGCTTCGTTGAAGATCAGTGCTGATGCCATTTGTAGCACGCACTGCCCAAGGAGCGGTCTTTCATATGTAACCGTATCTTCTAATGGCGTTGAATTATGAAGTGCTTGAACATGATTATTATCGCGTGGTGGTCGTTGGACGTTAGCTTGTTGCGGCTTATATTTACTGGCATTCCACGGCTGCGATGTGCGAGTCGGCAGGTTTGCCGAGCTGGGATGTGCGCTTTGTCTACTTGCGTGATTGGCATGATCAGTTTCCTTAAAGGACTGAATACAAAGTGAGGAGTGGTGCTCTTCTCCACATTTTGGGCACTTTCCGACATTACTACAGTATTTCGAACTGTGCGAATCGTCGAAGCATCTCCAGCAAACTCGTTGTCGTTTTGCTTCCATCCGCCTGAGGCGTGGTGAAGTTCGTGCAGCGTTGCACTGGATGCGGTGCTCCACATAAACATTTGCTCATCATCCTTTGAGTGCTAAAGGCTTTAGCCTGTGTTGGCTTATCGCCTGGCCTCCTGAAGTTGGTTGATCTGTGGTTCTCGGTTGGCCCTCTGAAGCTGCTTGCTCTTTGAGTTTCACTTCCAAATAAAGTCTTCGTTGTGAGCTCCGTTGTTTCTTGGAGAGTGATGATCTCGTCAATGGCTTCCGTAATATCTTTAACTTCGAAGGATATGTCGGCAACGCTTTCTTTCCTTATCACAGTGCTACAGATGTGCTCCGTAAATTTTGAGAGGATCATGCGGCGCCATACTCGGTCCGCATTAAGTGATACACCGGTCTGTTCCAGGTGTATGATCCGTGAGGTAATGGCAGACAGGGTGTCACGACAACTCCTGGGTGTATCGTGAGCACGCGGGATTTTTTCGATCTCATTTATGAGAATATCAGCTATACTTGCCGATCTGTCGTATTGTTTCTTGAGGATGTTGACGGCTACGTAGTATTTGTCCCCAATTACTGGGACGCAACTTATGGAAGCTGCGGCTTTCCCTTTAAGAGCCTGCTTCAAGAACAGGAATTTCTCTTGGTCGCTTAGGTCTACGTCGTTATGTATAAGCGACTCAAAGACAGACCAGAATGTGGAGAAATCTCTGGAGCTCCCAGTGAATGTTGGAACTTCAAGAAGTGGACGCCTGAGTGTGGCACTGCGTTCCTGCGAAGGTGCGACCCCATTTGTCGATGTGCAATGACTGCCACTGTTGCCAGTGACAGTACGGTTGCTGCCTTCCTGACAGCTGGCAATTAAAACTGTTTGCTGGGACAGTTCATCCTTTCTGAAGTCCACTTTGTTCTGCCAGCGGATGACCGTAATGTCAAGTTCGTTTGACTCTGCTTGCAATTGCTCGTTTAAATCCGTCATGAGCTTTTCACGTTTTTTCTCATCAGGACGTGAATTTATTATTTCTGTAGCTTCCTTTAAGCAGTTGTCGTGGTACTGCTTGTTGCCCAACACCGTTCTCATCAGGTGGTTCAGCTGTGCCGTCTTTTCCCTTATGTATGCTTCACAATCCTTCCTTTCTTCTGGGAACGCGAATGGCTGGTCCAGACGATTGATTTCTGCCTCGCTTGACTTGATAAGTTCGCAAGCATTCGTTAGTTTTGTTTTGTAAACTTGAATTTCGGCCATCTTTGTTGCTTCTGGCGCCTCGTCCCAAAGTTTATCAGTAAACTTTGAATTTTACTTCGTTAGGTCCGAAGTAGAAGTCTCTTCCTGCCACGCGGGACTTTTCGCTGCTCTTCTGGCTTCCTCAGGTGGGGTAGGCGCAGTTGGCGAACGTTTCGCTAAGTTCTCTCGGCTCCTCAGGTGAGGTATAACCAATGAAAACTGTCGTTTTTTATCTTTTTTCAATGAAATGGAAAAAAGAATTTATTTGCTTCCTGCTTTCTCGCGAGAGAAAGCTAAAGGAAGGCTTTCAATGCACCCCTGGTTCCCTGAAGGAACGCTTAATGGAGTTCTTTTTCGAAGAATTTGTATTCCTAGCGGTGGAAACAAAATTCAATCGCTTCCTGGATTCTCCTGAAGAGAAGCCGTAGGAAGACTTGAAAGGATTTCCTGGTTCCCTGAAGGAACGCTTATGGAATTCTTTTTAAAGAGAAAACCTGTTTCCCTAGCGGTGGAAACAAAGGTTGATTGCTTCCTGGGTTCTCCTGAAGAGAACGCCGGGGGAAGTCTTCTAAGATCTCCTGGTTCCCTGAAGGAACGCTTAGTAGAGCTCTTATTTGCCGTCTGTCTCTCACTGGGAGAGCTAGCGCAGAGGCAATTTAGCGTGGGTTTGAAACCACGGTCGATGCACCAATTTGGTGGTTCACCAACGGATGCGTCTGTAGCGAATTGTAATAAGTGTTTATTACTTTACAACTATCAGAGCACAACACAAACAATAATTCACAGCAGTTTATATAGGGAATTTCTAGGGGAGGAGCATAGAAGCATGACATATATTGCTCAGCTCAGGTTGATAACCGCTAGTCTTAAAAGGGTGTACCGCGGCTAGAGTGTAGTATTTGTGCATTATCTTATTTACCTACTTGCGGGTCATTCTTATGAGAGCTTATTTGGTTGATTCTTATCTAATATTGACCGTCGAAGGCCCTCATACGTATCAATCGAGCATCTTATCCTAAGCTATATGCATATCGATTTACATATGGAGTTATTTAGTTGTGTATTCACAACAGGGCGCGGGTTTAGTTGTTTGTCTACTAAATGAGCAAATGAATATGTATATAAAACGTGGGATTATGGAGACGCTTTCGGGCGCAAAATAAATTAAAATGAGTTGCTGGGCCGAAGAGAGGAGTGTTAACGGTATTCTCTCAGGTGAGGTGGGCTTTTATGACTGATTGAAAATATTTCAAATTCAAAATTCTGGGTTTGGAATTCGATACCACAGCGCGAAAGGCACTGGAGGCCTTTTGGATTTACTCTAAAAACCCAAAAAGGAGTGCGAGGGCAGTCATTGTCCTACATGTCCTAATAAACCACAGCCTTCAAAATACAGTTAAGGCCGCTACAGACTTCTGCGGCGCCGCTCAGCGGCTTGACTCATCATCAGTGGGAGCGGTGACGGCGAGGTACTGTACTGTTTCTAGTGGGGACCGACTGGTGCTTAACAATAACGCGCCCCGATGACTATCGCGCGCCCGCATCGACCGTCTCCGCTCTGGATCCCGCCGCGAAAGGGCAGAGCGCAGAGCGCAGACAGACAGACGCTGGAGCGGCGCCGCCGGGTGGAATGATTCAAGTCATTTCCGCCAGCGACGCCGCCGGTGCCGCCGGTGCCGCCGGCCGGCCAGCGGCGCCGCCCAGCGGCGCCGCTGGAGGCGAGCTCTGCGTCTCTGCCCTATGGTTAAGCATAGGGCAGCGGCGCCGCCGAGCGGCGCCGCAGAAGTCTGTGGGGGCCTTTAGGAACGATCCTAAATACCGACTGCTTAGCTTTTGGTGTCCGCAACCACCTACTTCTTTAGATTCACCTTAGGTTGGTTTTTACATTTGATCTCTCTTGTTCGCTGAATAATACATTGTTGACTTTCCTGTAAGGCTTTGTCGAGGGATTTGGTCGTTCAAGTTTGTGAATGTTCTGTTTCATGCAAGTCTTTGAAGAAGGCGATTTTGCCGAGACGTAGGCCAATAAATTGACTTGGATTTACCAATCTTCTGCGGCTAATGAAGCTAAAAAAACAAACACCGTTGCCGAGGTTCCACGATAATTGGACCTGTTGATTGAAAATTGTTTTAGTTGCCCAAAATCCATTATCACTCCAGGGGTGGCATCGAGTCTAGGGTCCTCCAACTTTTGCTCTTTTAGGAATGCTTTTCTCGAGAAGATCCTGCGTTATTCCAGTTCACGACTTACCCTTAGTCTCTGGAGATATATGCCCAGTCATTACGGGAGGAAAGCTGCCCATGCTAAAGTGTTTTTCCGACCCGGGAGCCATATAGTGACTGCTCGACATAATCGCAAGGTATTCATCAGGGCTGATTAATTGCACCGGATAGCCCACTCATGAGCAGTGAAACAGCGCTCGAGAAGAATTTGTCTGGAAGAAGAGAAAAATTAAACACCAGGCGTGGCCTTTATGTCAACTCAAAGTGGTTAGTGTATTTTGTGGAAGCAGCATGGCGAATCCCGTAGGACATTGTTACTGTGCACTGAAAATGAAACTTAACACAACGCATTAAGAATGAGATAGCTATTAAACCAGATATAAGTAGCGGTCCAGTAGGAAAGACACTTGTAGAGAAAACTCCTTAGGACTGTGCTTGGCAGGAAAAGGATACATTTGGTATTTGTGAAGTTACCATCCTACTGCGTATTGATCATTTGGAGTGGGTCTCCGACAAGATTTATCACGATCCGATCCGACCCCAGGTTTTGTAGACCTCAAGAAAAACATTGCTACTTGTCTTAAAGAAGTTTGCGCGCCCGCGTCAAATACAGGGTGCGTAAAAAGTATTGACGCACTAAACATAAACGTTAGAAATGACAACACATTATAAAATTTAATAAGTTTGTATACAAAATGTCAACAGTGATCTAGCGAACAGAATAGCATCACTTGTATTTTATATGGGCTTCTTTGCTGCGAATGCAGGGGCGAAGCTTGTTCTCCAAAACCTCCCATATAGAGTAATTCAGCGGATTAAAATCCGGTCTATACAGAGGTCATTCCTGTGCCGAAATGAAGTCCTTCATGTTGGCGCGGCACCAGTCCTGAACAATCCTCGACTCTGCGCAGGAGTCTAATCCTGCTGGAAGATACACGGCTTACTCTCGAAGTGGGATTCGAGCCAAGGAACCAGTTGCTTCTTTAGGACATCAATACAGATAGTTCTACTGATTTATCTTCACTCCTGTATCCACGAAAACGAGAGACGCTTGTGATGAATGCACAAACCATGATACTGGCCGGATGCGCCTCCCTTGCAGCGAGCCTTCCGCCAGAATTAGCACTTTGGAGGTCCTTGAAGAGTATGTAACACTTTTACAAGTTAAATGCACAAAACTATCAGGTCACTAAAGGTCAAAGATTAGACCGAAATTGACGTGGACTACTTGCGGCGCAACGCCGATGCCTTTCCTCGGCGTCTTCGCTCCTGCATTCGCAGCAAAGAAGCCCATATAAAATACAGGTGATGCTGTTCTGTTCGCTAGATCATTCTTGACATTTCGTATATAAACTTGTTAAATTTTGTAACGTGTTGTCATTTCTAAGGCTTACGCTTAGTGCGTCAATACTTTTTACGCACCCTGTATATTGGAAATGGAGCGTGGTAGCGCATTTGGAGGATGTGCTGTCCAACGTGTGCACCGGATTTCAGGTCCCTGGTTCACATTTTCCACCCAGGGCAACCAAGCCTTCCACCCCCTTTGATGGGGTCGACAAATGGGCACCAGATTCGTCTGGATGGAAAGGATAAAACGCTGAGCGGTCCATCGGCTGGCTACCACAAGTCACTACATAGCCCAAATACCCATTAAAATTGTCTCCACGATATCCTGCAGAGGTAAAATCACACAAATAGATTGAAAAACCTTTATGCCTTATCCTTTATATCGGGAATTTAATTTATCGGTTTCTATTCGCAGGACAATATCTGAACTTTGTGTCTGATCTTTTTTTGCGTCATTCTTTCGCATTCCCCTTCCACACGAAATTGTTATTATAAAGCATTTTCAAGGAAAAAATAAAATTAAGAAACTGAAGGACCTATTCATTCCTGTGCGCTATGCGATATATTCATATAGTAAAGAGGCAGAACTGTCACCGCTAAAAAAGTTGAGCGTCCTCAAAGCATCGCCCGATGATACCTGATGTGGAGAACGTACTGCAGAATGCATTGTGCGCATTGTCGCGAAGGGTTTCACATCTTAGTCAACATGCAGAAGAGCAGTCTGTGGTGCTGTGTTTTATTACTAGGAGAGCACTGGATTCAATAGCGATTTTATTCTGTTGCCATCCAGGGCCATCACGATTTCCTTCCGAAGACGGTGAGTTGCTATCTAACATATCTAGCAAGCATAGAGTTCTGAGTTGTGCATCACCAGTCGTTTTATTGGCCACGCAATCAACCAAATTTCCTTTACGATATATAGAATTGGGACATGTAGCGAGTCCCAAACAGAAACCTATCAAAGCCAGCACTTGTCGTCCTCCGTTACTTTTTTTGGCATGATGGCTTATCACATTCGCGTTCAACACTGACCTGCGCTTCATGGTCAGTTCTGCTCACCGCTCTAGTAGCTCCATCAAGTTAGTCACTGAGTGATGGACACTTGTTGGCTACGTCGAATTTCGTGCACTTCGATGGCTTCTCGAATTACGTTCCGCAAAGCTGCCAACAAACGCTGTCTGGTGTAGGTACCCGACGTGCGCTACTTTAAACTCGAACTTCTCTTAAGCTAGTTGTCCAGTCTTTTCAGTTCAGTGCTCGTACACATGCGTGTGAAAACCCTCAGAGCTTTATCTGAGAAATCACTTTCATTTCTTGCCTCGTTTTTATTAGGTTGTCCCATAAGTCCTTGCCTTTTTTCAACGATTCACTGCAGATTTCGTCGGAGGTCTCTTGCAGAGCGCTGCATAGCTTTCAAAAGAGAGTGATCGGCACTATAAGAACTTATATTGCGTTGCTTTTTTTCATCATGAATTTTGTCAATTTTTAGGTCGTTGAAGTGAAAAGTGAAGAAGTGAAAAAGGAGCCATTTGCGCACTTGTTCTCTCCGCTTAGGTTTGGAATTTTTTGCGCAGTTTTTCATAGCGTTTGGAAGACAATGCTCTGTGCTACAAGAATATGTGTTGGTCCTATTTTCTCACTCGTCCTTTATTGATTTTTTAGGCTATCAAATTGGGACCTCCGAAGGGGAAGAGTTATTTTTGCCGACAGCTCCTGATCTGTGGTAGGAATTTTTTGGTCGGTGTTATACGTCGTTCGGAAAAGAATGTCTTGCTCTATAAGAATTTGTGTCACGTTTATTGGCGCACGCTGATTTCTGTCGAATATCAACAAAATGCCAAAAAGAGAAAAATCAACTTCACCAACAACTTCTCCTTATTCAGTCTGTCATACTCAGTTTTATATGACACTTGAAAGTGGGCATCTTGCTCTACCACAGCATATGATTTGTTCTTCGACCTGAAAATTAGCAAAAAAAATCTGAAATTTTTGCTAATTTTCAGGTCATCAAACTCCTACTATGTTGACGGACAAGCAGGCCGACAGCAATCGTCACACGCTGGTTCCTGATGTTCATTCATCACAAGGACATATTCAACGATTTTTGCATAGAATTGTAACTGGCGATGAAAAATAGTGTTTGTACGGTCAACCAGTGTTCCAGTGCCTTAGCCGCAATAGGACCCTGGTTGAAAGCAAAGAGAAGAAGGTGCCAAAAGTGCTCATCCTTGTCGACCTGGCACTCCATTTTGATGACCTGAAAATTAGCAAAAATTTAAATGACCGAAGAACAAATCATATAATCTGGTAGAACGAGACATCCACTTTCGAGCGTCGTATAAAACTGAGCAAGATAGTCTGAACAAGGAGAATGAGTTGTTCGTGAAGTTGATTTTTCTCTTTTTGGCATTTTGTTGATATTCGACAGAAATCAGTATTGGCCAATAAACTTGACACAAATTCTTATAGAGCAAGACATTCTCTTCCGAACGACGTATAACACCGACCAAAAAATTTCTACCACAGATCAGGAGCTGTCGGCAAAAATAACTCTTCCCCTTCGGAGGTCCCAATTTGGTAGCCTAAAAAATCAATAAAGGACAAGTGAGCAAAAAGGAACAACAAGTATTCTTGTAGTACAGGATATTTTCTTCCAAATGCTATGAAAAACTGCGCAAAAAATTCCAAACCTAAGCGGAGAGAACAAGTGCGCAAATGGCTCCTTTTTCACTTTTTCATATTTCACTTCAACGACCTAAAAATTGACGAAATTCATGATGAAAAAAAGCAACGCAATACATGTCCTGATAGAGCCAATCATTCTCTTTCGCAAGCTATGCAGCGCTATGCAAAGGTCTCCGGCGTAATCTGCAGTGAATCGTTGAAAAAAAACGGCAAGGACTTATGGAACAACCTAATATTTGCTCATTTCTTTGTATCCGCCATGATAATAATCGAATGTTCGAAAAGGTTCAAGATGGAAAGGATAACATATCTGGTATAGTTTATCCAAGTAATTAAATAGTAATAATTCAAGCCATGGACAACTGGAAACGGAGCTGAATTATTTTGTATGTAAAGGTATAGCGTTCCGTTACGTACAACACCTTCATAGATGTAGGCACCCGACACGAGCCATTTTTTCGACGAAATGTATCGTTTTGGGTAGAATCCGAGTACCAAACCGATTCAGGCTGCATGTGTCTGTCGACGCCTCCTGCATCTACCACATGTGCACTCATGCTTACGGCCAATTTTTAGGCCACTTGCAGAAGCAACTCAATCTTCGCTCTTATTTGGGAACCGTTTTATTTCATGTCTACATAGCTCTTAAAATGCTCGTTTACACATGGTCTTCAAAATGAGACTCCTCTGAAAAACGCTTTACTGAAAATCTTTCACTGCTTTGCAATTTCCTCAGTTTGGGAGTTACCTTAACTCCGATGTGATCGTCATCAAGACGAAGAACAGCACAAAAAACCATATAAGATTGGATGAATCTGAACAAGAGACATACAGGAGTGTGTGGTGTTCCAGCCGAAAAAGGAGGCTGTTTCCTGTACCCCAGATCTAAGGTCTTTGTTCGATTTGCCCGCTCAGGAATGCATACCACATCTTATACATGGATGGATAACGAAGTCCTTTGTATTTTATCTTATGTTAGCCCTAAACAAAAAATGGAATTAAATTTTAGTTTCTAGAGATCACCTGTCGCTTTTATGTGAAAGAGTCTAGTAAGGATAGCGCCACCATTATTTCTCAATGGCATCATTTTTCGAGTTTTGGAATAGGTGTTCAATAGACCGGATTCAATGAACTGTGCAGCCAAATGTCGACGAGCTGGCGTGAGGCGCACTGGCTTTGATCAAACATGTGTTCAACTAAGAAAGCACAGGAAGATCCATCGCCCGTTCAAAATGGGTTAAGTGGCCTAAACAGACAACCGTAGCGCTTTAGCCGGATCACTAACACTTTACTGTAGAGTGCGCAGTGCTTCCGCCAAGAGACTGAGTGTCATCAACGATTACTGCTTGAGTAACTCGAACTGCGAGAATTGTCGGTTCGAAGATTAAGGATTGGCCTTCGAAAAGCGCAACGAGAACCTGGGCGTGAAAGTGATCTGGGAGACAACTGTCAAGCAAACGGAGAAGAACGCCTGCACGGCGCGTCGGCCTTCAGCCCACCCGGATTGCCACTAGCCGAGTGTCCGTTATTTTGAATGACAACTTTCCTACTTTCATATCCCACATGCAATTTTCGCATTTTCCGGTTCGATATTTTTATCTTCATTTCTTTCATTCTTTCATTTTTCACTCGTAATCTATACTTAATCCAACCTTCGCACCTCTGACGCTTGTGCGTGACCAGTTTTGACCTAAACCTTTTCTTAAAGTAAATCGAAGCGTTTCCGTTATAGCCCGTCTTACTTTTGTGTTATCCTCTAGAATTATGAACCGAAACTCTGAAAATCCAGGAAACAATTCTGTATTTTTTATGCGACTGTGTAAGCGCATTTTGATCCATTTGTCCCCTATATTTATAAATAAAACAAAAAGCGAATATTTTCCATGCGTTCTGTGTTGACAACTATTAGGTTGGCAACTAATTTCGTGGACTCTCAAGCGCCTTCAACAAAAGTGTTTATAAACAAATAACAAATGATAGTTTTCAACCAAAGTAAGATCTGTTGGAACGCGGGACTGCTTCCCATTTATCAGCCACCTGGCCCATCCCACAGCTGCAGAATTCTTGTGCTTTTGAAGCCAAGAATCCTTGGAGGTGCATTTTGACATGGTCCACATTAATAAATCGTCCTCCAACCAAGAAGTGCTGCAGCGTGCTGTAAAGGTGCTAGTCATTTGGCGCACGGCCTGTGCTGTAAGGTGGGTGAGTTAGACGCTCCCAGCTAAGGTCTTCGATTTTTTTGAAGCTCCCGATTCGTGACGTGTGATCCTGCGTTATCTTGCTGATAGATAATTTCGCTCCTGAAAATCTGTCTGAAACGATTCCAGCGGAGTTCAGCCTGCGCGCGGCCAGGTTGAGATGGTTAGATTACAGCATTCATGCTGGAACCGTTCTTGACGAGCTCCCAGAAGCTAATACCTTCTTGACACCACCAAATGGAGGGAACGTAGCGAACCGGACGCCTCAAAAAATAGAAGACCTTGACTGGGAGCGTCAAACTCATCCACCTTACAGCCCAGACCTTGCGCCAAGTGACTACCACATTTTTGGTTCGGTGCAGTACTTCTTCGTTGGAAGACGATTTAATAATGTGGACCGGGTCAAAATGCACCTCCAAAGATTCTTGGCCTTAAAAGCACAATAATTCTATGGTCGTGGGATAGACCAGCTACCTGATATATGGGAAGCACTTCTGCATTCCGAGGGATCTTATTTTAATTAAAGATTGTCATTAGTTATTTGTTAAGGAATACTTTTGCTGAAGATTCTTGAGAGTCTACGAAATTAGTTGCCAACCTAATATATTCAGAGTTAAGGCCTGCAAAGGTGGTCGTTTTTTGTTTGATTCGTAGAAAATATAGTAGATAACTTAGACGCAGAAGAACATGCGCTCCTCTTTCTTACTGAAGCAGAGGGGTATAAAACAAATGATCAACTGAATAAAGGGAAGACACGGACAATTTTAACTAATTTTTAAGCCCTAATTTCTGTTTGTTCTATAAAATTCCATTTTTCTATTGCATTGCTACTTACAAACTGTTAGATGTAAGTGTAAGTGTTACTTGTTAGGAACAATAGCGAACTTCAACCTCATTTTTGTATTTTCAAATCAGGGCGCTTACAAAATGCAATGGTACCAGACTGTCCAATAATTCCTGTCCGAAAATTTTCAAAATTCTATATTTCTCCTTAGAAGAGTTATAATATCAGGCAAGTGTAAAAACCTTCTAGGAGATTCTCCAAAGTTCCACGCTAGGGGTATACAAGGCGCAGTCGCCGCGCCTAACTACCAGTACGAGCTAAAATGGACCAAGGTCGAATTCGTACGTTCGTGTACTACGAGTGGCTGCTGGGCAACGACACGGGCACCGCGGTCGCCAACATCTGCTGAGCGTGCAAGGAAGATGCAGTGTCCCAACGCACAGTCAGGCGCTGGTTCAATCGTTTCGAGAGCGGCGGCACGAGCCTGGAGGACAGGGAGCACAGCTGGAGGCCTTCTACGGTGAATGATGACGAAGTCCGTCGCTGTATCAAGGAGAAGCCGGAAGCCACCACCCGTGAACTGGCGACGACGCTCGGCTGCAGCAAGTCCACCATCCACAATCGACTCAACTTACTCGGCTACCACAAAGTTCTGGTCCGTTGGATCCCCCACGGTCCCCGACGGGCCTCGGTCCACCTGCTGCACGACAACGCGCGCCCCCACATGGCGAAGGAGACGCAGCAGAAGTTGGCGACACTCGGCTGGGAGACGGTTGCCCGTCCATCCGCCGTATTCCCCGGACCTCGCCCCCTCCGACTACCCCTTGTTCCGCCCGCTGAAGCACCATTTGGCCGGAAGAAAATTCACCAACTACGACAACCTCAAATCCGACATCGCGGACTTCTACAAGTTGCAGCCCTCGGAGTTCTGGGCGAAGGGCATCGGCGACCTGCCCAATCGATGGGCCACTGTTGTGGATAACTGTGGTGATTATGTTGTTGATTAGACTTGTTTTTCAATAAAGTTGAAAAAAATTAAAAATGGTGAAATATTCGGACAAGAATTATGGGACAGCCTGGTACATCTATGTTAGTGTCAAGGTTTGGCAAAAACTAATACAGGGTCAAAAAATGTATACACCGCTTGAAAGGTGATAACCTTGCTCACAGTAAGGTTATTGCAGAAGCCCAAGGCCTATATGAAAGCTTAAGAAAATAGAAATTTTTAACATATGAGCGGTCTGGAATGCGCCATGCACTCGTCTGAAATGTGCATTTTACACTCGATTGGTTGTGTTTCGCTTAAATACTTGATGTAATTTCTTCAAAAAGTAGCCGCTTTAATTTACTTAGGCTTCTTTTTGTTGTTTGGAACTTAAAAACCCACTACGGCTTGGAAAAATGCGGGATGTCCTAAAAATTGCAGGTGCTGTTTAAAAGGTTCCAACATTGCTGTTAATGAAGCTTTTGAAGGTGATGGAGACTCACATGAAAGCACACTCGACGCTACACTTACAACGATGAAATTCTCACGGACGTCGAGTTGAAAGCACAGGGTGAAATTTCTGTGACGTGTAAATAGTCAAGATTGCGCCATGCCAGCGTCTGAAACCTTGCATTTCAGACTCGATTGATTATGCATGGGCTGAATGCTTGTTACAATATTGTTACTACTTGGCGACATTGACCTATGTTGTCCATCTTTAATCGTTTTCCATCGACCAGTGGCTGATTTATGCCGACTAAATTCTCCATTGAGCTTGAATGTTGCTTCATCAGTCCACACAATCCGTATTGGAAAATTGTGTTATCAATAAACTTATTTCACGTGTCTTACACGTGATTGCCAAGTTGTAAACGATAAAAGAAGCACGGCACAGCTTAGTCAGGCCGAGTAGTAGTAGCAAAATCGCAACAAGCATTCAGCCCATGCACAATCAGTCGAGTCTGAAGTGCGGGGTTTCAGGCTGGGGCATAGCGCAATCTTGACCATTTGCACGCCATAGAAATCTCGTTATCCCTTGATTTCGTATAAGACTCAAACTTCCTCAAAAGCTTCACTAAAAGCAGTGTTAGAACACTTTAAACAGTACGGGCATTTTTTAGAACACCCTGCATTTTTCGCAAGCCGTAGTGTCTTTTTAAGCTTCAAAACAACAAACGAAGCCCAAATCTACCAAAACAGCCACTTTTTGAGGAAATTATATCAAGTATTTTAACGAAACACAATTAATCGAGTGTAAAATGCAACATTTCAGAGCATGGCGCATTCCATACCGCTTGTACGTCTGAAAATTTTTCTCAAGCTTCGATATGTATATGAGCCCTTAACTCTTCAGTAGCTTTACTGTGAACAAAGCTCCTTTCAAACAGTGTATACATTTTTTGAGACACCGTGTATAATAGCTCATTTCAAATGGAACGATTATAGCTCTCTCGAATGCATCCTCCGCCTGTGTTTCTGTACTGTTGTCCATCCCTTGCCATGCCATCCATCCTTTGCTGCATACCACTTTTACCTCTTCATGAAGAGTGCAAAATTTCATCAGATTTTCCAACACTATCTCAGGGACCTTGCTGCTCGGCTCGCAGTTCATCATTTCTGTCGTGTTGTGGCTATTCGTGATTTGTTGCTGTGGAGAATTATGGATGGAAAATGCAAAAATGGCCGTTCATCAAGGCAGACGTTTACGCCCGACTGGATTTGTTGAGATGTTCACGGCACCAAGCAGCAATAGCGATGCTACAGTAGACAGACGTTCTTTAGAACTGGAACAGGTACCAATTCATACACCGAGGAAACTTGAAGTGCTTCTCTGGTTTGGGCACGACCCGAACCATGAACATCAATTTGGAATCCGGGTTTATAGGTCGCGCTGTAGCGGTTTCGGAGGAGTGGTCTACTGTCGCCTCTTCCGACTGCGCTACAACGCCCATAAAAGCAAAAAACTAAGCCCAATTTTGGACGAGTTCACCAATCAGCCACCTTTGGAAGATTGAAAGACAGTCGAAACATTATTCCAGAGGAAGAGAGGATGAGAGAAGTAGAATTTGCAAGAAGTAAGGAGTGCTCTATTCCGCTACTGAGGGATTCATTCACCATTTGATTAGTAAAAAGACTTCGAGTGAGGTTTTATTCGGATTCGAATTTATGGCGTGAACATCTTCATTCGGAGCGGAAGTGAAACCTGTGCTAAAGTAGAATTTTTAGTTTAGACTTCTACCGGCTTTTAATGTGGAATCCTTAAGAAGCCCTCTACAGGTCCTCATTCTTTCACACACATGAACAATGCTGCATATACATAGGCCGCATTTATTACGTGCATCTAATGGTATTTTTTCGCATCAGTAAATCAAGATAGCCATTCCGCTGTAAAGCGGTTGAAGCTCGAGCACCTGCGTTCTTTGGTTCGTTGTCTACTGAATAATTGTCTACCTCTTGTCTTATGTGCCCTACAGCACCTACGGGAGCGCAGCGCAGTCGGGGGAGACGCTGCCTGTGGGCCACACCCGAATCGATGACCTTCTTCTAGTTTTCCCCTAAATCAGCGAGTACTTCCATGCCATCGGTAGTAGGTGAATTCATTTCAGATTTCTCGGAGAAGGATAGAACACCGTCGTTATCTTCGACGTGCCACCGTGAATTAGAGGCAAAAAATGTGCATTTAAGGTGCCTCCACGATGTTCCTTTTATAGGAAACTCATGGCGCATCCTCATGAAAGGATTGACTAACTCCGTTTACTCTTAATTGTCCCTTTACCACTCAGATCCGCCTTTCTTTTTGCTTCCATGTGGATAATGACTTAGTTTCATGAGTATTACATATCTCGCTGCAGTGCCGAGTGTTAATAGCACTGTAAAACTTCCGCATTAGTCTCGAAAATTTAGCTGCTTGAAGCAGAATGGTGCAGATACATTCGGCGGATTTCTAACGCGGAAAATATGTTCAGCGCTGGACCAAAATTCTCGCCGGAACGGAATACCTTGTTGTTATCTTTACTTTCATTACTCACATTGATGTCCATGGTCTCACAACGCTTTCCTGCTTTTCGAATAGAATAGTCAAACTAAGTTGCCTAAATTTCTGTATAAAGTTTACGTTCGGCATCTCTGTCTGACCATCAGATTCCACAAGAATTCCCTCTTCTCTTGAGCGTTTAGTACAGCGCAGTGGCAGGGTGAATGTCTTTGTCTTCAGACCTCCCTAGTATTCATTAGAGCCGCTTTCTTTTTCGACGGGTTTTTCGATATTTTTGGGAATATGCATCTGAGCCGCAGGAGCGTAACGTTGCACAACCGTACCAGCTGATAACAAATTCATCAATTACTTAATTGCCGTCATAGCCTTTCAACAATCTTGTGCAGCAATTTCACCGTATGCTTCAAGAGTTCCTTCCCATTTTGCTTTTCCCTTTCCGTCATTGTCGCTTTCGATATGAGCATTTTTGAACTGGAACGCGGATTCAAAGCGAACAAAACGTATCTTTCTTCGTGGATTCGATTTATTCGGACAGTTTTCATAGCCGAATATTTGTTTTAAATTATCAGTTTTTTCGCTAGATGTCGCTACGTAGATGCGTTTGGCATCCCAGATATTCAATCCTGTAGGCAGCTCCTTACAAGGTAAAACGTTTCGACCTGCTACGTTCAACTGAATCATGTATATGACCTTCCTTAAAGTTGAGTTCATACCCATTATTCGCAACTATCCTTAACACAAATTTCTTAAAATTTCGCAAGATCCAGCTGATAGGGCACTGTGCGATATCTATAATGTGAAAGCTCAGACTCCCAGTTTCAGTGTCTAAATCACGAGTCAGATCAACCTTTCCAGCATACTTGTGTGCATAGGTATATTGTCTATATACACACGTGTCATGCTCAATGCATAATGAGCATTCTTATCATTCTTATATAATATTAAGCAAGTACCCGCCGTTTCTTCAACGATTCATTGCGGATTTCGCGCGCGGTCTGTTGCATAGCACTATGCAGGTTTCGAAAGAAAATGACTTGCTCTATAAAAGCCTGTATTGTATTTCAGTTTCATTCTGACTTTTGTCATTTTTTAGGTAGTTAAAGCGAAAAGTGGAAAAGTGGCCATCTTCGCAGTCCCTTCTATCCGCTTAGGTTTGGAATTTTTGGCGCAGGTTTTCGTAACATTTGGAAGACAATGTTCTGTACTACAAGAATACATGTTGGCGCTATTTGCTCATTTGTCCTTTATTGATTTTAGGTCATCAAATTGGGACGTCCGACTTTTCCGTCCGAATTTTTACCAACAGCTTCTGCTCTGGGGTGGACTTTTTTGCTTGATGTTACATGTTGTTCGGAGGACGATGTCTTGCTCAATGAGAATTTGTGTCGTGTTTATTGATTTCTATTGAAGATCAACAAAATGCCAAAAAGAGAATAATCGTCTTCACCAACAACTCCTTCTCCTTCTTCAGTCGTTGATATTCGACAGAAATCAGCGTGAGCGAATAAACGCGACACAAATTCTTACTGAGTAAGACATCCTCTTCCAAACGACATATGACACCAGGCAAAAAATTCCAACCACAGAGCAGAAGCTGTCGGTAAATATTCGGACGGAACAATAGGACGTCCCGATTTGATGACCTAAAAATCAATAAAGTACAAATGAGCAAATAACGCCAACACGTCTTCTTGTAGTATAGAACATTGTATTCCAAATGCTATGAAAAGATGCGCAAAAATTCCAAACCAAAGCGGAGAGAAGCAACTACGCAGATGGCAACTTTTTCACTTTTCACTATTCACTTTCACGACCTAAAAATTGACAAAAATCAGGATGAAAAAGAAATGCAATACAAGTTCTGATAGAGCAATTCTCTTCCGAACGCTCTATAGCGCTATACTAGAGACCTCCGGCGTACTCCGCAATAAATCCTTGAAAAACGGCGGGGACTTATGGACAACCTGATAATTGCAATTCTAGATGTAGTCGTTAATGTGACTTTTCATTGGTTTTTATGTTCATACGTTCTTCTTTTTTTCTGCATGTTATTTGTACCTTTTGTACCCTTTACCATCTATAAACGAGACTATTGCCTCTGCCTAAAAAGTGAAATAAAATGGAACAAGCCATTTTTGCAAGGGTAGGCAAGCCAGTGTATTGGATAGAAGCTGTCCGCAAAAAGGAATTTCTCAGCATTTTAGGAAAAACCTACCGATTTGGTCCAGCTTTACCTGTCTGAGTAGCGTTTTTATACAGTTTTCTGAAAATACCTCATCATTATTAAATTTGACTTAACATCGGTGGAAAATGTATATAGTCAGATTCACTTCTGAGGAAGGATGTAGCTATGCGATTGAAATGCGTAACCGAAGTAAAACGGTGGAGTTAGCGGGACGGAGGCCTTCGCTTTGGATTTAATTTATTGTATCCGTATGTGCACTGTTCATTACATGCCAGGATAGTTGTATCCACTGCGTTTGATAGAAACTAGAAGCTCAATTATCCGACAAGCTCAACGAGAGAAACACGCATGTTCATATCCATCCTTCGTATCAGCTTAGTGACATCCTGCTTTAGACTTCCGATCGTTTGCAATAAAAGCAGGGAATCCTGCCTTCCTTTCACTAAAAATGCGTTTTAACAACAGAACTTGATAGGTTATAATGATAGGAGCCCTTTGCGTAAACGCTAGCAAAGACCCTTGTTGCATTAGGTCTTCCTCATTGTCAGGCTACCACACATTATTTTGGTGAGCTCATGTCCTTCAGGTGTCGTGCTACCAAATGTAGCGAAATGGTCACGTTTTTTTCAGTAGCGCTGTAAAATGAATTCAACTGGTTCTCCTCTCGCGATGTTTTAAGGCAGAGAGTATAATTGAGTTGTAGCAGCCTTTAAACGTCAACCATTCCACCCTCGAGCAAGCAAAAATGAGGGCTAGCTATTCCTTCACGCCTTGGAATTCTGCTACTGGAATCCGTGTCAGCTTCTATCGAATCAGAACAGTTTTCTTCCGTTGTTCTTATTCTTCGGGGCAAAGGCGCTGCTCCGCTCCTGGTCGGTGACAGAGGACTGAATATTCGTCAGTGCGCTTGGAGGGCGCTCTGCGTCAGTCGTCGAGGCGCCATCGAATCGACGCCGAATTAGGCGGAACTTTCGCGCCTGCCCTTCCATTCTTTGGCTCGTAGCCGACATCTTCCTGTAATGGCTTGAAGCCAATTTGTAGGCAGCATTTCCTCTGCTGGAATACATTTCTACCTTCACATGATAGCTTCTAAGCCTCACAAAATCCGTAGCATCTATTTTCGCAAGAGAATTGCTGCTCTGATGAATATGAAGTGGAATGTAGCAAAGGGTGAGCCCTCTGATCATTTTTTCAGCACTCCGACTACCTGGAGCTGAACCTAGACTTCACCTACCTATATATTTCTTTTTTTCGAAAACTCAGGAAGCAATGGTCAATAATGGTTGGCTGTAATATTTCAGTTGTGCGCAGCTTTTATCTTTCTGTTGTTGTTATTGTGTATATAACAGTCTGGCTAGCTGTAACTTCATGTCCCTACGTAAACTTGAAACTTGAATGCTTGGTTGGCCAATATCATGACTTGATGTGGCCTGTCGAAGGAGAAGTCACAGGTTTATTCTTCCCAGACAAGTCTATTAACAATTCATTGACCCCGGAGGGATGGAATGATTGGATGCATCCGCGGAAACTACAACCAATTGATTCGGAGTGCTTGTGAGAACCGGAGCCCTTCTTCACTGTAAAAGCCATACATCTTTCCTACTCTTTCAGTTCCTTAGCCTATCCTTAGTTTTTTTGGCTTTGATATCCTACCACACGATGTTGTTAAACATGCTGTGTTATTGGTTTTACTTTAGTGTTGTTTTGTGTATAGTGACACTATAATGAACATTCATACATACATGCCAAAGTGATACATATTCCTTCCTTGAAATCACATCATTACATTGTGATCAATATCAATTAAGGATGCCATCATGCATACTATATTTATTAATTGTTTTAGAAGAATTTTTATCAAAAAATGCGTCTCCGTCTATGGGTTTAAATATGGCAAAGTCGGGAGAAGGAGCGGGTCCTCGCATTTATCCGAATTCGTTGTGATTGAAGCCCCTTTCTAGATAAGTAGCGACAACGCGCCAGATAAATTAGGCAGGGTTTTGAACAATGACAGAGCATCAATGTTTATTGAATTGTTGGAGAGTGCGAGTTACTGTGGAGGGCATTCATGGATTTCTCTCAATATCTCGTGGAAGTATTCAGTCCAAAAATGCTTAGCTTCGATCTTTGTTCTTAATCTCTTTGCGCGTGATTTATCTTTTCAACTTAAATGAAATTTGCTCAAGATTTTAACCCCTTTTTAACCCTTCAGCACTATTTAATTCCGCCAATCACATCACCTGATCGTGCAATTATAAATGCTCTTGATGTGATCACATGTGACTTGCTGCAGTAATGGCAGACACGTATGGGTTGGAACGAGCTTTGTTTTTACTGTTTTCGAATATCAACTTTCTGAAAGTTTCGATTTCCATTCAAGTTATCCCTAGCCGTTGGCTGAAATTAAGCGCAGTCAGAAGATCCTAGTGTGACCAAAATAAAGGATTCAGCTAGCGTTTGAAAAGAAATGCATTTTTCATGCTATAGCTCAGCTTATAGCTATCAATCTTGTGTTTTTGTGCTACGCCTTACACCACCAGCGCTGATTGATCGGGGGAACATCCACGATGTCTTCCTAGCAACGACATAGGGTGCTGAATCACCGGTAAGTGCTGACACGTCGTTACTAGAAGAGATGCTACAGTTCCAGTCACGCTTGTCGGAAGAGCTTTGATTGCAACTAAAAATCCTTCCAACTGCTTCTTTCCTCTATAACAAAGACTTCGGTCTTATGCAAAAGTGCTGAAACACAAGGCTAGTATTTTTTGTTTAATAGCCCAACGATTCAATTCACAGTTTCGGGTGGTCTTTTTATAGTGCCTTTATCTCTCGGCTTTTCCCATTGGAGCACGTTGTAGGATGCCTTATAAACGTTGCCGTCTTGGTACTTTGATTGGCTTGGCGTTGGCGGTCAGAAGCGCTGCTATGCGGGATCCGGTCCATAGAAGGCATCGAACGCGATGTCATCCATACATCGGCTATGCCCTCTTCAATGCATCGCATACGTGGGGAGTTCTGTTAGTAGCCGTTTCTTTTTTTTCCATCACTATCTACCTGTTGAAAATGAATATAGCCGGATGTGGACGTAGGGCAGAAGCCTCAGCTGCGTGTACTGCGTACGGACCGATATGATGCGAAAGATAGCTGCGGTGAGCAAGGCCTTATCAGGAGGCTGGCAGATCCTCATTTGTGGTCGCTTCCTTTTCCGACGGGGGCAGTTTCAGCGGTCACAGGGAGTAAACACGAACGAGCCTTTGGTCGAGGCTGCGGTGCCGGCGGCGCGGGTCCAGCGCCAAACACGGAGCGAATGCAATGTGATGAACGAGCGCCGTTCGCCGTTCCCGTGCCGGCGACTCCAACTGCCCTCTCCCCAGCTTCGTTTGTCAAACGGATTGTCAGGGTGACTTCTAGTGTCATACTCAAGCTTACTGACCTTTAAGCGGGCTTAACGTGGCGCTGGGAGGGTTTCCCTTGCATCGAACAGGTTTCGTAGTTCTGGAAGCATCACTTACCTTAACAATGCAGCTCCTCTCAGATTATTTTCATCCCCTTCGGTTCCTTAACATTCTATTCTTCACTCCTATCGCCTATCTTTATTATTCTCATTTACTAGCGACAGTGGTGAAATAGCGGAAGAGGTGTACTTTGCTGGACGCTCTAAGTAGTAGGTTTTCGTCCTCTTTTCCCCTTTCTTCAAAGCAGTCAGTGTTTATGTTGATATTAAAGGATAAAGGAGGCGTTACTCAATCCCATCTGGGATGCGCCAGCGCATTCTAATTCTACGGGATGTCGTGGAGGCGACATGAATGCGTATTTGGCCATACAGTGACTTGCGGAGGCCAGCCGATATACAAGTCAGTGCTTTATCCTTCCCAGACAAGTCCGGTACCAATTCACCGACCCCGGAGGGATGGAAGGCTTGGTTGGCCTGGGCGGGAAATCCGAACCATGAACCTGGTACCGGGTGCACGCGACAGTCGCGCATTCTCCGACTGCGCTACACGCGTCCGAAATTGCTCTTCAACTTCATCGCTCGCCGCGCACACGCACACACCTCACAGCCGAGCAAAACGTTAAGCCCCGTAGGGGACTCGAAAACCTGACCGTTAGATTAAAAGTATAACGCTCTACCAACTAAAGTAACGAGGCTCCGACAGCCGTCCTCTCTAGCGTCTCACAGGAACTACCAACCACCACTGCCGCTCTCGTGTCTGCTCTTCAACTTCATCGCTCGCCGCGACACGCACACACCTCAAGATTAAGTTGATATTAGCCTCCTAAAACAACTCTTAGCGAATGTTAGCAAGTGAGTTTGTTAGGTGATCTACAGGACTCCCCCAATCACATCCTTGATTCTTACCAGTCGACTTAGCTGCTTCAATTGTAAGATTTTCACGTCAAATTGGACGCTTTCACATCGAATTCAGGAAACTTGACGTTTTTCAAATCATGTTGAACATCCTGCAAATCAAACTGAATTCTTTCACATTAAATGGAGACTCTCCGAGACCATTGGAATAATTTTTTACAATAAAAAAAGAGAAGGAAATCGATGAAAAAGTGATGGCGTGATTTGTTTTGATACACTAAATAATTCCTGCTATCCCTCGCCTTAAAATAAACTTGGACTAAATTTTAAACTGTTGCATCTCCTTGGAAAATGAAAAATTTATGGAATTTTAAGCATTGTGTTCATTTATTGGAGCCGGTGAATTTAAAAATATCTAAGACGATCATGAAATAATTCCTTCAGCAATATTTTTTAAACATTCTTAGAGGGTCCCTAGTGTAATGAGAAAAAAGACCGTTCGAATCACGAAGACATTCATTTTGGTTTCAAAAGCGTCAAGCTTGTTTAGAAACGTAAGAGTCGCCAATACTTGATATTTTAACGGTTTTTGCCTCTGCATTGAGTTTGGTGAACGACACGAACACGCTTATTCGAAGTAGCAGAGAAATTGTCACTATATTAGGACAACAAAAGAACCCTGTTTCTGTAGAAATCTTTCTCCTCGAGCCCTCAAGTATGCTGCGTGAATGTCTGTATTCGATTCTCACAAGACTGCCATTCACTTTGAAGCCCACACTTGGAATTAGAGTCGGTCTTTTCTCCCAGTCCTAGAAATTGTTTTTAATAAGGAGTTAACGCTCTAAGTCAGAGTCGAACTGCGTAGATCGTTGATTAATCCATTGTAATCAGTCGGAATTTATTTATTTATTTATTCATTTGGGGAATGGGGAACCCAGTCGGAGGAGGTCCTTTTAATACCAAGTTATTGCTCGGGTTTCCCGCCCAGCCCTACCAGGCCTTCCATACCTCATGGGTTGGTGATTTGGTCCCAGGCTTGCCTGGGTACGATAAAGCACGCATTGAAATCGCATCCACGACATCCTTTGTATCGCCTCCTGAAACATTTCACCATATCGCTTGTTGAGCCGCGTTATCAGGAGATCGCTTGCATTTTTTTCCGTTAAATTGATGTAAGTCGTTGATGAATCCCGCACCAGGTTAGAACAAAATTCTAGTGTCAGTATGGTGCACTACCGCGGTCAAAATACACTTTACATCGACAAAATTGGATCGAGCAAGCCCGGCAATGCAGGATCACGCCCTCCGGATCCGAACCCCTTACCCCTTTCCTGCAAGTCCGCCCCCGTGTCCACTAGGCCATCCATTCGCTCCACCTACGTTCATGAACGGCGCACCTCAATGTTCCACTTCGGTTACTGTACGGCTAACTGGCAAAATTTGAAATTGCTGTAATTCCGCAATCGTTCCAGCCCCAATTCTTTTGCAAGACAGATTTTAACCACGACATGGCAGTTCCAGACTTCAGCTTGGCTTTATCGGCCCGCACTGAAGTGATACGGTTTTTTGCAATATTTGACCTACCCCGTTGTGCGCAGGAAATTTGAAAACCACTACGGTGCTTCTCTTACAATCCTCTACAACCCCCAATAGGTCACTTTTAAAATTGCCACGGGACGCTCATTGACCTCCCTTGTTAGAAGTAGAATGCGTGGCGCATCGCAAAGGGGATTGAGTAACGCCGTCCTTTATCCTTTTATCTTCTTTTACAGAAGCGCTCGACAAAGAACTAGCGTAACTGTTCAGTAAAAGTGCTGAGCCCCATTGTTTCACTTCTTCGTCAGCGTTTTCTGCAAATTGAAGCAGAGTCGGCGGCAGTCTTTTAGAAAGGATAATGAACAACAAATCTCTTTCCATTACCCTCTCAAAGCAAAATTTGTCTTTGTTAAGCGTATGTAAAAAAATACAAAAAAATTCAAAAAATGTCGATAACTCCCCCCCCCCCCTGTTGGATTCCCAGAAGCATACAACCTTTCAAAGGAAGCCGACGTATCTTGAGCAAGCACGACAAGGCGCTCAAGACCATTGCCCTCTGTCAGGCGAGGACATGCAGAAAAACTACAAGTGCATATGTTTGCAAGCTTGCACGCCCATGAACAACCTGTCATGGAAGGATTTTGCAATGCACACGAACTCGTTACACCGCTGGAAGCGACGACATTCATGCATTGCATGCACGCACTCCGAAGAGAAAAAACCGAATCTCGTGCAGGACCCTTTGCAAGACTCCACGTGGTGAATTAATAGACCGCTTGAATAGACGGCTGAATAAGAGCGATAAAGGGTTTACATATTGTTACAGGATGTTTTGTTGCGATCAAAACTCTTGCGCCAGGCGGGACTCCAACTCGCACCTTCTCCTTTTCGGGCAGCTGTGCTACGCCTTACAACAACGGCGCTGTTTGAACGCACGTAACATCCGCGATATCCTCAAGGCGCCTCAGCACCCATCTCGATGAGGGATGACAAAGGGTATCAGACGCGCTACGAATTCACCTGCTACGGAGTCCTCGGAGGCAATCCTAATGCTTGTTTGGTCTAAACAATAACCTGGACGTGAGGGATCCGGGTGATGGGCAGTATTTTAGCCTTACCAGTCGGTGCGATCATATTTACCCGGTGGGATGGAAGACTTGACGAGCATTTGCGGGAGTCGAACCGAGAACATTGATATGGGATGTGCGCGACAACCGGAGCCTTCTACCACTGTGCCACTACGCGGCCTCGACCGTTAAAAGGCATTAAGCCCTGCGTTACTCAATCCCTCCAGGAATGCGCCACGCATTCTATTAGGTTGTCCCATAAGTCCTTGCCTTTTTTCAACGATTCACTGCAGATTTCGTCAGAGGTCTCTTGCAGAGCGCTGCATAGCTTTCAAAAGAGAATGATTGGCACTATAAGAACTTGTATTGCATTTCTTTTTTCTTCAGGAACTTTGTCATTTTTAGGTCGCTGAAGTGAAAAGTGAAAAAGTGAAAAAGTAGCCATTTGCGCACTTGTCCTCTCCGCATAGGTTTGGAATTTTTTGCGCAGTTTTTCATAGCGTTTGGAAGACAATGCTCTGTGCTACAAGAATATGTGTTGGTCCTATTTTCTCACTTGTCCTTTATTGATTTTTAAGCCATCAAATTTGGAATTCCGACTTTTCCGTCCGAATTTTTACCAAAACTCCGGTTCTGTGGTTGGACTTTTTTGCTTGGTGTCATATGTCGTTTGGAAGAGGATGTCTTACTCAGTAAGAATTTGTGTCGCGTTTATTCGCTCACGCTGATTTCTGTCGAATATCAACAACTGAAGAAGGAGAAGGAGTTGTTGGTGAGGACGATTTTTCTCTTTTTGGCATTTTGTTGACATTCAATAGAAATCAATAAACGCGACACACGTTCTTATAGAGCAAGACATTCTATTTCGAATGACATATAACACCAACCCAAAAAGTCCAACCACAGAGCAGGAGCTGTTGGCAAAAATAACGATCCTCCTTCGGACGTCCCAATTTGATGACCTAAAAATCAATAAAGGACAAATGAGCAAATAGCACTAACACATATTCTTGTAGTACAGAACATTGTCTTCCAAAGGCTATAAAAAACTGTGCAAAAAATTACAAACCTAAGCGGAGAGAACAAGTGCGCAAATGGCTACTTTGTCACTTCTTCAATTTTCACTTCAACGACCTAAAAGTTGACAAAATTCAGGATTAAAAAAGAAACGCAATACATGTGCTGATAGAGCAAATCATTCTCTTTCGAAAGCTATGCAGCGCTATGCAAGAGACCGCCGGCGAAATCTGCAGTGAATCGTTGAAAAAACGGCGAAGACTTATGGGACAACCTAATACTTATATTTATATTTTTAATTTATTTATTTATATATTTACAAGTGCTCCGTTGCCTATCGGCGTGCCTCGCACTTGCGCGCATGGAGCGATGTTGCAGTGTCACTAAGCTAAGGACAATCACATCAAGTTAGCTGCTCTACTTGTCCAGCTTTCTTCCTTATCTAGGAGTACAAAAGGCTCGCAGTACGTGCAGTGTATAGCATGATAGGATGATCTATTGGTTCCTCACTACTGGTCCTCCCTTAGTGAAACGGTCCCCATTACTGGTACTGGTCCCCCTCAATGATCCACCCTTAGCGGACAACGTCTTCGGCACACCTTCTGAATCCCCAGGCACATTGGACGTCGTCTTCGGCACGTCTACATGAATCACCAAACACGTTGAGCGACGTCTTTGGCACGTCATGCGAATTATCCGCACGTCTTCCGAATCTCCTGGCACGTAGAAGGCGTCTGGGTATTTGCAGCTATTTTCGCGCCACGTGATTTGATCATTATCGATTGATGGCGATCTAAATTTCAAAACGGACTTCAGATTCGTGTTGAGCGACCGCGATTACCCTAGGTCTGAAGTTTCCAGGCAGGGGGAAGACGTCTGGGCATTTTCCGCTATTTCCGCGACCCGTAATTTGATCAATATTGATTGATGGCGATCGATACTTCAAAAACGAACTTCAGATTCGTGTTGAGCGACCTCGATTGCCCCAGCGCCGAAGTTCCCAGGTATTTGTCGCTATTTTCGTGTCATAATTCCCGCTCCCCCCCCCCTTTTCCCCCGAATTTTCCCCTTGTTTTCTAATTTCTGCTGCCGCGCCGATCGATAGTATGACTCATCGCTTAGCGATAGTATTATAGAGTATGATGTTTTCGACCCCTCGAAAGGGGGTCGAAAATATCATACTGTGGCGCTAATGACTGCGACCGGATAGCAACACTGCGTTGCTACTGCGTTGCTAGCCTTAAAATTTTTCCTTTCGGCGCGAGCGGCGCAAGCAGTCGCATCGGACCACGCTAAACGCTTTCGCCCGAATAGCAACATAGCGTTGCCAGGTTCCAACGGAATAGCAACATGTGTTGCTGTTCCATCTGAATAGCAGCACACAGTTGCCATTCGCAACTTCAGTTGCTAAACCGTTGGAGGGCGGAACTGGTCCGGCCGAGACGTAGTGTCCGAGGTAGTGATTCACATCACTGCTGCCGCCGCCGCTGATTTCGCGCCGGTTCGGCGCGAATTAACACAGGGACTGTTTGCGCTCTAGCCTTTCGCGACCGGGATCTAGAGTGACTCACCGGCGGGCAGCGTGTCTCATCGTTTTCACCGCTTGCCGCCCGACGCTCGCCGCAAAAGTGTGTGGGGGCCTTAAGTAAGATTTAGTGTGACCTTCTCTGAAGCTTTTAGGTTCAGTTGCCCCAATAACAACAGTGAACACACTGTTGGAAATTTTCCAGAATTTTTATGCTTCAAGGAAAAAATGAGTTAAAGTTTGTTCTAAAGAGCAGAAAGGTAGCAGTAATTCATTCCATTAAAAGAAGAGATCCGGCACGCCATTTTCATCTCTGTTACTCCATGCAATCGCGGCGATCCGGTCGAGCAAATGTGTAGAGCAACCTCCTTTTATTGACTAAGTAATTGCTGCATTCTGCCCTTTAAAGCAAACCTCAACTCACTGTTTTCATTTAAAAGGCAGAAAAGTAATAAATTTTCAAACAATACGTTCCTTTACTGGCCCGGTGAAAAAAAATCAAAGAATTTCATACTAAGTTTTCCTTAAACAAAAAGGTACATGTCGGAAATGCGCACCTCAGTAGGGTGTAAGAACGCACCAGCCAATCAGCAAGCAGATTACCGACCGAGCAGATGCCAACTAAGAAGGAGCTCTTCGACTGACACGCCTATTCGATGTGACCTGAATGGCTGACGCGTTCCAACTACCCATTGCTGTGCGCATTTCCGACATGTATGTGCACCAAAAATATTCCAACTTGTCGAAGAGCTTCTTTTATTTGGAACAATCTCGCGTTGATTTGGAAAATTTTAAAAGCGTCAAGCGCTTGCTCAGAAGAGTGTCCAAAATTTCTCAAAGTCCGCGCTTACGCCGAAACACTAGCCGAACAGAGCTCTCATAAAAATCCTGGCTCAATAGCATCACATCACCCTGCACTATCCACGAGTTCAACTTGAAAAATGTTCAATTCGATTTGAAAAGTGGCATTCCAATTCAATGCACACATTGTGGTGGAACTCACCTAAAGACCTCGCATTTGCATCACCGCCAAGCAATCACTGCAAGGAGTTTGTTTTCTACTGCGATTTTTCGCTTACGTTCAAACACCCTAAATATTCTTCCCTGGAAAGAATAGAGATAAGCAGTTTTGAGTGCACTGGCATGTCGCAGTATGATGACCAACTGGCTATGCTAGCCGCTTTAGGAGGCAAAAACAATTTCGCCCAATGCATAATTCATGCAACACTGAGTCCTAAAAATATCGGGAGGCGTTTGGACCATCGATTCTGAGTACTAGGCTCGATTAAAGCTGCTGAATCTTGACACAGAGACGAGTCAAGGTCTGTTCTACGTATCATGGGTCTTCGACCTCTTGATTTGCAAAACACGTGTTTGACGCAGTGTGTGTGGGATTGAGTAGGAAGAAAATTATCATCTTTGAGATGAAGGCAACTATAGATGGAAATGTGATCGAGCTTATGAGGGTAAAAAGTTCAGTGGAGATTTCTCATAGCTGAATCTCGAAATATATATGCAACTATGCTAATTATAAAGAGTAGCGCTGTGGTTGTTAGGGCTGATTGTTGTTCAAAGTGGCTTGAAACTCTAAACAAAGCTGTTAAAATTATATTGGTATTGTATATTGTTTTAAGATCAACTCAAAAAAAATCTCGACGCCTAACGATGAGAGGGAATTCCTGTCAAATTATGGGATACCCTGCAGGTACGCTGCATGAACGATCAGGGAATCCCTTTCAGCGGTAGATAACGAGAATTTTTGAGTTGGTCTTAAAAACAATGAGTGTGTTCTAACAACTTCTGATGGAATTGCGTTTGCCTGGAGAGTTAAATCATTTCTCTCCTCGATAGCATTAATTTAGCAGTTTACTTTTGTCCTGTCTCGTGAAACTCGGCTGTGGTCGTGTGCTCATTTTTGCGACTGACTTTCAGTTTGGGCAACATTTTGAATAACCCAGGTCTGCCTTTGGAATACTGGGCCAAGTGTGAAGCCACGAAGGTGTTCTAGTTGCAAACCATTGAAAATTAGACAGCCCTGTTTCGCGGCGCCAAGATCTTTCTGAACGAATGTGTAAGCTAGTGTCGAAGTACAGAAGACGGAAGACAGAAGGCATTAATCAGCGCTTTGTGGGGTACGCCCCGCATTCTACTTATCCGGGATGTCAACCCTCGACAGCCAGCGTCTCCTCCTTCTGTTCAATCACGTGTTATTTATTTATTTATTTATTGTGGGTGCCTGTAACGACACTAGAAATAAACAACCCAAGGAGAACCAAAGGAGACAAATCAAGAATAGAAACTAACTCAATGTTAGGTGTTTTGGAAAAATTGTTTTTTTTTGCTGTTTTATCAAACGAAGTAAAAACAAGTAAAACAGCAATTCATGAATGTGACAAATACAGCATGTTAATTATTAGTAATACAATGATTGCTATTAGTACAGCTTTCCGCATATGCGATGCCTTCAATCGACTGTTCCTGAATGAGCCCGCGAATAATAAGAATAAGGAAGATGTGTTGTTTATACTTATACATGCACCTTATGGGCAGTACATGGCGTAATTCGTAATTTGATTGCTAAGAAAGTTCGAGGGTGCACGAATTGATAATGAAATGAGGTGCCTATCTTTCTTGATAATCTTTTGTGTTCTCTCTTTCATTCCTACAGGTTGCTGCTGATTGAGCTGAAGGCTGCCTTCGCTCAAGCGAAGCTATGAATAGAAACCGTACCCTCCCATAATGCACATCTCCAGGTACTATAAAACGCATTGACGCTAATCGAAAAGGATCGCCTCACAGTGGCGGAGCGCGTATATGTAGCTATTTCATCATGCGCTCCCTTGCGCTATTGAGTAGGTCTGGGTCCTTTCTTTAAAAGATGAGAGTTTGATGAGTATGCAAACAGTGTGCACAACAGCTGAAGATGTGCAGCACTTCAACCTCACGTTATTATTTGTGTTCATCCCTTTATCACTTCTCCAACAATCTACAACTGAACGCTGCTCCTGCTCGTAGTCATTTTACTTTGGCACTCGACTTTGCTTCAGCAGAAGAGTGAATGACGCAAAACACTGACGTACGTGACACCGGAAAACACACTAGAGCCTGTCTCGTCCTTTCTGTCAGACTTCTTAGGTGTTTCGCCTGACATGCCAGTGCTCGACTCGGGAAGCCAAGAATCGACTCCGCTTTGGTCTCCAGCCGCTGTTATTGCGGCCATTTGAACTCAGCGCTCGAGATCGATGGCTCATGGGCCACTTGATATTTTTAGAGGCCGAGCGTGTTGCATGAGCTATGTGCCGGCGTCAAAATTCTTTCCGTCCGATGAAGCTGCACGGCTCGACCCACTGCCAGTCGCAGTCCAAGAACCAAACTCCCTCAAACAGTGGGAGTCAAGCGAGCGCGTTGGAAGCCTTACCTTTCACTTTTAGTTACGTGTGATTTCGTTGAATAATCAGTTTTTTTAAACAAGGTTTGGTTCATTTTAATAGGTTGAAGGGCATTCATATATGAGGAGCTTCATTTTGGTGAACAAAAAGCCATTTTAGAATACTTTCGGAAGGGAGGAGTGGCTTTATGTTCAGGTTTTCTGATACGCCCCGAGGACTTCGAGAATATTATTGAATTATTCTTTACCACCAGACGTCCAGCGGCCCAAGGGCCGTCAACGTCTGGTTGGGGGCTTCGCCCCCAAACCCCGAGAATAGAACAATCCCAATCTTCCTCCATTCTCCTTCAGACCTTCTTACTTTTACTAAGTAAAAAACCGTTTTAATATATAGATTAGTGCAGCGGTATATGGTAGGGCCTTCACTGCTCCTATGAAGTTCATCCACCCTCCATCGCATGTACGCGATTTATTCTCCGAATTGCCCTTTCTCTACGAAACAAATTATGAGAGTCCCGATCTGAAGTGCTTAATCTGCAGAAACATAATTGGAATTAATCGGTATCGGTCAACAGGTCGACACCGTTTACTGTCCGACGGCAATAATACTCCTCCAAATCCTATAGTCACTCTCCTTACCTCTCCCCCTACCCGCTAATACTTCCTTACCCATGTGCTGGCAAAGAAACGGAGTGAGAGTCAAGCACGCACACTGAGTCCCGACTCACGTGTCACCACGTTCGCGCGACGTTTATGACACTTCTGCACCCGAAACACGTGCCACGACTTCTGTGACACGTCTTCAGAAACCCGACGCACATTGGACGATATTGAGAGAAAATACTGGCCCCCTTATCTCCTCTCTCTAGTGGTCCTCCTTTGCTGATCCCCTCTTCACCGGTCTCCCTTCTACTAGTCCCCCTTACTCAGAATCCCTACGCAAGTTGCACGTCTGCGGCACGTCTTCTGCATCCGTGCGCTCTTGGACGACGTCTTCAGCACGTCTTTTGAATCCTGACTCACATTGAACGATGTCTAGGACACGTCTTCTGAATTCCTACGCTCGGCACTTGATCCTCATTCATACCCTGAAGCGTTGCCCGCTGAATATCTCGTAAGATTGGGTGATCCGCCGCCAAGGATATAGTTCGCCAGTAATCGCCCATGGTTAAGCTTAAAGAAAAGCCGGCTGGCATACGCCGCACTGTCACAGGCATCCCTTGGCCTCAGCCCCCCTCCCGTGACGGACATGTGAAATTGGCCAATTATACGTAGTATGATGCCTCTTTATCACTCACCCGACACGCTAATGGGATATATTGCTAATATTTTCTTGAAAAATACGTGAAAATTGCAGAGATCACTAGTTATTTTTAAGCGCACTTGTTCTGTTGCAGCTGATACGAATTGAGGAAACCAAAGGCGGCCGTATATATCTACAAGCGTTTCCAAGAGTTAGGTGAGCGGAAAGGGATTTGTGATCAGCTGTGTTATGTGAAGCATAATTGCTCTGCCTCATTTATGGATTGGATGTCCTGTAGAAGAATGACTTTTTTGATCGAAGAATAATAGTATCCTTCCCGTATTTGACTGTTACTCTACTCATGTGGGTAGAGTGCGTGCTCCAAAAAGAGATAGCCGCTATGATTGATACAACTGTAATAAATAATACCATAATATTATAATAAGGATAAAGGACGGCGTTAATCAATCCCTTCTGGGATGCGCCAGCGCATTCTACTTCTACGGGATGTCGTGGAGGCGACATGAATGCGTATTTGGCCATACAATGACTTGCGGTGGCCAGCCGATGAACAAGTCGGCGCTCTATCCTTCCCAAACAAGTCTGGTACCAATTCACCGACCCCGGAGGGATGGAAGGCTTGGTTGGCCTGGGCGGGAAATCCGAACCAGGAAACTGGTATCGGGTGCACGCGACAGTCGCGCCTCCTACGACTGCGCTACACGCGCCCCATAATATTATACTAAGGACAAAAGGATAAAGAACGGCGTTATTCAGTCACTTTTCAATCGCTTTTGGGATGTGCCACTTCCACTTCTACGCAATGTTGTGGAAGCGGTTTGAATGCGTATTTGGCCTATGTAGTACTTTGCAGTGGCTATACGATGAACAATTTAGGCCTATGCTATACTTCGGCGTCGCTTTTGCCGGCGACGACCCCGGAGGAATGGAAGACTTGCTTGACTTAGGCGGGGAGCCCGAGCTGGGGTTCTGGATTCGGGTGCAAGTGACAGCCGGCGCCTCCTTCAACAGTGCTAGCACGCACTCAGTGCTTTTCTCAAGTGCTCTTGCTTCCACTTCGTTTCGCTGACACCAAACAATTGTCAACAAGTTATAGTACAGTATAATACTATAATACCATAATAATATACATATATATAATATAAACCCTTGTTTTAGAAGGAGAGATCGAACAGGACTCCTGCAGAGGAGGGCGTACCATTTATCAACTTATAAATCATGACTAAATCATGTTTTCTTCTACGGCACGAAGGAGCACGTAGGTTAAAGACCTCATTTCTCTGTGGTGTTGAAGGTATGGTGTTGTAATTATATCCGTGAATTCCTATCCAAAGCTTCTTTGTGAAGCTGTTGTGTAACTATTATATTATAGTATTATACTATTCGGTCTCTCCTTCTAACACAATGGGTGGCCAATGGAAAACCCAAGTTCCCACAGCAAAAAGCAATGTAAGATCCTCGTTTTTCACTGATCGAACGGATGTTGAATTTCTGAAGCTCTCAAGGAAATATAACCTACCAAGCAGTCCAAGGCATTTCAAAGAACTAGCTGACAGGTATCTTCAAGAAACTTTATAGTTTGCTATTGTTCTTGAGGTTTTGCTTTGTTGTATAAACTAAATTCACTTATTGAGTTTACTACTGTGCGTTGTGTGTTGAGTTGTATTTGGTCTAACTCTAATTCTTAATCGTATCGCGTGGCTGTCCACGTACAGAATAAATAAATAACTAATGAAGTAGTGTAGGCAACCCTAGTATTGCCAAGACTTAGCAGTGATTGGAATGCAGAAATTTTAACAGAAAATTCCAGAAGCTGAGAACAATTCCAGCAGTATTTTTTGTTCGGAGGCACATAGTTGCAGAGGGGTTTAGACTGCAGTTCATCGAATGACTGTAGCTGTTTGTGTGCGGTTAGTAGGATGGATAAAATCGTGCTACAGGGTGAACCGGGCGCACTATCCAACATAATCTTCCTCTCATTTTACGCCCATTCATTCATTGGTTTAGGCTCCTTGTATTTGGGTTCCAGAACGACAGCACAGTGCTCAAAAATATGATATTGTAGAGCACAGTGATATTATGTCTTACCTTGTAGATCAGCGCGAGTTAACTAAAATTGTGCATGATTGCTTTGTTCGTTTTTACGCTGTTTTATGAGAGCACTTAAGGTGTCGTTCTGAATAAATAAATTAATTAATTAATGTTCAACTCTAAAATGGCTGAACTTTGGATCTGATAAGCTTCTGCTTCAGTAAAATTGTATCATTTTGTCACAAGTTCCTTGAGTTTGGATGAAAAACCTTTCTTGTCACTTTGCACTTTGCCTGTCCTGAACGCTCTTGCTTCTTTATTCTGAACTCACTTACATTTCCCGTCCTCGCGTCACACTTGGTCCTTTTTCACCCTCACTGTCTGAGTTAGATGCAAATCGCCTTGACTTTCTGAGATATGCCGAACTCGTCCGAAGCACCATCCGAGCCCTGCCCGCTTTATCGCAGAGTTTTTAGGTGTCGTCGGACTCCACGGCAATCGCCCACGCCCCGCAAAGATCGCGGCGACGAATTTCTGTCGTCGACAACAAGCACGGCTATATGTTAGTGGGAAAGCTTCGTCAACTCCCATGGGAACGCCGGCCGCGCTTCAATCCCGAGCACTTTCTCGTCGACCATTGACGGAGCCACGCGGAGGTCCCGTCAACTGGTGTGATGTGTCGTGGTTGCGTTCCGTCCGACAACTCTGCGCACTCGAATTCCCTCCGACGATCCTTTTTTTTGACAGGTGGCCAGGCTTCTGTAGGAGACTGGAACAATCTTCTTGAGATCACCGACATTTGATCCAATCAGTCTGGTCGCCCTGTCATTCGTTTCCTGCCATCTGTTACTACGTACTACATGCAAATTTAGGCTTTTCAATCGATTATCTCAAAGAGGTGAGCTTTTCGGTTTGTCACAAAATTTCGACTAACCATCTAGAAGACGAGAATAAAATGGTAAGGGATGGCACGGCTTTGAGTTCGTGTAACTGTTATCAAAAAATAGAAAAAATAGGATTCGGAATATGTCGCGTTTTTGCATGCAGTCACTATTTTGGAGATTCTCATTTTTCTAACTATAGCTACTGTCTAAAAGCAGCAAAAGGATAAGTGCAAAAGATGCCCGGGAAGAGGATCATTATTCATTTGTCCTTTTTTGTAGAGCGTTGGTAAATCATGAGCTGGAAATGCCGGTTACCTCTTAGTGAAAGGCTGGAAACGAATTTCCTTCTTCGTTTATAAAAAAAGCGTTAATTAATGTACTCGAACTCAATGATTAACGCGGTCGGAGGAGGTGCCAACCGTCACGTGCACTCCGATTCAAAGTTTTTGGTTCGGACTTCCCACACAGGTCTACCGAGACTTCCATCACCCATTTGTGCTCGGATAATTGGGACCAGGTATGTCTGGGAAGGATGATACACTGACACTTTCATCGGCTGCCCACCGTAGGTCATTGTACTGGGCAAATACGCATTCCATTTGCTTTCACTTAATCCTGCAGAAGTAGAATACGTGACGCATCCTAGAAACGGGTTGACTAACAACGGCCTTTATCCTTTACCCAAAAACAACAGCTTTAGTGCCAGCAAAGAGGATAGTTGTATAATAATTTCGAGTCACGCTTGAGACACCAGACGTCTTGGCAAAGAACTGGGATAATACGTGACATCAGCAGCTGTTGGAATTGAAAGAAAATGAACAAATGATAAAGGTCGACGGTAGATATTTAATACTTCGTGGGAGACGCCACGTATTCCGCCTCGACAGGATATCGTAGGGACGGAATGGATATGTACTTGGTATAAGCAATTTGTGATTTGTGCTGGATTTTAATAGAAGTGTAAGTTCATTCGTCATTTCGATGTTCAGTTATTTGTCAATGACAAACAGTTGAGGTGAGAACCTGCCTTTTGAAGTGTCTGACGTCTGATGTCATTTCTAAAGCTTTTTTTCAACCAAGAATTTCGAGCTATTGAAAATAAATGGGCGAATTAAGAAAACTTGCTCGTTAGCCAGAAATGTAGGCCATTTAATACCAGCCTCGTATTTTCCTTCCTTTTTTGTGCTTTATTTGATAAGGAGAAAAAACTATCTAAAAGAACCGCTAGAATGAAAGGCCTTTAATGAGAGAGCACTCATTTGAGAGAACGAAATGCAGATTTAGTAGAAAAGGTCAGTCCCTATGTGTCGTAGATTTCGTGATACCGAAATACTAAGCACAAGTGCTAACAATGTGCTCTAAGAATAGCATGCTTGTGGCAACAAATAACATCTTGAGAAGAAATGCTTTTTGTGACAGTGTGCTGGATGATTGATGTCAGCGAGCATATGCATCCCATGATACTTAATTCGAAATTAAGACCAGAAAAAAGCAACTGGAGGAATTAATTCCTGTGGAGAAATTCCATCCCAACAATGGATGAATTTTTAAAGGCAATGATGATGTCCTACAAATGAAGCCTTCGGGTGGGCTTTGATATTGAGGCACTCGGATCCCTGCGCAATGCTGTCCGAATCATAGAACATCCGCTCAGTGGCAGTCCTGGTACCCTCTCATCTTAGGGAATGGATCAGTGGTTTAACGATAGAGTGTTTTGCCAGGCAGCGCTTGGCGCTGCCGCCTGCCAGATGAGAGTCTCCAGCTATCTCTGGCTCACATCTGTTCGACACATTGGCGTTTTTGCATCGTCCCGATGTCTCGCCTCCTCCATACACGCCGGGCATGCAATCCTCAATGAAGTTACATTCGACCGCTGCTCTCATTTCCCTCCAAAACGACGCCCGTTTACTGGGCGCCGAATCATCTGGTGAATCCATCGACGCTCGTGGGTCATCACGGCTCATGTTCACCCACTCTTATTCTGTGAAGGGTCATGAAGAACGTTGTGTAAACTCGAAGAGCATTGCTACTGTCATTCCGCGTCATCGACTAGATCGTACATTTTGTTTTGAAACCACATTACTGACTCACGTTTTAATTAGTGTAGTTCCTATGTGGCATGTGGTGCGTAAGCATAGGGGGTGTCGGATGTTTGGCGTACATGATTCCATGTTCATGGTTCGGATTTCTATTCAAGGCCAACCTTGATCCCACCGGGATCAGCGAATTGGTACCGGGCTTGTCTGGGAGGGATAATGCCACCGCAGGATGTAAAGGACAAATACGCATTCAAAATCCCCGCACGATACCCCTTAGAAGTAGAAGGTGAAGAGCATCCCACAAAGGGATTGAGTAACGCTGACCTTTACCCTTTACTTTTAGCGCTTCTTTGAGGTCAAGGAAAAATTTGATGAGGTGGTGTTTAGTGCAGCAGCGCACGTTGGCGATTCAATCTCTGCAAGATTCCTTATGCCTCGTTCATTTAAGTTCTGGAGAGCATGTTCCTCTAAATAGTGTTGAGTGTGCCAGTATCGCTCAATGTTTTCGTGTCTCCTGACTAACCCTTTTTCTCTGGACTTCGGGCGCTGCTGGATCTGTTGCAGCTTGTAGTAGTTCTGAACTTCAATAAATGTTCAGTACGCTCCGTTCATGCACTCTTATGGAGTACTCCGTTTAAAAATTGGCGCAACTAATCTTAATTTCGAGTTCCCCCTAGGAATGTCTTTATAAAACCAAGGCTTGGTTCAGGTGAACAACATGATGGAGAATTCTTCGTCCAGTTGTGCTCTCTCATCTAGTCATGTGTCAGCCAACTAATAGAAATGCATGTTGGTTTTATGGGTCTCATCCACTTTCCCATGTGTATACACCGATTATATGTGCATCACAAAACCTGTTTCTCCCTCTACCTCAGCAAGGGTCTAACTTTGGTTCCTTTGCGCTACATGCTTCCTCCATAAGAAATTCTCCAATGTCTCGCATTCATCTACGACTGGCTTGCAGCTGAAGAGACTGACTCTTCGTTGCATGCTAAAGCTCTAAAGCACACCTGGTGAAGAATCCCATATAGATCCAATATTCGTTACTCAATTTGTTACGATTGCTATGCGGCCGGTTTTGAAGATATAGATCCCGTAAAGGTGAACAAAGTAAATAGTCATTTTCTGCGACATAAGAAAAGCTTTCTAAGAGAGATGTCAAATCAGAAAAGCTTGAATTATGTTTATTACTTTATCAAAACGAAAACGGCAACTTAAAACGAGCTTGCGTTCGTACCTATAAGGTTCTAACAAAGATCTTCATGCTGTACGCACACAAACTTAGTCTAGGCAAATCCGACAGTAATTTCGGGTGCCACTCTGGTCTTAATTTCAGCTGGCGAGGCCCTTCATGAACCAGTATACTTAAATTAAACCAGTATACTTAAATTCAGCTGGCGAGGCCCTTCATGAACCAGTAACCAGTATACTTTTGTAGAATCCATTTATAGGTCAGGAAGTCTTTCTGAAGCAAATTTAGGAAACACTGTGAGCTGGGTTTAAAGAAAGCGGCTTCAGTATTTCGCTCCGCTTCCTCATGCAGTAGGCACATGTAGGTTTTCTTAAAATCTTTTCAAGTCCAACTCAATCTTCATCTTTCTAGAGGGCTGGGTGATGCCGTTCTTCACCGCCTAGAAGCAGTGGTGATGACGCTTCCGTCGGCACTTCGTCAATCCTAACACCCATTGTTTATATTCGGGCTGACTGCTTACAGCGAAAGATTCTTTCTTTTGCTTTCTTGTGTAAACAGAATTTTCAATCAGTCCGTGCTTGCACTCATAGCTCTGCCCTGTCTATATGCACTTGGTGGCCCACATTTTGGCAAGGTTAACCACGTAGAACTTGGTTCCTGCTAACTTTTTCGTCCTTTACGTTCACTTCATATTTCAAGATATTTCTGGAGCGTTTTCCACCTTCTTAAGTGTGACAGTTTTAGTTGTCATAACCGGAATGGAGATGCTAGTAGGGTGACTCTCCTTCTTACAGACATATCTTTCTCACGTCGATCTTTGATAATATACTTTTGATGTAAATCAGGTCTCTCTATTAGGAACATTCGGTTATATGCTTCATATAACGCCGCATTTCGCTCACGGTTTATCCAACTCAGCGTACTGCACACCTAGAAGCAGAGCGCTTCAGACATCCCAAAAGGACGGCTTTTTTTTATAGAACACCTAAATGTATTCGCTGAATGTAACTTTGAAGGTAAATGCCTACAACTCTAAAGACAAAGGTTTCTTCTGAGGATTTACTTTTTATTTTAAGTCGTTTGGAAAATCTACTTTAAAAGAACAATGCGCAAGTTTGATTGGGGACGATTCAGCGCAGTACAGCTGGTTGAGTACGTAGGCAAACGCTGAGGGTAGAGCCCTTGCACGTTCATTTCGAACGAAGGCCATGGCGCTTCAACTGCCTCTTGAAGAAATGTCGCCAAAAATTAAACGACGACAAGTAAGGGATCGATCACCTTGAAGATGCCACTCACTCGGCTTTCAGGATACTCGCATAGGCAGTTTGAATTCGTAGTTAGCCTATACAATGATCTGAATGACACTTCAGGGTTTTACCTTTCCCCGATACTTGTTCCCCGATAAGTTTCTTCGACCGCGGAGGAAAGGCTTTATAGTCCTAACCGGCATCCGATCTGATGCCGGTTAGGACTATAAAGCATCCGATTCTGCGTGAACGCTACAGCCGGCGTTTCCGCTTGTTGAGCTTCTATGGGGGGATGAGTGATTTCGTCATCGTGGTACTTACCCATCGGAAGGCATCGTCTTTGTGAGAGCTACGAGCAAGTAATTCCGTACAGTACCTATAACAACCAACTAACAACTCAAGAGTAGAATGAGAATAAAACTGCGGTCTGCGGTGTGCAACTCCACGAACATAAAGCGGAAACTAAGATAACAATTACAGTGAAGGATAAAGCGTAGTAGAAAACGTAAAACAACTAAGTGAAAAGAAACATGAAGGAAGGTGGAGTGAAGGAGAACAGGAAAACGAGAATGCCGTCGTGGTTCCAGAATTTTGTCTACTACTTTCTTGAATGCATTTAGACTCACTGGAATTGCTCCCTTTCTGCTAAGACTAAGGTACGATGGAAGTGCACCGTTGATAAAGAAGTGTACCCTGCAATTTTTTTAGCCCTAGGCACGGCAATTTTCGATCTACCTCCTCTTGTTATAGAGGACCCCATAGTAAAAAATGATTTATGCGAAGGCATGTCCGGCCACGAATTATGTTGTGTAACAGAAAGAGGTTTAACTTTTATTTCTTCAAGCCAAGGACCGGAGACCAAAGTTTAGTGAGATATCTGCGACGATTTCTTAAATTCGCTCTGAAAGAGTTTTTCAACACTCCCTTATTTGTGCAATAGTCCGCGTTCTAAGTTCATCATTGAGACCATGATATTATTTTTCTTCTTTTTTAATTTCCTTCTTACCAGATCGTAAGATTCTTCCTCGGGCTCAGTTGATGCCGTTTTTCCCCCACTTGCGTCTGTCAAGTGATTGATAGAGGTGGCTGGAGGGCGGACACACAGCCTCCCTTGGTAATAGAGCCGCTGGCCCTAACTAGTCCTTTCCGATCTTTTCGAGGTCTGTCAGACGCTCATTACTGGGCAATTGCTTTCTGGCCGTTTTTTATTGCGAGCAGCAGTTGAAAAGGAGCCTGTTCAGATGAGCCAATCACCTTCTTATTCAGCATTTCGAGCACGCTCCACGGTCGCTCTTCTTCTATAACTTCACTCAGAAGTTTTAGGCCGCGAGGATTCAGGGAAAAATTAGTGCGGCGTGGCAAGCCTTTGCAAAGGCTAATTACGTATTCAAAATGTCACCACTAGTATATCGCATAAAGGCAGAGTGCGAGACGTCCCAAAGGATTTTACCGTTATCCGCATTCTTTGTTCTCGTCCTCTACACACGAGATCAATTTCGCTTCTAATATCCGCCATGCTGGCCAGGGGTAAGTCGCTTTAGGAAAATTTCGAGATGATGACAAGCTTCACTTTTCACCGCATGAGTCGTCAAACTTACTGTGGGCAAACTTACTTCATCGACATAGCTAGGCAAATGCCGTCGCCATGCATTGCAGTCCAAATCCAAACCAATAGTGACAGTTCTCTCTGGTTTTGTCGTGTTTTTTTAAACCTGTTCATGCATTCTGTTTGATTCTGTGAGGAGCAGAAGAGTATGGTTTGCCCAATACTGCGAGCTGTTGGAACGTTTCTATTCTATTTAGCCTGCAATGACTGTAACCTTTCTTCGTTCGCATGAAAGCTCTATCTTTTTCGAACCATGCCTTCGCAGTTTTTAAAGCTGTGTAGGCGCTATGCACTCTTCAAGGTTTTTCTGCATGTCTGAAACCCAAGCTTATTCCAGACTCCTTTTGATCTCTGTCCTCATCGCACTGTGAGATTTTCAAGATGTACGTACGGGAACTGTTTAACCAAAAACAATCATTTTTATAACGTATTCGAATGTCCCATCAATAATTGCCCCTCTAGAGAAGTCGAGCATCTGCCGTTCTTTTTGCAGATAGTTACAGCGCGTGATATATTGCAGCTTGCCATGAGTGCGGCTTTGAGTGCGGCTCCAACACTTTATCTCCCTATTCTATGAGACTGTAAAAACTGCTCGAGCGATGATGACTCGGTTATAAGCTTATCGAGTTACCTCAGGATGTTGGATATAGTTAAACCAATGCACTTATCAGGAAAATGAACCATTTCACCCACCCAAGGTCGTCCAATGGAAGTACTGACACGGTTCTCCCCTAGGGACTAAGCTCCGAGTTGTTTTTTGGCGAAATTCGTAAAACAGAAAGGTGAATCCCAAATAAGGATTCGTTAACGGCACACCTCACATCTTACCGGTTGAACTATTAGGGGGGGGGGGCAAAAGTAATGAGACAAATTGAAAAAATCTTTATCTCTTTATAACTCAATTACAACTCAACGATGCTGAGGAATGTATTTGCCATTAAGTGCAATGACATTGCTGCCATAGCTCAGCCAGCTTCCTGATCCCACCCTTTCAGAACTGCTTGGGCCTGGTGTTGATCAACTGCTCGATATGGTTGTCAAGGACTGCTTGGGTTTTTGTGTCCCTTCCGACCAGAGTGTCCCGTAGGGCCAAGAACTAGTGGTAGTCGCATGGAGAGATGTCCGGCGAATACGGTGGGTGAGGCACGTGAACGTAGCCCAGCTGGCCAAGCTTATCCGTGGTACTTTGTTCCCGAGGGATGCGGCGTTTTCGAAGAGGAGAACCTTCTTGAATCGCTGCGAATGAATAAGAGCGAGTCGCAGGTCCATCTCTTCTGTTTCGTTCACCATGGCCTAGGAGTCCATCGTCGTGCGTTTGGTAAACAGCTTCCACTATACCGGTCCATGGGCGCAGACCCAAAAGCTCTGAAGGTGCTTCTCGCCGTGAACATCTCGCCGAACGAAGGTCGGTAACGGGTCACCAGGCCTCACCCAGACTCGCTGCTTGGCGAGGTAAAGTAGAAGACGTACTTCTCATCTTGGGTGATTATTGAGCCCAGGCTGCTCGGGGTTGGGAATTGGGCGAGATTTGCGCGACACAGGTCGACTCGTCAGACTGGGGTTTCGGCATGCTTCTGGAAAGGGCGGAAGTGGTAACTTCTCAGATGGGCTTCAGTAAGTGGCATACTAACATACAAATACGATAAGCACGAAAGCAGACTCCAGCCACGAGATATGTAGACACGGCATGGGGTATCTCATTACTTTTGCCCCCCCCTTAATAGTATAATTTTTATTGAGAACGCGAAAGGGATAAGCATAAAATAAGCTTATAGAATCTTTGCTTTTCCGAAATTACGTATTTTTACTGATTTCAGGTTTCTGGTTCGGATTTGTTGACCAGGAAAACCAGTTCTTCGGTCCCTCCGGGATCGAGAAACTGGAGTCATCTGGGAAGGATTATGCACTGATTTCTACACAAAACAGTGACCTACACAAAGCACCGGCTGGTCACCGCAAGCGGTTGTTTAGACGAAATACGCATTCAGTTTCCCTCCACAGCATACCGTAGAAGTAGAATGCGTGGCGCATCCCTAAAGGAATTTATCAACGTCGCCCTTTTCATTTTGCCTACTTATCAAGTCATGATAACCTAATAATCATATCCTATGAAGTTCCAAGCCCTGCTTGACACATAGCGGTAATACCCTTTTTTTCTGACACGATCTTCTATCTGACCAGAAGTCTCGATCTTGCATCATTTGCCGGAAGAAAAGCTTCCCAAACATCGACCTCCCCCCTAGTCGCAAAGAAACTTTCGCTTTCAGAACTTGCTCTTTGCTCATAAGTATAGAATCTACATTACACTTTTCAATCCTTTATGAATTCATCAGAGGCCCTAAAAAATCTCCGAGTTACGGCAGTTCGGGCGCGTGGAGCGCAGTCGGAGGAGACGCTGGCTGCCGCCTGCACCCGGTACCAGGTTCCTGGTTCGGATTTCCCACCCAGGCCAACCAAGTCTTCCATCCCACTGGGGTCGGTGAATTGGTATAAGACTTGTCTGGGAAGGATAAAGCGCTGACTTGTTCATCGGCTGGCCACCGCAAGTCATTGTATGGCCAAATACGCATTTCAACTCGCCTCCACGACATCCCGTAGAAGTAGAAGGCGTGGCGCATCACAAAGGGGATTGAATAATGCCGCTCCTTATCCTTATCCTTATGGCAGTTTACTTCGCCAATCGCATGCGAAATCGATCGATCTTGCACTGACGTCACTGGAGCGATAAAATTGCATGTTCACAAAAATGAGCACAACTCGGTGAGTTTTTTGGATTTTTCGAAAATTTCGGAGAATCCGCTAGCTTTTTAAAGATAGAGGCATCCGTCGGTTGCGACTCCGTCATCGATTCCAAGAGCACTCCATGAATTTCCCAGAAAACTTTTATTTTGAACTATGGAACAATCTGCATTTAAGAAATTGCAGAATTTTTTCCCCAAAACATGTCTTGTTTAGTGAACTAACCTGTGCGCCACTCTCTTAAATATCGAAGCCACACCTGGAAAGGACACCTATTAGGAATTCAAACAGCTTTTCAAGCTGAGCAAAATGAGAGATAATCCTTTGCCAGAACCAATCAAAACCAAGTAGTACGCTCCCCTCTGTTTTTAGAGCCTCAGGTTCGACCCTGAGTGTGATTCTCAAATGAAGCAGTATAGAAGATTGAAAGGCTATAACGACAGCAGGACGCATTTCGTTGTCATCTCACTGACGCTCATAGAGCAAGGTCAAGCCAGTGTTAACCCTATGACGTAGTGTTCAACCATTAATATATAAAACCCCTTCCAGAATTAGACACATCGTCAGTTCGACGTTCCTTTTTATTTTCGTTTTTTGATCTTATATAAATAGATATTATTAGGTCGTTGCTGAAGAAATGGTCGATTTTGCTACTCAATTTCTGGTCAATTTTTCGTGGCCATTCGTGGATGTTCTCGTTTCAGGCATTGTATATAGTTTCTGAAAGCGCAGAGCCTTCGCCTTCTTAGCATTTATAGCGTTTGTGACATAGTAGCCTTCCTCCGATTTTTGACGTCGTTCTTACAGTATGAATCAACGTGATATTGGGGTGCTCCACTTGAGAAGTGGTCACAAGGCTGCGGTGCGCAGCTTGTAACATCAACGCTGCAGAATTGGGGAGGATTTCGCTAAGGAACGCACAATTCGGCGCTGGTTCGAAAGAATTCGATCTGGAAATCAAAATCTCGAAGACGAAGGCTGAGGTAGGTCGCTATCACTCCTTAACGACGACCAATTCTAAGCCATGGTGAAAGCGGATATGCGCTAAACTGTGAGAGCCAGATTGGAGTCTGTGTTTCGCTAAAGCTGCGCAATCTAAGGAAGCGTGTTTTGGACAGGATCGTGACATGCGACGGAAATGGATCCTTTTTGACAATCGTCGTCGCACTACACAATAGCTGGGCAAGAACGAGAGTCCCAAGAAGATGCCGATACCATGTCTCCATCCAAGGAAGACCATGGTGACCGCATGGAGTACAATGGCTGGCGTAGTCCACTACAAGTTCCTGGAGCTGGAGAGACTATCACAGCGGAGAAGTACTGTGCCGAAGTTGAAGTGATGCACCAGAAGTTGACTGAAAAACAGCCGGCATTGTTCAGTCGAAGAGGCGCAATGCTACTGCATCACAACGCGCGTCCGCACGTTTAAAAAAATTTGCCCAGAAGCTGGATGGATTGGGATGCGGAACTCTGCCACATTCAATATATTCATTAGGTCTGTCCCGTACCGACTATCATTTCTTCAAGCATTTGGGTCCTCATGTGAAGGATAACAAATTCAGCAACCAAGATGGTGTCAAAAATGACATAGTTTTGATTTTTACATAGGATGGAATGTCTAAGCTATTCTTGCACTGGGAAAAGTGTAATAATTGTAATGGTGCTTATCTTGAATAATGAAATTGCTTTCAAGCAAAGTTAGGATCTGCCATATTTTTCAGTCAAAATCGGCCATTTCATATGCAGCGACCTAATACTATGCATAATATTTATGAGTTCTTGGAGCCTTACCCAAGCCTGGACCATCTCTACGGAAGGCTGTGCAGTAGATGAATGATTCAGCGCCAGAAATAGCATGAAGGGAAACATTCCATCTTTTGGTATTTGTGCTCGCCGTTCAAACCTTCTCGCAATCTCAGCCTCCAACCTTCATATGAAACACTTTGAGCGGACCCGCTAAGAGATAAAGTCTATTCAAGGCGTTAGCAGAAGGTTCTTCAAGAAAGGGGTTGAAAGCCGCGGGAGAGCTTCAGCGGGAAACAATTTATAAACTGTTTTAATAGCTTACTGTGAAGAGTAATAATAAAGGGTGGCGTTATTAGATCACTTTTGAGATGCGTCGGGCATTCTTCTTCTGCGTGGTGTCATGGAGCAAAGTTGGATTATTAGATTAGGCCTTTAGAACGCCTTGCGGTGGAATGGACAGTTCAAGACAGTTCAGTGTTTTATATCTCCAAAGCTTTGTTAGCCTTGGTAGGAAATCCGAAACAAGTAACCGGAATGGGGTGCCGTCGACATCGGCTAGGAGCCGACCTCCGACTGAGACGCTATCAGCTTAGCTTACTGCATATTGTAAATGCAAATGCATGTTTTCGAGAAAGCAAAAACTTTGTTAAGCTTCTTTCATACTTATGCACATCTTTCCCCTTTTCAATCGAATTTTTCCACCTTTAAAAGGTAAGATGTGAGGTGTGCCTTTAGCGAAACCTTATTTTCGATGCGCCTTGCCCCTTCTGTAGACCTGGCGTCTTATCCCAAGCAACGATTTGTTACTGCCACCCAAAATACAACGCAAAAATTAGACCGTGGGGAGCAGCCGTGTCAGTTCTTCCCATTCGACGACATTGGGTGGATGGAACGGTTCATTTTCCTGACCATAACCCGAACCCAAAGCTTCATGTCAAGCGAGCCTTTAACTACACTTGTAGTCCTTTACGTAACATTTAAGCGGTTTGTTAGTTAAGAATTGCTTAGACATGACGTTTCTCAAGGCAAGTCATCGACTAATATACGTTGCTAGTCTTACGGCTAATCATTTTTGATTTGTAGTACAACTCTTTGTGAGTTGCAGCTCATGTTGTGAGTTCTCTTTTTATGTTTGCCATGTTCAGATATAGGAAACAAACTGACAAGCAGATACACGGGTTTAGCTTCCTAATCGAGGTACATAATTTCTGGTGTGCGTGCGATGAAAAAGGGATGACGACACTTCCCTTTGTGGAAACTGTTTTCATCCAATATGCGTACATCCAGCAGAGAGCGCTTTTTTTCAGTGACGCTTCGCGATTCGTCGAAGAACTGAGGCGGAAATTTGTCTTTCAAACAGACATCGTCTGGTGCTTGTCGCGGGAAGTGGGTCCGCAGCCGTAGGACAACTTCACCTGGAGTTTTGCTCCATTCGTAGTTCCATTGGAGACCCGTCTTTTGAGGTCACATAATCGTTCGGTGCTAGACTGAGCTTCAGTGAAAACGCCAGGTTGTGGTTCAGGTTCACGGAATTTTAAGATTATCATTAAACGTGAGTTGAGGATGGGCATGCCGACGACCTTGCGACGGAAGCGATTACTTCTTTTCCCGCATTCTGTGTCCTAGAAGATTCACTACTGGTGTCGATTTAGCACCTTCTCAGTATGCATCCACCACCATTTCATATTCAGAAGAATCGATGTAGTTTCCGACAGCGGTCAGCGCAAAAAGCTCGGCACCCACTATCGGCTGTCCTCCGTTATAAATTGCTGGAGATAGCCGACAGAAGGGCAAATAAATCATCTCATTGTTAACCGAATGCGTGAGTTCAATCACGTTTTCAGGCGATGAAGACGGACAGATATGTATGGCATCGTTTTCTTCTAGTTGTTTCCTTAGGATTACACTAGCACTTTTCCTTACTCGCCAAGTGGAAGTCTTGCAGGTGAGGTGGCTCATGGCGAACACAGCTTTTCACTGTAAATTAATTAAGGACTTCATAATCTAATTAAGGGTTTCGAGTCTCGTTTTTTCATCAGATAGACAGGGGAATAAAGACGGCAGCGTTTGGCGTTCAGACAGCTCTGTATGGGACCTCCTTGATTCTAAAGGGCAGGTCTGTGGGAACCGCCGCCCTCACCTCCCTGAATGATTGGTATAAGGGTTTCGAAGGCAAAAGACACACAGATGTGGTGTATTTTGATTCTTCAAAAGCGTAGGTAAGTTGATAGTAAACAGGAAAGTTAGGAAAAGAAAGTTGATAGTAAACAGTAGGAAAGTTGATAGTAAACATGGAGGCGGCAGGAATTCATTGGATGATCATCAACTAGACTAGGGAATTTCTGTCTAAATAAACGTATAATACCAGGTTAGGAATGAAGGCCAGTACTCCAAGATCTTTCCCGCATTATGTTACGCCGGGGTGTTTCACCCGGGAGCTGGATGTCTAGGGGTGTGGCCTGAACCGGACAGGGAAATCGATTTATTGGCTTCTTATGGCACCAGCAGGGGTCGGTCCGTCCGCCTCTGCTGTGCCCGCGCTCCTCTCTGACCCGGCCGCTCGCCAGGTACCACCGAGACCAGAATGCTCCGAGCCGACCGCTCGCGACCTTGACACCAGACCAGGCTGAGCCCGGCGCGCCCGGGCCCCCTTTATATGGAGTTGCGCGCGGGGAAGGCCGGCCCCTAAGTGGACACGCGCCGCCCCGCCGCCTCCGAATGGCCGGCGCTGGGCACATGCGAGGCGGACGGCAATCGATCGATCCCGCTGCTGGAAAAATACAGATACACTGCAATACTGAACAGAACTACTAACAGAACACTACACAGAACAACACAATCAACCTACAAATACACAAATACACTACAAAGATCACTTCTGCGAGGCCTCGCGCCTCGCCCATCCTTCACATGCCGCCCCTTAAGGCTGGATCGTCCCGATTCAGCACTACCGACGATCCCTCTCGCGACTGCGTCTGTGGGCTCGAGGCCCATCCCGTGCTCGCGCGTGGTCGTCGCAATGATCCTTGCGTCCGTTGGAAGTCCTCCTTTTCCGTGGATTCCCTTGGGCGCCACGGGCCTGGGCCACACCGCATGGATGCTGCTCGACAGACGTGATCTCTCGCAGCGGACGTTCCAGATCCGGCATCACGGACAAGCTTGGGCGGTACCGTCTTCGTCGAGCTCTTGCGGTTTTGTACTGCCGTCGCCGATTCTTCAGCTCCTTCGAGGCCGCCTCGAATGAACAAAATATTCTCACCGTCACAACTGGCGTTCGCATCCTACGTTCATTCCTTCCGGGCCCTCCTTCTTTTCCACGCGACTTTGTGGCCTTGTTCTTGCCCACCACCTCCACGTAGTGGCGACATACCCCGCCTTCCAATCTCCTCTTCAGTGCGCTGAGGTAGCGGGTAAACTCTGCGCACACATCGCCCATTGCTGTCTTCACGTAGTCGACCTCATTACCGTCAATCTTTGACACCGGAAGCTGAGCGTTCTTCGTAGCAAGGGTCGATCGTCCGACAGGCTCCTTTTTTATCACCCTCTTACGCTGCATGTGAGCTACACGAGGTTGAGGAATAGTAGTAGCTGCAGGAGCTTCTTCCTTGCTTTTCTCTGTGCCTTCGTACGTGCTCACCACCTCCCCCTCACGAAACATCTTTGCTCCCGCAAAGGAATTCGTCACAGCTACCTGGGTTTGGTGTTGAGCACCCTGCCCTTTCGTATCCGGAAGGATCTCTCCAGAGGATCGCACTACTTCACCTTGCTTCATTTCGTCACGATGTGGCGAGACAACCTTTGTCTCTCCCGGCTTAAGGCATATCCTTCGAGCCACCGTGACTACCTCAGAAGCCTTTGTTCTTCGCTGCTGCACCGCAGCTTCCTTAACTTCCGCTTGTTGGCGCTGGTGCCTCCTTCCTCTGGACACTTCTGCCCGACCTCTCGATGACTGTGCATTTGGTGCCAAGCTCCAGCCTAACTTCTTCAGAGCATTCGTGAGCAACACGATCACGTCGTCGTCTCCGGCCATAACAAATAAGCCGATCCTATGCCGCGGGCCCTTGTCAACCTGTACCGTCAGCTTAACGGCACCTTTGAACGACATAGGGCTGCCTGAAGCATCATAGACCTGGTTGCTCCGATCGAGATCTATTTCCTCGACGTCGTCGTTTAGGTCGTACCCGTTCTGCAGTGCATCCACAAGCATCTGCAGCGGTATGATGCTTACCTGCGAGCCAGTATCCAAAAGGGCAGTGCGCGTCATGCCCAACAACTGGACCTGCGCCGTGGTTCACGCACCCACCAGATCTTTGTGGACACCATCCACTTTGGTGACTCCACATCTCCACTTACTGAGTGAGGCCGTGAAGATCTTCGGCTCCCTTTGCGGTTCAGCCGACTCTGTGGGTTTATCCATGGCTCGCACTGCTCTTCGCTGTAAGCAGTCTTTCCTCAAGTGCCCAACCCTGTTACAGTTGAAGCACTTCCTCTCTTCAGGTTGTCGTGCTTGGGCTCGTTGGATAACCATGCTACCTCCCGACGCATCTCCTCGATCATTTCCTGATCGGTCCAACGCCGTAGCATGATCCCCTCTGCGTCTTCCTTCCGAACGCTTGACTTCGAGCCTTTCCACCTGTTCTCGCATAGCTTCCGCCATGCGCTTACTTCTCTCACACCGTTGCGCCATGGCCTTCACCATCTCGTAGGCCGATTCTTTTGGCGCGATCGCCATCGCCGTGTAGAGCTGGAGATATTCCGGCCAGTTGGTCAACTGGCTTACCAGCTCTCCGACTCTGGTGCGTGACAGGTCTTCTTCTGATTGGTCTGGGTACGCACTCCGCGTTAGCCTTTCTAACTCGACGCAGTACGTGGTGATGCCCCCAGTTTTCCTTAGGTGCTTCAGCTCCAGGTAGGCCTTTAGCTGCGTGGACGAGTCGTCCTCTCGCAACTTGCCCTCGAGCGCCTCTACCAGATCCTCAAAACTTCCTTCACGTACGTGCTTGGGTAGGGACTGGGCTACCGCCTTAGGATAACCATCCATCTTGGACAACAGCAAATGCGATAGCATGCCATCCTGCAAGCCTAAGCTACCGTACTTCATGCGGAATTTCAGCACGAAGTCACTGAAATTCTTTCCCTGAGGATCCTTGTACGACTCTACGTCGGGTAGAGTCATTGCCGCGAACATCGCGCCTAACGCTTCTCCTGCGTTACAGGACCCACATGAGGATCTGCACGAGCTAGTCGTCGACCGGCTCATGGCCCTCATCGGCTCAGGCAATGCGCTCATCCTTCTCTGCAGACATCGATTCTGACCGAATCTTTGATTGCTCGTTGACGTCTCTTCCAGACGTTTCCCCTGAGCACCTGCTATTGGATGAAAACCTGCACGATAGACCACATCGTCGAAACCGGGCGCCTTCGGCCGACCATGGACCGGCGCTCCACCAGTGTTCTCAGTCTGCTTCGTCTGAAACACGGAGCGCGACACCTTCACTGGTCTACTGGTCTCCTCGACCATTCCGTTACCCGTGCTGCAAGGCATTGCTGAAGCGCTACCGCACTGCGCAACGAGAACATCTGCAGCCAACTGCTGCCCCAGTTCATCTCGCGCTTCCTTAGCCAGCACCTTCAACGAGAGAAGTTCCGCTCTCAGCTGCTGTAGCGTCCCAAGCTGTTCTTCGAGAACGTCACATTGAGCCTCGATCGTTCTTTCCAGCAGCTGGTTCTGTCCTCTCTTTGACCTTGCCTTGATGCTTTGTGCCACCTTGGCTAGTATTCTCCGCAGCACGGTTAGGGAGTTTGAGACGTTGCTGACCATGTCTCTTACCTGCGCGGGTCCCTTATTGCTTATGTCATCAACCTTGGCCAAAAGGCGTTCTAACATCGACTTCATAGCCGCAATCTGGTCGGCCTGCGATGGTTCCTCGAGAATGAGTTTCTCGATCTCCTCCATAGTCATGTCTGGAGCGCTTGACATCTGCAAAGCACCGACTGACTGCATTGCCGACTTTCACTGTACGCCACGATTCGCGCACGACTACCCTCGCGAACCTGCAGCAAAGACTTCACGCAGTTGTAGCACGGCCCGTCAACCGTGACCCCTTACGCACGCCGACACCAGAGAACCGGCAGCAAGAACGCCCCAGCGCTACGCTTCTACACGCAATCGCAGGACGAACCTCTGCCAGAGCTCCAGCGAAGACGCCGCGCCACACGCTCTGGTCAGCGGTCGACAAGACCTGCTACACTGCCCAGTCTATGGCAGGATTCGCGCCGTATCCGCTCCTCGCGGCTTTCAGGCGGAGGGGTTATCGATCCCCTGCCCTTCGGTTCGGCCCCTATGTTACGCCGGGTGTTTCACCCGGGAGCTGGATGTCTAGGGGTGTGGCCTGAACCGGACAGGGAAATCGATTTATTGGCTTCTTATGGCACCAGCAGGGGTCGGTCCGTCCGCCTCTGCTGTGCCCGCGCTCCTCTCTGACCCGGCCGCTCGCCAGGTACCACCGAGACCAGAATGCTCCGAGCCGACCGCTCGCGACCTTGACACCAGACCAGGCTGAGCCCGGCGCGCCCGGGCCCCCTTTATATGGAGTTGCGCGCGGGGAAGGCCGGCCCCTAAGTGGACACGCGCCGCCCCGCCGCCTCCGAATGGCCGGCGCTGGGCACATGCGAGGCGGACGGCAATCGATCGATCCCGCTGCTGGAAAAATACAGATACACTGCAATACTGAACAGAACTACTAACAGAACACTACACAGAACAACACAATCAACCTACAAATACACAAATACACTACAAAGATCACTTCTGCGAGGCCTCGCGCCTCGCCCATCCTTCACAATTATGCGGTGTTCCACAAGGTGCAGTACTATCCCCAGCACTAATCCTGTTGTATACGCACGAACTTCCGAGCCGTATCACTGATTTGAGAGTGACATGCCGAATGTATGCTGGTGAGGTAAAGATCTACAAAGGGATCGATGACGACGAAGACTCATAGTCCGTCCAGTGACCATCGATTTCATAGGTCGCTGGGCAGAAATATGGGAAGTGCCACTTGCAACGGGAAAAACACTCCTTCTAGAGATCGGGCCTAAATACCGTCCCAAAATTCCGGAATACCGTATTTACGGCCAGGTGTTAAGTAGGATGAAGTGCGAGATCCTGAATACATAATGGGGAGCGACCTGTGTTTTTCCGGGCATTGTGGTGCTATAGTAACAACGCCAGTTATCGTGTCTGTAATATATTTAGGGCTTTGACATCCAAAATTCCTGTGGACTACATACGCGGGTCCAAAGCCTATGTACAACCTATAGTAGAAAGTGGGACATCGGTGTTCAATCCAACGAAGAAGAAGGATATAGGTCCTTTAGAAAGCGTTCAATATAACTTCACCAAGAAGCGTATGGTGAGGTGCTTCTCAATGGATTATAGCTCCATTCCTAGCGGTGCTCAACGGACAGCGCTCTTTGGCTTTTCTTCTTTGAGAAAAAGAAGAAAAATCGCTAACTTTATCACAATGTATAAAATTCTCGCAAATAAGGTTTCCATTGACCCAATAAAGTTCTTTGATGGTATTTTGACAATAACCATGAGAACGATGAGAGACCGTGAGAATTATGTTGCAACTTCGAGTCTCAATGGCTAAATCGCGTCTGAGGTCGGACTTCTTAACCTACCGAATCCTCAAAAAATTCAACCTGCTGCTAGGCTAATACGATTGTTGCTAGACAACAGTATGTGCCTAGAATCAATATAGAAAATAGAAGTAGATAAAAATTCTGCTCATCTGAACGCTGTTTAAATCCAAATGGCCGACATAAGTGATATTAATGATTGATATTATTCTGATCGTGATTTTTTATTAAAAACACTGCTGAAGTTCTGATAAGTTTGGTGTGGTGTTGAACTCGAAACCGAGATAGTACACACTTTATTGACGACTAACGTTTCGGCGATGTCGCCTTCTTCAGAGTCTCAAACTTGGGTAATTAAATTATTGGTTTAATTACCCGAGTTTGAGATTAAATTATTGGTTTAATTACCTAAGTTTGAGACTCTGAAGAAGGCGACATCGCCGAAACGTTAGTCGTCAATAAAGCGTGACTATCTCGGTTTCGAGTTCAACACCACACCAAACAATCGGACAACGATCAATGCCGAGATTCATTAGGGGTCGAACCTGGCAGTTCTGATAAGTGATGCTAGAAGACCTCGTTTTCTACGAGAGGCTAAGGAAGTAGGCACCGTCTGAGTGTGCAGAACGGAAATGTTCACCATTGTGGGTCTAGAGAGCATGAGCCTTTGAGCTGTCCTCCGAGGTATTTGATGTCCGTCCATAATGGCAACAAAGCAGTGTAGAGTACGTAACGCATTCTTCACCGCTTACAACGCTTGGAACACCTAGCCACCATAGTATTTTACAACGGCGGCAGGCACCCATGCCAAGGTAATGGAGCTATCCTTCTATGGTTTGTTGTGTGCGCTTTATATGAGCGTAAGTGTCTATTGGGCAGAGAGGGTATTTGCTAAAAGGGCTATATTTTTCTGCCTATCATTTCTCAAAACGGCCCGCTCTTCACTGCACTCATGCGATTATCTCTACGTATGTAGTAATCATCTAAAATAAAATAAAATAAAAATGCCTTTTTCCTTGTCTCCTTTTATTGACGCGTTTTAAATGCGTTGCTGTTTAGGTAGCTATGTTCACGAAAACAATGCTCATGCATCTCAGCAACATCTCATTCTTAGCTGATCACAGATCCAGCTTCTACATCGAATTCGTCTTTTCGTCTTCGACATTTCTCCCTTTTTTATTTTTTCCTTTGTTTACAGGAACCGACATTCCTTCGTAGTATACCTCGTTTTGAAATTGCTTCAGACCTGCACGATTTGCGGTTGAGCTGGAGCTGTGTTGCAAATTTTGTGTGATCTCAAATGCCGCTTGTCCTTTGTAGGTCTCTTGGGCGGCCAGCTTGCCCATGTGCCCAAGTTCTGGCATCTATGTACCACCGGGTGTCATATGTAGTTGACTGTTGCGGACAAGCAGGTTAGCTTGGCTGCTATTAAGACTTTAGAATAAAAGTAAACTGGAAGTTGCTGCCAACTATAGCTCAGCATCTATTGTTCTGACCCTCTTGCAATTGGAGCTAAAATTCATCGCTGGGACAGCGGACTAAAGTAAACCTACACATTTCTTTTGTACGCTGCCAACGGATGTCGCTGCCGATTGCTAACTTGTTGAATTGGTGATTTGTTGAGATTATGATTTTTTCACAGCGTTGCTGTTGCTGTTTCTTTCCTATTATCCAAATGATAAGCACGTCTTTTTGATGTTGATAAATAAAAAATAAATAAAAATCTGCAGAAAAATCAATGAGATTGGTTGGTCGATCGATAGAGTTTAGTCTCCAACGTCCATCGTTCGCTTGATCAAAAGGAATGAAGAATAAAGAACGGCGTGAATCGATTCCTTTGGAGAGCATCACGCGTTCTTTAATAGAATGGCACGAAGACAATTTGAAGGCGTACTTGCCCTACACAACGATTTTTGTTAGGCAGCCGTCTACAAGTCAGTCATACTATCCCGTCCAGACGAATCTGGTACCAATTCACCGACCCCGAAGGGAAAGAAGGCTTTGCTGGCCTATGCGAAAAATCCGAACCAGGAGTTTAGAATCGGGTGAACAACATCGCACCTCCTCTCACTGCGCTACAACCCGCCTTTCGCTTCAATACGGTGGCAAATCCTTAATCTACCTAGCATTCTTTCCCAGCACCGAGAAAACCGACAGATGTACAGACCAAGACGTAAATGGAGCGGCAAAAGGGCTCCCCGCTACTTATGGGAGGGGAGGGCAACTGTGGATTTTAGGCACCAGGAAGTGTTCATGATCCAAAAATTCATCTTTATTAGGAGCATAGACTTCAGCGAAGGTAGGGTTCCAACTTGATAATCATTGTTAAATGAGGATCTGGCGAGGTATTGCTTAGAAGCTTGCGTTAGTATGCGTTAATTCTGGTGCTGTGGCCTGGAAGTATTGTTGTTTGTGTGAAGCTGATTGCGATTCGCTCGATCGGCACATTCATCACAACGTGCGCTGCACAAACAAAATGAAAGCTGCGCTCCTCACATGCGATTCTTCATTGAATCATCGATGTCGATTATGGGCGACCTCTGAAGCATCACTTCGCCGTCGAGCGAGCTATGCCCTGCAGTCGCTGTTGACAGACTCCTGAGCCGTGTTGTGAGCTCTCGACTCCTGCTCTTGTCATCTGTCAGTCGATGTCAGCTTGCAGCCCTCTGCTGACGGGCAGTACGCCACTGGTTTTTCAACCGCTGCTCTTCAATGTTCTGAAATTCGATCGAAGCTTGAAGTGAGCGGAATAAGGTCCCTAGCTCCAGCTTCCATTGTTTGCCCTACCATCCTTGTTTCGATTCAATCACTCTTCTTTGACTCCCGCTGTTATGCGATTACTCTTAAAATAATAATAATGGGGTGATGTATTCAAATTGCGAGCGACTCACTCAAAAGCGTCTTCTCCTCGAATAGCAACTGGCCCATCATTTTCATCATGGTAGCTTCTGCCGATGAGCTCTTGAAGATCCCTCTTAAGCTTCATTATCGCTATTACCTATGCAGCTTTGAATCTTACAGCCGACATCACGATCAATGTCTTGCGCGTTGCTCTGTTCAAGTTTAAAACGAAAGCTAATGGTTTTCCTCTTTTTTCGGACAACACCTCCTCATCTTCTCATAGCAGCTCTTCGAAAGAAACAATTAATTCCAAAAGCGAACCCACCGGTATCGAGTTTTTTGTTACACAGGAACGATGTTCTTTGCTCATCTAATTAGTTTGGAGAGAATGTAAAAGCATATCTGGCCTACACATTGACTTACCCTGGCCAGCAAATGATAAGTCAGTGGTTTCTCCTTCATAGGTAGCAATTCCCAGAGGGACGAAAAGCTAGTTAGTAGTAGCGAGAGAGGTTTGTCTCTCTCGTTTCTGGAGTTCTTTCTTTCTCCGCTCCTCTCTTACGTTGCCTTGCCCTGCTCCACCACTGCTGTAACTGATCATATGAACCTTCCCTCGACGATTTGTTTTTTAATCCTCAATGTTGAAAGGCAGCTAGATGAACTCTGCAGTAAAGGAAGTCGTGGAGTGGATGATAAAAATCACGCCAAGTCTCTTCACTGCAGTCTATTCTTTTCTCAAAATTGGCACATCGGCATGAATTATGGTTGAAGCGAGTTCTATAACTTGATGCATTAATGCGCAGCACTAGCAAAACCACTTTCTACTTTCGTTCGCCGACACACTGGGTATCCCCTGCCAGTGCTTAACTATGTATTTGATAGCCCGCCGCGGATCTCTCATGGAACTTCTTTTACATCTCTAAGGCAAGGAAGATAACGCGAGGGATTGAACGTTACGCCAAGCTGTTCCTGTATTCACACATGAGAGGGCATATGAAAGCACAGCGATATTATAGGCCCAAAAAAACTGAGCCGATGCAGTTAGACGAAAACTCCGATCTGCCCTTGTCATTCGCCAAATTAAAAGAATTTCCGGTCGTAATGCCCTTTTATTAAAATGTCGATGTAACATGATATAATGAAAGCCTAGGAGGCTGCTGAAGAGGTCTGTTAGATGTTATGGAGTTGTCGGTTAGGGGGATGCTTGTTTTCGAAGCGTTTCATTAATTTCAAAACTCTTGCGGCAGAAGGTTTCAGACCTCTCCTACGCTTTACGAGCAGGATGACAACCCATTGCACCATCAGCGCTGTTTGATCGAACGATATCACCTCACTAGCGTGCCTTGATTGTTTTAATGCATGAATATTTCTGGCGAATTATCTCTTCACTTCACAGCCGAGATGCAGACACAAATTACAACTGTATTCCCGCAGTGTTCCATTCGATGACACAACATACTTTTATCTAAACTTAAGTCTTCTAAATTGCATCCTATCTAAAATATTTTTAAAATACTCTACACTTTTTATTTTATTCGTTTTCGTTGGCTTGCTCATCCTGTTTGGAACAACATTTGTTTGCCTTTGTTTGCGAAAAGCTGAAAAACTTCCTCGCGTTCTTGTCATCGTTTTGTTCATCGCACTAATTCAGCGCGATTTTTTTGCGTGAAGTTTTTAGCGAGAGATTCTCCATCTTGTACGTCCTCCATAACAGTGCTCCATTTATTTTTGACAAATAACTATTGGATCCCGTATTCGAGACCTTACGCTCTCAATCTGTTGACAGGTTTTAATCTCCTTAAACAATTTTTCGAAGCATTCCAGTTACAGCACAGACAAGAGGTCATTAAAATTGCTGACAGGATGCCAAGTAGAATCGTATCGCGTGGCACATACTACAAAGGGACTGACAGACACCGATCGTTTTCCTTTTCCATATCCGATGGAAGTTTACGTGCATGAGAATTCCTCTTCTAGGCAGCGTTTTTTGGAATAAGTTTTTGTAGGCTGATATGATGTCTACTCGGTTCAATCTGATTTCATCTGGATTTTGAGAGCTTTCCGTCCTTTAAGACAAACTGGCTATGACCGTGAGAGCAGCAAGTAGAGGGAAGTATGTAGACGATTCCTGTCGCGCGGCTGTTTGCTTATCGCTGTAAGGAGATTCCCGTGAGTCTTCCCAAAATCTTCCTGTGTCAATTATTCTAAAGTCATCTACCACCACACCCTGTGCCTCACTTTCGTCTACTTATCTGATATTGTTGGTCGTTTTTCGTCCTCCAATTTCGCAGTCTTTTCTACTCGTATTTTACGTACTTTTCTACCGCTTCAACAATTACACCGCTATTTCCAGATGAAGAAGTTTTTCGGTAGGAAAAAACTTCGGAAATCTAAATCGGAAATCGTCGAGAAAGTCGAACAAAATGGAAACGGTAGCGCTCAAGCGGAAATACCTCAGTCGAAGTCGACAAACATTGTGAAGTAAGTCGTCCGTAATTCCTTTTTGCTCTCTTTTACGCTTCTTTGCATAATATAATGCTTTCCGCTTCACATGTTTTCGTGGGCAGTTTGGTGGAAAGGCGAAACGATACAGAATTAGTAATCTCAGGAGATCCTTACGCAAATGAGCTTCTTGCACATATGTAGGACAGTATGTCAAAGTGTTTACGCTAAATACAAATCAATGGAGCGGCGCGAACCTACAACTGTCATTGTATGCAAGGTTCTCAAAAGTATTATCATGTTTGGATGTTCGTAGAATTAAAATGAATTTCTTTTAGCTACAGTAAATAAATGACTTGCTTGTTTCAACATACTGACGGTTGAGTGGGATTATACGCAGCGTTTTTGCAGTCGTGCACTTTCTTCATTTATGCAGTGTTGCATCATCGTGTTGCATTCATGGCCTCTTTTTCGGTTCGAGAGTCACTCAGCATAATACTAGCGTTCACTACTTTAACCCGTCACTTTCAAGATGGTGTCGGACATCCAAGGCTTGTTTCTGCCAGTTGCTGCGGCCAGTCGTTTACACTGAACAAGAGTCTTACAGATCTTACCTTGCCTTCGTACCTCCATTGTCCAGGCCTGAAGTGGTCGAAGCAGGTTAACAATTGTCAGCATCGTCACCTATACCGTATCTTGCAATTTCATTTGTTTTAGTTTAAGCAAAATAGGTTGGCTTCATCTAGCCACAAACACAGATGCTTGTGTTTTTGCTGGCATCACCAATATTGACCCTTTTCCGTGTTTATTACAGTGGACGGTGTCAGACTTTTGAGGGTTAGGTTTCCGAAACTGGAGAACCTGAAAACTTTAGCGCTGGAAAACAAGGCTAGCCATTTCATCTTCTTTCCATTGGAGGAAACGGAAAGCCCTTCAATATGATCTCGTATTGATGCCATTGCAATTATTTGAATACTTGCTGAAGCTTAGAGCTAAAAGTAGCTGCACTATTGTTCCTCTTACTCTTCTTCTGGAACGTGAAATGAACAGCCGTTTCACCCAAGTGTTCGCCTTTACAGCTACTGAATGGTATTAGGTAGAAGTCACGCAGTCTCCTTGCTCAGCTAACATTCACATCATACCTTGGAGTTGAGCAAATTCGACCATAACGGTATGGCAGATGAGCCTACTACTGAGAATGCAGGAGATGTATCTTTCATTGTCAATGGGCGAGCGGTAGCGTGGTCGGAGGAGGTGCCTGCTGTCGCCAGCATTCCATTCCAAGTTCATGGTTCAGATTTCTCGCCATTGCAAGCATGCCTACCATCCTCCAGAAATTGGTGCCAAACTCGTCCGGTGGGATAAAGCACTGATTTCGAACATCCGCTGCCTACCACAAGTTGTTTCGGCCAAATAGTTGCACATTACAGCCGGCGCCTCCTCCGACTGCGCTAATGCGTGCCTAGAGTTGATGATTTGGTATACAGCTTAAAAAACAGTTTTAGTGTGTCGAATGGACTCCTAGTGGGATAGCATAAAAGCAAGAAAGCTTTATTTATTTTTAGCACCTTAAGAAAGATCAGGTGTGTAAAGCATTGAAACATCAAAAAGAGCTGACTGCGAGATGTCTTTTCGAATGAAGCCGTAGAGGCAGAACGCGTCGGACCACAACTTGGTAGTGAACCAAGTTGTTCTCCATCTTTCTCCCTGACGCCTTAACAACAGCTACTGTTCGTCTTCAAGCTTCAAATCAGAGCTGCTAGCAACTGAAACTACTGCTCGACCACATTCTCTACGAGAACTCTGCAAAAACGTAGCAGCATCGATTTGGAAACTTCTTCTTCTGCTGCTGCTGCCCTCGACAACGTTGCTTGCCGCTCTTAGCCACTAGGCGACATCTTCTTGAAAATCAATGCGACATCTCTCCTTATATCTCATCGTAAGCGCTGGCTACCGAATAGTTTGGCGACTGTGTGTCTGCACACGAAGTGCCAAACCTCGGAAGAACAGCGCCCCGGGAAGGTAAATTTTTCTTCTTTCTTCTTTTCGCATATGCGAATTTAAGGAGATGCTGGGACAAATGCGCCGCTTTTTCCGTAGGCACGAATAACGTCTCCCTCCTCGTCTCCCATAACTTGCGTTAGTGGGGAGCTCGTGCGAAATGCAACAAGTGCACGTCCAGGGCAGCCTAGTGTAAATCCGTTGGCACGAACTCGATTTGTAACGACTCGCATGATATTTGACGACTCTCCGGGGACGATTTTCGTCAGAACCAACCTCCGGTCTGCTAGAGATCCATTTAGAATCCACCAGTGATCATCGCACCCTATGGCCGTTCGAAAAAGGTTTGCCCTTAGTTTGAACTGATTATAGAATTCGTAGCACACGCTTTCGCACATCACCAGGCAATGGAGACGTCAAAGCTTCGGACCGTTGTTAACATTGGTCCTTTCTGCTTCTTTTCTTTCTTCGAATTGACTGTTCTCAACGATACATTTTTTTTATTGTTCAGGTTGCAGTTTTTATTACAATTATTTTTAAATACAGCTACAAAATCTGTCTACCACAAAGAAAGTGTAGTCAAAATGGTTACAATACATTAACATATCTACACGAGTTGTACGTGCTTCGATATCGTACAGCTGATTCATATGTTACGACAGGACTTCTATTGGAACTCGTTTGAATAGAATGGTATAAAAACTATGAAGAAGATCATCTATCAATAATTTTTAGGATGCTGTATGCTGTATGTACATGCTGTACTTTTATGTGATATTGTGGAGACAATTAGAATGCAAATTTATTTATTTATTTATTTATTTATTTATTTGATTTATTTTATTTTATTTTATTTTATTTTATTTTAATTTTTTATTTTATTTTATTTTTTTTATTTATTAATTTTATTTATTTTATTTTATTTTATTTTTTTATTTAATTTGTGCTCCATAATATGAGAGCCACCCAGACGATGGGGTTGTGATTGCTATTTCCCTCTGCAACTTAGCATCGTTTGTCGGACTATGGACAGATGGTACGGTTGGTGGACCTCTTAAACTCTGATGCGAGAATCACTATAAAATATACTTCTAGCGAATGCTCTGCCATGCGGACACATCCACAGAATGTTTTCGAATTTTTGCTCACTTGTGTGTAATACCATTGAATGCAGAATAGTTGTGGAAAAAAAATAATTTCATGTAGAGCACCATCAGTAAATATCTGCCAAAACGTGGCAGGCGGCGAATTAATCCGCCGTTTCGGCCGCTTTGCCTAACTCCCTTCAACGTCGATTGCATAAAATGGTATGCACATTGTAGGAGTCAGAACAACATTATCTACCCAACGGAATAAAAAACTAGCAGGATTGTAGAATTTTGAGTCTGAAATTACCTAGATTAAGCGAGCCCCTATTTATCCCGAGCTGGCCCATATTCGCTCCTTAGTCTCGCCTAATTATGTCCCTGGCAGGAGTGGACTTGCCCAGTAGAATTTTAAAATTTTTAAACGGTGTCGAAAATGTATTTGATGCCAATTTTAGCTTTTGTCTCATCATGGCGATCTTTAAGTTGTCAAATTTGCCTATTTTGGTCCATGTTCAACATTCCATGCATTCCCAACTACCGATTTTTTTTTCCTGAAAATTCTCGTTTAGCTGCTCACCAAACTAAGGAACAGCACTCTAACGATAAGATTTCTAAAAAATGATCATTTTGACTTTATTGGATAGCGGTAGCATCTCCGGATCCCCTGTTTGTTCAGGAGGAATACCTCTTCAAATTGTTTTGAGGAGATCTCGCAGAATTGAAGTGATTCGCATACCTAAGCGGTATCAAACAATGTCGGATTTTACGATAACCTCAAGCTAGATGTAATAGTTGTCCTACACATAATTGGTATTAAATTTTGTAAGGACCTACCTCAGTGCATAAGAAGCACTTCACTCCAATTAACCAATGTGATGTTTGTTCCATTCGCTGCTTCAAATGCCATTTGGAATTGAAGGATATACACAGCAACTCCACTTTACTTACTTAGATTTAGTTCCTTTCAACTCTGTCTTTGGAAATATTTGTAGTTGATGGTCCTTTTCAAGTATTCGTCTCAGGATGACAGCGGACTCTGCTACCACCTTCAGGAATCCTACGCATGGTCGCTCGAGGAAATCGGTGTTCAGGCATTCGCAGTACGTGTCCTGCGAGGCGTGGACGTCTTTAGCCGATTAATATAGAGAGACTGTTTGATCCACTCCGTTTAGAACTTCGCTGTTAGTCACGCGGTCTGTGTACCGTCTCTGAGTATCCGAGACATATCCGGTGGCGCGTTTAGCTTTTTGATGCACTTCACAGACATCGCCCATGTTTCAATCGCGTAGGCAACAATATGGACGACAAATGAGTGATGTAGCCGCAGCTTGATATTCAGCGCTATGGATGATAGGCTCCAGATTCGTCCAAGCTTTCGAATCACAAATGCCGGCTTAACAACCCTCGCCAGTATTTCTGTTCCAACATTCCCGTCGCACGACACGACGGTACTTCCATGATATGTGAACTTCTGAACAGTTTCGATGCCTGGACTGTGATGCCTCGACGTTGTGCTTGCCCGTTTCATCACCTCTCACGGATTTCCTCATAATGAATTCCAGAGCAATGTTGAACAGAAGAGGGGGAGTATACATCCTTGGCTCACTCCATTATCAACTTCGAAGAACGTTGTGTGCGTTGCATTCGTTTAAAGCAAAAGTGGAGTCCTTGTGCAGTTTTTTGAAACCTCATAAAATTTTGGGTTTACAGAGATCCTAAAAAAAGACCATAACGATTCACGGTGTATAATATCGAACTTTTTCCGGAAGTCCACGAAATTGATGAGAAGTTGCTTCCGAAATTCAATGCTTTGCTCAACGACATTGCGGGTAAAGACTGTTCGCTGCATGATCCCGCATTTCGGAATACACTTTGTTTTTCGCGAAGCCTTTCATTTACCGCGGCTAGTAATCGATGTAGTAGTGTTAAGCAGAACACCTTGCCCGGGTATAGAAAGAAATTTAGCTCCTCGCCAGTTTCCACATTCCAATAGGTCACCTTTTTGAAATTTTGGCGATGACTCCTCTCTTCCAATCTCCCGGAACTTCTAAACACTGTCAGCATATGTTAAATAGCCTCGGCAAGGTTGTGGCCATTGCACGCCTCCTGCCTTGAGAAGTTCAGCGGAGATTTTATTGAGACCCAGCGCTTTACTACCTTTCAGACTTTTGATTGCTCTGTCCATGTCCTCAAATGTTGTGTCGTCCATGTACGCTGCCAGAACACTCTCCTCTTCCTCGTTTTGAAAGTCTTATGTATCACTAGGTTCTGCATTTGAAGTGCGCAATCCAATCCACCTCTCGATCTGCTCTTTGTCCGTGACGAGGAACTTCCGGCGTTGATCTCTCATCAATGTGTTTGAGTTGGTGTGTGTTCCTAATAGTTCTTTGACGAGTTTGCAGAGCGTTTTCGGGTCGCCACGCTCAGCAGCATTTTGTACTTCCACACCTTTTTGCGCCAGCCACTTCTTTTATCCGCTCGATATGATCGTTTGACGAGCCATCGCTCAAGTTAGATGGTTCCTTTTGCTAGTTCGTACGTTTTCGCTCGTCGATTGGATCCCCAGTTTCATGCCTTATCCACTGTTCTTTGCGGGTGCCTCGCCTTCTCCAGATGCTTTCTTCAGCATAGCAGAAGTCGTTTCCTTTATGATATTTCATTGATCTTCAAGCTCTGCGCTCTCGTCGAACTTTTTTAGCATGCGAAAGAGGTACTGCAGCTTAATGGTGAAGTTTGCTTAGACGACGGGATCCTTTATACGAGTTATGTCAAATAGACGTGCAAGAGAAGAGACGTGTATTGTTTTTGCTGCTTGAGTTTCAATCTCAGACTTGCTGCAACCAAGCAGTGATCAGATCCTACATCTGTGCCGCGATATGCTCGAGTATCTGGTATGATATTCTCCATCTGTTGCTGATGCAGATGAAGTCAATCTCATTTTCCGTTTCTCCATCCGGCGACGACCACGTAGCTTTGTGTACCCGACGTGTTGGAAATATGTGTTGCTGATGCAGAGAATGTTGTAGCTGCAAAGGGTGATGAGTCGCCGTCCTTTTTCTCGTGAAGTTTTCATCGTTTCTGTAGCTAAAAAGATTTTGCGGGTCCAGCTGAAACTATTCCCGCCTTCCACCCCTCCGGGGTTGGTGAAATGTTACCAGACATAGCTGGGACCTCCATGAGCTGTCCAGTGCTATTGATTAAAAATTTAAAGAATTAAATTGATTAATATGTATTGTCTCTTTGCCAACGAGATTGTTAGGTGGGGTATTTGTTTTAGGTGGGATACTTATTTTGGCCTAACGTTTCGACCATGTCGTCGTCTTCGGAGGCCAAAAAATGACTCGAGACTCGTACTCTACCCGAACGAGCGCTCCACGCGCGCTAGCATTTTTGACCTAGGGTCAAGAGTACAGTACAATACGGAACCCCGAGATGTCGAGCAAACTCACTCGGAATTCCACCGCTGGCGAGTAGCGATTGCGCTACCAGCCACAGTTAGTCGATGACCAGTATCCACTATGCCGTCATTCCATTGTGATAATGGTGAGGACAGCGGTCCCCCTGGTCATTTCATGGCTCGCAGAGCGGAGCAAACAGCAAAAGATCATTCGTGATGGATAAACACTCGTTTCGGTTGTTCATTCCTGGACTCCTGCTAAAGATCCATAACGTTGTACGAGCATCGCAGTACATTGAACTCACACGAGAGATGCCACGAAACGGTTGGCTCCCTTATCTCAACACTCAAGTTAAAGTATTCAATGGCATGGCGAGCGTGAGGTGGTACCGTAAGGGAAACTCCAAGAACATCTTCCTTCACGCTACGTCTGCACATCGTTCTGCTGTGAAACGTGCCGTGGTTAGAAACATGTTCAGAACATCAGCTATCATTTGCAACGAGGAAGGTGAGAGGCGCAAATCATTGCGGTTAGCTTTCAAAATGGCCTCAGAAAATGGGTACATTACACTAATTCCACGCCAGCGAAGACGTCCGAGGGACCGATATGTTACGCTCTCCAATAAGATTCCCCTTTGCCTTCCCTTCATCTCTGATCATTTTACTGCTGCCATTCGAAAGTTTATTCATCTAGCTGCAGGAGGGTGTCGTTCTAGTCGACATACCTAGCGACAGCCTGAGGAAGCAGCTTGTGAGGAATAGGCTTTATGACAGTTAGTCTCTATCAGAGAAGTGCGTAGTTTGTCCCAACGCTAGAGCTGGTGATTGTATATAAAGTGGGACAATTTACGAGATTAAGTGCAAGGAATGTAGCAGTGTTTACACAAGTGAAACTGGGAGATTACTAGGAGATCGCATCAATGAACACCTAACTGGAAAGCGACGCTGTAACGTTCTTACACCCGTTGGTAAGCATAGAGTCGAGGTTCATGACGGTAACGACTATGATATCGAGTGCAAGATTTTGGCGTATGAGACAGAAATTTCATCAAGAAAACCACTCGAAGCGGATTTCTAGCAGGAGTCCAAAAATGAACAACCGGAACGAGTGTTTATCCATTACGAATGATCTTCCACCGTTTGCACCGCTCTGAGAGCTATGAAATGAACAGGGGGAACCGCTGTCCTCACCATTATGGCAATGGAATGACGACATAGTGAGTCCCAGTCGCTACTGGTCATCGACTAACTCTGGGTGATAGCGCAATCGCTACTCGTCAGCGGTGGGATTCTGGGTGAGTTTGCTCGACATCTCGGGGTTTCGTATTGTGCTCTTGACTCTTGGTCAAAAATGTTAGCGCGTGTGGAGCGCTTGGTCTGGTAGAATACAAATCTAATGCCTCGAGCCATTTTTCGCCCTCCGAATGCAACGACAGGCAAAGAAAAAAGACAGTACGTAGTAAACGACAATGCCGACGTTTTTTTTTTTGGAAAACTTAGAATTTACTAAATTGATTAAATTATATAGGCCAAATATGCAGTAAAGTTTTTCATTGTTCCTTTGAATCTCTCCCTGTAATCTTGAGAAGTGATCTTAGGGGAAGACCTTCCTCAGGTGCTATTTGGATTTGTCAAGGAAAGAGGAGAGACCGTGGAGACGAAAGCCAAATAACGTCCTGCGTCACGCTTGATGTTAAGCTTCACCTGACCATTTTCTAGCGTCCTTTCTCCTTTTGTTAGCTAATTTTTCTTACTATTTCGTTATGGTTTCACTCTAGGTTGATGTTCAAATGATATTTATTGGCTTAACCAAAAGAACTCTCGTAAGTCTAAACTGTTAACGCTGTCGTGGACGAAGGTCACGACCCCCCCCCCCCCCCCCCGTAAATCATGTTCGGGCGGTCCGCGAGCAAGGGACACCTCGCCTCGGACGGTACGTCCACGAATAAATACCATTCACTGAACCACCGTGTACCTCGAAAAGGGTACAAATTCGACAATTAGCCTAACCCGCCACACACGCCAAAAGCAGTACTTGCAGTACCCTTTCTTGCTTTTGTGTTCGATTTTATTTAAAAGCTTTTGTGTAAACGATATGCACACCGCTCACCACTTCGTCCGTCCTGAAGGCCAATCCACTAAGTTAACTAATTATCAGCGATAGCTGTGAAGTATGGAGTTGTGTAGTGATGAAGTAAAGAATAAGAAAAGGCAGAATAAGGCGATAGTTAGAGACCTAACTTTTTATGAAACAAAGAATTAACTGAAGTTGTTTTAGCCATATTCCGTCGTCGTCCGACGACTGGGAGGCGGTCTGCTCCTCGCATGGTGAAGAGCGAATCAAGAACTTCGACTCCGAATTGGATAGGCACATGATGCAGACGATCACCGATGTGAAGTACATGATCAAGAAGAGCAAATACACTGCACTTAGTAAGTCCTTTTGGATCTTTTTTCAAAAGTTCTTTTTTAACTATCAATAAGTCTTTAACAATACTACCATACCATGCGTACCAGAAGTACCACTTCATGTAGAAGCACCCTGAACACCTAAATCAGTCCTTATTTATAATGAAAAATCTGTTCATTTCCAGGTGAAGTGAACTTTCAACGTGGATGCCTTGATGCGCACAACGATTTACGGCAAAGGTTCGTCACTGCAATTATGTTGCCTTTGTTGACTTTATGGGACTTTAGAACATCCAATTAGAACCGAATTTCCTTCTGTTTTAAAAGAGCACATGGTTTTTACTAGCATATGCTGATATGTTGTAAATTTGTTGCTTTCTACTGACGTTATCAACTCATTCCCAATCCTATCCCTACATCTTAAAAACTCACAAGAAAATTTATTTTTGCAGCCTAAGCAATAACAGCCAATACCATCGCAATTCGCATTAGTATTCTAGCAGTCGTATTATGTGTTCGATTTCAGGTACGGTGTTGCCCCTTTGATTTGGTCAGCGGAACTAGCAGACATGGCACATGCATGGTCGGTTAAGCTGTCAGATAGAGGGAGGATGTTATATCCAGAGTTGCCTGGTAACTTTTGAGTAAAGTTTATTTTTTGCTAGACTCAACCGTACCAGTCGACCTCGCCTCTACTCCTGCAATTTCCATTTTTAGGAATTGGCGAGAATATTTTATTAACCGAAGCGAACGAACAATCTCACCTTCCTACGGGAGCAGAAGTTGTCAGCAGTTGGGAGAGTGAAGCAGATCAGTTCGACTTTGACCGGCCGCGATGGAATCCAAGTGTGTTTCAGATGAACTTGAGGGTTTTTTTTTTGAAAGTATGCAATATTTTCATCAAACTGGACAGTTTACAAAACAAAATGGACACTTTTGTAAATAAGACGTTTTTGAAATCAAACTAAACGTTTTCAAAACTGAGACAAGAGTAAAAAACATTCTTCGGGACGATTAGAGTGGTTTTTCGTTCATGAAAAAAAACTATTAGTAGTATGAGGTTCTTTGAAATTTTTACAATTCACCTGCTCAGTAAATATGCAAACGGTTTGAAATGTTATAATTTTGCTGTTTGGCAAGGAAAAATAAAGGTTTGGGTTTATTCGGAAAGGCCGAAAAACAGAAATATTTATCGAATTAAAATATGTAGAAGATCGCGCAATCAAACTCGTTGCGATTTCCATCTGATCTATAATGTAGGTGCTGCTTACTGGAAACACCGTAGTGAAAATATGCGTTATTCAACAAACGTTTTTGTTGTACTTAGAGATTTTGCTATCAATCAAGGAAAATTGATTGACTATCTATAGAAAAGTCTTGGACTGGGGCATGGCACAATCTTCTCCACCATTATAGAGGCTTCGTGTGCTTTAAAATGAGTTTTGATCACTATTTTTCTTGAAAATTAAAAGAATTTTAAACTGTGTGCTTCACATAGGGAGGTGAACTAACAAATTTCAAAGAGAGTCATGCCACATTTTACTTGTACAAAAAATTATTTTGACCTGATTGAATAGTGTTCGCTTTCTTCTGAATTCTCTCTCTTTGATCTTGAAGATGTTGTTTTTTGAAAAACTCAAGGTTGCTTAGAAATGTGTCTTAATTTATCCTGAAAATGGTACAAATTAGAAAAAAGAAACGCTGGTTGCTTGCCCAGATTTGCCCGCTTAACATTTCTTACGGGGTGCGTGTAGCGCAGTTGCAGGAGGCGCCGACAGTCGCGTGCATCCGATATCAGGTCCCTGGTTCGGATTTCTCGCCTATGCCAACCAAGCCTTCCATCCCTACGGGGTCGGTGAATTGGTATCAGACTGGTCTGGGAAGGGTAAAGCGCTGACTTGTTCATCAGCTGACCACCGCAAGTTATTGTATGGCCAAATACGCATTCAACCCGCCTCCACGACATTCCGTAAAAGTAGAATGTGCTGGCGCATCCCAAGAGTAACGCCGTCCTTTATCCTTTACTCTTTGACATTTCTTACGAACAAACTGATGTTTACAAAGGAAGTCCATTCGAAAAGTCCTTCATTTTGCTCAAGACCACATCGCTATTTCGAATGGAATGTACTGTGGAGAGCTCCCTCAACTAAATTTCTGCTTCAATTAGTATCGACTTGATTGTAAGGGGTGCAAAGAGCGCATTCCTGAGAGGCGGCGGTTCCCGAATGAGGAGTCGATGCATATCCTCACTATAGACCAGCCAGTCATTTCATCTCTCTATGGTCAGCAAGCCGGAAGCCGCCTTCACTAGGATGGAGGGAACATTGAACCGTTCATCGTATCGCCCCAACAATTCATTTCAATGGCAAGGACTAATCCAGGGTTATGCCTTTGAACTGCCCCAACGAAATACTACTGCAGAACTGAAGAATGGATGACGTATAGATAACGTCCACCGTTCTCGTATCACCATTCTTATGAATATATTCCTCCCAAGCGGATTAGATAAATTCTACAAAATTACAAACTCCTAGTGGAAGCGGCGTGGTGGAGAGAATGGAAGCTCAAAGGTAAATACACTCTTTTTAGCCATTGATCCATTTTTCAGAATGCCAGCGCTTTTCGCAGATGGTCTGGCGGGATACAACGGAGATAGGTGCCGCTAGAGCCTGGAACACGGCGAAGAACTGTGTTGCGGTGGTCTGCTTCTACAGGCCTAGTGGCAACTCTAATGCTCCTGGTACGTCATGCTCGCATTCCAAGTTTTTCTCAATATTTATGTAAAAGGCTTTTCTCAACGGCTTCGCCGTAGTAATAACTTCTCATCTTCTTCTGATTTGTGTTCAGCAGCCCTCATTATCCCCAGGGCCAAAGGGCCAACACACACACACACACACTCACACACACACACACACACACACACACTCACACACACACACACACACACACACACACACACACACACACATACACACATGCTACTCCTTTGTATATGGTAGGATAGTTGGTGGTGAAGAATCCTCTATGGTAAACAAATTAATAATAGAAGTAATAGAGTTAAAATATAAAATATTTTATAATAAAATATAAAACATAAAATTCTAAACGTTAACACGCACAATCAGGACGCATAGGGCCTTTTATTTAAAAAATTTGAGCACAACATACTAAAATTTTTGGCTGAAATGTTCTACTGTTGCGAAACAGAATAGCCCTAGCTTCAGCGCAGTGATACCACTAAGGATATGGTGCGCTTGAGAATGCGAAGAATTTTTGCATAACTTGTTGAAGCTCCAGTTTGCCTGGGTGTGCTCTAGAGTTAGTATTTCACAGATTAGTATTTTCCCCCATCTGAGAAGAAGACTTGGGTTAATATGTCTTACCTGAAAAGTGTGATATTGAAAAGCCCCAACAACCACTTAAGGATTTATACAACACAGGTTTTTAGAGGGAAGGAAGTATGCTTGTAAGGCATCTTGGTGCTGTGAGTGTGAGCGGCTTTTACTTTATGATAGAGGCGGTTGAGTATGGACAGAGCTAAGGCTGTTTGAAGTGCTGCTTCCAACCGGCGGAAGCTTTTTGAGTGGCCTGACGTCAGTACATCTCGCCGAATGAGGCCATGCACAGTCGACAATTTCCCCTTGTTTTCAGGTGAATTTGCCTCGAACGTGCCGTCACGAGACTGCTCAATGTCGCCGGCCCGTAGCCTGGCCGGTCAAGTCAAGCGCGCCGTCACAATATCGGCTCCAGTGGACCACAAACGGGATACATGACCGGGGTCGCTCGCCTCGTCTGCTGCCGCACACGACGACCTTCCGACCGCTTCACACGTCGTTCATTTCAGCAGCTTCAGCGACCATTCGAAGATCTCCTCACATTCCTCTGCTGTCCACATCGGGGTTGCGCCCTCTCTTGCTGTCGTCGAACGAGAGTTCCATGTTACCTAGGAGCTATTACTGTTGAGTCTTAAGGTGATTTTTCGATTTGAAAACCCGCGTGCTGCCACCCGTATCTGCCCGCCTCACTTACACGACCTTTCTGATAGTGAATTCCTCTTTTTCCTAGCAGAGTATTTTTGTATTAATGAGTTTCTTTTTATTTCGATGTGATCGATATTGTCGTAGGTGGCGTTTCATCGAATTTTTTAGGCTTGTTTTTTGTCGAGCTTGATGTTAATTAGCTTCGCACGCGCTTTCCGCTTTCGCTGCCTCGATTTTTACCATCTATGGAATGATGTCTTATTCAAAACTAGTCATCGACATTTTTTGGACAAAATAAAACTAAAACCTTTTTCTTCAAAAAGAACAATGGCGTGAAAGAGACCCGAAGCAAGTTGATGTGCATACATAGCTTCATTTGCGCTGATACCATCTCGTCAAGAATGAATCCAAAGCAGCGACTGAAAGTTTCGGGACCACCTGTTGAAGAAGTATATTTTCGATTCAGTATTTAAATATTTTGACCTGGAAGCTAAGCAGCGCAGTCGGAGGGTGCGTCGTTTGTCGCATCACGCGGAATCAGAATTCTTGGTTACGGCCCACCTAGACCAACCATGCCTTCCACCTCTTCATTGTTGGTGAATTAGTCTCGGACATGCCTGTAGTAAAACAATGGCTTTTCATCGGTTGGACACCACATGTCGCCGTGTAGGCCGATTACGGGTTCCAATTGGTATCCTGTAGAAGTATGAGGTTGTAACGAATTAAATGGCACTGGCTCGCGCCGTTTTTTGGCGCGTCTTTACGCGTTTGATCAAGAACAGACCGTAACATGTGGCATATCATTTAGAAGCGCAAACTTTGCTCTACCGGTGAGTACCAAATTTTCTATGTAAAAGTAGGAAAACTTTAGAGTTTTATTGACTTTTTTGCAGATGGACAAAAGGGTAATCCGAGGCATTTACTTGTATGAATTCAAGCTGGGCACTACAGCTAAGGAGGCGGACGAGAAGATCAACGCCGCATTGGGTCAAGGATGTTCCACAGTTCGGACGGCGTATCGTTGGTATCAGAAGTTCCAGAATGGAGATGAGAGCTTGGAAGAACATGAAGGTCGTGGGAGGCGTAGTGATGTTGATGAGGACAAGCTGAGGGATGTGGTAGAGGAGGATCCACACAAAGGTACCAGGGAGATAGCGAAGGTTCTTGGCGTCAGTCACAACACAGCTGCCCGGCATCTGAAGGAAATTGGAAAGACCAAAAAGCTGGAAAGATGGGTGCCTCACGAGCTGTCTGAGGAGCAAAGAAACCGACGATATGAGATCTCGTCCGCACTGCTTCTACGGAACGAAACGGACCCATTCCTTGATCGCATCGTAACCTGTGACGAGAAATGTACGACAACAGGCGACGATCGGCACAGTGGGTGGACAGGGGTCCGGACGTTAGATACCTCTTAGATACCTCGACCTGGCGCGCCTCCCTCGAAACCCCGCCCATCCGGACGAGTTGTTATGGGTCGGCGCCGCGGCCGTCAGCGATTCCCAGCTATCAGCTGGTTGCTCAGTGGGGTCGAAAAGAACGTGTTCTGCCCTATATTCCGTCTGATTCCCCCATTTTCGTCGTCCTCTAGTAATCACTTGCTACTTCAAGGAGGTTGCCTTGTGCTTAAGGCTACAAGTACCCTTCTTGATATGCAGGATGATACAATACCCTCAAATGGGTTTAGGTAGCAGAGTGGTTACCAAATTTGCCTGTAAGTTGATCTACTCGCTTTTCTTGCCATTTGAATTTTATCTCCCCTTTTGATTCAATTTTATCAAATCTTGATACTTTAATGAAGTTATCACCTTATTAATCTTCAGCATTTCACCTTTTAAACGGAACTACTAGATTTTTCTAAGCAATAGAGCCATATTGGTCCCTCAATTCCATGTTGATCCCCTTGCATTGGAATAATTGCTCGCTTGTCCTTTGCCTTCACTGGATGGCGTGACCTGTCGCGCTCCTCGCACCTTTTAGGGTCCCTCGCACCTACATTGCCTACCCTGAAGAGATGCTTTAGGCATCCTTTGCCGGACGTATGAGGTGCCAAATGTCTAACACCAAAGACCAAAGTACTGGAACTTTCGTATAACGCAATCAGCCAATATGTGTACGGCACATGAAGATCGCCAGGGTTGAACAGCAGGAATCCTATAGTTAAGTGCGGTCTAGGAACCGAAAACGCCTGGCTGTGGCTGGGGGCTTTGTCTCAGCGCTCGTAAGTAGACTTTTTCTTCTTTAGGCTTTCTCACCTTCATCATAGCAAAAAAAACTGGCCTTGCATACTAATAGTTTTGTGGTGCAGTTATAAGGCTCGCACCGTCTCGCAACGATCGGTTGTGGATGGTAAGGCTCGTACTCTCGGCGAAAAACTCGTCGCTACTTCGGCAGGTTTAGTCATGAGTACACACCAAAGCTATTCCCCAGCACATAGATTGCTAAACTTACTGTAAAGAGGTAGGTAAAAATTGATTTGGTTTCCACTGCAGAGCATGTTCAGAACACGAAGCTGCTGACATTACCCTTAAAAGCACGAGAACATGGTGTTAATTTTCCCTGTGTGCTGTACGTGATGTTAAAGGCCAAATGAGTTGTTGGATTATCGAATTTGACCAGACGTTCAGCGCCAAGCGTCTGGTTGGGATCTCGCCTCCAAGCCCTTAGAGCAGAACACCCCGAACTATTCTTTTCTCTTTTAGGCCTTCTTACTTTCATGCAGTAAAGAACTAGTTTTACTTTATATAATAGCAGCCTAGTGGCCGCCAAACGTCTTATTGGGCTTCGCCTCCAAACTCGAGAATAGAACTACTTTTATTATAGTAAAAATGGTTTTATTAGTGCAGCGGGATGTGGTGGGCAGAATCTTCACTGTTCCTATGAAGCCCATCCACCCTCAATCGTATGCACGCGATTTATTCTCCGAAGTGCCCGTTCTCTACGTGGCGAGAAACAAATCATGAGAGTCCCAATCCGAAGTGCTTAATCTGCAAGAAGATAATTAAAATTAATCGGTATTGGTCGACAGGTTGACAACGTTTATTGTCCGACGGCAGTAATACTCCTCCAAATCCTATAATCACCCTCCCTACTTTTTCCCCTCCTCACCCCGCTAATACTTCCTTACCAATGTGCTGACTGAGTGATAGTTAGTCAAGCACCCACATGTAGCACTGAGCCACGACTCACGTGTCACGGCGTTGCCGCGACGTCTATGATACTCCTTCTGCACCCCGACACCCGCACCACGCATTCTATGAAGCGTCTTCAGAATCCCTACGCACATTGGCCGACGCCCTCAGCACCTCCTGTGGATCTCGACGCAAGTTGAACGACATCTTCAGCACGTCGTCTGAATCCATCACACGTTGGACGTCTTTTGCACGTATTCGGAATGCCAACGCACGTTGGATGACATCTGCAACACGTCTTCTGAATCCTGACGCAAGTTGAACGACATTTTCATCAGGTCTTCTGAATCCCGACGCACTTTGGATGACGCCTGCGGCACGTCTTCTGATTCCCGGCGCTAAGCACTTGATCCCTATTCATACCTTGGCGCGTTGCCCGCTCAAAATATCGTAAACTTGGGCAATCTGCCGCCAAGGATACAGTTTGCCAGCAATCACCCTTGGTTAGGCTCAAAGAAAGCCCGCGTGGCATACGCCGCAGAAGGCATCTCTTGACTTCAGTCCTCTCCCTGTGACGGATACGTGACATTAACCGATTATGTAAAGTAGCATTACATACGAGAAATAGGAAGGAAAAGGAAAACCCTCAAAACTGTTTCGGTGATGCCTGTCCATCCTCTCTCGCAGGTATGCGATTTATTCTACGAAATGCCCCTTCTTTACGTGGCGAGCAACAGATCGTGAGAGCCCCAATCCGTCAGAACGAAGTGCATAATCTGCGGAAACAAATAAAATTAATCGGTATTGGTCAATCGGTCGTTATCGTTTAGTCCGACGGCAGTAATACTCGATTCCTGTAGTCAGTATTCCTACCCTCCCTCTACCACCTTACTTATGTGCCGACAGAAACGGAGTGAGAGTCATGTGTGCTCTTTACACGAAGCCTTTAGAAGATCATCTGAAAGAGGTCCAAAAGAAGAGTCCAACGCATGCTGAACAAAGTCTGATCTGTGGTCCGTCTTCCGAATCCGAATGTTGCATAACGTCCGTGCTACATTAACTGAGCCTCAACGGAGGTGTCGCGACGTTGCCACGATGTCTATGATAGGTATTCCGCATCCCGAAACACGTGCCACGACATCTGTGACACGTCTTCTACGTTCAGACTGAAGACTGAATTGAAACAGTTTCTTTCTCTTTGCTAGAACTCACCAAAATTCACTGTGATATGTTCGACGGCGTGCCAGCGCTGAACCAGACGCGTGGTGGTTTGAAAACATGGTACCCTAGTAAGAACGTCTTGTGGTCTTACTATACATGTTTGTTAATATATTGCGCAAACAGCTTTACAATGCCCAACGACTTAGTAGAGGTTCGAGGTGATTATTACTAGTAGTCGCCTTCAAAGGTCGATGAGCTAGAACAGGAATGCTTGAAGAGGAAGGGACTGATTCGAGGCAGATCTATCCTGTGGGTGGCCACCTGACCATTTTGTTTCGCTCCGATCGTTTGGTTAATTCGGACACATTCTGGCATCTGCTGATCCTAACGTGCAGTCGAACACGTCATAGTAAGTTTTGATGATATAACGTGAGCACTTATACAGGCCAGCACTATTGAATCTCAATTAGTAATTCTCCCCAAAATGCTCCATTAAGAACCGCCTCAAACAGAATTAAACCTCGCTTTCCGTAGTGCCATATCTCCGTTATTGATTAGAACGTGGTGCCACGCCTAGCAACTCACTCACTCACTTTCACTTCACCAAATAGTTGAATAACACCTATCTTCGGAATACCTGTAGCCTCTGCTGAACTTTTTGGTGCAGCCCTAAAAGCAGCGAAAAGGGAGAGCGGTAGTGCTTCATGGTGAGATTCTAAATAGGAAGGAAGGGGACAAGCTATTACTCGACAGTTCATTGCTCCAGCTAAGCACGTGAAACCAAGCAGCAGCCCTGGCGACCAGGCGTCCTTAATAGGGTAAACCTGAAAAGCGAACCTGTACTGGTAGAACAGGTTGAAGGCTTCAAAGGTCTCAGGAAATAGTGAAAACTCATTGATATCGAATACTAGCAATCGCCCTACGAGGTCGAGGAGCTAGAAGAGGGATGTCCGGAGAGGATAAGGCACTACCGATGTAGATCCATCCCTTAGGTGGCTGCATTCGCTTGTATTCCAGCGGTGAAGTGTTATGACAATCTACCTAAACTGACGTGCCGTCAAACATATCAGGATAAGCTTTAGTGAAGAAATGAGAGCACTGTTGTAGGGTTGCATTGTAGAACCGTCAAATAGCGCGCGTTCCATTCTAAACCGCTTCAAACATTGTTCAACACTGCGAACACAAAACACAACACTCGCGACTAAACAGCCAAGGGTAGATACGAGTTGTTCGCCGAGAGTTGGACGAGTTCCCTACAGTAACCGAGCGATCGTTGCGGGGCCATCCTTCCTGGCCCCGTCCAATACGCGTTGGTGTCGAATACGCCGTCGCCACTCCTTGAAAATTTCTCTTCCCTCCGCATTTTTTTTGCGCATGTAGTAGCGCTTTTCTCCCAGTGTTTCGTACTTGTCGACCAAAAAGCATAATATACGCGAAAGAAATCAACGGAGAACAGAGGATCTGGAGAAAACCAAAACTTGGCATGGGTGAATGAGAAGGATGCTTGCGACTATACAGCAAGGGAGGTGCCATTGAATAGGCCGTTACCATTCCTCCGAACACTTCTCCACGTTTTTTGTGTTTCCCGGTGTCCTTTTTAAATGTTTCCGGATTGTCTACCGGAGAGTATATTAAACGAGGAGGGAATCAATTAAGAGAATAAAATATTGAGGGAACTCGACGACTGGCAGATGGGGAGGAGGAGAAAGCTTACATGTATTCCCATACGTGAAATACCGTCGAATTACGCACGCGAAACGCATGTAAAAAAAAACAAACTTGGCGACGAGGGCGACTCGTCGCCCGTGCAAAACATGCAAATCGATTAAGCGATCGCCGTCGAAATCTGTTCATACTCGAGCGCTATTGCTTTCGCTCCAGTCGCTCTTGTCTCCTCTTCATACTTTCTGGGAACTGCCGTCACTCTCATCGCTGCCGTCTCGAAGTATGTACAGGGTCTGACTCAGCTAGATACAGGAAATATATTGCAACGCCTAGCAGTAATCCTTTTTACCTATGGGGGACCTTGCATTGGACAAAACGTAATTTTGACCGCTCACTGCTCCTTCCATGGATCTTGTAAAGGGCATTAACCGTTAAATGTCTCGCTGTGAGGGCAACTTCGTGTTTCGAGCATCTCCAACTTACTTCATCACAGTGCATAAATTGGACCGTCATCCTTTTTTGGCAGTCGGAATGGATCACAACGAGATGTTATCAGCTGTCTGTGCTCTCAGTTCTAAGTTTTCCTTCAATTCGGTGAAATCACTATCTGCTAAAGGTATTCTCTTTTTGATATTCGCAATGAATTGAGGCATGTACCGTGAGACGCCCATTACGGTAAGTATTCCAAATCAGTTTCTTTAAGCCTCAATTGGCTGGTACCGAGGATGTAAGCTGTTGGAACGATGTTTTGTTGCGATCGCAACAAAACATCGTTCCAACGCTTACATCCTCGGTAAGTATTCCATTTCGTGATCCGGCAATCCTTTCATCTCTTTGAAAAGAAATGAAGTCTTCTTGGGGTAATGACTGAACAAAAGACGGCGTAAAATTAGTCCCTCCGAGGGATGCGCCACTCATTCCATTTGTACGGGATATCATGGAGGCAGATTGAATGTATATTTGACCTATGCACGTATGGCAGCCAGTCGAAAGACGAATTAGTGTCTCATCGTTTACAGACAAGCTTGGTACAAATTCAAAGATCCCGGAGTGATTTGTTTGGCCTGGATGCAGCCCGAACCAAGGACTACGATAGATGGTGTAATAGACAAGCGGTACCTCCTCTGTTCTTCCCGGCTCCCATGCGGTCTTTCTTTTTTCTTGGGTCAGAAGCGTATGTATGAGCGGCGACAACAGTTACCACTGCGAGATTCATAGCATTTCAAATAGTGGGAAATATGTTTGATTGTTGCTCAGTCCTTGAACCCAAGGGGTTAGTTGCCATCGAAGGTTACAACACCCGACACGTGCGTAGACGCCCAAAGTAGAGGTGGGGGGGGGGCTGTCGAAAGACGTGAAAACAAGCAGCTCGGGGATCAGGTGCGACATTGTAAATCGGGGACAGGAGTTCGACTTCCAGAATCCGGACCCTGCCTAATTTTTGCATTTCAATCACTTCTAGTTCTGCATGTGTGACCTTCCCACTTTGATTCCTAAGTATATACTACGCTATAGGCTGCCAAACACAAGTCCATTAATCGTCTTTCATTTCAAGCTGCATTTTTACATAGCGCCTTGTACTTCGCTGAACTTTTGACACCGGTAGAACTCTTGATGAATATGAGCGCTCGCCAATGTCGGCATAAATGAGAGAAATGAATAAAGCAGTAAACGCATAAACGTCAACCACAACAATCGTCTTGAATGCTGTGTAAGAATCTGATTGATTACGGCGGACAAGTCGCCGTTACTTTGTGTCGATCTCCCCGACAACTAGCAGCATGTTCATAGTCCGCGACTGCAGCGAAGAAAGCTATGAATAAGCGACAGCAGCGAGGCGCGACTGTGAAGTGTAGTGCATGTAACCGGGCGTTTTCTTTTTCTTTTCTTAGACGGAGCAGTCGGTGGAGGCATCCGGACGTCGCATACACCACAAATCGGGTGTTCTTGCTTTGGGTCCCGCCAAGACAACGAAGCCCACCATTCCTCCGTAGTCGGTTAACTAGTGATACACTGAGCTGTTGATCAGTTGACGATCGCAAGTCATTGTATAAACCAAAGACACAAACTGACTCCACGATATTCAATAGAAGAATGAGTGACGCATGTCGCGAAGGGATTGACAATGCCACCTCTATCATTGTTATCCTTTAAAAAAGGGATAAAGGACGGCGTTATTCAATCCCCTTTGGGATACGCCGCGCATTCTACTTCTACATTCTACTTCGGGATGTCGTCGAGGCGAGTTGAATGCGTATTTGGTCATACAATGACTTTGGTGGCCAGCCGATGAACAAGTCAACGCTTTATCCTTCCCAGACAAGTCTGGTACTAATACACCGACCCCGGAGGGATGGAAGGCTTGGTTGGCCTGGGCGGGAAGTCCGAACCAGGAACCTAGTATCGGGTACATGCGATAGCCGACGCCTCCTCCGACTGCGCTCCATGCGCTCGTTATCCTTTTATTCTGTAATTAAAATCAAGGATTTCAGAAGGTTCTAAGCAGGCTAGTGCCCGCAGCACAGCGGTCAGTTATCCTAAAACGTGTAAGTTAGATCAGCCAGACGGCGGAGTTCCTTCCCTTGCCTAGTTCTACGCTCATGTGAGCGTTCCAATATCGATTCGGGAAGCAGCCCGCTAATTACCTTTCAGGATTACTGGGTCAACAAAATTAAAGGCGGTGGTTCCGAAACAAGTTCGAATCCTTGAAATGGTAACGGTTTAACTTCACTGGATTTTAGTAGGTCTGTCGCCATTGTTAACCTATTCGAGCAAGACCTCGAATCAAATTAATGCCAACGATGGTCTTCCAAGGCACATATAGCCAGGTGCGATGTAGGTGAGACCGTGATTCATGTAGGTTACTCGGTCGCAACCGCCAAGCGGTGCCAAGTGAATTACAGGGATCGTTTACACGAGGAAAAATTAAACCGGTAGAGAAGGATTTTTCATTTGAAGAAGCCGCCGACTCTCGCATATACCCTGTGTTCGAGTTCAGGTGATCTAAGCTTTCTATCACACCGATTTGGCGAGTTGATACTTGCCTGGGAAGGATCATACTTAACCATAGGTTTGCCAGCAAAGTCGCTCTGCAAGGAAAATACGTATTCAAATTGTCGTGATATCCTATAGTAATGAAATGCCTGATCCATCCTACACTAAAGATTAATCAGATTTAGATTAGATTTTTTTGTCAACGTAGTGCCTTTTTTTCTTAACATTCAACTCGATCACCACAGAAGTTTACTCCACCCCACCTCAACTGTATATCACTATATTAAAAATTAGGCTACAGCTCACGTAAGTCGTACTATAAATATAGTTATTGCCTCACACTAAGAATCGAGGGGATGACCTTCGGTAGCAAATGAATTAATTAATAATTCATAATTTATTCCCCCCATAGAAGTTTGATACCGATTCACCAAATCAAGTGGAATGGAGGACCGCGTCAACTCAAGCGTGACCATAACCTTTATCACGTTTTTTAGTCTAGTTAGCATACGAGGTTAGGTAGGAATGATGCAAGCTGATTTTCGAGTTAACCGCCTGAACTAAGCAGCTATGCAGAGGAGAGTTCATGTATAATTTATTTCAAAACAAAACCCTTCATCTTGGCAGCATATTGTGCTAGGATCATTAATAATTATGATGTTCTGAAGATTTAATGATTGAATCTCCAATACCTTTAAAGCATCTTTGAAAACTATTCATGCTTTCTCAGAAAACCATCGAAGTTTCTTGAAAACCACCCTTTATCGATGTTGCAGGAATTCGGGGAAGGAATTTGCATTCACTAGGTTAAAAATCCAAGAAAGCAATACGCTTTACGAGGTCTACATCAGAAAAGTACCCTTAATCGGTTTCCAAGAGCTGAGGGGAATCTCTCTAAATCTCTTCTTAAATGGAGTTACAGATCAATTTCCATCGTGTGACTCCTGGAAACATGTTTTATTCGTCCTAATTGGTACAGTTCCACAGCATGCTCCAAACCTCCAGCTTGGGATCTGACCTCTGAAGGTCCTTGGCATTAGCGGCGGGCAATCACAAGCTGACCGCCCTCCTGCGTTGCGTCAACTCGTCCGCCCTGGACGGATATCACCAGCTGGTTCCGCCCTCCCTATAGGTCGGGGTATCTAACGTAGCGCACCCGGTGGACAGCGATGAGAGCCCCAAGGTTTTTGCGAAGCCGGAATTGCACCAAAAGAAAGTAATGGTGACAGTATGGTGGTGTTCGCTGGGAATTATTCGCCACAGCTTCCTCCCTCCCGGTGAATCCATCACGGCAGAGAAGTACTGCATTGAAGCTGAAGAAATGATGAAAAAGTTGAAGGATATCCGGCCGGCCTTGGTAAACCGAAGGCGAGTTCTCCTTCTGCACGACAATGCTCGCCCCCATGTAGCACGAATGACGTTGCAGAAATTGAATGAGCAGAGCATTGAAACTCTACCACATCCTCCGTTTTCTCCCGACCTCTCCCCAACAGACTACCATTTCTTCAAGCATCTTGGCGACTTCTTGGTAGGGAAAATATTCAAATACCAACAGGATGCCGAAAGTGCCTTCGAAGATTTCGTCAATTCCACAACTTCTGATTTTTATGCTACTGGGATAAAAAAGCTTGTGTCACATTGGCAAAGATGTGTAGAATCAGAAGGTTTTTATTTCGATTAATAAACTTGCCTACAAGCCGAGATATTAACTGTTTAAATTTACAGTGGTTCAGTGCCATTTATTTCGTTACAACCTAATAGAATGTGCGGCGCTTCCCATACAGGAATTGAATAAGCACGTCCTTTATCATGTGCCAATCAAGCCTTACATCCCCTCGATGTCGGGGTGAGTTGGAACCAGACTTGCATGGCAAGGATAAAATGACGTGCTCGTCGCTTAGCCACAATAACTCATTCTATAGGGAGATACACATTCAGTTTGCTTTCACGATGTTTATTTATTTCTTTCATGTACTCATCAAGAGTATACACAAACTTAAAAAAAGAAATCTTGTATATTTAAGTACAGTGCGTGGTGGATAGATGACTCTAGGAAAACCTTCTTTCAAAGATTACCAAAGGCTATTCCTTCAAAACCAGATGAAAGTCAGCTTGTTGAGCAAACTTGGTATGATCACATGAAGCTACACACTGTATTGTACGATTAATTGTTGCCTTCTTTGTCGCAGATCTTTTTAATTATGAAATAGGCGAGCAGATGGGTAGAACACCTTATAGATTTGCCACCACCTGAAGACAATATCCCTCTGCTAATTCGTACCAAAGAGCAAATATGACTGACTGTCTGTGCAGTCATAGCAGTCATAGCGATCAGCGTACGCAGCGAAGAATCGAGAGGACGATGCTCAGAGTGACGTCTGCTGAACCAGTTCGACGATCATGAGACGACAGGTCATCATCGAGCGTACGCACGTACGGGACAACATCGATCTGAACAAATCCATCTGCAATGGCGAAATCGAATTATTTACGAAGCAGTCCTTCAGGGGGGGGGGAGCGGGGCAAATTAAGTTGTTAGCAATCCTGGTTAGAGTTCCTAATACAAACAACGCCGATCTGAAACCAATATGGCGAGATTCATTGAAATTCTACATAAAAGGATAAAAAGGAAAAATTACGGCGTTAGTCGGTCGGTTTTGGGGTGTGCCACGGCTTGGATTGGAGTAGAAGCAATCTGAATTCCTGCATGGCTAATACAAATGACTTGTGGTGGCCAGCCGATCTACAAGTCAGTTTTATCCTTGTCAGACGGGTCTGGAACAATTCATCGTTCCCGGGTGGGAGGGGGGGGGGGGGTGGGTGGAAAGCTTGGTTGGCCTATGCGGAAAATTGGAACTAGGAACCAGCAATAGAATGAACGCGTCTGCTGGCACCCCCTCCGACTGAGCTACCAAGCGCCTTAAAGTCGAACATGGAGTTGATGTATAAGGAAGATATCCGGAGTACTGCACTGCATATTTGGCAGTCTACTACAGAGCTGGTCATCGCAAAAATTTCACTCCAAGACGAGGACCATGTTGGCGTAAAGAAATCGGAATGGAGAACGTAGCAGTTCTGATTGGGTGATTGGTAAGTGTACACCAGGAACGCGCAGCATGATTACTAAATTCATTATGTATCCTCAATACCATCGGTGCGGGCTTCTTGGTGATAAAGGTGAGAAGGATCCTCATATGCGGTCACGAAAAAAGGACTTCACAGTCGAAAATCAATGGGGTGACAGGCTCTAAAAGCTACCGTTCCACCATACATGCCACTCCATGAAGACTGTTCACAAATCCTTGTTCACTGCTATCCTGATAAATGTTCAGCTCAGTTCGAAGTTCTGTATGGTGCATACTATTGTTATTTTCGTTCAGTCTCTTTTGTTTGGTGATCTGCGACCCCTGGTTCTCAAAATAGTAGGCGGCGTAACTGAGCCGCCTTCAATCATAGGCGAGACACGATGACACACTTCATCAGAAACGATATCTCATCACGGCTTTAGCCGGCTTTCTAAGCGCAGATTTAGGGATGTCTTAGTGTTGCTGCATTAATTCCACAGCGCCGTCTAAATGACGCTGTTTAGAAAGAGCCGAGTATTCTTTTCGTTCCGAGAACCTTGCCCTTCTCAGCCACAGTATTTGTTTCCCGTGTGCTTCATTCCTTGTGTTTACAGAGAATTAGGCTTCGCTCGTTGTCACCACCTTCTGCGTCACGCCTCATTGTGTTAGACATGAGGGGTAGGCTCAAACGGAATCTGAAATTTCGTAGATCGCAAACCGCATCAAGTGCCAAAGATCTGTATAGAGCTCAAGCTATGAATCATATGTGCCTTCGTCAGGAGCTGTTACTTGCAGCTTTAAGCATCTGCAGCATTCATTTCTGGATTAGTTCCATGAAATCCACCTTAATATGCTTCCACGCATTTTCTGGAAGGTGTACACATTCTTGATTTTGGCATTGCTCGACCATTGCATGTCATTGTAAAAACATTTCCAAATTTGCCTGAGTTCGCCCTATCGTCGCAAATTCTTGAAATTATTAGACATAAAATGTTGCAAATACCATTTTCTACAGAAGAAAATCCAAAAGCGAAAATTTAATCCAATACTGTCAATCAGGATTCAATAAAACGTTCAAGCTCAGGCGACTAGGACGAGAAATCTCTTCATGAGATCTGCCTACTGTGTAAAATTGAAACCAGTGAATAGAGCACTAGGTCATCTGCAACTTCTTAAAGGATACTTAGGTTTGAGTTGTTTGTAAACCAAAGGTGCTAGTAGTAGTTACCAATGACATATTTTCAGCATAGGGCTCGAAATGCTCATACCTTATAAACCTTTGCAATCCTGTGAGCTAAATATGCAGAAATCAGGTGCTAGATTTTGATTTGGAATTTTTGACTTTGGCGACTTTTCGTAATGGTCCTACCAACATCTTACAAGGGAAGGGTCTGAAGCGTTTGTCTGAACGGGGGGAGCGAGTCATATAGGGAGAATCCTCATCGCTCAATTGGTTTGAAAATGTGTTTATTTTTTGCCAAGTCGCTAAACCCAAAGAGTAGGGGGTCACAATGGATTCGGCGCAGCACGAGTTTGGAGGTCTTGTGCGCCCGCTATGCACCTGGATCCAGAGACTCGGAGCGCATTGGGTAGAGGGTTGACTCATACGAGAGAGGTCAGGGGTTTGGCTCTTCTGCGTGGCTACACTTCTGCATATCAACTGATTGGTAGAGATTTGGGGGATTCTGATGTCCATACCATTTTCAGACATTTTTATGCCTAATTTTACATCTGAATGCTGTGGTATTCAACATGATGATGCTGTGGTATTCAACATGAATGTTCAACACCACTGATACACAGGTACAAAGTGCATGAAGCACCACTGGGCACGTTACGGGTAGCGTATAAAGGCTACAGGCTCCTCATAGTCTGTTTCCATACATGGACCAAAGGCCTCGGGAAAAACCACCCTGCTCGGAAAAACCACCCTGCTCGGATTTTCAAAGGAGACCACGTTGTTACGTCGGAGGTGGTTCAAGTGAGAAACGAGGTGTGCGGATCCATCAAAGTAAGCTTAACGGCATCGATACACTCTTTCCCTCATGTCTGCTTGTCACCTGGAAATCAGAGGTCTGCTGAAGGTTTTCTAGAACCTAACACCAACAATGTCTGCCGACGGTCGAGTGGTGATCCATCTGCTCACGCTGAAGTGTGGCCCACCTTTAGGCAAGGAATCTTCGAGGGGAGAAATCAAGCTAGTCGAACGGATGGCCAGCATACTCAAGGAGTTCGAAGCACGTCAACTTGAAGTTGACGAAGACGGAAGAAGAAGGGGAAGTTTGGGATCCGCAAGATGAACTAATGGAGGTGGAGAGGCAAGCAAGAAATGGGCACATGATAACGTTTTCGGGAGGAATTCTTGTTTCGGAGGAAAGGGTAGGTCTTCAATTGGATTTCGGTTGTGTGCTCATAACCATGGGGGAAGACACCGCGACACCGGAGGAAGACACCGCACTTTGTACGTGTATATCACTGGTGTTGAACATTTATACATCACCATGTTGAATACCACAACATACTGCTAGAAAATGCGCAGAAAACGTCTGAAAATGGTATAGACGTCAGAATCCTCCAAATCTCTACCAATCAGTTGATATGCAAAAGTGTAGCCACGCAGAAGAGCCAAACCCCTGACCTCTCTCGCACGAGTCAACCCTCTACCCACCTGCGCTCTGAGTCTCTGGATGCAGGTGCATCGCGGGCGTACAAGACCTCCAAACTCGTGCTGCGCCGTATCCCATTGTGACCCCCTACTCCTTTGGTTTAGCGACTTGGCAAAAAATAAACATATTTTCAAACCAATTGAGGGATGAGGATTCTCCCTATATAACTCGCTCCCCCCGTTCAGACATACGCTTCAGACCCTTCCCTTGTTAGGCCTTCGCGGATGAATGCTGACTGTTCGCCTACATTATGCGGCGCGGCACACATATTGCACAAAGTTCTAGGTTGATTAATACGTATTTGCTCTAACATTTAGAGGAGAAAATTTTCACGGAGTGCTCGGATTTCCGAGGTCCAGCATTACGTCTACCAAAAATGGCATCTGTGTATAAAGAACACAAAATAGTATGACCATCGACAGTGACGCTGTGTCGACTACCGGAGGATATCGCCATGCTGGGGCGCGTGCTAGCGCAGTCAGTGGAGGCGAAGGCTATCGCACACGATTCCACGTTTTAGACTCGGATTTCATGCCGAGGCCTGCCCAGCCTTCCATCTTGCCAGAGTTGGTGATTTGGTACCAGACCTGTTTGGGAAGGACGAAACACTGTGTTGTGGGTCAAGTTTGACTAACAATACATTCAAATCCACTACAATAAAAAATTGCATCCCTTAAGAGCAGACTGCGTGGCGCATCCTAAAACTGTTTGACTAACGCCGTCCATCATACCTTTCATTCTTTCATCGCAATGCTGTTCATTCGATTATTATCCGCAGTGCAGAAAAAAATGAAATAAGCCAGTGACTTCAAGAGCACAAATGTTCACCGTAGGTGGATCAGTTTTGTAAAAAAAACAGGTAAAAACTGGAAGATCACAGCATCACGACAAGCAGAATGCTACGACCTGTACAGGTTAGAAGCTAGGTCGATGTCCATACATGGTTCATCAGTAAATTTGACTGCCAACAGCAAGGAGAAGTGAACGGTGCATGTAACCTTTTTTGAGACTCAGTTTCTGGCGACTGGCTGACGATACAAATAATTGAATGGCTTTTCATGCTTCACAAACAAAGACATGATGCTAACTGCATTTTTTATTTATTCATGAAGCTATTCCTGGCAGAAGAAAAACATCTCGTGACGTGAAAATCTGATTTCGAAACTTCTGCTCCGGGTGCTATTCATCGAATGCGCCTAAAAATGATTGCAATATGCACCAACTCGGTTGTCGTCTTCCGCTTAAAAACGGCTCTGCGGAAGAATACTGCTAAGTTTTTAATAATTAATAAAGGACGTTCAGAAATGTTTTCCAACTGTTCATGCGTTCTAGCAGCTCAAACGTTCATAACTGGATCTGCTTTAGCAGAAATACGTCGCATATACAACAATCATTAACATGACTGAAGAGCTTCCTCACCACTGAAGTTCTACTTTCTGTGATAGGTTGAACCTTAGCTACCTCTCCCATGTTACTTGCATAGCAGTTGAGAACGCTTCACTTGAGTTTTGTCTTGTGTCCGAAGATTTCACCAAAGAGCCAGCCGAAATTCTAACTATTTATCACAAGACTAAAATCTAGATCGAGATGGAAAAAACAATTCAATCAGACACCCATCTCTAATTGGGACCTTCCGACTGTAATTATTACCTTGTGGGGATCAATGCGTAGTGTTATCCGTTGCGAGCTGTTAATGTTTATAATGGCCTTATGCGTCTGGTCGTTTGCTAAGTATCTGAATTTTGGAAGTGAACTTTGCGAGGCGGCAATACCCTTAATAGATGCTAAATTCTATGGCAACAAATGTTTCGACGGCATAAACTTTCGTCCCAACTTTATATTTTCTGTCCAGTCCCATTGTCAGACTCGGGCCTAGTGCATACCTAGTAGAATCCTTGATCTGCACTCCCTATTTTGAGTTCATCCTTATTTCGTTACGGAATTCTTTACGTTATTGTTGATGACTTCACAGAAATCCCATGAGGCGGATCTGTTGCACCACAGTTCGATGGAAGACTTGTCTTTTGAGGAGACACTGAAACGCTTTGAAAGGAACAAGGTTCTAATGTGTAGAGCAGCAGCAGCTAACATGCATTATCGCCTCTTCACTTCACATAAATAGAAGTCTCACGTTTATTGAATAAACTTTCTGGCACCAAGCAAGACAGCTCAAGACTCTACAAGACTGCAGGAGACGAGAAGAAAGTCGAGAGATGTCCCCAGAAGGATCAGGAACACCTCGAGGTGATAGGAGGGATATAGCGCGGGTATTGTTCTAGAAACGATTAGCGAACGGTAAAGTGTACGTAGAGCATTGATCCGTATTGATTAGAACCAGCGACTGGACAAAGTAACAGGATGTAGAAAGGCTCATCTATTGAATATCGATACACCCGGACATTGGCAATATGCACAGAATAACGCGAGTACACAACTGACAACCAGCGCACTCACACGAGAACACGCTGCTAGTAGAGCACGAAAAAGCTGCTTCTTCCTGAGGTTGATGCTTATGAGAGAACGCAGAACTCGTCGATGAACTCCGCTCACAAATCTATGTTACTCTTTACGACGTCACCTTCAGTGTTGCTGTGGAATCTCGGTTTTTACATTCAACTAACACTTTTTCGTTGGTTGTTTTTCCAACAAAACAAAACAGGAAATTAGGTGCTAAGAATGTTGTGGCTTTAATAAAAGTTAGCCCATTGATTCTATGCTTTATTTTTCAGGAAACTACATAAAAACTAACCGAAAACGAAATGTTGGAAATATTTGCACATCAATCAATTTGTGAGCTATGTTTTTAGCCATTTTGAAGCCAACTAATCACCTAAAGGTCTCCCATTTGGTGCTATTTTCAGCAAAGAGTAATCGAAAGTCAAAACTGATGTAAGGAAACGAGGTTTTGCGCAAACCCGACACTGCACCTGAAGCACAGGGAAGATGACGTCAATTACTACAGAAAAGCTGAGGTCGATGGTCAGTTGAGGCAAATGTGCAGTAGGTTTAAGGCATGTGCAACTCAGTCCCTAGTAGGAATCGCTCCCTTTTAGGAACTGCTCTTATGGAAACTCCTGCTGTTTTTCTGCCTCTGCGCCCCACACCACGTTCCTCAGCTCTTCCCTACCGAACTTCCCTTAAATGTTTTTGAATTCTTTTCCCTTAATGCTGCCGTTAGCGATAGCTGCTTTCATGTCGATAAGGCGGCTTCGTTCGTCTTCGTTCCCGACCGGATCGTCCTGCGTGGGCGAGGCGTAGCCTGGAGATGGCGTAATGCGTGTGATATCCGGCCGGCTCGAACTCTGGTCACTTACTGTCTGAAATAGTACGATCAGTTACCATTTTCCATGGATAAGCAGTCTTATCGTTAGCTCCATAGGACAGCTAAGGCTGTGACATAAAATCGTCCGAGCGTCTAACTTGTATACCTGACCAAGAAACTATCCGAACAGTAGGTATGAACGGCGGAAGTGGTCATATGGACAGAAGCACCCTTGCTTCGGAAGTAGAAATACGCAAAATATGTGGACCCGGGTCGTGCAAGGAATGGAGTTTCAGCGGATCAAAAATTGGAAGCAGTAGCCTTTCGAAAATAATGGCTTGATTCGTCGTAAGCTAATCGGTGCTTAGGGGGTTGGATGGCGAAATTATGGGAAGTCGGCTGAGGGTTTGAATCCGCTCGTTGTGGTTTTGTTCGGCATGCTTGCAAAATAAAGATTATTGGATTCATTAGCAATGATACTAGAGTTCACTGCTTTATTGACATTATTTTTAGGCTATAAAGCGTTACTGAACCAATTCTCTCACAGTTTCTTTCTAAAACCTGCATCTCTGTTGCGGGATTTCAAAGTTAAGCTTATACTATGTGCAGGCGTAATAATAATCTATATTCTGCTTCTTATTCAATGATATTCTGTCGTAATCATCGAAAAAAAACATCAAAGTTATCGAAACAACTCAATGATAATTATTAGTAATTGTAGTACTCCAACCAATTGGTGACAGTCATTCGCATTTTGAATTCCGTTTCCTGATCGGAAGTACTGCGTTAACTCAACGTGCAATCTGCCTTGGTAGAATCGCACAGTTTGTGCCTCCACGTTCCTTAGTAACGATATGACTTGTCATATAACCTTTAGGAAGGATCCTTCGTTCAGCAGCTAAATTAATAGATCGAGCGGGCTGAAATAATCCAATGTTCGCGAAATCCGTTTACACAACAAAACTCCCCAAACGCTCACTCTACAAGCTGTCCCCCCTCGATTGGTAGGTTCGATAATATATGCATTGTGCACGGCGCACTCCAAAGACTCGCTGGACAGTCTTAGAGCATTTCCTGAGTTGGGCGGCTGCAAATTTGTAATAAAACTCCCCAAAAGCTCACTCTTCAAGCTGTCGCTCGATCGCTCCACAGGTTATCGCGCCCACTCGATTGATTTCGTCGGGCCTATATGCATTGTTCAACTCCACTGAGATCTCTAGATCATAAGATAGAGCTTGAGCTGCTGAGCTCAAATATACGTTTCTTTTTACAAGTACTTAATTTTTAAAAAAGTTATTTAAAAAGGCCGCTTTGGACCGTTCCAAAGCGGCCTATGTTGACCTTTCCGGGATTTCCGGCGAATGAACGGAGAAACATGTCCGGTACTGTAAGTCCATAGCGAATCTAACTATCTGCTTTTTATAAGCATGTTAAACGGCACCACAGTAAGTATATTCGAACTCTCATCCTCTCCCCCTTAGATTAGCTAAGTGCACAGTCGCGAGGACTGTTGACGAATCAGAACAGAGAAACCGCTTACCGACCTTGGCAGCTCCACTTCTATCAAACTCGGAATAGGTGGATGATCCGTTCTCACACATCTCGTTCGGCTTCAGATAGGACATCTTTGTGTAGGCGTCCGACGGGCGACGAACGGACGGCGTACGCTCTGAGCAATGCAGGGAGTTCGGAATGAACACGCGACGGAATTCCTGAAAAGAGTAGTGACTCATGCTTGGTATCCTTTCATCAGTGACGTAGCTTCTGGAATTGAAAATGTAAGTTTAAAAGCCAGTTTGTAGCATCGAAGTGGAAAATTGAAGACGCTCTCAAGCACGGACTAGGTAGTGAGTCACGTTAATTATAAGAGTTTCTCTCTCTGCTATGTACATAGCTAACTAGACCTATCCAGTTTGTTACTGAAACGTCGAGAATTCATGTTATTGTAAAGTCACAGTCATGTTATTGTGTTGTGTATACCTTGTAAAGGAAAGCCGATTAAGGAAACTATCCATATTCTTCATACCCAATTTTTAGCGCTTTTCTTCGCTTTTTTCCTCAGAAACAATCGAAAAATCGCAACAAAGAAATCTGAGAAATTGAGCTCAGCTGATTTCTCACATTACTATATTTTTCTCAAATACGTAAAGTTATCATAGAAATCATTCAGAGGGAAAAAGACAAATGCAAACATGGAATGTACTCTTCATGGAGACATTTGAAGTAACTAAAACAGCTGTAAACTTTCTTCGAGAGCATCTGTGAATTTTATGTTTTTTTTTAGTGCAGAGGCGGTTTACTTTGTAAATCTTTTAAAGACTCTTGTTGGAGACTGTTGAAGCTATCCATACTCTTTATAGCAACTTTTTAGAACGAAGCTCGGCCACGGAGTTCAGTTAAAGTTCAAGTCTTCTTCTGGTTAGCAGTTACATTTTACTGCACCGTTCCATACCATTTTACCAATATCTCCTAGAATTTACCTTTCCAATGTATGCGCAAGCTAGACCTTTGTTGCGAGAACGCTGTATTTCTCTTAGCGTTTCCATTTAATAGATTATCAACCATTACCTACGAATTATCTTGGCGCAGATAAATAAACATAGAAATAGTGCAGAACTGTGACGGAGGTGTCATTGCTAATCAACACATTTCGATAGTACATGTCTGTCATTTGAAGGAGACCTTCTTCCTAACTCTCTAACCTTTCCAAGGTAATCGTTCTGCAAAAAAAGAAACAGGTTCATTCGAGAACTGGTTCCGATCCCCGTTTTCGTCTCGGCCTCTGAACAAGTAGACCTCGGTTCATGCCCTGCAGGTGCATTGCATTCAGATTCTCCGCAAGGGAGCTAAATACTGAATTATCCATTGCGTACACGGGGCACACCACAGGTAGCCGCACGAACTATGTACACACATTGACCTAGAAGGTGGCAATACCGCCAGTCTCAAAAACAACGTTCATGTCCCCCAAAAAAAGATGAATAATTGCCCCAGACGGTGAGGCCGCTACGAAGAGCAACTCATGATGGCAGATTAATGCTCATGAGCGGCAGTGGAAGACTCAAAACGCAGCGATAGCAGAGGAAAACAAAGACAATGCAATTCATACGGAGGTTTGTTGTCATGGGCATGCTCATCTGCCCTTCGCAGAAATAATTCCCATTGCCATTCACCTAGAATGGAAGAGAAACCCACATTTCGAAATTGTCCACTCATTGAGCAGTAGATGATGAACGACATGCAGGCCTCACATAGCGAGAATAGATCAAGCAAGTCGCCCAAATTGTTGTAGATATGTCTCCGGAACTCCTGGGATATCATGCCTGGAATAATATATACATACATATATACTGTTTCTTCTGTAATATGTATTATTATATTATTTCATGAACAGCAGCTAGAATAGGACAAATCTTTGGTAAAAATATAGAAAAGTGGCTAAACTCTCATTGTCTCCAAAATTCGAAGAATTTGAGGAAAAACGTTTTAAATGAAAACGAAGGTTGCGTACGTATGGACTGTACGTGTAGGAGGAAATTAACTGATCTCTAGACATGTGAAAGTGCTATGTAGGGAATACGAGGTGGATCCCCTCTCTAGACTTCTCCCAGTCACTGTAGTAGGGAAGCGTGCTGTACAGCTGCATCGCCAGTATTTTCTGGTGCTTTGATGCATTTTTGTTTTCTTCAAGATCGGAAGCAATCGAAATGCAAGGCAGAATAGGAAAAGAGTGCGGCTCTATTTTGGTAGCACACCTGCCATAAATTGACATGATGAGATGTAATACTCACCGGATAACAAGGCCATAATGCCCTGAGGCATTTCAGTGAACAGCATGACGAAAACAATCGCCAGTAGCATGTTCGTCGTTCGGTCGGCCCTTTCTCCTCGTGCGGAGGCTGCTCCTCTGAAAAACTTTCTGCTTTGAAAGATCCGCTACCTCTACTGCTCCCTCGAAAAGGACTATCGAGAGGCACACTTATGTGACGACACTCCACCCACTTTAGACTGGCTGTTCGTTGATGTTTGTCGGTTGTCGTGACAAGAGTCATTTTGATGTTCTTGGCAGGTGTCGGCTGTGTGCTTTGGCGTGAATTCTTCAGCAGCCTTTGACGATTTGCCTTCACCTAGAATTGAACGAAGTTGAAGACATCAGCACACTTGACTGCTCTACAAATGCAGGCTCCACAGAGTTCTCCACCCCTTAGAGCAGTTCATGCATGATAGGCTCTAAGTTTACTGCAACAGCGAACCTCGTTTTTTTGTAGTGTACGGCTAATAAAACAAGGAACTGCTAATCGCCGCTAATGGCCGCCAATTTCACTGCTCTACGACTGATTTTCACCCCAAACTGAATCCGCATTCAGCTTAAATACAGTGCGTTTCAAAAGTATGTAGCCACCTTGGAATTGATAATTTCACGTTTCGCGTTCGTTACTACGAACTGGCGTTAGCCGCATTGGATTCCCCGTAGACGAAAATAGCTAGATTGCTCTTTCCAGAAAAAAAAGCTTGATCTCCAGCAAAAACTATACGTTTTTGAATTTTTTGTTTGTTTCAAAAGTATGTAGCCACTCCAGGATATCGGACATTTTTACACTCCTATTCAAATTTTGCGCGCTTTTTGGCGGGAACTTCTTGTCATAAATAGCCAGCTTGACCTGTTCTTCAAAAATAACCACTATGCCAGTCTCTGGACGTGTCCTGACTATCGAGGAACAAGCTCAGATCCGAGCGCTCAAGGATGCTGGCTTGACAAACCACGCCATTGCTCGTCAGCTCGGACGTTCGCATGGATGTGACTTCCTTCGAAATCCTAACGGTTATCGGTCTACACCTGTACCGGGTCGTCCGCGTGTGATTTCGAGCCAGGATCGCCGACGAATCAGCCGCATGGTGTCGAACTCCACATGGAGCGTCAACCAAGTTCGCGCTGGGATGAGTCTATCTGCGTCAAGAACAACGATATGGCGTTCTATTCGATCGAACGAACACATCTGCAGACAGACCATGCAGAAAGCACCTCGTCTCACGAACTTCCACAAGCAGGCGCGACTGGAGTTTGCCCGCAAAAACATGGCGACGCAATGGGAAGAGGTAGGAACTTTCTGGTTTCGTCGACGTCATGAATTTCACACGCTTATTGCTTCAGGTCATTTTCACCGAGAAAAAATTTAATCTGGATGGTCCCGAAGGTTACCGGTATTACTGGAGAGATCTACGACAGGCTCCCATCACCATGTGGGGTATCTTGGTCCGGCAGGTCTACTTGAATAACAGGCAGTTCAACAATATTGGAGAGCTGAAAACTATTATTTTGACTGCCTGGGACAACATCGATGACGAAGTGATCCAGAAACTTGTCAGTAGTATGCGTAGTAGGATATTTGATGTAATAAGAAATAATGGTGGTCCAATTGTCTATTAATTTTTAATAAAAATCGTATTTTTTGAGAGTGGCTACATACTTTTGAAACAAACAAAAAATTTCAAAAACAATCCATTTTTGCTAGAGATCAAGCATTTTCCTGTAAAATGCAATATAGGTATTTCCAACTTCAAGGAATTGAATGCGACAAACGCCGGTTCGCAAAAACAACGGCGAAGGATAAAACTGTTGAATTCAAAGTGGCTACATACTTTTGAAACGCACTGTATGCGCATAGAATTAACATGGTCTAGATAAAGTACTGGTGGTCTACACGAATTGTCGGCAAAGATGCTTTGTAGACCGCAGGAGGGCATATGTTTACACCCATCTGCAATAATGATGTTCAGTTAAGCATGTTCAATACACCCAGCAGGTGAGAGTGCGGGATGAAAAATCAGAAATGAGTTGAGGACCGCAACAACTAAAGTTGGGGTAATAATGAGTGCCCGGTACGACACATGCACAGAAGAGAAAAACCGAACAAGCCTCAGAACACGAATCACCTGGAAAGCGACCAAGAGGAGCCTGGAGAAAATGGAGGCGCCATGAAAGGAGATCCCCCCCCCCCAACGCTGAGGCAGAAGACACGTAACTGAATGAGATGGAAGTGGACAGCTGGAAAAGGAGGCTACGCGTCTTCGAGAGATTAAACGGACTGGGGAAGAAAAACATTAAGATCTTGATCAAATCACACTTACACTCTTTACTATTCCTATGAAAAAATCCGAAGATGAAAGAATGCTATGGACAGTCTGAAGGTGCAGTCAAACCCAAATCGGTTACTGGATGAACTGCTAGCGCCCCTTCCCTCCCTCCTGCCAAACTCATGAACGACATGCGCCGATGCTTTTGTAGCTCGTAGATGATACTGTAGGAACAAAGAAGAGAAGAAACTCCATACCTCCTTCAGAATTCCAAGCAATAACCAGACGAACAGCGACAAAAGGCAGCACGGTATGACCTTGAATACGAGACCCGATATCCAGAAGACCAGCCGAAAGACCTGCAAAGAAATGAGCGTCGACTAGAAAGTAGACTGGGCACGAGGCGAGGAACATCAAGCAACGCCACTCACGAGGCAGTGTTTTGCGAGGGCGATTTCAGCTATACCAGGTAGATAAGCGGCAGCACCAAGCAGCGCGGGATCTCTAACGACGCAAGTGTCATTCAGCCTGGAAACCAAGGAAATGAGAGCGATGGCTCAGGTCGAGAATTATGTTGGTGATGTTAGAACGCCTTCGAAGGTGAACAGTGACAGTGACGCTCCTTGCACACGAAGGCTTCCCCGTCTGTTCACATCTTTCGATATTCTAAGTGGCATGATTTTTTTCATTTTCTTCATTATCTGTCATTTTTAAAAATTTGACACCTAGATATCAGAACGGGTCGCGGTAATTAGTGAAGCATGAGAATTCGTGACCAAAGCAAGACAAAGCATTGGTCTTCGACTAACTCTAGCTAACGAGACCACAGTACCTAAAATCATTCATAACATTTAGACCAACATTCTTCGCTGATTTAATGCTGTCAAACCTTCGCTCATTTTTAGTTGCTTTCGACATGACTGAATATGCACATCAGATCTCTTCCCTAAGGAAAAAAAAAACTCACACAGTTTCAAATAAGTGCACTTTAAATTAGAGCCACTTTTCGGAGCAGTACCGAAGCGTCGTTTCTGTTTGTGCAATGACGCTCAATACCTTGATTTTTAGAAACTATGTGACATAATCGTAAAGCAGCTTGACCGGAATTACAATAAAGTTGCTTAGACAACGGCTATGGAAGGTTGGTGCTATGAAGGATTTGAAAGGGAGTCACATCACTCGAAAAAATGAACGGCTGTGCTCAAAACTGGAGAGCGCAGGAATGCGCGGAAACCTTTTGTGACCTCTACCTTACTAAGCCAAGGTTTTTTGCATGAACCTTTAATGGAAGAAACCTTTTTGTCTTAGCAAAGGCAGTAAGTTCAATAGTTTACGATCAACGATATGACGATTCGAAATACAGCGATGTGTATTGGACTCTACGTTTTTCCCTACGAGGAACCTTTCTCAAATGATGGTTAAAAACGCCTTTGAAATCAAAGCGAACGTCTTTACAGTCGAGATAAGTTTTTTCCGAATTGAGCTAGAGACTCGCCAAGACGACTAAGATAATTATTCTTCAAGGAAAATTTAGTACAACGTTTTCTGAAGTTTTTTAGTTCACCTACAGCGATGCCCAAATTGACGTCAAAATGCTATAACACCAGGAGCCATCTTGAGTTTGTACGGCACTGTCTTTGACATTCTTGGCGGCCTGCTGCTGGCTCGGTTCAGAACAGAATCAACTAAGCATTACGGTAGTGATTAGAGATGATTGCAAACTGCGAAAAGATGTGGATAAGAACGACTCCTCTGATAGGTAAATTTTTTTAGTCGATTCGATCGATCGAGCACCAAAGAAGTATCGAAAAACTATTGATTATCGCTTGAAGAATCACATCCTCGTGCTGACTGCAAAAAAAATCACATATTGGTGTAATTTCTACCTCCTAACGTTTAATCTTGAATAATATCGTTTATAGAGCGCTTTCATTTTTTTCAATAGTTTCCGTTCAAAGCCTCTAGGGAAGAAGTCTAATTGAAAGTATTCATATTCAATCGCCTGCCATTGCCGTGAGCGGCTGCATTATTACAGCTCTCTCGTTGCTTAGTTCATTGCTTGTGTGTTATTGCTTTCACATTGGTCTGTTTGCTCATTTGTTTTTGAGCCTCCGTCCTCTAAGGGTACGGCCTCAATAATTTAGGTTTACGCCATTTTTCGCCGTTTTTTAGCAATCAATCACTTCTAATAGCCTTGATTTTAGTAGTTCAAAACGGAATGGCGCGTATTACCCGCAGTCAAAGAATCAACAGCGCTGCTGGTATTCAAGTGAGCACTGCTGTAGTAGGTGAGACCTCTGTGATGGCAACGGTTGTTCCTGGTGATGCTGACTACACAAGAATGTCAGCAAGTGATCTGATTAAAAACATAATGGAACGAAATAAGGATCCCGTGATCGCTGATATGATGAGTGCGTTATCTGAAAAGATACCGAAGGAATTCTCTGAATTCATTGAGTCAGAGAAGCGCTCCCGAAGTATAGTGATCGCAGGGATCGAAGAGGCACCCGCAGGGGTCTCACCTTCACATCGTCAAAAAGACCTTGTAGAGAAAGTAACGAATATCTTAGATGTGTTGCAGGTAGAGTGTCGACCAGTGGAAACCTACCGGATGGGTAAGCCGAGCCAAAGGCCGACTGGTGAAAGTCGTGCTGCCCTCCACGTTCTACTGGAGGAGAGCCTTAGCTAACGCTCGCCTCCTCCGCAATGCGGGCTTTCCGGATGTTTTTGTCCGGAAAAGTATGACTGCGGAGGAGAGATATAAGGACTTCGAATTGAGGAAGTTGGCTAGGGAGCGAAATAAAGATTTGAATAGATGGGAATGGGTAGTGTAGCGGGGCGAACTCAGGCGCATCTCCGAAATTTCTGTTGTGGTTTCGGGAAACGTCTCTAATTAAGCACGGTGATACTATACCATTCTCGTGTCATCTATTCAATGCGCGTAGCCTTGTGAACAAATTGCTCCACTTGCAACACTTTATCTCAGATATGAAACCGGACATAATATTCATCACCGAAACCTGGCTATCCTCGAAGATAGTTGATTCAGAAGTCATAGCCAACTGTTCCTATGAGTTGTATAGACTAGATCGAAGTAGGGCCAGAGGAGGAGGCGTTTGCTGTATAATTAAGAGCAGATATAGTAAACCACAGCTTTTCGTTGAAATCCGATGTGCTTTGCGTAGAGGTGATTTTCCCCAACTCTTCCGCTCAATTGAGATTTATAATTGTCTATCGTCCTCCATAATCTTTAAAATCAGATGACGACAATCTCATTGACTTGCTTACAACCCTTGCGGCAGCTAGATGTGATACAATCATACTAGCTGACTTTAATTTGAAAGTTAATTGGAGTAACCTTGTATCCGTATCACCGAATTCGGCACATATTCTTAAGTTCTTCAATGACTCTGGATTTCAACAAATGGTTAACAGGCCAGCGTATTCAAACCATATTCTTGACATTATTCTCTCAACATCGCCTATGGTTCATGATGTTACTACGTTTCCTCCTCTAGCTACTTCTGATCATAAAATGTTGCAGTTTTCCGTAAGCTCTGCTCACATCCCTGATACTATTCCAATTCCCTTACCTGATTTCTTAGGTGTAACTATTCCTCGCTTAACGAAAGTCTGAACAAAGTAGACTGGTTAAAAATGTTTGATAACTACACTTCTACAGCGGAGCTATACCAAGGATTCAACTATGAGAAGTTATCTCGTTTTGTCCCACTAAGGTTTCGAAATAGGTCCCAAGCCGAATTTCCCAAAATATCCGAAACCTGCTTAACCAAAAGAAACGGCTTTTTGAGAAACGGCTTTGTTGCCTAATCCACTGAGTAATCCTCTGTATAAAAGGTATGTGTGGATGTTGAGAAGCATCAGAAAAAATTCTGGGCCAATCGCGAACGTAGATATGCAGCAGACTCGTCTATGAGGAAATTGCACTTCATGTTGTAACAAGTTGAAACCTAATGGACACGTACCAGTTTTGCGTTTTTTTTTCGACAAAGTTGGATCTAAGTATTTTAGTGAGCTCAGTAAAGCCTCAGCTCTCGGTGAATACTTCGCGTCTGTTTATTCAGAGGATGACTCCTATGTGCAAACTACTACCTCAGGTCCTTCCGTGCTGCATCGAATAGGCGACTTTTATTTCCACCCTAGTGAGCTTCTAGTTGTCCTCAAGCGTTTAAAGCCATCCTTCACGGAACCCTTTGATGGCATCCCTTCAATTGTTTACAAAAAATGTGCCTCTTCTCTTTGCAAGCCTCTTGCCCATATTTTCAATGTCTCGTTAATGTTAGGTAAAGTGCCGGAAGTATGAAGGATGCAATTGTCACAGCAATTCCTAAGAAGCCTGGTGCTTTAACTGTGTCTGACTTTAGCTCAATAAGTCTTTTACCGCCACCCGTAAAGGTCATGGAAAAAATTGTAATGGATAAATTGTTAGTACATATCAAAAGCTTCATCTTATTCTAAATGAACAACATGATTTCGTTTCCGGTTTATCCACTGTCACTAATCTTGTTGATAGCTTGTTTGACTAGAGCCTTGCACTCAATTATGGAAATTCGATTGATGTAGTTTACATTGATTTATCTAAGGCCTTCGACAGGGTAAGTCATTGCAAGCTACTTCAGAAGTTGGCACTTTTCGGCATAAGCGGCAACCTTCTGAGGTGGTTTGATTCTTACCTTGATGAGAGACATATGACGGTAAAAGTTGGCCGCAATTTCTCCATGCGTTATCGTTACACGAGTGGTGTACCTCAAGGGGTGTTCTTTCGCCATTGCTGTATCTGATATATACAATGGAGCTATCCTCTTTGCTTGGCACTTCACACCGAAAACTGTGACGAAGTACGAGAAGCTGTGAAACGCTCGATTATTAACCTTAGTGAATGGGCTACAGAATGGAGCTTGACCATTAATCGCGAAAAGTCGTTCGTTCTACATTATGGGGATCTACCGACCACTGAATACGAAATAAATGGCGTCGCGCTAGAGAGCTGCCAGGAAACGAAAGATCTCGGGGTTTTGTTTGATAGCAGCTGAGCTTTTCTTCGCATATTGATCGAATTGTGAGGAAGGCCAATATGACACTTTTTCAATTTTTCGTAACGTCCACATTGATAATCCGTCGATACTTATTCGGTTGTATAAGTCATACGTACTTCCCCATCTCGAATACTGCTCAAAGGTCTGGAGTCCGTTCACGATGAAACAAATGCGTAAGCTTGAAAAAGTGCAGCAAACGTTTTCTAGGTTAGTTTATTGCCGATTACATCCTGGTTTGCATTGGTAGCTTATACCGCCTTATGGTGAACGGTTAAAGCTACTAGGTCTCAAAACGTTGCAGTATAGAAGGGTAGCTGTAGATCCTATTCTCAAAACGTTGCAGTATAGAAGGGTAGCTGCAGATCTCATATTTGGCTTTCGCATCCTTCGTGGTAAAGTTAAATTATCTCCCAGCAAATACTGGATCTTCAGACCTACTAATGGGCGTTCAGATGGGTTTAGACTTGATTATATGAGGTTGCAGAAAAGAAAACGATCAAAGTTGTGCCATTTCATGCTATTTCGATTTGCTAGATGGTTGCATTCGTTGCCTGCAGATTTATTGGCGTCTCAGGATAGCCAAACATTCAAAAGGAATCTGAAAAAGATAAATGTATTAGAGACTCTAAGAATTACAGATTTGAAACGGATTTTTATTCGATTGGCACCTCTTCGTATTGAGCGAGGACTATGAGTTCGAATATGTTCTCTAGCTCGATGCAGTCAATGATTGAAGTAATCCAGCAATGTTCCTTTGCGGTTATGCTCTACTTCTTGTTCACTATTACGCTGTTCTGTTTGCTATTTGTTCCTGGCTAATATCTGATTGTTTTCCATAATGATCGGTTTCTTCAACTTTGTGTTGCTTGCCTCTCAAATAGGGGTTGATTTTGCTTTCGCTAATTTATTTAACGGGTAGTCCTCTGTGGTCTTACTAAATGCAAATACAAATTGCTGAATACAAAGCCAACATATTTCCGAATACAAAGCCAACATTTACCCTGCTGCCAGTTTATTTATGTTCATCCACAGGTCCTTTTATCCCAATCCCCTCTACCTTCACCTACAACGTTTTCTACTTAAAAAATTTGTTAAAGTTATGTCTCACTCTGCTTTGTCTTACTGACTAGCATGCCACTCACGTGGGTGCTTGGTATACTGTTACCGAACGGCTGGAAATGATCACCCATATTTAGAGTGCTATCTTCTTTTGTACATATGCTTTTGATGATTCTCGTTTCTCCGTACTGACATATGTATTCTAACATACGTGTCCTCCCTTCTATGCCATCGCCTGGGGTGCGTATCAGTTTAAAGAGGCCCTTGAGATACAGGGCCCGCCCTGGGATCGCGCGCATAGAAGGTCGTAGACCAAACGCATTACGCTCATGAGCCATATGTCTTTACGGTAGATTTTTGTTTTCGTGTTCTTTTGAAAGCAGCATAGGCATTATTTTTCTTCTGCTAAATATGTATGTGCTGGGCTAGTCTTTCGACAAAGCTAGGTGCCAGCCCCTCGTTTAATTTGTTTTTCATTTTCAAATTCAGAGCTGCAATAGATATGTTTTTATGTAATGTAAATGGTGGATACGTGAAGCAGGGATACCAGAATTTTTAAGAGACCAAGTTGTTGGGTGACCAAAGTTTCATGGTGTTCACAAGTTCTGAAACCATAGTGAGACCATTCTGGACTCCTCGACTCCCAGTTTCCTCCTTGCGCTTTTCTTCCTTCTAAAATTGATGGATGTGTGTTCTTATTTTTCGACTGCACTTTTATCGACTAATTTTCAGTTTATTCAGTTCAGAAGTTTTTTTTTCGTTAGTTGCTGTTTTAACAATTTGCTAGTGTATGTCTACTATATTTGCTACTGTGTTTGAGCGCGTCCTATGACGTATATAATAAATAAATAAATAAACAAATAAATAAAGAATGCCCTCCCAGCTCAATAGATGATTATTTGGAAAATACTTGGAAAAGCCGTTACACATATTTAAGAAGTCTAATGTGCGGCTAAAGTGCCAAGAAAACAATTATGGTCATTTGTATTTAGAATTCGAAGCCAAAGTTTTAAACCAACATGTGAATGGAGTTTCGCTCTTAAGCTTCAAAGGATAAAATGTCATACCTTATTTCGTGGATCTTGTAGGTGAGGAAATTCGGTGCGTTCACGATGGCGACGAAGCATATAGTGGCACCAATTGCTAGGTAGGAGTGCTTCAGACCAATCTGCAAACAAAGCATAGATTTTCTACTTTAACCCATTTGCATCCGTAGGAGTTCCAGATGTGACTTCATCTGAAAGGTAAATATACATGTCACTTCGCATGATTCTTCCCTACTATTCTTTGTCTTTTTTATAACTACATACGTTGTTTTTGTTACTTCGTCTTCCTCCTCCATTTTGCCTCATCTTCGTTCTTATGTTATGTTTGTCTGTCTTCCACATGTTGCCTTATGCGCATATAATAAATAAATGAATGAGATTAAAACGAGGAGCGATATTGCTGACTGTCTGACGTCGGAAACCAGACAAAACAGACAAAGTTGTCCTGCGCTATTGGAACATCACAAATGCCTACAAACCATAAATACAAGCTAAATCTCTCCGAAACTCTTTCTCCGGCCCATACGTCAACAAAGAATATGGCAACAGAAAGTTCTCCACAACGTCTGGTCGGTAATATCGAACTTTGCTAAGAGCTCCCAAACACGAAAAAGCAAACATCTGGAACTGCCGCTTTCCTCATGGCCATGGATGTTCTGCAAGGAATTATGCTGCTGGTGGGGAGAAACGATCTAAGGTTATAAGGAACTCATATTTTTGATATGTGTATCATAGATTGAAACAGCAGAACCGTGAAACGAAGTTGCAGCAAAAATTAATTTCAATAATTGGTTATGGTGTTAAAGAACCTCAAATCTCTTGTAGGAAAGCCGTCTTTAGGTTTCGAAGACACCTTATTAGGAAGACCCCACTGAAAAACGAGGAAGATTTTCACTAAGGCAATGAAGTAGACTATCCATTTGTGCTGGCTGGTGAACACCGGCGAGCACACTAATTACATCGCCTTTGCTGCAAAGCATTCAAGACATAGCTTCCTGGTCAAATAAACAAGGCTGCAAAACAAATTCCGAAGAAAGACGCTGTGAATTAAGGACGACTGTTATTGCTACGGCACAGGAGAGGCTACTGTTACATTTTGACGAAGAAGCGTAGAACCAGAAGAATATTCCAAATTGATTGCGGCACATTTCATGAGAATTTGGCTGAACATTAATGGCTCCGCTTAACAATAGGGGTAAGAACCAACAGATAGACTAGTAAATACTACATAACCTACCAGGAAAGCGTAGACAACATAATGTAAGAAGAACTTTTTTGAGCTTCAACGTTTCTGTAGACAATGAATCAGAGTTTTGCTACGCATTTGTTTAACAAGAGCTCAATGACCTATGGCTAGATATGGGTCTGCATCCATGCACATTTTGTCAGATTTCAGTTCATGATAAGTATCTGAAAGTGACCAAGAAGATAAAGTCTATAATGGTAGAAATGCTCAGTGGAATTATATGTATCTCCAAGATTCGATTGTAAAATAAAACTATTCTTAGTTGAATAACAGTTGTAAAGTAAATCTACCTGAGAACCACCGGCATTTCCACGACTTCGCAATGTCATGTATCGCAGCAGCGCCAGCATCACTGAAAATTACCGATAATTATTTTTCAATGTCGCCTTTATTTCTCCTTTTCACTCTGTCTCACACCGTCATCGCTTGCCTGTTTTGGTTGCATTTTCTTTCAACGCTTTTTTGAACAACATATTCTTACTTGAACGATGTAGCGTTAATTCTGTTATGGTGTTCCACTTTGGTTCCCTATTCTTTTTTTCATATAAGTACTCAAATAGGAAAAGAAATAATGCTAGTATGAAGGGGCAGTCGTGTTCACTTTGGATAGTGCTTCTTCAATTGGATTTCCCGCCAACGCCCACCAATTCTTCTCGCCCTCCGGGGTCGTTGAGTTGATTTTAGGCTTGGCCAGGAAGAATGAAACACTGCCTATCGGCTGGCCATAGCAAGACATTGGACAAATATGCGCCAAATTGCCTTCACGATACTAGAAGGAGAATGCATGGCGCATTCACAAACGAATTGGGCGAAAACGAATTGCCCTTAATCCTTCTATCCTTTACCTCATGCAACATAACATAAGATAATATAATAATATACAATTTGTGAATTTATTCTGTCTCCTATAGTATTACTCCGCTTCTAAAACTCATTGAAAAATTAGAATAAAAAGGTTTGCGCGGTATAGATGTTTCATACATTTTCATTTTTTAGAAGCAGCTTTCTCAGGCTTGGTTGATGGAAAGAATACATACTCAGAATTACATAAATGTTGAAGGGAAACGCCTCCACAGTTGGCTACTAAGCAATCATATTTTTTGCACGCTTGTTTGCTCGCAAGTATCTGATGTAGATGGAACTATAAGATTTCTTACCGAGAGAGCCAGTGTTATATGTATCATAGAAGAATACCCCACAAGCTATAACAATTTATTGCGAAGGGAAGGAGGAGAAACAAATGGTGGCGGCTGCAAACGATGAGATAGACGACTCCTTCCCTTCGATGTCAGTACATCATGCTGAGTCATTGAGAAATGAATGAGATGATACGAGAAAGAGTAGTCTGAAAGGCCACCCTAGGGATGCGGAAAGCAGTATGCATTACACGAGAACCTAAAAGTAGCCAGCCTCACCCCGATGACCTCGCAAAAAAGGAGCAAGAGGAAAAAATATGAATCCTAGCAATTGAGAAACCATCGACTGCCCTAGTGCCTTTTTTATCCAATCAGGGTATGAAGCTGAGAAGTGAATTTGGGTCGGAAATAATTAGCAAAATTTGAGAAGGGATTGATACCCTACTGGTTCCTAAGGTATTCTGTGCCTTCCTTTATTGAAAAAAAGATGATGAAATTCTCTTCACATAATCACTACTCTGTGATATAGGACACATCAAGCAGTGTGTGCAGAGGTCTGCGGAAAAAGAACGAACGTTTCTCATAACCAGCAGGCTTGTACATCACAACTTAAAATCACCAAAAAAGGCTAAATGCTGAAGTTTATATTCCTACTAAGACATCTCTTTTTAGCCTAAAACCCTGTTCAAGCAGTCCAATGCAAGACCAACGCAATTCTAAACTCATATAGTGCTATCTAGCAAGCACAGCTCTGGCGTTGACCGCCCGATCTCATAGTAAACTTTGTGGATTCTTAGACACATATTTGGGTTCAAGGACTCGGCAAAAATAAATCACATCTTCTACCACTTGAAGGGAGGCGGTTATCTCTTCTCGAAGGTAGCATTACTTCATCGGTTCAGACATAGGCATAAGACCCATTTCTGGTAAGGAGAGTCTTCGTTTAGAGGGAGATGTATTCTTCTCAAGCAAAACCCCAGTTCAAGAGCCTTCTAATAAGCATCTCCACTTCTTGGCCTATAAAGGAATGGTGCACATTCTCATCATGGCGAAGTTTTAAGTAAGATAGCGAGTGTGTATGACGAGGGCGAGGTTTCTCGGGAGAGCCCTCGGGCTATGCTGAACTGCTTACATTTCCCCAGTTCCCCACGTCATCAGTTCGCCAAACTCGCTTGAATGCTCTTTCATTTCGTATGTTCATCTAGAACTAGCTGTAGTTTTTCCTACCAAGCATACGTTGCCAAGAATTCTACTATTTTACACTCTTCTAGCATGATGCACTCCCCAACTGCAACGTTGATAGAATCCCGTATTTCTCCAAAGCCATTAGAGGTTTCCAAAAATCGAGTGAAGATATTCGAAATTTTGATAAGTAACAGAGTTTGCAGCGGAGCAGAATTCAGGCGAATCATTATCCTCACCTAGTTTATTTTCTACGCAAATGTCCCTAGAAAGCAACGCGCTAGGCACTCAGTGGCAGAGGTACACATCAGAAGACGCCCTTTCGAAATGCACCCCAGTCCGACCACACTACGAAGCTAGAACCAGCAGCTTCAAACTAACTCACACAAATTCTTTTTAAATGGAAATTGAAGTATCTTGGGAGTGAAGTGAACTTACCACTTGCATAGTAGGTTTAGTCGAAGTTAGAAAAGTTCGACATGTTGAATATTAAAAGGATACGGCGAATAAACGTCGACTCATTAATTGGCTGATGATAAAGTGTACTCCAACACGCGCTCAAGTATATGTGCTCCATTACCTGCCATTAATAACCAGCATCCGCAAAAGCCCAGTTCACAAGAAGGCGAACATTGCAAACAGTATATTTGAACGTTGAATGGTTCTGAATTAATTCTATGGCTAATCACCGGCATTCGTTTGTCCTCTGTGGTGTGCCTCGTTGCCTTCACTTCCATCCTCTCTTTAATTAATCTCCAATTTTTCATGGAAAAGGGGCAACTCGAAGCATGACAACATGAAATTTCAGCAATCTACATATATCTGGGGCCCTGGACAAACAAATATAACTTGTTCGAATTGGTCTAACATAATATTTACATAGTTTTACAGAGGATAAACTCATAAAGCTAAAGCTGCACACCTTTCAAAAAGTTGGAGCGATACCGTGGTTAGGAAAAAGATACTGGATTATTGCGCGCGTGGAGCGCAGTCGGAGGGGATACCGGCTGTCGCGTGCACCCGATATCAGGTTCTCGATTCGGATTTTCCGCTCAGGCAAACAAGCCTTCCATCCGTATGCGGTCGTTGAATAGGTGACAGGCATCCTTGCCTTGTTCATCGGCAGACCACCGCAAGTCATTGCGGTGGACAAATACACATTCAAACGACATCCCATAGAAGTAGAATGCGCGGCGCATCCCAAAGAGACTGAGTTTCGCCGCACGGCTTATTCCTTATCCTTTATTGGAAAAAAGGGTGTGCGTAGCAAAACTGAAGGAGGAGCCAGCTCTCACGTGCATATCGGATCCCAAACTGCTCAAAATATTCAACCCCTCGGGGTCGATGAATTGGTGCCATACATGTCTAGCAAGGACAAAGCACTGATGGAAGCATTAGTCAAAAACTGCAGTTCATTCCATAAGTCAGGTAAGAATGGAGATTGCTTCCTCGATGGGCCATAAGAGTTGAGTGAGTGGTGCATATCGAAACAGGGATTGATCAACACCAAAATTTATTGCTTATCGTAATCGTAATGCTCACCAAAATATTAAGACAACGGTTTACAGCGTCGATGTTGGTATCATTGCAGCCGTCATTTCAGCCGATTTATAACCGGAAAGATAGGACAACCTTTTGAAAGGCACACTTCAGAGGCATCACTCCAGAACTCGTTTGGAGGAGAAAACCGCCTGGGTGTTGTTTTCGTTTTCGAACGAGTTGAGCGCCCCCGCTGTTCCCTCGAGAAGAGCTCCATCTCGAGCGATGTGGCGACGAGCTGCGAAAGTGCAAAAGCGATGACTATGCGTGCGATGACTATGCCTAAGGCCAGTGCTCCATGCTAATCAGTAAAGTGCACTCTGACGTCTTCGAGTTGGAACATGTCCAGCTGGCCGAGAAATGCCGAATTTCAGAAAAAATCGATCTCGTTAGTTCTTCCGTCGAAGAAAAGGGAGTGAGTAGTTTCAAGTGGAATGGTTTGGCCTACTAAACAGGTGGCGCAGAAAGCAAACCTCCCCAATAAAAGAGGAGCGAAGGAAGTTCGCCTTCCGAGCTTAACAACACAGGCAGCTCCAACTCATCAACAGCCACACAAGTTTCGCAGCGCAATTCCCTCTTCGCAGGTGGCTCAAAGACCTTTCTTCATAGAAGAAATCTACCCTGTGCGCCTGCTGCTCCAAACGCTTCTGCCCATGCTATTAGACGGTTTTTAGGAGAGAGATAATTAAAGGGTCAGGAACGTTCCCATTTCTGCTGGCTGCAGACGAGCAGAAAGCGTAGTGAATATTGGCTACCGTAGCATTGCTCAGAACAGGAACACGAATTCAATTAGTTACCGTGAGCGAACACGTCACAAAATGTTGGGAGATTATCTATTAGTGCCCTATTGAAACTAGATTAAGAGCTTTATGCTGAAACGTCGGTAAAGGATAGAAACGTCGACAAAACCTAATTTCGGTAAATTAAATCAACCATCTAACAGCATAGTGGATCACAGTTATGTGTCATATCCGTGCCAAACAAGTTTGGTACCAACTCAACGGCCCAGGGGGAATGGAAGCCTTGGTTGGCCTGTACGGAAAATCCTAACCAGGAAGCAGGATTCATACGACAGCCGCTACCGCCACCCTCTGAGCTACTGCACGCTTTCAGTAGCTCGCAGTTAGAGCTGTGGTTAATAGCCATACTAACGTAAGACGGGTGAACGACGGTGTTACTCAAACCCTATTGGGGTAGGCATTCTACTTCTACGGGATGTCGTGGAGGCGATTTGAATACGTATTTGGCTTACAGATGGGTTGCGGTGGCCAGCCGATGAACAAGTTTCTGCTTTATCCTTCCCGTACAAGTCTGGTACCAATTCATCGACCCCAAATCGATGAAAGGCTTGGTTCGCCTGGGCGGGAGATCCGAAGACCTGGTGTTGGGCCACGCGATAGCCGGCACCTCCTCCGACAGCGCCACCATGCGCCCATTATGTGAGGCTTATGTCTTTTTCTATGTGAGGCACTTGAAACAAGAAACACGGATACAAAGCGAAACACCATAGAATAACTAGCGGTACATCGTTTAACTATTCACCGACCCCGATTATGCCCTCCAAGCTGCCATAGTATAACACTTAAACGAAATAATTGAAAAAGTCCTACTTTCACAAAAGTGGTCAAGACTCGTGCCTAATGAGTCACAAACTCTAACAGACGAAAACGGGGACAAGCTTCGTTCGGACGGCATCAAGGAGGATGTTTCGTGTTTTACTAAAGGGCGAAAAGACCAGAACGAATAGAGCTAATATGTATATAATACATATTCCAGTTGAATCCACCAATATGGCGCTAAGTTCATGATCGCGAATAAGATGAACGGCCTGAATGCTGGTTGACTCATAGTAATTATAAACAATCAATAGTACATAGTAAATTCATATTCGTACTCACACTCGGCCCTGCCCTCAAAAGGTGCGAACAAGACCAAGGAAAGTCGAACAGCATCGTCGAAAACACGCAACATATTAACTGCAGTGAATGAAAGGGTTATGGAGGAGAGGTAAGGAAGGTGCTAGTTGAAGGAAGGCGAGCTAATTTACTTCTTGATCAGGCTAACGAAGGATATCTCCGGAAGTCAAGAGCTGTTCGGTGTCTGCGGAGGCAATACATAGCCTGCGTAGGTAAGGCTATAGCTTGACGCTGAGGTGATGATTAACCAAAGAAGTTGCCCGAAAGTGGTTCTATCGAATTAAGAATTTTTATAAGCCACACTACAGCTGGTTTAGATTTTGCACGACCGCTCTACTCCGCATTTCAAGTATTCTCTTGGTGTATTACTCTAATTGGCCTTCGAGCAATACTGTTGGATACAGCAAAATTTCAGTAAAAATAAAATTGGGCGGAAAAGAAGTGTCATGCTTTTAGAAGGTTTTAAATATAAAACGACATCCATGGAATCGAATATAAGCTCTTTTGAGAATCATAGTGATTTTGGCAATGTGCACATTTTGTGCAGTGACAAATAAGTAGACAAACAAATAGGACTGCTTCCTTTCAAAGCATACAAATACTTCAGTAAAATTAGGAGTGGCAGAAATGTTGAAAAAATGGAAAGAAGGGCCTATCGGAGGATTTCACACTAACCTGACAACCACACCGACGAGCTGTGTCCCACCAATGAGAGGTGCGCGTGGGCGATCAGGAACAACGCCCAACCGTAGCTCCAGTGCCGTGGGTGACAGTGCTTGAAGGCGACGAACGAGTAGTGTGTGGTGTAGATCAGATTCGAGAACAGCACCACTGTATCGCAGCACGCCATGGCCGTCAATATCATGTTGACCGGTGTGCGCATTTGCCGCCTGAATACGTGAAACCTTAACGAACATGTCTGAATTCAGCAGATTTCTTCATTTCCCGTATGGATTGATTGATTCCCACTCTTCTACAACGCTTGGCTATGTTTGTAAGCGAGAAGCCCCGTTTTCTACGAGGGGCAACAATTCTCTATTAGACCATTACAGCATAACAGATAGTGCCAACATTTTTTGGCATCATGGAGAGATCGATACGTGGATAGACATAACACAGAGAATCTGATTACCAAATCATCATAGACATCAGCTGCGTTAGCAGTACATAAAGCTCCTACAAAAAGTTCCGAAGTAGCAAAGAAAGTGTTCTTCTAGATCACGAAACTCCAGTTATAGGTTTACTGTCCGTGGAATGCAGGCGTCTTCTTCCCCTTATCATATGTTGTCTATATAATGTCAGAAAATTCAAACAGGATCTGAAATGTAAGACCATAGCTTTGTTGGCAGTAAAGCTCTTGGTAAAATTTACAAAAATGTGTAAAAATAGAAATTTTACGACAGATGAAAAGAGATCATTGCGCCGTGCGTCCATCCATGGCTCATAACCTTAGACTCGATTGACGGCGTCTGAACTAATGCCTGCTACATTTCTCTCTTAAAATAACCATATTGCCGTTCTACGCTGCTCCTATAATCTACGATTAAACAACAACATAGGTAGGTACCCCAAAAAAGAGTGCTGAGCGGAGGATGTTAGCGGTAAGGCTACCAGAGATAGTTGAAATATGAGTAAGGAAAGAAAATGCAAACGCCATGTGCTATGGTTGGGGAAAGATTACGTTGTGGACTTTATTCAATATTTCTTTTTGTAGAGACGGCGGATTATGAAGAAACTCCATGCATTTCTCAATTTTGAAGAACTGACCGCAGCTCTGTGTTTATTATTATACTCAGATTACGATGCCAACACACCTAACTATAATGATAGGAATAACCGAAATTGCTAACACATTAAGCTCTCTAGCGTAATTAAAAAACGGGAAACTCTAACAGTTACCTATCGATCTGACTCTATTTTGAAGTGTAAAATCCTTTTCGATAAAGCTTGCCAAACGATACAGTGCTTTGATTGGTTTAGTACAAGAACGAGGCATGCGCACAGTTCCTACTCTACAATTTAAAAACCTTTTACAATTGGAAAATTTACACTAGTACATGGCGTTGCATAACGTGACTTACGAACGCCACGTGGTAACATACTTTGTTTTCATTTTTTCGCCATTCCATTCATGCCACAACTCTGGTAGTCCTAATGTTAGAAAAGTTGTGGTCCTTCGCCTGCGTTCGAATTTTTGGGAACTATTTTGCAAGGAAAATGTTCATGCTTTGTTGTAGGAAAGATGAGTAAGCAGTACAGTGGTATGGTTTTTCACAACCAAACAGTAAAAAGAATCCTGCCCATGCACAATTAATTAGGTTTGAAAGTTGAAACTGCGGACGAGAGCATGGCGCAATACCTGCAGCTTACATGCTGCAAAAATTGTTTTTCTTTCGCTTTCGCGGCTCCTTGAGCTTCGTTAAGAGCATTGCTGCCTGCAAAGTTTCCGCCTGTCAAATGCAGTGCCTTCATTTTTTTCGGGACATCCCCTGTTATGGGAAGAAGTACTATTCTATGTAGAACCGCTTTTCGCCAGCTATTTGTTCGTCACGCAACATTGCCATCGCTACTGCAAGATTAACTCCAAAATATTGGAAGCTGAAGACCCTTCTTTTTGACAGACATTGTTCGTTTCTTAATGACACCATGAGCATGTCATTAAGACTTCGAATTTTGTCTTCATCTCGAAAGGCCAGCGGAATTATTCTGCCTCACAGGAAAAACGGTGCGGAATTGCCGCACGTTGTCGCGCGATCTCCAACCTGCTGAACAATATTTTCCTCCTCCACCCGTGTGTTTATTGTGTCATGGAAGAAGCCCAGAGCAGGCTGAGCAGGGTCAAGCTGTACTAACGAGCTTTGAATAACATTCTTAACAGAGTACCGTAGTTAGGTAAAGTTTTGTGCTGAAAAGCTCCACTTGAATGCGAGTATCCGACCCAAAACATTTTCGAGATGCAAAAATTGAAAGGCTGTAGCCGCATCGGGCCGAAGATGTAGTTGAGCTGGAGTACATACAATTTTTAAACTCTTAAGACCATTCGTCATCAACACCACGTCACTATTCCCCACGCAGCGCCTTCTAATCTCTTTCCATTTGCTAGATATATATATATATATATTTTAATAATATGATATATTATATTATTGATCAACTTTCTGTGCATAAATAGATTTTCGGATTTTTTTCTACTACAGGGACACGTTGGTTTTGGTCAATGACTTGTCAGGTGCTGCTTAAGCTGCTGAAACACTAGTCGAATAGAGATTATCACCGACTTTGGAGAAGGTTGAAATAACCCCCAATATGCAAAAAATCCGCGGCCATTTTCAAGGAAATCCAAATGTTGACTAACCTACGTGTGAAAAGACTAGATCTCGTACTTTACGTTCACGTCTTTCAATTCTGTGATCTTATAACAAGCACAACGCTTGTGTGATCCTGGTTTGAATTCTTTGCTCCATAGGCGAAACTCATCCCCCTTTAAGAATGGGTCACAGCCTTTATTCTGACTGTCAACATGCATTTTTGAATTCAATTTGTTGAATGGAACAGCTGCTGCTCGCCCCGACGGCGTTCGCGAACAGCTTTCAAGACGTGTTGTAAAGTGCTTCAAACGCCTAATTCAAAGCAGAGAACAGTTCCCATTTCGCGCTGAAAAAGGCTCTTGCCGGACTAACCGTGTGAGGACGACGATGTTGCAGAAATTGGCAACGGTTCCAAATATGCACATAATAATCGACAAATACGTATGGATTGGCTTGTAGAACAGGTGCACTTCCCTGAAACGATACTCTGTGGAGAGCAACTAGAGAAAAGGACGGCTTGATTACAAGAAGCTTAAGCCGGCTGTTTCTCAGGATCTGACACCCACTCACCTGAAGAAATCATAGACGACACTATGATTGGGCAGGTGCACAAGCACCGTCTGGCATTGGTCGGTATCCATTTATTGATTGATTGATATCGATTTAAAGGTGACGCAGTGGCATCTGCAATAAGCGCGCTGAGATTCAGAATACGTCAGTGGACGCGCGGCAGACGACACGTGAAAATTCGACGATGTTTGCAGGCGGAGAAACTCGCGTGAGGAGGGCATGAATAAGCCGCACGAGTTCGCGTCAACAACAATCAAGGTGTATGATGAGGGGAGAAGTGAGCTCGACACGAGGAGTCGCTTCGAAAAAACGAAAACAATGCTAGAAGCGACGCGGCGGCGGGTGATATCAACAACACTGGTGGCCGATGACGGTATGAAAGGGAGTTGAGCACGAACTGCAGCTTCATGTTATTGAACCACGATGGCATTTGTCAAAAACCATTGAAAGAGGTAAAAAACGCGGAAGAACTGTACTGCCACGTTCGCCGGAAGCCGTTGTGAGAATCGTAACAGAATGAAACAAGGTCTTATATGAAGGTCGCCAAAAAATTGAGGAATAAGGGCACCGAGAATATCCTTCTGATCTCAAAGTGCGAACGTTGAAATGTGGAAACTGAAGCACTGAAATCGAAATGGACTCCGAGTAGCTCAATGGCAGTGAGAGTGAGAAAGCTCTCACATAATTAGCGTTCAGAGAAAACGAAAATAACAGGAACGATCAAAGAAGTTACTCCGTGACAACATTACGAAGCTGGCTGCAGACGGATACCTTGTGTCACGTTTCTAATAATAAAGCGCTCCAGGTTCACTACTCGCCACATGAATTCAAGGAACTCAGTGTGGAGGCGAGAAGTGGACAGCTGGATTTAGGCGACTGGATCGCATTCACAAACCACACCACACAATAGAGGTTCGGTGTCGCCCCGTCAAACTACAATTTGCGGGAAGCTCGACTACAGTGGTACGGTCACTTCCTTCGCATTAACGACGACACCATCCTTAAGATTACGCTGACCCTCTAGATTCCTGGAAAGCGGCCCAAAGGGCGACCGAAGCAATGTTGGCTAGATACGTTGCATTTAGACTTACATATAGCTGGTGTCCATTTTGAGCTGTTGGTTGGCGTTACCACATCAGAGAAGTGTACCTCGCCAGAACCGGAGGGATGCTAGTAAAAATGATGATGTTCACTCCTCAATATGTGTCACCACATAAGGAAGTTTAGAATTGAAGGAGGCGGAAATCAAACGAAAGGGAACGGCGTCAGTCATCTGCTAAACGATGCAGAACGCTAGAGCTACTGGCGGAGGCACCTCATAAGTATCTACGCCCTGAGCAGTGAAAAGGAAATCCAAGGTGGGGCCAGTCAGTTCCTTTTCACACCCACAAGACTTGAGTAGAATGACTGAAACGAGCTATAATCAAAACCAGAATCGATTCTTGGTGTGCAGGGTCTCGGCGCCTTCTAATGATGCTGTCACACTAATGCAACTACAATGCTTAATTTCGACTTCATAATTAGTTATGCCTTTAGTGGCCGAAAAACCGACATCAATCGACACCTGCCAAAGACTGAAGGGACTGGAATACATAAAGTGTAACTTTAAAAGGAGAAAAAAGGATAAATATGTGAGCATATTCTATGACCGACAGTTGTTAAATCATGCATGCCGTTGACATGCAAAGGAATGCTCGAGGTGTGGAGCTTTTTCCAGATTCTGAAGAAGGCGATTACACCGAAGCATCAGCCGCGCAAAGTGTGGGCAACAGTCTTGATTTCACCACTCGAACATTTCTTCTGAACTATATTGTAATTCGCCTCATTTTTGGGACGCTCCAAGGGCTACACTTCTGCAGGATATTGTAGTAGAGACGATGTGAATGGGTACTCCGCCTTCAAGTTGACTTGTTATGGCCACTCCTGGAGAATTCAGATCTTTATCGTTACTGGTCGAGCCTGGCACCGAATTACAGATCCTGCAAGGACTTGGAGTTGCTTTGACCTGAGGGTGTTCACAAATCTGGTTCGAGCTTTATCCATCGCAGTGAAGAATATCAAACAATTGTCTCAAAATAATGAGCTACTTCAGCATGTTATGAAGCACACCAGGACGCTGGCCACCAGTAGTTTGGGGTTCCATATTTAAGTGCTCCCACAACAGACTCTCAACGTTAAACGGATGTCTGATGTTTGCCGAACGAGTTGTCATACCAACTTCGCCTCAACAGCGTATCCTGCGACATCTTCACCCGGGACATCGCGGAGTCGTTCGCATGAAGGCGCTAGCTCGTAGGTACGTCTACTGGCCAGGTCTGACAAAGACATTAAAATCTCAATGGTGCACAACATGCTCATCTGTCGCCAAGTTCCCCGCCAAAACTGCACGTGCACCTGGCCAACTCTCCAAACTAACCAAGGTAACGATGTGTGCAGCACAGATCACACAACAACAGGTGCTACCATCTCATTACTTCGTCGGACATTTTCTAGGAATAGAGTTTCTGAAATTTGGTGTCAGATGATGACACTCAGTTCACCTCAGAAGAATTCAAAAAGAGATCCATCCATGTTGCCACGAGATCGAAGTCGAACATCTGTTTTCGCCTACCATCCGCAATCCAACGGACACACAGAAAGGTTCGTAGATACCTTAAAAAATAGTTTGCTTAAGATGAAGGGAGAGGGAGCACTCTCCCAAATACTCTAGTCATTCATTCTTACTTACCGCTCAACACCACATCCAGCCTTCGAAATCTCAAATCATCGGTATTCATTGGAAGATAACTCTCCCTTCTCTACTACGCAGCCCATTCAGTCTCGTAGCGGGAGACGAAATGAAACCATGGACCGTCAGTTCAACGCCATGTATACTTGGGTATGGTTTGTAGTTTTCGCTCGCCTGCAAATGAAGCGGCGTCTGCCGTCTGTCACGTCTCTACCGTCCATCGAATGCACACCGCACCGACCAGTACTTAACAATGGTCTATTTCATGGTCAGACGTTTCGTCTCCTGTTGGCGCATAAATGCCTGACGACGTCGCATCATTTAGTCATAGTGTTTACCAGTGTATGGATAACGTTCCACCTCAATAACAAATCAACATTGAAGCCTCATCAAAACAACCCTTCACAGAGCCGATAGGGAAAATTAAATTTTAATTGGTGAGTCGGTGACATTGACAAAAACTCCTTGCCTTAAAAATATTGTCAAAATTAGCTAGGAATAAGGTTAGCTAGCGATAAGCCATAAGACATAATGTTGAGATAGCTCAAGAGTGCCTAGCTGCACCCAGGAGTCTCGGGCGGTAACTTTCGGTGAAATCCTAAAAAATGAAGTCTGAAAGCACTGATTTTCTTTCCTCTGGTTCTGACAATGTAACGCTCGGTTCGGGAAGAGAGAAGAGCTATCCACATACACTCATCTTGTTTTTTGTGATATAATTAATGCACAGGAAGCATCGATCAATGCCACACAAGTGGATGCCAAGTCAGAAACATTGGCTTCCTGAAGAAGGTGTCAATTCTAAGCACATATACATTGAGGATCGGCTTAGCTCATGAAAGCGCTTTGTGCTTTAGTTCAACCTTACTTTATGGATCAGTTATACGTTGAGACCATTCTATTTTGAAAATCTCTGGTTGCAACCAAATAATGTAGGCTACATAGAAATTCCCCAAATTTCAATCCAGATGGTAAGTTTGAATTTCTCCATGCAGCAGAGGCGGTCCCGATTCCAAAATTAAACAACCGCAATCAAGGCAACTCGTTAAGCGATACCAAAGAAATTCAGGTGTTCCTTTGGAGCTTCTCATTCGATCTGATGGGTTGCAACCAGTTTTAGCTTCTTTTGTGACAGCTTTTAAGGAAACACACAAGCTGCTCGATCCATGACCTTCACCCTCAGGAAGTGAGTGGAAAAACGTTGTTGTTGTTTGTTGGCCAAGGCAGTCATTAAAGCGACTTTCGGTAAATGACAGCGACTATTCAAAAAATGGCTCTAGATGAAGATCATAAAAGCATATAAAACAAGAGGAAAAGGAGCTCGAGAGCAGGCATCGCATTTCTATGCATCACTGCTTGCCATTGCATATATACCGTCTACAGGGTTTCATTTTTAGTGTGATCGTTATATATAGGATCTCGCAAACCCGACGGAGAGTTTCTGAGATTACTGCTTTAGCTCCTAACGCTGCCGCATCAGTCTTATATTGCTGTCCCATTCTCTTTTTTCTATCTGCACGGCCTTACAAATAAAATATAAAGAAAATAGAAAAAAGCGAGAAAAGACACTTCAAATACAATAAAATACATGACAAGATACAAGTAAAACATAGTGAGCTGAGTTCAACTAATGAACTTTTAAAGCGTAGAGATGAACTGCAAATGCGAAATTCTTGAACAATCCTGATGTAGAATCAATTTCCAGGAAAAGTGAGGAACTAGAAAACAAGATGGTAAAGAACGGCATTAACCAATCCCTGCTTGGGATGCACCCCGCATTCAACTTCTATAGGGTATCGGGGAGGATTCACTGCGTATTGAGCCTGCGGCAGCCACTTGATGAATAAGAGTTTTGCCCTACACAGACGAGCCTGTGGTACCAAATCCGGGTCCCGGAGGGGAGATCGGTGGTGATGCCTTGTTTGGTCCGGGTGCTGTATGAACTGCTAACCTCGAATAGGTATGATCACGACAGCTAGCATCCCCCTCCGGCTGCGCTACCACGCGCTCTGAGAAGCTCAAAGGAGAACTCGATGAGGTGTAAGCCTCAACTGACCTTCTATTAATTAAGCGCTTTAGGAGAGGATGCTGATGCCTTTTTGCCTCCAGATTTCTTGGAATTGGAGAACTTATTCTCCGCCAAGACTTCCTTCCTCTACATTTCTCGTTTCAACTGTTGCAATGTCCCGCTACAACCACGAATAAGAAATGTGCCCAGAATAAACACCGCAACAGCTGCACTCGGGTGTTCCATGCAATCTCATCACTGCACTTCGTACTCGCTCGAGAAAGGAAATGTCTGTGGAGTAGAGCCCGCCGCGCTAATGAACACGTTAAGTTGATTTTTCAATAATCTGTTGGTGAGAAGGGAAAGTTCGTTGCGTGCCTAATCAACGGTTGATCAGATTAGGAGCGAATACGATACACTGGGCATAAACCAACGACATCACAGATCTATCCACAAAACGTAGAGAGCAGCCAGCACGAAGAGCCGTCACGCCAACGACATACTTTCTGCTGGACATATAAGGGCAGCGGTGGCCTGCAGCACTCCTGCTAACACCTTCCCTCTTTGTATATGGCTTAGGCCTCCCATATACTCAGATTTTGGCCTGCAAAAACACTGGTTCCTAACAATTCTCACTACTACCTTGAAAACAAATTCCTTAAAAGTAAGGTTGAAGGTTTTTACGTTTTAACTGATTTCGGTAATGAACACTATGCCTCTATGTGTCATCGTACCTGTAGCTATTGCACAGTCCTTAACAAGGAATCGTTTATAATTAGCAATAGTACCAAATTAAAAATACACACTAATGTCACAGCAAGTGGTAATTGTCTAAGTGAAAACGTTATATATTGTCTTGAATGTAAACACTGCAATTTGCAATATGTGGGTCTTACTACTAGAAAGTTGAAGTTTAGGATTAAAGAACATTTATATCACATATTCAAGAATGATGTTAATAATTATTTGTATGATCACTTTAAATTCAAATGCCCTAATAGAGAAGTGGTATTCTACATATTGGATGATAATGCAGTTAACACCGACAGGCAAGTTTTACATCTTAAAGAATTGTTTTGGATTAAATTACTTAACACAGCCTATCCGTTTGGATTGAATGATAACATCAAAGGTTATGGTAACATTTCAGATATTGCTAATCCGCTAACCTACAAAGATAACCACCCCTTTTATAGTTTATCAATTGTAAAGCATAGGTTACGTAGTAGAAGAAGAAATAAGAACATAACTAACGAAAGTATAGACGCGTTTATTCATAATATTTCAAATATTGACAGTGCTTGAGATATTTATTAATATATCAAAAGCCTTAAAAAGAGCATTAATAAAATTATCGCGTTATGTATTAACAATATGTTTCTAACTAATTTTAATGACTGCACAAAACGAATTCTATTAAGCGTGCTTTGTACTTATCAGTTCTCTCCCACTAAAAACAATAAAAGTTTTAACAAAAGAAAATTTCATACAATCACTACTACTTTTATTCATAGCATATTGGATAACATTAACTTTAACAAAATCCTTAATAACAACTATGTAAGGAATATTGTACAAGAAACCAATAGATAATTTTACCGTTGCAAGCTCCCCAGCTATTTCACAAAATTTGTTTAATTATAATAAAACTCTTGAAAATATTAACAAAGTTGATATTCTTAGACTTTCTAATAATAGTTGTATCTGCAACAAACCGTTTTATAATAATTTTATAAATGTTTTTCATGGGCATATAGTTACAGGAGATCTAAAAATAATTAAAGACAATTCACTCTATGAGATAATGAATAAAGGTACTAAATTCAAGTGTAACAAAGCAGTAAGTAAATTGGATTTCTACAATTGGACTACATCAACGGTTGATAAGGTTATAAACTTGTTCAAAAAATATATAAACTTAATAAGCGTCAGGTCGATAACATCTTTAACTTTCTTAAACAAAGGTTTATTAGTAAGCTCAAACCTTTGTTATATAAAGATAAGCTTAACGTTAACATTCTCAAATACAATTCAGGATATTTACATTTCTTACATAATAACTTTGTTATATGTTCTTTGGATAAAGCTAATAATAACTACGGCATTATTTGCAAAAAGTTTTACGTATTGGTTATTTTAAAAGAGATGGGTTTAGTAATTGATGATGATACACTTCGAAATAATGCTAATACAGCTATATATTCTATCTACAGAAGTAAAGATAGAAATGAAATTATCGAATATCATAATAGATTTTGTAATAATCTTGGTTTAAAAAAAACAGGATAAAGCTGTATTGCCTTACATTTATTGTCTTCCTAAATTACACAAAACACCTGTTAAGTTTAGGTTCATAACTGGGGCAGCAAGCAGTAGCGTTAAACCTTTGGCAGTTGAAATGCAAAACGTTTTTACATTTATTAAAATTCATTTTAGAAATTATGTCAATTCCATTAAACTTAGGAATCACAAATTTACGGGCTATTGGGCTATTGATAACATTGACATTAGTGATAATATTAGAGATATTACTGCTGATGGTCTTAAGGTATTTTCGGCTGACTTTACAAATATGTTTACTAATCTTTCACATAGCCTTATTATGCGTAATATTCTTGGAATACTTAAGATTTGCTTTAAAAATGGCAATAAAAAGTAGTTGGCATTTAATGGATATAACCATGTTTTCTATACAGATAATAGCAAGGTTAAAAATATCAGAACATATACTATTCAAGATCTTCTATACTACGTTGAATTCCTTTTAGATAACAGTTTTTGTAGCTTCGGCGAATTTATTTTCAAGCAAAAGTTAGGTGTACCTCAAGGAGGTAATTTTAGTCCGTTACTAGCAGATCTTACTATGTCATTTTTAGAATATGTATATTCCATTAAACATTTCAACTATAGTGGTTTATTTAAACCCTTTCGTTACATGGATGACATTCTAGTTGTCCATGACAGCTATGATGATGATATAGTTCGGATTTTAAATAATGTTTACAATAACGAGCTTTCTTTTGAAATAACACATAGTAGTGAATATAGGTGTTGTTACTTGGACTTGGACATACAGGTTATTGATAACAAAATGTTTACTAAAATGTATAATAAGACGGATGATTTCAATTTCCATGTTAAACGCCTTCCGCATGCATCTTCATCTCTATCCGTTAGTATTAAAAACGCTACTATTTATGGTGAGGTTTTACGTATTGCGCGAACGTGTACACGATTTATTGATTTCATGGAGCGTTTAGAGCAGTTAGTGGACATTATGTTGGATAACGATTATGATAAAAATAGGATCATAAGTTGTATATTTAAAAGCATAGGCAAAAGTAAGTATATTAAATTTAAATATGGTATTACCAATATTAAGGGCATATTCATCAACAATCTTAATAGAATTCTTAATTAGTAATCGTGCCCCTTAATTACGTCCTAAGTTATTACTAATTCTTCTAACATTTTATTACCTTTTATAGCCCCCATCTTGCTTTGCCTAGCCTTTTTAGGACATTCCTGTTACCCTCTTTTACCTTAGTATTCATTTAGGTTCTTTCGTTAGGTTGTTTAGTATTTTTCCCTGGCTTTAATTCCAGTTCACTCCTTCATGGTAGTTTCCGCGCTCCAATGCTAAATATTGGGAAGACTGCTGTATCACACGCTGCGTATCATATTTTCGGATTTTCCTATTAGTGACCATTCTAACACCTTTTTCAACCTTCTTGTGATGCTCCCCCTTTCCCTGTTCGCTCTCCTTGCCAGTTTTGTAGTTAGGTCTTTTATTAGATTTATTATTGTTCTGTTATACACTCGTTTTCATCGTTTTTCTTCAGTCGTTAATCGTACACTATTGCATTGCTTGCAGATGTTGCTTCCTGGCTCCAGTGCACGTCTGCGGCTTCAGCCCCTTGGATTCAGGTACGTTGCTTTCAAACACCTAAAAGAGCTTCCCTCCTTACTGAGGAGTTCCAGGGAAGCTCTTATTTTCTTTTTTAACTTTCTTACATTCGTCTAAGGGTAGGAACGAAACGAATGTAAGAATTTTTTATTCTTGTTTATTGTATTGTTTTAATAGGTGGCAACAGAAAAAGCTGTCGGCTCGACGTTCCAGTTCCAAATTCGGTTGGAGTTTACAGAAAAAACAAAAGTAGCGGAATGGCGGTAGTTGCGCTAGAAGGAGAAGAAAAGAGCTTTCTTAAGGAAGCAGTTCGTGCCCGGAACATGTAGAGCTAGATGCAAAAGAGTAAACGCAGTCGGAAAACTCGACAGTCATATTGCTCGAAGAAGCGCATTGCTCTTTAAGGAAATTTTCGTTTATACGTTAGTCAGCATCAGTAAGAAATGCTCCAATTTCCCTTTTGAGCAGTCATTTAGAGATCTGAGAACTACGAAAAGTCGTCAACCGCTTTGATAAAAACCAAGATCAACCCAAAAACCACTTGCGGAGCAATGTACTGGTGATTCAATGTGCTGATATATAACTCGCAATCGAGGTTCCGAGAAGACTGAACCACTACCAACAGGTTTTAGAAAGGCTGCAAAACGACATTATATTATCGCTCCTTAAGCTAGTAGATCTAATCCGCGACAAATTCCGTTCTTGAAAAAGAGCACTTTCAAACTGCGCCAGCTATATCTGTAAATCCATAGGAAACAGCGAGATGCACTTTGCGGAATTCTCCGAATCATCCACCATGAAATCTTCACTAATATTTCCACGGACTAAAAGGGAAAGCGTTCTTGAGCACTCAGTAGTGGGCGCTCTAAAAGTACTTGAGAGCCTTGCGCATAATGCAGCAGTCCCCTCAAGGAGAGTTCGAGAAAATAATTTAATCTTCAGGTTGCCTCTTTATTAACCGTCACAATGTGGAAGGCGAACTCCAACCCAGACATCAGAACAGGGATTTTGAGTTCGGTTCACCCGGTCCAAGTCTTTAAAGTGAATAAAGGAATGGGAAGAAATTCGAGAGAATGACAACTGAGTTATTGGGGCAGACACCGCAATGGGCACAAAAATGAGAAGGATAGGTGAGGGCTGAACCATTTGTGCGTGTCTATGGAAACATAACTGCAAAAAATTCGGCCGAAATTCAGTGGCAAACGAATCGCATTTTCGTGTTAGCTAGGGAATGTTTTTCCCCAGTATAAGGCGCTCTCAATGCTACATTTTGCTTTAGTCTTTAACTTTTTTCTTGCTTTCTTCATAGAAGATGAGTGATTATTTTTATCGCATTAGGTGGGTGCAAAAATAATATTAGGTTGGCAACTAATTCCGTGGACTCTCAAGAATCTTCAGCAAAAGTATTTATTAACAAATAACTAATGACAATCTCTAATTAAAATAAGATCTCTCGGAACGCAGAAGTGCTTTCCATATATCAGGTAGCTGGTCTATCCCACGGCCATAGAATTATTCTGCTTTTAAGGCCAAGAATCTTTGGAGGTGCATTTTGACCCGGTCCACATTATTAAATCGTCTTCCAACCAAGAAGTACTGCACCGAACTAAAAATGTGGTAGTCACTCGGCGCAAGGTCTGGGCTGTAAGGTGGATGAGTTTGACGCTCCCAGTCAAGGTCTTCTATTTTTTGAGGCGTCCGGTTCGCTACGTTCCCTCCGTTTGGTGGCGTCAAGAAGGTATTAACTTCTGGGAGCTCGTCAAGAACGGTTCCAGCATTAATGCTGTAATCTACTCTTCTCAACCTGGCAGCGCGCAGGCTGAACTCCGCTGGAATCGGTTCAGACAGATTTTCAGGAGCGAAATTATCTATCAGCAAGATAACGCCAGATCAAACGTCACGAATCGGGAGCTTCAAAAAATCGAAGACCTTAGCTGGGAGCGTCTAACTCACCCACCTTACAGCACAGGCTGTGCGCCAAATGACTAGCACCTTTATATCATGCTGCAGCAATTCTTGGTTGGAGGACGATTTATTAATGTGGACCATGTCAAAATGCACCTCCAAGGATTCTTTGCTTCAAAAGCACAAGAATTCTACAGCTGTAAGATGGGCCAGGTAGCTGATAAATGGGAAGCAGTCCCGCGTTCCAACAGATTTTACTTTGGTTAAAAACTGTTATTTGTTATTTGTTTATGAACACTTTTGGTGAAGGCGCTTGAGAGTCCACGAAATTAGTTGCCAACCTAATACACAGGGTTGAAGGAGGAGGAACGAAAGGAACCCGAAGGGACACCACAAGAAATGTTTTTATATCCTATATTACCCAAAGCTCAGATTGAAAAGATGAAACGCTTTACAGAACGGCTCTCCTATGACTTGAGTGACATGAGAAGAAACACTTTATATGAGGGGAAATTCGTTACCGTTTTCTTTTTCATAGTGAGGGAACATTTTCTCAAGTGGATCGTCGAACCCATGGCATTAGCTGAGCGACTGACCACAACGGAATCCGTTCCACTAACAGCGAAAACGGATCACTTTTCTACCAAGGCTATCACTACGAATATACTGGAGCCCAGTGAGTTAGCTGGTATCCTGGAGTTTAAAACGTTCCGGTGACAGCATAAAGTGCAGAAAAGGACTTGGGTTGGTAAATCTGGTTAAACATGGTTTGGATTGTACGATGAAGTTCAATATCAAGCTGGGAAAGCGACTACCAAAGGCTGAACGAGTAAGGAATAGAAATTCTGGCGCTCTTGTTTACCGAGTTCTCTGTAAGTGAGAGCTCTCCAAATACCTCTTAGAACTCGCAACCAAGATTGGGTTCATCTAGGAAGCCAATGGAAGGCCATCCTTTCAGAAATTCTTCATCTGCAATGGTTCGTATGAAAATCAGCCTTTCCGGAAATTGAGCAACTTCAGAAGTTTATAATTTTATTTCACTAAAAATAAATAGGTGAGATAATTAGACAATAAATAGGTAATTGACTAATGGTCTTGTCAGCAATCATGAGCTCGTTAGGGGTTCGTTCTGCGAGGCTGATAAAAATTTCCACCTGTATTGAAATAAACGAAAAGAGATATAAGACGATGTTAGCCAATACCTTTGTGGGATGCGCTAGGCATTTTACTTCAGCGGGATATCATAAAGGCATTCTGAGTGCGTATAAGGCCTAAACAATGAGATGGCGCGGGCCTGCTAACGGACAAGTCAGTGTTTTTCCGAAATACGCCTGGTACTAATTCACCGACCCCAGAGAGATGGACGACTTGGCTTACCTGGAAAACACGAACAGAAGAGAACCACAATTCGAGGTGTACGGGACAGCAGCATCCCATCCGACTGCACTACATAACATGTGTCCCGAAATGTAGTAACCGATAGTGTACAACTGAGATCCGAAATTCCGAAATATTTGACCTCACAAAGCAAAGCAAACTTGTCGCAATGCTTCGCTATCCATGCCCGCTAGAAGTGCCGCTCAGCAAATATGCTTGATTTAACAACAAAAAAACGCTAACACACCGCCGTTCATTGGGACAAAATGGAAATGACGCGTTGTGGCGTTCTCTAAAGGAATAAAAACAATAGGTTGATAAGCAGATAGAAACTATTCTAACTACTCAAAACTTTTTCCCTAGTTTTCCCTCGCAACGAGTACGACTAGCGGTGTAAATTTATTGGATTATCTAGAACAGCCCACCTGATCAACGACCAGAATGCCCCGCTATAAAGCTTGATAGGTTTTCATCAGGCACGTTTTGCTTATGCAGTCCTCACAAAGCGTCTTGTGCTTGTGAACCATGTCACCTGCATGGACAATGATGTCGTTCAAGGAGCTGCTGATCATTACTATTGAAATTCCCCGTTTTGTTTATTTTTCAGTGAGGGCTGGCAAGAGCATGAAATTTCGTGAACGCTTACAATTCTTCGTACTGAAAGGCACCGAAATCTATACTAACGATAAGGTAAGGAACTGTAGCATTCTTATGTAAAAGCAGAAGGAAGACGCGGAATGTTTGAGAAAATAAAAGCGCAGGATTAATTGAAGGCCAGATTAGGATAGGCTATTGACAGACATTGCTTCTTTGGATGCAGTTACAAACATCGTAATATGGGGCTGTAATTTCTTCACAAGATTCTTTATGAGGTGGTTATAGTTGCATTTGCAAATAATTCGACTGTCTCACGTTGTTCAGCGTGGATTTCAAAAAATTGTCTCTAGTTTTACACGGCGTACCAACAATTCATGATGTTTCTAAGTAAATAATAATTGAACGCCTGGTCTCAAATTAGAAGTGCGCAAAAATCTTCTCGAACTGAAGAGTACTTCATGAACAAATATGAGGCCTCTATTTAATATGAAAGATAAGCGAAAATATCAATGATGATCAATTCCTGCTTGGGATGAGCAACGGCTTCAACATATACAGGATATGGCGAAGGCCATTAAAAGCGTACAAGACCATTTGAAGCGGACACGGTCTGGGCGGAACTCGAACCAAGAACCACGATTCGGGATGCTCGCAAGAAACGGCGTTTTCTCTGGCAACGGTACAACTAGATTCTTTAGAGTTCAAAATCCTAACAAGTATCGCCTCTGCGTTATTCAGTTACCAATGTTTTGAAAGCGAAGACATTAAAAAAGGGGGAATGGAGATGGACGTACAACAAAAGCACCAGCGGAAGCCCTTGCTTGAGGTAGACTAGGAGCATAGAAGACTACCCATCCAGGCAGCGACGGGAGACTGAAGTAAGGCTTCAACTACGCGCGTTATTTAAAGCATTCCTTCCTGCTGACTTTGTAGTTCGCTGGATAAAACCAGAATGCCTCAAGGGCTGCTACAAGAAAGTCAGTTTGGTGAAAAGGCACAATGTAGCTTCAGGATAAAGGCTAAAAGCGGCTTTCTCAGACATACCTCAGCCACCCGAGCGGTACGGATCCAGTTCGTCATGGGATAATCGGATGCTCGCGTCTCCCACGCTTCGCTTCTTCATTACCTCGCTTTTTCGAGAGTTTCTTGAGGCGCTGGAATCCGTTCTGAGCGTCCATTAGCGTAGGGTCTGATGACGCATTTTTCACGCAGTAATTTCATCGATGCTTACTACGGTCAACGTCGTCCCTAATCCGCTTTGGACAAAATGATATTCACCGCAAATCAAATATGTGGTGTCTGACGTCACGCCGTCGTTATAAGTCAGAATCTAAATCTAATCGAACACTCGTCGAAGAAATCGTCTTAAAGACGCAGGCGCTTAAAGCGCTTTGATTTTCTTAGCATTTCTTGTTCAAGCTCATTCATGGGACAAGAACGAAGTTATGAACGAAAACAGTAGCTTGTGATTCACATGAAAGAGACAACCGAAAACGCATATGATGAGAGAAAAAGAAGAGGAAAGAAAACAATCTCTAAAAAATAAGCAATAAATGAGCACAGCGAGAATCTCGTTTTAGTCATTTTTTATTTCAATCCCTTCCTACGTTGTGGCGAGCCGCTACAAAGAAAGTGCAGGCAATAGCGCTCTCTCCTTGTTTGGGGTTCTGAGATCGGTGTAACAACTAGAAGAAAAAGCAGCCTTCAGTGGAGAAGGCGTCGGCAACAAATCAAACCGGGTAAATCTCGAGGGAAAAAACGGGGAGTCATCGTTTATCATCGTCGTAAAAAGGCGCATCGGAGCTCGCAGCCTTGCACCTGCAGTGGTGACGTGAGGAGGTGAAACCCATCCCCGCTCTGGTTCCGATGTAGTCCGCCGAATGAGGTTGTTTTGAGGAGCGAGACATGGTAGCGAAGACTATTTTGTCTCAAGGAGTGCCAGTAAGAGGTGGGAGGAGCCGTAAATGAGCAGAGCATGCGCGGCAGGGAATGGCGGTGGAAGATGATAAGTAGAGGAATCAGACTGCGGCAGAAGGCGGACCGGGTGTCTGGAAAAGAGCGCCGGCACACAAGCAAGTTCTATTTTCGGTAGCTGAAAAACATCACCGAAAAAGCGAGACAGCTGCAGTCTGAGGTACAGAACATTGAGGGCTGTCCCATTCCCTATGGCTGTAAAAAGGGATAGGTGCAAGCTTGTGATGAGCAAAAAAGCCTGAATGGCGGAGGAAAGAAATGTGATCAACTACTCAAAAACAAATTAGTGAAAGTTGAGCCCAATTAAGAGACACGACCGGAGAGAAAGTTGAAAACACACGAGTAGCATATGACGTTGAGGAAAGCTTGAAACGATGAGAAGGCACGTTCGGCACAAATCCTGTTCCTGGAAACATAGCTGCTACTTACGAAGAGAGAGGCAGACAGCGTCTTCAGGGAAAATCTGTGATGTCTGCGTCAGTTCTGAAGACTCGGCGTTCACCTTTGTAAGCAGTGGAGTATTTATAGTGCTACCGTATAGCATCCTGTTTATACTCATGATGAGATCTGAATAGGTATGGGCGTACTATACGGCACATTACCTATTGCGGCATGTACATCGACCAAACGAGTGGAGTCGGTACAAATGGAACATACAGTTAACACGGAGGTCTGATATTCTCATGCTAGCGCTTCATCTACATCTACACTCTGTCTATATTTCTTTGGAAACATTTAGACATTTATTCTGTTTACGTCCATAGAAAACGGAAGGAAACCACGAAAACTTGAAAACAGTAGCTCCCGTTTTCTCTTACTTGAATCCTCGGCATTGTAAATTGTTGTTAGTGGTGTATTGTGTCACATGAGGTTTTTAGGTGGATTCCTTTATTCATCAGGGCCCGATTTTTCGATGTTCCTTCGTCTTCAGAGATTAAACATGGTGTTGCAGTTCAAATTTGCACTCTGCCAATAACGCAGGTCTCCGATATGCACTGCCAATAACGCAGGTCTCCGATATGCACTCATAGAGAACATTTTGGGCCACCTGCCGCTTGATGTTGTCCTGGAAATGCTCATCAAGACAATATCTTCCAGCAGCTGTGCAGTAGCAAGAACTCTTTCAATGTCGGCATTTTCAAGCAATGTCGTCTCCCTTCTCTGTTGCAAGTCTGAACGTACTCGCTGCAGGTAGAGTTCTCACCGCTTTGGAAAGTACACATTTTCTTCCTCACGCTGCGCTTCAGAGATCTGGTTGGTGCATGCATATGTAAAGATACAAGAAGGTCGCAAGAGGGGAAACTCTTGCGACCTTCTTTTACATGATTTCAAGTCTTTAACATCAAAAACTCCACTCGTCCAGAACAGTCATTCGAAGTCGACAACGACCGACTGTAACGACTGGTTGAAACGGATCCACTACAAACAACGCGAAAACTGGTCAAGCTTCAGGAGTTCACTTTAGTCCCGTCGGAGATCACCTGCGACAACTGCGTGAGCTGCACAAGTCGACAGAATGGGTTCCCCATGACCTGATGGAGCGTAATTGCCATCAATGTTCGGAGTTGCCTATTGAATCGCTGTCTACAAACGCACAGAAAAGTGAGGGATTCCATCGTCACAGGGGATGAGAAGTGGAGTTAGTAGGTCAACATCAAGCGTTCCAAACTTTTAAAGATTGGCCGCCAAAACCAGGGAGAAGTGGTGGGACCACACACTGTAAGACACTCACAGACTCTCGTCCACAGATTCTGAGGAAGACGCGCCAGAAGCTTCTCGACTTCAAATGAAAGGAGTTGCCGAACTTGCTGAAGGGCAAGTTAGATCTTGTTGAAACAGGGCTCCACTTTTGTCTTTTCCTAATGTGGAGCAAGGAAAAACGATCAGTATTGAAGTTGATATGAAAGATTGTTTGAAGACATTCTTCTAGTGAAGGTCAGAATTTTTTCACCGAAGGCATCAGACGACTGCTTCAAAAATGCGGCACAGTGATATAATATAACTGCGGTTACTTTATCTCGTAATGTGAATAGAAACTGGAGGTTCGAAAAGCGCGAGAACTTGTAATACGAGCTTACACAAGAATGCACTTCAATATTCAGAATTTGCAAGAAGGTGTTTCAAGATTGTACCGTTGTAAAAATATCTGCATTTTCGCCGAAAAACAAGGTTGTGTATTTGATATAAAGAACAAGGTGTCGACTGACCTAAAGCCAGATCTGACGACGGGTAGCGATTCGCCCGACAGTTGGTATAACTGATACCATTTTTTCTAAAGCCTGCAAACTAGCTAATACAATCACAGGATTCAGTCTCAAACTGTCAACTTTGAGCAGCAACTTTCCGAGGTATTTTTAGAGATAAGCTCGCAGAGCTGTCTGTGACGTCCCTTCTCAGGTTATCATAGTAGAGTGGGACAAACGAGGCAAAAGAGTAAGATAAGCGCCCATAGCTGCACTTAGAATAGCGGTATTGAACCCTTTGAAGAACTTTGGCATGAACACTGTAGAGAAGCTTTTTCAAAATTTCACGCAAATACGGTTGAAAATCCCCAACGGGGGGCTTCATGAAAATTCCTTGACGTTTTTTATAGGATAAAGTGGTGGAAATAAGTATGCTAAGGTAGACATCTACTACACGTATCAGTCTGGACGGGCCATGGGCAGACTCAAGCTTTTGATACACAGATTTTCAAGGGCATCAAACCATTGCTTGCGGAGGACCAAAACTTTTTGAGGAGGCCTATTCCTTTTTTGGTATAATTGCTGTCTTTTGGAGTGATGTTGTAGTCGTTCTTATTTTGTTTACGGGCATCGGCACCTTCTTTAGGTCATACTTAGCTTCTGTAATGTTCATGTTCTGTGACATCTTTCCCTTGTTGTTTCATCTTATATGTTGTTCGCTTTGTAATATCTGCCCTACAAATAAATATTTAATAATAAATAATATTACGAATAATACGAAAAATGTCCTCTGTGATTAAAGTTAATAATATATATTATTAACTTTAATCACAGAGGACATTTTTCGTAGAGCAGGCTAGAAATCAGAGCAGCTTCCTTACCCTTACAAATAGCACAACATGCAAAAATTCGGAGTGAAAGGCTGGCAGCACGGGTGAATAGAGAGTGAGATAAGGCGCAACCTCAACTCGTAGCACATGCACTTTTGAGTCGATACTTCTTTCCATTCCACTGATTAAAGTTGCGAAGAAATCTCAATACGTGTCTGCCGGCACAGCGCTTCCGACGGAACGGCCTGTAATAAATTTGGTGCTCAACTCTCCTACATACAATACCGCATCGTATACCTCCTATGTACCGCAGCGCAGGAAGTGTGAATACTGTACATAGGCGATATACGACATGTGGAGTGCCGCGGTAGGTCGCAAGGGCAGCGAGCGGCCCGCCGCCGTGTCCGCACTCGGGCCGAGGCGCAGCCCCAAAGTTGTTTCGGCGGCCGAAGAGGTGAAAATGGTTTTCAGTTTGAATTCGGACAATATTACATCTGTGGAAAGCTCGCAGCGAGCTGAGAAATGCTGTTCAGTTGATTTTTCGAATAAACTCATCCATAAGGAGGTAAGCGACCGAAACCAAATTTTCTGTTGTTTCGTCAAACTTTGGCCGCATAGAAATCTACTTTGAACGGCCAAGATCTTTTCGTTCTTCTTAGATTTAAATGTGCTTGTGGTCTACTGTAGACCACAAAAAACACGGCTTTCGTACGTATCCTGTACAGGAGCAACCGGAGTTCAAAAATAGGAGGAATCCTACGCCGCATATTGAGATTGGACCAATCCCTTGTTGGAAAAAAGAAAATCTAGGCATTTCTGTCCATTTCTCAAAGCCATTTTGCACGTTTTATAAAGATCATCGTTCCCACAATGGAATAGTAGAATACTGTCTTCTGTAGCAGGCTACTAGTTGGGTAATTCTTAACTGAATCTTAGCTTTCCGCGCGTTTGCGCTTATCTGAAATCGGGCCTGTGTTATTCAAACTTGGCACTATTTAGTACCACAATGACGCTCGATGCGTAACAAATACAGATCTTCTGAAACAATAGAGGATTTCTGAATCTGAATCTCATCAACGAAAAGCCTTAAGGACATGCCACTGGGGATCTTGGAGGGGTCGCAAATCAATTAACGGAGCCGAGGAAGCAAAAGCTTCATAACTAGGTCACTGCGCAATCGTTTTAGTTGACATTTAGATAGCTGGATAGAAAATGAGACGGGGCTTCTAATGGTGTTATTTAGATTTTGAACAGATAACTTTGAAAAGAGTTATGGCAAAGCGTGCTTTTTGCAAAGAATTTGAGCGGTATTGTAGTGTCCACTTATCTATCTAATCCCCTTGCAAAGAGAGCGGCATTAGTGAGCAAGGGCGTCTTTCCTCGAAACCGAGTCTTACACTCAGAGGCACATTACGCCACTTTGCAGTTGCCCTTTATCCGCTACTGTGGCGAAAATGAAGGCTTGAAGTAGTGCACATGTCGCCCTTTACGTCAAGTACAAAGTCGCGCATCATGCCTCGACGGCTTTATACTGTGAATTTCAAAGTCAAGGGTTATTCTTGGTGCGGTTTCCTCAGAAAAAAAGTGTGGATATATATTTCAAATGGCCGTGTCACAAATTCCCATGTGGCTGTATATGAATTGGAGAATCCTGAAAATCCTGGAAATCCCTCATTTTGAACGCAATCCTAAGAAATTATATATTTCGCTGGGATAAGAACAGTGGATAGCCTAGGACAGAAATAGGGCAAAGTAAACCGCTACGCTGGAAATTAGGTCAATTTTCTGGGTACTTCGCCACACTTTCGATGCATGAAGTTCAGGCTCTAACAGGCATGATGGATAACACGGTTCGGTGGAAGCCTAACCTGTGAGTTTCATGGTCGGCTTCGAAGGGGCCATAGAAGCGGCATCGAAACGACAAGCACTGCGGTGTGAGTGCGACTGGGTGGTGGCTCGACATCTCATAGATGAGATGGGACGAGTAGAATTGGAATAATTAGAGGACAGAGGGCAACGTGCTGTCTCATCGCTTCAGACCGCTAAACATTTTGTTTCCACATGGGCGAGAAGGAAAATCGTTGTCTTATATTGGAACCCTTCTTGTCCGACGAAACGAATCAAAAATCGGTCATCCCTTCAACTGCAACATTTACCAAGAAATCCCGCACCATCACTGTGAATAAGCTTTCTTGGGCACTTGAACGTCAGAGCTCTCGGATGAAAGATAAGAAACGGCTCTAATCAGACTCTGATTGGCTCCTCGTGCCTCCTTATCAACGTCCTGTAATGTGCTGTGTTGTAGAGGCGTTTGTTCAGCCTGGGTAGTATTTCACACGTGGTAAAATCGCGACGAATAAATGAGTAAATAGAGCCATATGCAGATAACGCGGTGGAAGATTGAATGCGTATGTGAACTATCCAGACTCCGGTTGGCTAGCTGATGGAAAAGGCAATGTTTTATCCCACCGAGTCAAAGCTAGCAGTAATTCCTCGACATGTGCCTGTTGCAACACGTGGTTAATCTGGCCAGAATCCCACCAATGCATCGATTCAGTGCTTTCGACAATCTGCGCTTCCTTTGGCTGCGCTACCATGTAACCAGCTGGGAGCTAGTATAGCATGAATATTCAAGAACATGAATTTTCAAGAGTTGTCGAGAACACGAGGGATATCACACATTTCGAATGCTCACGGAAGTCTTTAGTGCGTAGGGATGCGTTCAACCAAGGACATGCTTTCCTCAGTGAGTTCACCTTCCTCAGTGTTCTATAATACTGCCCGAGTGTTGTGCAGTGGCTGAAATCGGGAGGAATTGAATCGAATGAATTGAATGAAATGAATGAAAAACCTGCTGCTATATCGCCTCGGGCTACTGCGCTGCAAAGCAACAGAATGACTTGACGCTTTTAGCTTTAACGAAACGCGATAACTAGAGCAAGAGCTTATTATTTTTTAGGCACCTCATTAAAGCACCGGTACAGAATTGCGCCGGTTCAAAAAAAGTCGCGTAAAAATATCGTGGGTATCTGTCTTCAATATCTCACTGTCGAAGCTTGTCTGCCGGAAAGCATGTGCAGTTTTGGCCCCTCAAGTTAAAACAATAACACTCCCCTCAAATTTAAATGTGACAATAAAGATAGCAGTAGCGCAGCAGGAGTGGCTGTAGCGTGCATCCCGAATCAAGGGTGTTGGTTCAGGTCCTTCCCATGAGAAACAGTCTTCCACTCCAGGGATGTGCGTAAATGGAATCCGAAATTTCGTAAATCGTAAATCGTAATTACGAAAAAATCGCCGTAAATCGTAAATCGTAAACCGTAAATCGTGAGAGGTGCCTGACTTATAACACATTTAATTTCCTTGTTTTTTCCATTATGTTGAACCTAATCGAAGCTACGTTTTGTTGGGAGATTTTCTGCTCGAGCTGGGCACTTTTCTAATTAAGATGGAAGCCATTAAAATCAACTTCTTCTTCTTCTTCTTCTTCTTCTCCTTCTTCAGCGTTTGTCCCGCTTCGTGGCGGGGTCCGCTATTCTGGTGTCATGACGCCACCTTTCCCGATCCAGCGCTAGATCGGGGTGGACACCAGCTACTTTCAAGTCCGTATGTAACGTATCAGCCCAGCGCTGCTTCGGGCGCCCTCTAGGCCGCTTTCCTACCACCTCGAAGTTAAGGCCTATCTTGCGGACGCTGTCTTCTTCTCCACGCAGAACGTGGCCGTACCATCGTAAGCGAGCTTCGCGCATCTTGTCAGTTATCGGCGCGACACCGAACTTCTGCCGAATAGTATCGTTTCGGATGCGGTCCATGCGCGTGACTCCTGCCGTCCAGCGCAGCATCTTCGTCTCCATGACGCTGAGGCGCGTTTCAACTTCCTTGGTCGCTGGCCAACACTCAGCGCCGTACATTGCTACCGGCCGGACGACTGCTCTGTAGATCTTCGACTTAAAGCGCTCTGGTATCTTCTTGTCGCAGAGCACGCCAGTCAACGAGCGCCACTTGGACCAAGCTGCACTCACGCGTGAATTCACTTCGACCATCAGTTTGCCGTCAGACCCTACTGGTGATCCCAGGTACTTAAGGTACTTAAAGACCGCAGTGCGTGGAAGCTCGATGCCGTTAACCTTGATGGAGCTGGACTCGGTAACGTCCGTCGTTAAATACTCGGTCTTCTTCACGTTCAATCTGAGTCCAAACCGCTCCAAGCGATCACACCAAGCTTGCAACTCTCGCTCGAGTTCTCCTTTATCTTCGCTAGCGAGCATCACGTCATCGGCATAAAGCAACGTCCAAGGGACGGGCTTCTGAAGATCTCGTGTGATGGCATCCATGACGAAAACAAAGAGGAGTGGGGAAAGCGCAGAACCCTGGTGTACTCCGACAGAGATGGGAAACTCCATCGAGGTCCCAGCTGCAGCTTGAACTCGACTCTTTGGACAAGAGTAGAGAATTCGCACCCACTCTATGAGCTCTTCAGGAACTCCATGTTGTCGCAGGGCGTACCATATCACTTCACGCGGTACGCGGTCAAAGGCCTTCTCCAAGTCGAGAAAGGCGATATGCACTGCCTTCTGTTTCTCGCGATGTTTCTCTATCAGGAGGCGAGTGGCGTGTATGGCATCAACGGTGCCACAACCAGCCACGAAGCCGCACTGATTGCTGGACAACTGGACGATGTCCCGAATTCGTCCATCGACAATTCGCTCAAAGATCTTCATGCTGTGCGGAAGCAAGCGAATCGGACGGTAATTGGAGCAGTCTGCAGGACTGCCCTTCTTCTTCCAAATTGGAATCGTCGTACTTTGACGCCAACACTCAGGCACTTTCTTCTCCGCCACAACCTGATTAAAGAACTTCGCCAACCACTCAGCAGGGTACCAGTACTTGGACTTCCATAAATCAGCTGCCACGTCATCGGGCCCAGTCGCTTTGCCTGGCCTCATCTTCTTCAAAGCCGCTTCAGTCTCCTCCACGGTGATCTTCTGAACGGGGCCGTGGGTTGGAGCCGTGGAAGGGATGGCTGGATGAGGAAATTCTACTGTAGAGATTTCCTCAAAGTAGTCGCGCCATCGCTTCAATGCCTTCTTGCGGTCCGTAAGAAGATGGCCGTTCTCATCATTGATGCCGAAAAACTTCTCAATATCCTCGGTCTGCCGATGGCGATTCTTAGCAAGCCGGTACAGATACCGCTCGCCATCGCGTGACTCGAGCTTCTCGTTGACATCTCCATAATGAGTGGCTTTTGCAACAGCCACGGCCTTCTTTGCAGCTTTCCTCGCTTCTTGGTACATCCGCCAGTTATCGGCCGTCTTCTCGCCGAGAAACACGTGATAAAGCGACTTCTTCTCTCGCACTTTTGCTTTCACGTTATCTGTCCACAGCCATGCCTGCTTGTCGACCTTCCGTCGCTCAGGCTTCGTAATGCCGAGTTCCGACTGTGCAGCTTGACGAATCGCGTCGGTCGTTTTCTTCCAAGTTTCGTCGGCAGTCGTGACTGTCGGTAACCGCACGCGAGAAATCACAGCTGCTTCCTTCTCTCTCATTCGCCACCACTTGATTCTTGCAGCACCACATCGCTCGACCTGCTTCAGCCTCGGAGGGACAATCTTCAGAGTGCAGATCAGCGGTCGGTGCTGTGGGGCGACCGTCTCATACGGCACGATCTTCGCGTCTGTGACAAGACTCCGGTCGCGATCTCTCACAAGGACAAAGTCTATCTGAGACTTGGAGCTCCCACTGTAGTATGAGATAAGGTGCGAGTCGCGTTTTCGGAAGACGGTGTTCACAATGGTGAGGCTATGCGATTCCGCATACTCAAGAATGCGCTCACCATCGGCGTTACGTGATCCGTATCCGAAACCACCATGACAGCTGTACTCGTCTTTCGTAGCACCTACGTGCCCATTAAGGTCACCAGCGACTATGATGACATCTTTCGACGGTACCTCTGCTGTCTTCTCATCCAGCAGGTTCCAAAACTCATCCTTGGCTTGATCGGAGCAGCCAGTCTGCGGAGCATACGCAGAGAAGAAGTGATAGAGTCGCTCATTACCGGCGACAACGATCTTCATCAATCGATCGTCAAAGCGCTCAACGCTTACAATCGAGTCACGAAATCGTTCGGAGACGATTATTCCGACACCACTGGTGGTCCTGGGACTTCCACATAGAACGGCCTTGAAGCCACGTCCTATGTCCCTTGACTTGCGGCAGGACCACCTCGTCTCCTGCACCGCACAGAAATCAACTCTTCTACGCTCCAGTGCTTCAACCAACTCGCACGAGCGGCCCGTCAACGTACCCACATTCAGCGTTGCCACGCGGGTCCTGCTTACGTTACGGGACTTTCGGACTAGCTCAGTTGCCCCCCGATGCCGTCCTCGCATCAGGGACCCTCGCATACTTCTCACACTCGCCGGGCTCTGCGAGTGCGCGTCGGCTCCCGCGGACGCCGTAGCATTATCACGAAAAACTTGCAATGTCATGAACCATGTGATGTGACATGGGTGTTCGTAGGCCGGCCTGTCACAAGGGCCTGTCGCCTGCAATCGAATGTCCGTGTTCGGCTTAGCTCGCAGAGCGGGCAGTTTCCAGTGGCACCACGTGGAGGAACGGACATCGCCACCCATTAAAATCAACTAGCACCTTTCAAATCAAGCTGGACAAGTTTTTGGAGGACCAAAAACCGCTTGTTCAAAAACGCTATCTTAAAAGGCGCCTATACAGGGTGAAAAAATAAAAAGCTTACACTGCTTGGACGATCAAAAATGTTCATCATTCTACTAGCCATTGGCTTGCATATAAAACTATGACTTTGTAGAAACAACCGCAACAACTCCGAATAAATCAACAAAAACCATTCTATCCAAAAACAAAAAAATAATTTGATCGCTGGCCAACTCGACGAAAACAGTATTTGCACAAATAATCCAACAAGCATCCCCTACTGAGTGAGCGCATGGCACATTTCTATGGTATGACACACCTAAAGTTCTAAGCCTTCCCATGTCTTGAATTGTACCCAACACATTTTTGTAGCAGACGGGAAGGAATTGTGTGACGATTGACAGAGTCTGATCACATTTTTGGACACTCATCATAGTCGGATTTTTGACTCGAAATTATAAAAGAAGATATTTTTGTGGCATTATTTAGGAGTAAAGTAGAGAAGAAAGGTGCAGTTTGAATTGTTAGTGGTTTAACTGATTCGTACAAGGTGTATTTTAAACGTATAGGGGAACACATGGTAGGGAAGTCGGAGGAGGATGGCTATTGCATGCTCCAGAATAGGAGTTCTTGATTACAGTCCTACCACGGGCAGTCAAGTTTTCCATACCTGCTGGGTTGTAAATTGGTACCTGAATTGTCTGGGAAGGATAAAGCACTGACCTCTACATCGGCGGCAACCGTAATTCATTCTATAAGGCAAACCCACGCTCAAATAACCTCTACCATATCCCACAGAGGTAGAAAGAATGGATGGCGCATCTCAAACAGGGACTGGTTAACGTCGTGCTTTGTCCTTTATCATTTTTGAAGGCAGCCACAACTTCTGGAATGTTCGACGATACCAGGTAATTACTTTCGGCATTTACTTCGCTCGCAAGTTTGTCTGCACTTGTCAAATTTCGGAAACTCCAAAATATTGCATTACTAATTAATGACTGCTTGTATTCGCCAGTCCTGCTCTCCACTACCTCTGTAACAAACGCTATCGTATCTTTTGCCCAGTCTTTAGCATTCTGAACGGATCGCATAGGGCGAACACAATAGCCTCAATCAAACCACTGAAAACGAGACCAAAAGTGCCAAACTTTTTCATTTTCGTCATGAAAATGTCAGACGTTTTGCTTAAGTTGCACCTTAAATGTGAATACACTCCGCGTCATGACGTGCAGTGATAATCAGATTGAAACATGATTGTTTTACTCTTTCCAACAGTTTAGGTGTTACTCCACAGCCTCCAATGAAGTCCAATATTCCTTGACGGCTTTGCATGACTTCTACTCGTGTGCATTGGAAAGAGTCGTCTATGTGGTGAACAAGTGAAAAAGTTACAAGTTGACGAGGCGGTGGTTGCAGCATAGAACATGGTTCAGCAAGTGATCATCTCCATTCCAGTGCCATGATTATTTTCATGTTTTCCTGTGAACTGGAACGAAATGCTTTCAGGCCATTCGAATGTGAGATGTTGTGCTAGAGTGCGAGCAGAAAATTAGGCTAGCCCAGTTCCATTGCCAGGATTTAACTAAAGCGACCTATCCACAATGCCGCGCTTTTCTGTCACAGCGCCACAGCAGAACATAAAAAAGTAAACAGGTAATAGCAACGAGCTATGAGGAAAGTCTTTAAAAGTGGGTACATCGTCATAATCCGAATTATATCACGTTATGTGTACGTTTCGCATCCGTGGACCGAAGATCACGTTTACGAAAATTTACGATTTACGACCCAAAATGTCGTAAATCGTAAATCGTAAAAAATTTGCCAAAAATCACCGTAAATCGTAAAATCGTAAATCGTAAATGGTAATTACGCACACCCCTGTTCCACTCCACTCCGTGGTTGGTGAGTTGGTTACACAGGACACGCATTCAGATTGCCTTTAAACTTTCAAACCACTGCACTGAACTGACTCATGTGCCTTCTTTCTTCGAAAATATACGTCATTCGGATCTTTCTGCCTCAAAAATGTTTCCGGCGCCCATCTGTATTTCTATTCCAAGTGCTCGCAGGGTGAAGGACTTCCGCAACTCTCAGCTCATGCAAGTTTTATGCAGAGAACTTCGCTATGCGCTGTCCGACGTTCTCGCGCTTAGGTATCATTACTTTTCCGCTATCCACGAAAGCACACTCCTTCGAAATTTCCGCGTATTTCGTCATCATATCGTTGCACATAAACGAATGAATAGCGGGCTTGCTGGATTTTCAGCAAACACGATCCTTCGACGGCTATACGGGCTTTGCGATGCTTCGTGGTGAGTGCGTACTCCTCATTCAACTATTATCAACCATCACTGTCTATATAGCACCTAAATATGTTCGCGTTGATACCCTCATCCTGAAGGTTCCTTCTTATTCTCATGCAAAACCAAATCCATTTGCAACGCTTCTTTACCAGTAATGAAGCCTCGTTATGCGCTGATAAATTTCTTCTCAATCCGTGAAGTCCATTGAGGATGCCCTGAACTTTTAAGGCGAATCACCAAAAAAAAGCAATGTGAACCATAATGAGCATGTGCATGCCCGTTACAAGTGAAGTCTTGCCCTTCGTATTACACTGCGACCTGTAGATCAACCAGAGTTACTCGGCGTGCAGGTACAGGACTTTTAGTTGTACCCTAGGCTGTACACTGGTTTCACTCTCACCTTCTGGTCTACTAACAGAAGACGATCGCGCTCTAGCAATACTGATGGTAATATGCGTGAAGTTGTCTCGGTCTCCAAGGCTTTTTACGTTTGCGGTCGCAGTATTATTAAAGAACCGATAGAGCTGCTAAGGCGCATGGTGGTGTAAATTTGACGTCAGAAACTTCACACCACATTCAGGCCTCTGAAGGCGATGAACTATCGAAATATAAGGGAGAAATAAAGCTCCACTCAAAGCCGCATGTTGGCGCGTTATTGGCATTAACTATGTGATTTATTTTCTGCTCTACTATAGGCCATGCTTGGTGAGAGTAGTCTTCCCAGGCTTGACCTTTTCTTTTTTGCAATTACACACTTTACATCTTATCTCCACTTCTCCATTGCTTGGCCCTACTAAGCGCAGTATTTCACTGGAGCTTTTTATCCAAATGAGCACAATAGTTTTCACTCGACTTCTATTCCGCATATCGGGAGCATTTCGAGACCTCATTTCAATTCAAATTCATGGGGCACAGTCGAAGGAGGCGCTGGTCGTCGTGTGAAGCCCGAATATGGATTCATCGCTTCGAATCCCGCCCAGGCCAACAAAGCCTTTCACCCTCAGTGAACTGCTATCAGACTTGGTGGAACATTACTTCTCGTGACGCATTCATCCTAACCGGTTCCATGCTGATATAAGTAGTGTGCTATTAAGCCACGAGGATATCGTGGATGTTAGGTGCGAATAACGGGCTCCGTTATAGTAAGGCGCAGTATCGGGGGAAGGTCCTTCCGCCAGGCGCAATAATTTTGATCGCAACTAAACATCCGTTCAGCAGCAGAAAGGCCAAACAGGCAGTTCGCCACATGTAATTTTTCACAGGTTGTGCAGAAAGGTATCAGGCGGAAAGAGAGACAAACTGTCTTTGCGTCACATTGCAAATAAAGATATTTCTGCGAGTGTTTTAGACGCAGGATGTAGTATTCTACAATATGCAAGGTGAAAAGGGAATAAGATTTGATTAGGTTAGATCGCCCGCAATTCCAACAATTTTAAGGTGCCTTGGACACAAACGTTCTTCACAATGAAGGACCGGTAAGAGACCTAGTTCAGAATCTCTGCGTCTTTCACATAAAATTACTTCCTGAGGGAATGCAAACTTTAGAGACGATTTTTTTGTTGAAAAAGCTGAAAATAATCTCCACCAAAAATTTCTTTCTTCAGAAGGGGATGCAGCAAGCAAATGTTACCCAACATGTTGATGTGACTTCTCGATGAAAACTCTAAGAAATAGGCTACCTTGGCGCAAGCTGCAGATGAGTCGAAGCATTGCTGGCACGCAGGTGAGGGAAATAGTTAAAGAAGTGTTATTCCCATACAGAATATGGCTCCCAGATCTGAAGCTTTGCTATCAATAAAGTTTAAATAGAATTGAAATGGTCTAATGCTCCAGCAGACTCTTAATAAAATTCATTGCTAGGTATTTTCACCTCAACATCCCTTGTTTTACTAACGTGTTTTTAACGGTCTAGTATTTTGTTTCAAAATCACAAAAGGAGTGATAAAGCTTTGGCTTGACCTGCGCTGGACCTTCAGGTTCTAAAGCATACGACATTTTTCTCCTCCATGATGCGGAATGGGCGCAGACGCTATCTTCCGGAGTAACCGACCTACCAACAGTTCAGTACTTGAAATGAAAAAACAAAACTGAACAAAACAAAACTGAAAAAATGACCTATTCTCTCTTCTATCTATCACAAACAGTTGCGATCGTTGACAGTTTAATATAATATGGCCTCATCATTCTCTTGTTACACATGTTTCAAGAGATGGCTTCACTAACGTTAAATTGTTTGCGGGTCCTACCCTGGAGGGTAGGAGGTGGCTAATCACCGAGCCAAAATCTAGAGCAGGATTCTTCACGTACGAGAAACTCGTGAGGAGTAGCATTTTCTCTAACAGAAAAGAACCACTGTCTGAAATTGTCTCACCTTTCCTTTTGTTGCCTACTAGATGACCGATTGCCAGCGCTTAGCCGCTTTGCTTTATCCTTAAGAGTTCTTCTTATCCGTGCATACATTTTCTCTGTATGTTTGTTAAATCTTGGACTGCTTGCACTTGTTTCGGATTTTTTATAAGCGCACCTTAGCATTCACAATTAAATTAATTAATAGACAAACAAATACTGAACAAAAGCTGACGAGGTGTAAACGTCAGATTCACGTTTTTCAATTCCTTCTATGGACGCGCTATGCTACCTAGGGATATCGTGAATCTAAACTGAATCCGTTTTTAACTACACTGAATTTTGGGCGTGAATAATACTACACCACGCATTTGGCACCATATATTGGTACAGTTTAGAAGAAAACAGAAGGAATAAAAGAGCAAAGTACACTCCTATACGTGTGTCTCAATTTCGGGAGCTGACAATTTCCAGTGATATTCATCCAAGTCGATGACCGTGCATGCTGAAGCACGTGAACATACAATAACTGGAGTAGTAACTGAAAGGGAATAGCGACTCGAGAAGCTGCTGTCTTTAAGCACTCGCTTAAATCATGTACGAACTTGGTTTCGTTTTTTGGCGTCCACTTGTTTCTAGGTGGAGGTTGACATACCTTTCGAAGTCGCCTTCTAATACAAAACATAACATTGTAAGAAACAGATCTTTGAGCATTTCCTCTTGCTGAAAATGGTTGAGAAACTAGAATTGTGGATGACGTTGGAGTACGGGAACGAGTTTCGCGGACAAAATTGCCCAGCTGTTATTCGGACGCGTCGACCACGACACGAACTCCCACTTGATCAAAAAAGAACCGAGGTTTTCCCGAAATAAGACGTCCAGGTGAAAGAAGCCAGCTGCTCTGAATCTATGTAGTAAAGCAAGCATGACAAAAATTGAAGACGTATGTGTTCAAAATGAATGAAAAATCAACATGGGATGCGAGCAATGATAACCCAGTGAAACACTAAAAATTGCTTAAATTTGTGAACACTATGACGCTTTAAACCCTCCCACTTTTTAAAGTTGAATATAATACAATAATAAAATACACTTCCTAAACTTTAGCTGAGTGCTACTTTTGCAGAGCGCTTAGTTTTTTGCTGGATTATCAACGAAGGCAAAGAGCTTTCTTTGGACTTCACAAAGGTCGGCGATTTGGAAGTCAAAGAAGAATTCTTAAGCGGTCCATGCGCAATAGCTCATGTAAGCTGCACAGCCTTCAATTTTGGGCTAAAAATGCGCGAAGCTCGCATGCGATGATTCGGCCAGATTCTTCAAAGGAAGGTAGACAGTGTCAGCAAAGTAGACCTCGAGTTGGAAGCGTCTGGGCAACGGCCTAGAAGGCACGAAGCAGCGTTTAGCTGAAACGTTACACAAGGAAATGAAATTGGCTGATGTCCGCAAGAGTCAAGGATCAGGAAATGTGGTGTCACCAGAAGAACGGACCCCGCAGCGAAGCGGGACAAACACTGAAGAACAAGAATAAATTCGAAGCAAGCCCAATACTGAGACAGAGGACCGAAAAAATATTTTAGAACTCAAAGTGGTATAGAAGTTCAAATCAGTTTCTTTAAGCCTCAAGTGGCTGGTATCGAGGTTGTAAGCTGTCACAACGATGTTTTGTTGCGAGTTTATTTGTATAGAAGCTTCCACACCTTGCGGTATCAAGAGTAAGTGCAACCCAAGTTGCTGCGGAACAGCAAGCCAAAACAGTAGGCTTAGTCCGGTCCTGAGAACTACTGCATTGTTTTTCATAAAATCCTTAGGCAACACCTGTGCACTTAATACATAATCGTCATTTCTCATCTTTGCACAGCGACCGCTACTATCAGCCTGGAAGCAACAGCGCTCTTCACCCGAGCGAACAGCAGGCTCGAAGATTGATTAGGTGCACGATTTTGATGAACGTCCGCTGGAGCAGTCCTTTGGTATGAATTCAACACCTGCAGCACCAAATAGTGTACCCTGCCTAATGTCACAGAAGAATTGAACACTGTCTGCTTGGCTGGTTTTCTAGTCTGCTCATATGAGCGGAATTCTAGACTGCTTCTTAGGACATTTGCGTTAGAGTTTCTCTCCATTCCACGAAAGAACCAACTCTTTCTGATTGGAGGCGTTAGTGAGGCTGCACATCTCAACCATGATAGGTGATAGGTGTTCAATACACAACGAAACCAGTCAGCCGTGCATTTCCCTCCGCTGCAGTGACTTCGTGAGTTGAGCAGAACAAAAGCCTGAACTTCAGATTCACTAAAAGAGTTACAATTTTTGCACAATAGTGGTGGAAATGCTTCAAGCTATGAGAATCGGCCGAACATGCAGTATACTTCCAAATGTTAACTAAGCACTGGTGCGTGGTAACGCTAGCGGAGGAGACTCCGACGCCCCGAGTAGAACTTCTTGCTTCGAGTTCCACTTAGACAAACCTAGAATTCCGTCCCTCCAAGGACGGTTAATTGAGACGTTTTGGGAGGAGAAGAAGAGGAATCCTGTCTGGGAGAGATAAATCACTGACTTGCCCATTACACACACAACTGGCCTACAATGGTCATCTTCGTAGGCACTATGTAACACTTATTACTCAATTGTTTTTCCTAAATTGCGGTGCGTTATGACACCATTGCACCGTGGGCACGTTGGTCTGATTTTCTGTAGTGAGCATGTTACTTGTGGGTTAGCTGTCCTACCCTTCCTCTGGTTGTTTTCTCCCTTTGCTGCGCAGGCTCGTAAATGGTGGGATTTCTTCTCAATGCTCTCTATAGCTCCTTTCCGGTGCTTTCGCTACTTGTAAGTTGACTTCTGAGTTTTTCATACTCTTCTTTTTCTTGTCAATGTTTCGCGGCTTTATTACGATTATTGTTGGCGCATGCTTGTGGATGTATTGATAAATAAATAAATAATCGTACATAGGCTGCCCGCAGACAAGTGGGCCAAATACGTAGTGGAAATACCTCCATGATATCACGTAAAAGTACAATGCCTGGCACATACGCAAAGGATCGGCCAGCGCCAAACACCGCAGACAAGTGGGCCAAATACGTAGTGGAAATACCTCCATGATATCACGTAAAAGTACAATGCCTGGCACATACGCAAAGGATCGGCCAGCGCCAAACACTGTCCTTTATCCTTTAATCGACTGTGCAGCTATCATGGCAGATGCGTGTCGAAATCTACTTTTTCTACTGTTACAGTAGTCACGAATCCTGCCAACAGATACGACGCCTCCTTAAGAAGGACAGTTATCAGTTGATAGTCATAATGATAGTCATAAATGTTGACGTTTTTCTGGGATGCACATTGTACTCCCAAGAAGAGAAGTGGAGCCTGGAGTTTGAATGGCGAGACTTCTATAACAGTAGAATAAGTTGATTTCGACACACATCTGCCGTAAAGTGGCCTCCAGTGATGAGGCGAGATTTGATTCAATGACTTCATCTCAACAAGGACGTATGGAACCATCTCACCGAGGATGGAAGTATTGGTTGGTCTAGGCAGGATCCGAACCTTAAACCTCTACATATGTAATGTGCACGCGACAGTCAGCACCTCACCGACTGCACTTCTCACGCCTCGATCAACGTGTGCTCATTTTCCGCAAATCATATTCTGCCGAAGAAAATCACCTGCCACTGCAAAATTGAGGTCACGGTACACTAAAATCTTGAGCGAATTCCCGAAACAGCAGAACCTGAAATTGGTGCATGTGCACATGATGTTGGAGCCTTCTACCGTGTCGTTTGTGCTAAGCGGACCCGATCTGGCTATATATCTACTTCTACTATCTCAGACCAACGCCCTACATGCACTGTTTTTCCACCTTTTCGGAATCTTGCTAATTAGATTTCGGCAAAGTATAGATAATGAGAAAGCTTTACATAGTAGCTGCATAAATGGTTACAAAGTGATAAACATTTTGTTTTCTCAAATGCACAGATAAAGTAGGCAATGCATGGACTTGTTTTTGTGGCGATGGAAACCGTACTGATACAGTATCCATGTAGTGAAAACAGACTCGCTGCTGAGGAACTACAAGCTGACGTTATCTGCCTATTGTCAGAGTACAACGGAGGATGGTGAATACAATGAGTTCTACGAAGCTACAAATAAGACACGGCAGTCAACATGGCGAAGGGTGACATAACGAATTGAAAGGCTTCGTTTTTCTGAATCAAATGCTCACAATTCTGTCTCGGCAAGCCGTACCTGATTAAGCCAGAAGAAGCTATTAAGGCTACCCCTGCTTTCTGAGTAGCTTCATCAGAGCATAGAAAAGCCAGGAATAGCCGCTCACACTGAGCTTATACGAAGCGAAGGCAAACTGGGAAACGAAGCTCTACTTCGTGAACTTCCATCGGTTGGTGGTGCAGCATTTCATTATTGTTGCCATGCGCCGTAGAAAAAGCGAAGTGAGTGGGAATAACGAGCAGGACTCTGATCATCGGGAGTGCAGACCACTGACATTAAACTCTTTGCAATATTTTCTCGTACACCAATAGGTTTTCATGAAGTCAACTATTTCATGGGGAAAATTCAATTTCGAAAATTGTATGGAAGCCATTCAGCGAGTTCGATGAAAAGACGCGCCAACAATGGGGCTTCGGAGCAGCCGCAGCAGTCGAGTACTTGCAGTGTGCCCTCGCCTACGAGAACAGAAACGGATTCCGATCCGTTGCTCAAAGTGTAACGGAGATCTCGTTTGATGGCACAGGGCGAGGTAGCTGAGCTTCTGCTGTAGCATGCACTACTGACCCAATTCTCCACTTCATAGTCTCGGCATTGCTTAAAACTGGGTTGCAATTTTAATGATCACTATTTTAGACACCACCACTCTCCATTTTAAAGCAAATCTTAGATGGTGTTGAGCGTGGCTTATTATGAGCCGAGCTTTTCTATGCTGACGGTGTTCACGTCAAATTATACTTCCTTATAGCGCCTAAGAATTGTTTATGACTTCCCAACTCAAATCGAGAACCTTCAAATTTTAACGGACATTTTGGAACTCGTTACAATTAAGCTTCAAATACATCAAAATTATTAAACGCGCAAAATGAACGCACAACTTTTCAAAGCTGAATCTTTTTCGATTGCTTTTGGCTGTATAGCAAAGCTACGAATGCTACGGAAGTAGCAGTTCCCTAGGAACAAGAAGATAAGTATCGCTGGGATAAGAAAAATGAGAAATGGCATTCCATGAGATTGCGTGATAGCTGAGTTCATCCTTGCTCTTATCCCTACTATTGAGAACTATGCAAATTTTTAAATAAGAAGCGACTCCGCAGTTGAGAGTACGTATTGTGCCAGAGGTTTTTGTTCCTTCCGAAACTGTCGATTCCACGAAGTACGAGGTGAAAGAGGTGTTTTGAATCCAAAACGATGCCATACGGACGACGGCTTCCTGAAAAGGATTAATTTGGAACAGTACTCGGTCGTGTTCGAGAAACGATAACGAATAAAATCATTGTACACAACACAACAAGGTATATATGTACACATTCACTGGAACTGAAACAAGATCGAGAACCACAGAAGTCAGCAATAATGGGTAATGCAGAACTTCAATAAATGGTGCGTCAAGAAATCCCAAGATTTACGTGGATCAAGAGAATAATGAATAAAAACTGTCGATGTACATTAACGCAGATAAATCTGTTGAGAGAGGAGGTACGAAAGTGAAGTGCAGCTGTTTCAGATATGTCCTCCAGGAATAGGTAGGAATGCAACCACCCGATCAGCAGTTTTGTTCACCATGGCGTGCCACAGTTTTGCACTGATTCATTTTGAAGGTGGTGAATTTCAAGAAACCAAACAACGTAGTAAAAAAACTTTTTTAGAGGACGGAAATAAAGGCCAAAAACAACAAGGGTAGGTGCGATGCCCCCTCCTCCCGCTACGAAAGTCTCTACTGAATTCCAAAATAAATCCGAACAAATAAGGCTATTGATCGATGATGCTGTTGCAAAAGTGTTCAGTTCAAAAAATGGTAGTAGTTGAAAGGTGATGGGGAATCAGTACCTTCCTATAGAACACTTCCTCTACATGGGGCAGTGTGCAGTACATATCTTTCACAGCCTCCAGTACTTTTTCAGGCGACAGAACAAGTGTATTCATAGAGCCTCACAGTTATGATGCCTCTGCAGAGCACTGAATAAAAAGTCACAATTTAGTGAAACATGGGGAACAGCATCAGTCAGCATCCGTGTTTAGCAGCCCTTACAGTCGTTTTAAAATGTGGAAGGGGAAGCAACGCACAGCTGCTCAGAATATGTGCTGAAACTCTATTGTACAGCGAAGCTTATGAATTACGGGAATCAGCCCAAGAGCTTTTTTGCTCATTCGAGCTGCTTTTAGCACTTTTACACAATGACGGCCAAGCTTCATCAGTCTTACGACTGGCTGTCATTGTGTATATTGAAAAAAGCACAAAGGAGCTAAAAATAGGGATGATGGAAGACGTAGAATCACATTAAAGACATTGGGAGTATGTTATTATGACTTACATGAAGGACTATTGTAGCCACTTCAGGTCTGTAGAGTTGTAGTTATGGAGCAGAAAAAGGAGCTGCTGCATCTTAACGTTGACATATTTTGATAGATTTGTACCGGTACCGCTGTTAAAATCCAAATTCATTTGTGATCCTAGTTTTGTTTTGCAACTCCCTATGTATAACAGCCACTAGCTTCTGGAGCTAGACTGATTCAAATCAACCTATTTTCAATCGCTTAGGTAGTCAAGTTGTTAATAAGCGATTCACCTCATCTCGTTCCCACGTCAACAGTTTCTTTGATTTCAACGGATCTGATATTAAAGTCTAAAGCCGTAGTGACGCATTACAGGCATTGTAGTGCTAGTTTTAGAGGTTTATACCATTCCACGCACTGTATTGTAATCTGACACAAGCATCTCAACTTTAGCAGAAACGGAGTTGTGAAACAGTTCCAAGAGGCAAAGCGACAGCTGCAGTACAACATTTAATAATGACAAGCGTTCGTCTTCAGAATATAACAAGCGTGTCGACTCACGATAAGATATACACGGCCATATACATGATGAATGAGTACAGCACATCAAGACAATGACACAAGGAAGAAAGGAAGAAGGCTTTGTCGAATATAAGGTCGATCGTTCGGACGATGATTTCAGGAGCGCCTCTGAAAGTGAGATAGCACTGTGTCGCAAGGCGCCGACACATAAACAAATCTTCGCTCTAAGCCGGAGAATGTTACATTTCCGAGGACAATGTTGCTGTTCTTATAAAGGGATTCAATCCTTCTCACTTCGAGCCATATACATAGAACCTGCTTTCCAACCAACATCCTTTCCTGATTATTGTGATAATATGCTAACTTTCGTTATTTAGATAATTTTGTGTTTTAGAAAAATCACGATTCATGCTTTTCATCTTAGCGAATCCATCAAAGAGAGCAAAGGAAGGGAGGTTGATCATTGGCACGGAGAATAGCATCCAGCTTGCAAAGCACTGCTCAGCTAGGGTCGTAGCCGACGAAACGACATCTGATGTCAGTTTCAGTCGTTGCGAGCCCGTTCGCCATGTAGGTGTCAAACGCATCTAATGAGCTCGTGATTAGTGCAAACCAATCCCACTCACTTCGACGCCGAACGCCTCGGAGTTCGCCGAAAGCCAATTTGTGAGCGACGACTTCGTTACAGACGTGCAAGTATGTGCGTAGGACGTTGTATTTCCCGAAGAGCTACTAATTCAACACCGCACGTGCACGTAAAGGCCCCTGCTGCGCTAGTGCTAACCGGTAATGTCAGCCAGTCTGAGAAAACGCTGTTTGCGGCATCCATAATGTAGTACCAGTTTTGCACAATAACTGAAGTGCACTCAACATTGAAAGTGTTCGCCAGTGCAGCTCATGTTGTCAAAATATTTGGCACGGCTGATTTATTGGAGAATTTCCCACATCAATGAAGTTTCTCCACAACCCGCAAAATAAACAGCTAGTCTTATATAGTCTTCCCCTTTTTAGAATTTTACACGAACACGAGCAGACTTGACAGGAAAAATTACTCACACAAGGAAGGGACTACATAGGGAACAGCTTCACCTTCAAGACCTCGTTCTTATATACATACATAGAGCATGACGTGAAGGGCTACAAAGTTTTAATACACAGTCACAGTGACGCAGGTATGTGGCAAATGATGTGGGAATCAGCCGCTGAATACACCTACACATGGAGTTGCAGATTGTTTACAGAAGCCTACAAATGGGCGTTGAAAGAATACCAAACGCAAAGAAGAGAATACAAATAACAGCCTGAAAGGCAACTTCGAATAGGTAGAATGTTTAATAATTAATAGCTATGTATACCTAAAAAATCAAGCTGGAATTGGGCAGTAGAACACCCCACTAATTTTCTACGCTTTTTAAAGCAGTGTTCAGAACATGATTTTCATTTTAATCGAAAATTACGTTCCGGACATGTACTTCAGTTTCTTCCCACAGCGGACAAAAATCTTTCTCTCCTAAAATAGCAGCTAATATTGCGAAAAATGGGCACTCTATGCAACACTGCCATAGAAGGGGTAAGCTGCAGACGAATGCTCTAGACCGTCTCGAGGAGAAGCGCGGAAAGAACCCTTTTGTGGGCCTTTCATTTAGATGTGAGTGCGGAGTATTCAGAACATATGGTTAAAATTCGACATTATAATTTTATTATATTCCAATGAAGTAGTTCTTTAGGAAATGTAGAAAATCATCTGAATCCAGTCCAAGTGGATTTTTATGCATCAAGGAAAGCTTAAACGAAAGAGCATGTCCCCTCGTTATATCTTCGAGCAAGTTCCACCTTCGCGGTTGATAATTTATACATAATACGAGGCTACTTGATCAAAACCCATAGATCCATGAATCTGAACATACGCGAGATCCAGTGCCTCCTTCGTTTGTGTCAAACGCATAGGGGTGGGAATAAGCCAATAGAATTTTATTAGTGGGGAAAGCGAGACACTCTGCTATTGATGAAAGCAAGAACAATCCCATTACGGTTCTGTGGTCTCCTCTACTAATGCAGAAGAGAAAGCAGAACTGCAATCTTATTCAGATGGAGAAAAAGGCCGTTCGTCTACTCATGCTAAACCCCTATTATGGTTACAAAGAAATTAGAACAAATACAGAAACAGATTCTTCTTTAGATCTTAAATTAGAAAAAAGGCCGACATGCAGTCAGAAAGATATGTACGTAGATGACAGCTATGTATGTAGCTGTGAGTATTCTGGAGTAGCGGGTTTTCTCTTAATCCTAAAGCTATTAGTGAGCTCTAGGCCTTACAATTAGAAGCTACTGGAACGAGAATTCGCTTTTGTACACGATAGCTAATTATGTGAGTGGAATATGTACTGTTTGGGTTTAGCCAGGAAAGCCTCTGCAATATGAAGCAGTCCTTGTGCAACAATATCCGTTGAGAACTTCATCCCACTGCAGAAGTATTTGATGATCCTTGCTGGTGTTCTTCCTCGAGAAATGGAAGAGCAGTAAAGAGGGCGGATTTCTCACATTGATGGAGACCTAAAGATCCCACTCTGTATGTCAGACAATTTTATTGGAAACTATGGGAAAAAAGTAAGACGTACCGAGGAAAAAGGGTGTGAAACGAAAACATTTGCTGTTTAGTCACTACTTTCATTTCTTTATTTCATCATTTTCCGCATCTTTGAGATTTACCATAAATAGATGTGTCTCAACAGTGATGCTGTCTGCATTGCATAGGTTTGTGAGAAGGTCTTCGGCGATTCTCAACACACAGAGAAGCAATTTGTAGTAGCGAAATGGCGCAAGCAACAGCAAAAGTTGTGGTTTATCGCACCCAACAGCATTTATCTGAATAACCCGCTGGAAAAAAGCAATAGGTGGGACATTCAGATGAGTGTCGGAAGAGCATCACGAACCTTTCTGCAACAAAAAAAAATCCAAAAGGAACTCGAATGAGGAACTGTTCCGGACGGTCGTCTGCTCACTGAGTTCCTCGCAGTCAAACTAGGCACTGCTCTTGGAAGGCCGTTCCTCAAGCCAAATGCAAGGAGCATATCGCTCGGTGTTGTGTGAATGCGCCGAAACAAACTATTCATGGAATATCAGCGAGACAGTCGTCTCACGCGGATGTCATCAAGGCTTCAAGATCATCCAACGGAACGCGACACTTGTCTTGAAATCCTCCATAAATTCTCCCAGCGTTTCATTGATTCAATTTTAGTAACGGAATGCGAGCAGTGAGGAAGTTGAATGGCTTAGACAGCGTGTATCGTCAGGTTCAGCTTTCCTCCGGATGTATTCGAGTCTTTGATCGCGTTATGGCATCAGCCATGTCGTGCGAGTAGAAGTGATGCAGCTTCGTGTTCCGGCACAATGCATTAACTTCCCAGAAAGAAATCTCGGAGTTCAATGTGCAGCGGCCTGACGGAGCTGCTGCCCAAGCAAGTGGCGGAGCTGCACGCAAGTAATGAAGACTGGAATAGGATGAAGAAACGCGACAGAAAACGAATGTAGCGCGCGTCACGAGGAACTGTGCAACCACTGCAACAGGATGCAACAGGACATTTTGTTGGGAACAGCCTTTAATAAAAAAACGCATGAAGATAAGTAATTAGCAGATTTTACGGCTAAAATCTCTTTCCTACCACAAGAAGATGAGCTAATAGAGATCATGTAGCAGAAGTTGGAAAAAACTGATCCGTTTTCTAGTTTCCTTCATAAAATTCGTGGCACGTATATGTAAGACAGATTAAGAGCAGTAAACAAAATATGCTCTCCTTACGGTTTCAGGCCTTTCTGGTTAAATAGTTCAGGTGTTGCTAGGCATTTTCTGATAGGAAGAAAGGGATGCTACAAGGGTGTATGTAAAAAAGACGCACTCTTAAAAGTTGCAGATGTGTTTCGGCTTCGTTAACAATATAACCTTCTTCACAATGCTCATACGCGTAAATTTGTTCAAGTAACAGACACCTAATTCTGCCTCCTCTATTCTTATTTTTAGTTAAACAGATGTACATTTGCCGTGTTGTAGATGTTCTCCAGCTAAGTTTGCTGCGCTCCTCAAAAAGTGCAGCTCTTTCGATTACGTCATTCTTATAATAGATCTTTCAGAAAGATTCGAAAATAAAAGAAGATTCATACTGATTGAGCAGTATTTACAGCAATCCCCATTGCACATAAGACGGGAATAGGTTCATAGTACAAAGCGCTAGCCATATACTATGAACCTATTCCCACACATTGCTTCCCTTTTTTTACTCTGAAAAGTCTTTTATAAACAAATTTTATGCAACAATACTTCCAGGAGAGCTCAATATACCATGCGATTTAAATCAAAAACGCGGGCTGTTGATGTCACTATTTGATCAGGCCACCAGATATTGCTAACCAGTGTGAGTCTCTGTGATTTTGTCGTGGCCTCCATGACTCTTGAAAACAGTACTTACACCTTATTACTCTGACAAAAGGATAACTGGAAGGAGACATGTTGCTCATAAGCAAGGCAAGGATTCTCACATAAGTAGTAATTGAAGAAAACATTCAGTTGCTGGCAATCGCACGAGGTGATGCTGAGGAAATTCGAGCTGCTCGGCAACAACGATTGGCTCTGTTGTGGAGGCAGCCACTCACTTGTCGACTAAACGTAGTGGCGCTAGAAATAATCCATAGATCGTATTCCCTGAGTACTGGTAATTTCCAGGGCCTGTCTGTATGGTGACTGTTCTGATATCTCTCGCAGCTTCTGAGTAAAAGAGATCTTACGCCTTTCCTTCCGAGAAGTATCATTTCCAGTAGGTTATTGTAACGGGAAAGCCACCCAATATGGGCGGAGAATTCTTGAGATAAACCGTCTAAAAAATGTCACTTTTAGAAAAGTGGGCTCTTATAGGAAAGCGGACCTATGCATGCACAAGGAGTGCCTTGCTTAGGTTATGCGCTCCCACCCCTCCACTGACCCGGCGAAGAGCATAGACAGAATAAGTGAAGGAACCCCAGGGCATTGCCAATTCAATCAGATGTGATGGATGGGGTACATCCTGTACTCCTACTGGTCAGGCCTCCAAAAGAACCCGAAAATTTTCTGGCAGCATAGTCACATGACATGAAACGTCCCCTCAAAGAGATTATGATAAACAAACACCGCTTCTGCTCATGAAATGCCTTGATCTCATGCAATGGCCTAGATAAGATTGCCTACCCCACTACATTGGGCGTCGAGATAATGATGTGAGATGGAGTTACCAACCACACTTCACCAGATTTCGCTTTAAACCCCTCAGCGTCTGGATGCGTGTCCTTGCATTAGCTTACATACGACATGAGTTCGACAGAGAAGAAAAGAGCAATCAATTTCTCACAAGATACTTCTTGAAAGCTGTAGGATCCGCTTGTTGAACGTCAGCTACTGCGGGTATTCAACATCCGAGCCGTTGCCTGTGAGTAATAGACTAGTTCGAAACCACTTCCACGTCAGCAGTGGCAAAGAGAATGATGGAGACCGGGAACAAAACAATATGGATGACTTTTATGTCTTTGTCAAAACTACGAGAAAATGTTTTTCGAAAAACTCCCAACGGATCTCATAACAGCTGGTTCCAGTCGACTTACAATACCGGAAATCACCATCTTAGATTGCTCGGAACAGTCAACTTGCAAAAACAACAAAAAATATAGAGAAAGCGTGAGGCTGAGGATTTCAATGTGTGAGCAGAGTGTGAGTGGGGGGGGGGGGGTAATCGGAAATTGGTCTCATTCGCGTAACGAAGGGTCGCGAGCCGGGGATATAATTGGCCTCGTAATACTTCTGCGCCGCGCTTCTGTCCTCACACAAGACGTGCAAAACCACTGTTTTTGTCCCTTTGCAAGAGGAATTGTCCTGATCTCCCAGAAATCGAAACTCTCCAAAAAGACGATGAAATAATAGGGCGTACAAGCAAGACAAGGAGAAATTTCAAAAGGAGCCCAAATTGGTGAGCTGTAACGAAATCCTTCGTGGGAGTTGTAGTAAGCAATATTGTCTTTACTTCGAAGGTTTCAATAGATTGAGAAGTAAAAGATTCAGTTGTCTAGGAGACGATGGAAACAGCAGCAGGGTAGAAAAAAACGTTGCCTCCTTTGCGCAGCCCGCATGCTGCGCCACAACGTCATCAATCTCACCCAGATATCTAGAGGAATTCCGGTTAGAAAGCCCAGTGAAACCTCGTGAGTATCCCAAAGAGCGAGCTCTAATCGGATAGAGTACCATTCTGATGTCGTGTAGGAAAGGGAAGCCACTGTGATGACATCGTCATAAATTGCCCGGGAGTTTCCATTCCAATCGAGCGAAATAAGCTTGGTGAACTGCTCCAATTGCATGAAGTTGGAGGTAAGTTACAGAACGCCTTGATTCATGTAGAACCGTCAAAATTCGAATTTCAATGAATCTTGGCATATCGAGTATATACTATTCAGCGTGTTTTATTAACCCCTTCGCAAAGATTGTTAGCAGGCATTACTTCGGCTAATGTTTCGAAGTCTTCTCCTTTTTCGAAGACGGGAAAAGTACAGAATATTGGTGAATCTACTCTCTCAAAAGCCACAGAATAGCCTTCTCCATCCGGCCCAAGGTAGGTGGCGACGAGCACCACCAGTCACCCATGGATGGAGGCAAACTTGGCTGAGTGAGGTTAGTCCCGGATTCATCCGACTTAAGAATGCTGGAGCGTCTCAAGTGTCCTGCGTGCTAAGGTGTCGCTTTCTGCCGCTAGGATGGAGCCGAACATTCGGAACTTCGGGCCATAGTGACATCGAACCCTGCGCTCTCCACAAGAGTTGACACAGTTGGGTTTTTAAGGTCCTCCAAATGCTCCTTGTCCCTGATAAGCGGGCTCTGCGTTTCCCTTTTTTACTCCTGCCCGCACCTTCTACATGACATGAGATATACCACCCCTGACGTCGTGCAATCCCCCTTGCCGTTAAAGCAAACTGAGTAGATGGAGTGGAGCACATCCAGTCGCATATTTGGTTCCGGACGATCTGCCCCTTCATGTTCGTGGGAGGCGTCCCGACCACCCTCACCACTTCTTCGAGATTCCCTTTGCGAACGCACATGCGGATTTCTGAGCTCACTTCGTCTGAGATAAAAGGCCCACGAAAGGTTTTCGCCGCTCTTCCTCACGGCGAACCATCACACTGGATCATGGTTTTCCCCCTCTCAAGGAACTACTTGATGAGTACCCGTTGATTTGTGCAATATTTTATGCCATTCGAAGAGAACAGCCTGTGCTAGTATCCGAAGGGACGGCAATGATAGCCTGAAGCATACTTTTTATAATTCCGTTTAGTGTTGGAGTGAATGGCAGAACAACAATGAACGGTATTTGAAATCCTTTAAACGTAGCGACGAAGCATGATTTCGAGTAAGCCAGTCCTCGAAAGTAGAGACTCCGTGGGTAGCGTCGAAAAGAGGCCCTCGAAGAGCACTTTGCTCCAAGAAATGCCTCTCGTCTCTGATGCGGTCATCGTTAAACACGGAATACTTCTTGCTTCGGTCGAAAACTGCAACAGAAATCAAGCAGGAATTGAATAAAAGTGTGCTGAGTACCAGAAAACTGATCACCCTAAAATCGAGCTATGAGCAATATGCGCACGGCTATGGGGCTATCCATAAAAAGGGTAAAGGTTAAAAAAGGATGTTGAACAAACTTTGCTTGGTATGCGCCATGCGCTCTGCTTTTACGGAACATAGAGGGGACAGTTTGAATGCGTACACGACCTATCAGGGAATTGTGGTGGGTAAGTCAATTGGCGCTCTTTTGCGTTTTCATTCACAAAATGCTAGCAATACTACCAGTAAATATGTCGATGCACATAGAAGCAAATCAACAGCTAGAAGTTTCGAAGTGGAGAGATGACAAAGAAGCAAAAGCAGAAAGCGCTGCAATTAGATGTTACGCATCAAATGCTTTCGAAGCAAAATCATTTTTAAAGAATTTCATGTGTACATGAAAGAAGGTCGACGTCGGTGGAGCGCTTTGCGGAATGCGTTACGTATTCTACTTCATCGGGATCTGGTGGTGGCAATTTGAATGCGTTTTTTGCTCTTTATAATGAATTGCGGTGACCAGCTGAACAACAAGCGAGGGTTTTATCTATCCTAGACAAGTGTGGTACCAACCAACCGACCACGAGTGTTGGTTGGCCAGGGGGTTCCGCGGAGCACCCACTTGCCGGCGTGCCCCGACTGTCCTATGACTGCCATCGACCCAACATTTTTGCTTTTCAAATCAACTTTTTGTGCGAAGAAGTGAAATATTAAACTACCGTAGAAATGCGCGAAACTCACATGGCATTGGACGTGCAATTGTGAATAATCGCACAGGAACGTCGTGGGCCGTTCACAGCTCTCTGCGTTGTCTCAATGCATCTGACTGCATCGTTCGGCGGTTAAAGGATAAACGGCGCCTCGAAGATGTACTCACCAAAGCGGTCAGAATCTTCAACAGACTTTTCTTTGGTTAGGAGATGTTTTCGAATTGGTGACTCGTGAACCGTCAAAGTGTCTCCCATCCTTGCCTCTGGAATACTTCTACTGAAAATTGTTCAAAGCCCAATAAGGCTAGCAGTGAAGTGTGATTTCGAGTAAGGCATTCCTCGTAGAGTGGAAGCATCACGGGTAGCGTCGATAGGAGATCCGTGAGAGGAGGGGGGAGCCATTGCTCCAACGGAACGTCGAACTACCGCGTTTTCCTCCCCTTGCCTCGCGCTCGGCCCAGCGCACTATTAGCGCGACGCTGGAGCAGTGTCCTAGAGCTGCCCCTCGAGTGCTGACGTTATCTTTTCTCGGTAAGAGTGGCTGACGGACAACCCAGCAAAAACGCATTTCAACGTCTTCCTACGGCTGTTTTCAGCTGAAGGATCATGAGCCTTATCTTAGAATAGCTAATGTCTGTTCAACATTTCAATATTTTTGCACTAAGATAAGAGAACTTCACAGAATACTTACACATAATGGATATAGCACAGAATTTATTGCCGAAAATATAAGAAAGTGTCTGAATAAAAACAGGCAAATACTATATAAGTACAGCATGTTAGACAACTATAATAAAGCAATAAACTTTATAAAAACACTCAAATAGTTCGAAGTAGTTTTCCATCTCCTTCCATTGAACTTATAAATTTATTCTGAATAAACAAATAAATAAATAAACATCGTAATTGCGTTGAAAAAAGTAGTGATTTTCTAATAGAATCACTTGTAAGTAGCACCTCCATTCCCAGCGTGTGAAGAATGAAATGAATACCGTAATGATAACATATGTCACACTATCTATCCTGATACCGTACAATAGAGCACAGTATGAATTACTTTATATAGAAAGAAGAAGGAGTGTGGCCGTAGCAACAGAATTTTGTAAGTTTATTATTTTTCACTAACAATCTTTAGCAAAAAATGTTTTAAAATTGTTTCAAATTTAAACGAATTGTAATAAAATCTTTTCTAAAATTAAATATGTGTACAATTCAATAAATATCTTCGTTTTAACATTTTATAGTAAAAAATTTAAAAAATAATGCTGTTAAAAAATAGAATAAATAAATAAATAAATAGTTAAAAATATAAAAAATTAAAAAATAAAAATACAAAATTATTATATTAACAATAAATAAATAAATATTTAAATAAATTATAACACCTCTTTCTTCACTGATGAGCCACCGGGGAGGTGTTATAATTTACAAGGTTCTTCTGAAGGAAGGTGGCGAAACGAACCATGGGAGTTATTATCTTGGTTCTTCACATTATTAAAATGTATTAAAAGAGATTCCTGTTTTCAGCCTCTTCTACAACGGAAATCGTTTCGATATCATGAACAAATAGCACAGACTAGAAAAGGAATGCAAGTCTTACCAGACGTTAGACGCAACCGAGAGTTTACGAAACCGCCGGTCAAAAGACATGCATGTGCTTTCTGAGGTCGAGTGGATGATGGAACGCAGTAATGATGAACTGTCATTCTAGTTTCGAGTCTAGATTGTCATTCTAGTGTTTCTAACTGTATTTGTATGTATGTTTGCTTTCATTACAGTGTCAGGACCGTTCTGGCGACAGATATAGTTTTCATCTGAAAAAATCGTAGAGTGAGTAGGCGGTTGAGTAGGCGTTTAGTTAGCTAGATAACAATATCTGAAAGTTTGACGAGCTTTTAAAACGTTCGCATGAAAGTTTCAAAATTTGGAAAATAAGAAATGTAGACATTCTTCCCCGTCCCCTCTTCATAAAATTATATTTTAATAAGACTGAGCTAGGAAGAGTTACTGGCTAAAACTAGTTTAGAAGAAATTCGATAAATACTTCATAGGTTTATCTTATCTCTCCAGGGCGCCTGCACAGTCGGAATAAGCGTCAGTCTTGCGCGTGTTCCCTGAACCGAGGTTTTTTGAGGCAAGAAAAGCCTCCTCCCGGTAGTTAAACTGGTGCTATACTTGTTTGGGAAGGACAAAACACTGACCTGATGCAGTCACAGCAAGGACACGGACACTGTACGGGCAAACTCACCTTCGAATCAATTCCACCGTATCGCTTTCAAGTGGAATGGCGTGTCGCGCCGGGAGATAGACACTCCTAGATTCATTTCTAGCCTTATCTTGATTTCCTGTGTTGAAGTGCTCCGTCTTCGTCGTATTTTATTCTTCTTACTACTTCAGAGTGTGAAAAACAAAAAAGGTCAGAACTTGGTCGAGTTCAGATTTCACCCGCTCTTGCATATCTCATTTCTTTTCCATTGAAGGCGCGACAGCTACGATGAAAAGTAGGATAAGTTTCACGAAATTTGTATAAATGCCTACTTACCAGGATTTCATGAATTATGAGATGGTATGATAAAGTTCAATAGAATTAATAAAACTTGGAAAAGAGAGCGGTTATACAATTTAAGAGACAAGCGTCCTACGATGCTTGACATTCATCTTTTATGTAGAAAGCTGGCTATGAAAGAATGGCTTTGAAAGGCTATGTGTTATGTATCTTCAAGGCTCTGTCTAAGAATGAGACAAAAATAAAAAAGGATAAAGGGCGACGTATCTCAATCCATTTTCGGGAACGCCGTGCATTGTACTTTTATGTATGAGATGTCGAAGCGGAGAATTCACTGCGTATTTGGCTTATAGAATAACTTGCGGTAGTCAACCGATGAAAAAGTTAGCGCTTATTTCTTCCCAGAAAGGTCTGGTACCAATTTGCTCATCCCGGAGGAATGGAAGGCTAGGTTGACCTGGGTTGAAAATCAGAACCAAGAACCTGGTATCGAATACTTGCAACAGCTGGCACCTCCTTCGACCCCGCACCCGTGAAATATTCTCATTTCTTCCCTAAGAAGAGCCCACCCACCACAAAAAAATCAGAAGGTCAAGGTTATCGGAAGGGATCCCAGAAAAACTTCAGCCAAAGTCATCTTGTCAGAAACTTCTCGGCAGAGATCAGAAAATTTCAGAATCTAGAGTGCTAGCGAATGCATTGAAGTCCCCGTCTAGCTATCCTCCTCATTGACAAAACGAAACCATAGATTAAATGGTTGTTTTATTCCAGTTCAACTCTAGTAATGGCTAAACTTTTCGGCGCAATCCTACCCAGCAGGCTCCCCGTCCTACACCTCCACGAAAGCGATGGCAGGAATGAAAATATATGACTGTAGAAACACAACCCTCCAACATAATCCACGAAAACACAGCCCATTGAAATTAACTACCTGGTGGCGGCAGCTGCACGCGCTTCACTCCTGGAAGTAACCCATACGCACTTGGGATTCGCCAAATTTTCTTAAACGTGAATCGGCAATCACAGGCACCAATATGTAATATTATTAAGAGGCATGGAGTGGAGTAGTTGCGAGAGAGCTGGACGAGATTTGTGAAAAGCTTCCGATGCGACATTTAAATGACACTTTAAAGGGAGCGGTGTTGCCTGAGGTAGAGGTGAAGGGTGGTCGGTAGATCGATCACGAAGTCCTGACGGGAAGTGGCGAATCGAGGGCTATTCAGCAGCCAGCTTCCGCGTCACGTCAAAAAGCGTCGGCGAGGGGGCGGGCTCGGCCGTTCGCCGCCGACGATGGCCGTAGGCGACAGACGGCTCGTGCCCGGCAAAGTTCGCCAAATTGAGCAAACTTGAGGGAGGAAGCGCTGATTGAGCCACGAGACGATGCGCACTACCGGTGCTCGAGCACTCGCGCCTAGAAAGCAGCCGGAACCACCCCGAAGGTCATCCTGACTTCGTCACACGCAGAAGAAAAACAGAAAGCAGACGAACTGCCCAAGTTCGAATTTTGGAGAATTTTGGCATGCGCTGTCAGGCTGTTAGTGTGTTCTTGTTAGAGCCATTGATCAAGATTGCATATCAACTTTTTATTCGGTCTGCGCCTTCGTCAGAGCCGGGAATAGTCGGAGACATCTACGACACCGCCAGTTCAAACATCATTTTATAGTTAACAAAAGCTTACTATCAGAAAGAAGGACATTCTCAACCTTTAGCGATGAATGCAGGCGACTCAAGATGATGATTCCCTCATCTTCTACAAGGTCCCCCAAATGTTCTGTTACATGTATGTAATGACTCCGGTTTCTGTACAAAAAGGTTTTTTGTAAAGCTACACTGTGTTTCGTATTCCACATGGGGTTTTGATTCTAGTACTCGCTTTCGACTGATCTACTCACTTTTGGAGCTGAAATGAAATAAGGTAAGGGACAAACTGCCATCCGTTGCACAAGTGGGGCACGATGAGCTCTGGCACCACAAAACACTCGGAATGACGACGAATAAGTCTTCAGAGTTGCCATCCGTTTCGAGGATGTAGTCACAGCCGCTGTGCATAGTCGTGGCGGTCGACCGCCAACTTCAATCAACCCTGAAAATACCAACAAAATTAAGAAAATGATTGGTAAAAGTATAGTGCGCATTGTACGAGAGATGACAAAGTAACAGAATCGCGAGGAATAACGGCCGAATATATGTATGTAGTTACGAAATCAGTTGAGTCCACGTGGTCACCAAAAAGATGAAACTGAATAGACTTTAAAACCGAGGATAATGCTGCCTGGCTGCAGGAGAACGCCTTACTTTAGAGAGGTGCACCTCACTAACGAGAAAACTGTTGCTGTGAATGGTAGCTGCAACAGCTATAAATGCTCCCTTGGCTAAGGATAAAAGACGACGTGACGTCGATTGTATAGGCCAAATACACATTCAATACGCCTCCATGACATCATAGAAGTAGAATGCGCCACGCACTGAATGTGTATCTGGCCTATGCAATGATTTGCGGTTGAAAACCGATCAACAAGTCAGTGCCTTATCCTTCCCAACAGGTCTGGTACCAATTCAAAGACCCGAAGGGTGGAAGGCTTGTTTGGCCAGAAGAGTTTCGATAATGATCTGGGCTCTAATATGATTAATCAAGAAGGAATTATTGGTTTTCCTCGATAGAGGAAAGCACTACCCTCAGGAATGGGCTTCTGCAAATTCAACCAAGTCGACGACTGCAACATTTGATGCGCTGGATCCCGCAGTTGGAGAACACGATGCGTGGCCCTCATTTTCCCTGACTTGAATCGTTTGGATCACTCCTTACAGCCGTTGAGCAAAAACCCTCCGAAAGAGGACGCGACTTAGTGTACTCGCTTAGAACTCTGCTTACACTTTCCTGGGGCGACATCTCCGCGACTTTATATGTGGTCACCGTCGACAAGATCCGAGCCTTCGAAGGTGTGTTGAAGTCAAAGGTTATAAAGATGACAATTTTGGACATCAATAAAAATACTTGTTGTTTCCAGCTTAGCTTCAGCCTTCTTACAAAACAGCAGTTACGAATAACATCAGCTATAACAACTTAGAACTGTATCAGAACTATTGAAACATCCTGCACTCCTTCAGCGTGCATACCGCTCGGTGGTGGAAGGTGCTTTTCTTCACCAAACACCACCCACCTCTACAGGTAAAAACATTAATCGGATTGAATCCCACGCATCCCCAATTTCACATGCTGCGCATTCAGCCTTTGCTCCTGGCACTGTCACTTGAGCATATCTTGTAGGCGAGATCGACGTCATCTGCAAGGAAGACCGCACACGGCGTCGCGATGGCAGCCGCGAAGGAAGCAATGAGGGTAAGGAGACCGAGGATCGTCAGGGTTTCATAAAACCTACATATAAAGAATTCTTAACACTGGAAGCTACATATTATTATTTTATTTTTTACTTTATTATTATTTTTTATTTTTCATTATTATTATTTATTATTATTATTTTTATTTATCCAACTGTCGGAATTAGTGAAGCCGCATTTTGTGATTCTTTTTTTCGATCTCTTGCTATAGCCATGAAATAAATGCTGTCGGGTTAATTGCAGCAAATTTGAGCAAAAAGTGTAATGGCTGCACTTTTTGCCTTGTAGAAATACACAAAAGTGTAAAAGTCTTATGGTTAGATAAGCAAATTTTTGTTTTTTGGGATTGCAGCAGTTATACAGCTTTCCTTCTTCTTCTTCTTCTTCTTCTTCTTCTTCTTCTTCTTCTTCTTCCCGCCAGCGCTCATCAACACCTTGGCGCGGCTCTTCACACGCTAACTGTCCGAATGCAAGGTTCCATCTCAGTGGAAGACCAGCAAGACCGTTTTGCTGTACAAGAAGGGAGACGTGCACGACATTGGCAACTATCGCCCGATCTGCCTGTTGTCCGTAGTCTACAAGCTGTTCACTCGAGTCATCCTGAATAGGATTAGTAGAACGCTGGACGAAGGACAGCCATGCGAGCAAGCAGGAGTTCGGAGAGGATTCAGCACGATCGACCACATACACACCATTACGAAGCTCATCGAAGTGTCGCGAGAGTATAAGCTGCCGCTGTGCCTTACGTTCATCGACCTGAAGAAGGCATTCGACTCCATCGAGACTGAAGCGGTCATGGAAGCCCTGCTCACCCAGGGCATTCCTACTCAGTACATCAGAGTCCTTCGAGAGCTGTACAGTGGATTCACGACCAAGATCTCACCATTCTACAACGACGTCGTCATTGACGTGAAGAGAGAGGTTCGACAAGGGGATACCATATCCCCGAAGCACTTCAGCGCCACCCTCGAAAACGTCATGCGCGAACTAGAATGGAAAGACATGGGAGTGAAGGTCGACGGCCGGCAACTGCACCATCTTCGCTTCGCTGACGGCATCGTGCTCATAACACCGAGCATCAGTCAGACGGAACGAATGCTGGCCGACTTCGATCGTGTATGTGGAAGCGTTGGACTGCAGCTGAATCTTACGAAGACGATGTTCATGAAGAACGGATGGGTTTCTGATGCCCCATTCTCACTCAACGGAACGAACGTCTCCGAATGCTCCAGCTATGTGTATCTGGGTCGCGAAGTCAACATGGCCAACGACTTAGCACCAGAGCTGAGCAGGAGGAAACGAGCGGCTTGGGGAGCTTTCAAGAGCGTCGAAGAAGTCGTGAAGAAAACGAAGAACGTCCGACTCCGTGCCCACCTATTCGACTCCACTGTTCTTCCTGCCCTAACATACGCCTCAGAGACCTGGGTTATACGAAAGCAGGATGAACACGCGATCAGCGTCGCGCAGCGTGGAATCGAGAGGACGATGCTCGGAGTGACACGACTCACGCAAGTGAGAGAAGGCCTCCGGAGTTCCGAGCTTCGCCGACGTTCGAAGATCAGAGACGCTGTCGCATGGGCCAAGTCGTCTAAAATTAGGTGGGCCGGCCACGTAATGCGATTCGCAGACACTCGCTGGACGAGAGCCGTCACAGATCGGATTCCGCGGGATGTCAAAAGAACACCAGGACGCCCACCAACGCGTTGGTCGGACTTCTTCGTGAAAGCCCTGTACGACCGATATGACGCTCTTCGTGTCCCTCGAGCGAGGAGGATCCATTGGACCACTCTGGCACGCGACAGGGACGAATGGAGACGCTGCTGGCGCCCGCTCGAGCAAGTCGATGATCAACGGGACGACAGGTGATACAGGTGACAGGTGATACAGCTTTTCTATAAAGTGTAGGTGCAACCTGAATGCGCACCCGATTTCTGGAATGACATCGGGCTGTTCAGTGTTCTCTCTCTCCCAAACAGCCTGGTTCAATTCACGGGCCCGAGCCACATGAATGAAACGCATGGTTGCTCATGCAGAACCGAGAAGCTGTTCGTTATACGAACGGCAAGATAATGGACCCCCGCCTAGTTGGAGGAACTCTGAAAACGAGAAGATGCGAAAGACTCCGGAATTTCCTGCTCACTGCTAAAGCATCCGCTACCTTCTACACCCAAACCATAAACAGCTTACATATGATGGCTGCATGAATGACTATGTGGCGTCGTTCTGGATTTATAAATTCACATTCACTCCGGAAAGATGGAAGGCTCAGTTGACCTAGGCGACACCCGAACGAAACAAAACTCTCAATTTAACGTGTCAGCAACTTCCCTACTGCGCTAGCACGTTTCTGCTATAGATGATAAGTCGGTAGATTAAGGGGAAAATCTGCTCCAATGAGTCTTACTACTGGCTGAAAGATCAACCACGTAACGAAGAAAGGCTAAGCCAAGTTATTAGTTCAGTCCTTGAGTGAAGAGGAAGAGATGCATACTATCATATTATTGTTCCGATATTATTACATATGTACTATCAACAAATGTCAGTAATGCAAAATTTATAGGCCGGCATTTTTTTTCATTTTTGATTATCACACCTTCCACTCGACGAAGTGTTCTAGACTCGGTTTCCTATAGGTCCCCCAATGGAGCAAGCAGGCTCTATCATGATGAATGTGACGTTTTTCTTCGCTGCAGGAAAAGGCAGACCCATTTAAATGCTTAATGTAGGCATTTTCCCATCGTTTCCAGACTTTGTACAAAAACAGAAGCAGAGGTGAAGCCGACATGGAATCTTCTTCAGAATATAATCGTTTCAAAAAAAACTTTTGAATTCGTTTCTTTCTATAATATGTACGTAGCCTCGTTCTAAGTTCAAAGCAGCTTTTATGCAGCCGAAGCGGTCACAAGGGGTGTTCGACGAAACTTATGAGAGGAAGTAGTCAGCGAGTTTAACCCATTGACGACCGCGCGGAAAATCGCGTGTCTGCCGCGTGGGACCGCGCGCTGGGACCGCACGGACGCTGCAATCTCGTGAAAACACTAATTCACGATATTCCGAATGAAGCTCCCTCTCCAAAAGCTCCCTCTCATATTGGAGAAGGCCGGAACAGGTTTGAAGCAAAACTTAGAAGATGAATTTGCTCTTGTAAGAAGGCCTACGAAGAAAAAGGATGCACGTTTGCCGCGAATCGTGCAAATAAGGTGACTACATGTTGTAGCAGGTGTTTGACATAATTTTGTCTAAACTGTTTTCAAAATTTTCACAAGAAATATGACTAGCTATTCTCTGCATGACTATTTTTACAAGATATGAGTAGCTGTTTGTGAATAGTGCCGATCTTTGTGCAGCTTGAATAGTGTGTGGTGCTTATTATTTGATTTTATCAGTGCTTAGAAGTAAATAACTGCCGGACCACAGCACAGTAACATTGTTAGGATCCAAAATATCTAATGATTACTCGTAAACTACGGCAAAAGCGAGAAATAGGCCGTACCGAACAGTTTTATAACCGCGGGCCAAAATCGGCCCGCGCGGTCCCACTCGACAGAAAAACTGCGGGTCGAAAATGGCCCGCGCGGTCGTCAATGGGTTAATTCATTTCAAGATTTACCCAGCTGCATGATTTGAAGAGCATTCCAACCGCAAAGAATCCAAATGGCTGTGGAGTGTTTCTTTCCACACAAACGAGTATTTATTTATTATTTATTTTGTTACCAACGATCAAGAAACGTACTTTACAATGTGAGTAGCAGGGATGCAGGAACTATGGTAGTAAGAAAAGTAAATGCAGCACAAACACGATAGCTAGCGATCATGGATCCGATGTTGCAGCCCATTCAGTGTTTTAGCTTTTCTACGCAGGCCATGAAGCAAACATTTGTAGCTTTCCTACATGACCTCCCTTCACTAGATATCATCGGAAAATGCTCATATTTATAAAGTGCACCACTACCAGTTTGAGATTTATTTTGTTTTGAACCAACTAAAAGTCAATAATTAAAAGAGATAAAGGACGGCGTTATTCAATCCCTTTTGGGGATCCCGCATTCTACTTCTACGGGATGTCGTGGAGGCGAGTTGAATGCGTCATACAATGACTTGTAGTGGCCAGCCGAAGAACAAGTCAGCGCTTTATCCTTCCCAGACAAGTATGTTACCAATTCACCGACCCCGGAGGAATGGGAGGCTTGGTTGGCCTAGGCGGGAAATCCGAACCAGGAACCTGGTATCGGGTGCAGGCGACAGCCTGCGCCTCCTTGCACACCACGCGCCCCAACTAAAAGTAATCGGCATAGAAGTCCCTATCGGCAGAGGCAGCGCTATGCTCTATACCTTAGCGCTATTCAATTTTATGTTCTGATTGTACTTAGGGTTCCCAAGCTTTTCCTCCTAGGCTTAAATAGTGATCCACTTTTTGGTGATGGTTGAACATAAACAAGGCTGGACGGCCCCTTGCCTGACTACAGCAGGTGAATACATCAAAATACATATTGAAACAGCATCCACAATGTAAAGCTCGAGACGAGAATAAGTGCCCAAAAAAATTAGTCAGACCAAGAAAATCTGCACAGACTTGGAGAAATGGATGCAACTATAGTGTGCGACTTATAATTTGTTTTAATGCAACCCGAAGACATGTTGCAAAGAGAGCAGCAGCCTAAAAGTCCTATAATAACAAGAATTACTACAACTTTCCACAAGAATTACTCCAACTCTATTCATGCGCAACTTAATTTGAAGCTGCGGTACAGGAACTGGACTTAGCGAAGGAGAATAGTGTGCTGTCACTCGATGGTTCAAAATAAGCTTAAAAATGTAGCACTGACTGCAGAGCCATGCATCATAACATCGTGTGGTCGACCGAGTGAGCTCAAAACACTGCCTACGACATCAGGAGAACACTCCTCAATAATGTACTAACAACAGCTAATAGCCAACATCTGGCTGTGGGCTGCAGCAAAGCTTTCGAGCTATTACATCTGCATCAATATAGAGTTGGAGGGTAGCAAAAAAGTTCGATAAGAGGGGCAAGGGGCGAAAATGTGTGGGCGCGCTAAACTCCGAGCCGGTCGCGAGCTAATGGCGGAATGCAAAGTATTCCTCGCGCCAGTAATTACTTGTAATTGCACTCACAGCGCTACTAATGGCAAGGACCTCCGGAAATAACGCCTCGCAATGGCTTTTGCCCGAGATCGACTCGTGCGACAAGCTTTGATCAGGTCCCGGCTTAGTGGAATGCTCGCCGGAGCCCTCGCGAAGCTGATAGTAGACAACTTTGCTCACCAGTGACCTTATTCATTGAGGCCGTTCTCTGGTGTTTTCGTGTGCTGTAGACGTTCATGTCGTTACAGAAGCATGCCACTCGTTTACAACGGTTGAAACATCGCAGAAGTCGTTAGTTAAACGCTAGGTGCTGCGGCTGGGGCGAAGGTATAGATGCGCAAGGAGAGCCAAAAATATCAGAAAAAATATCAGATTATCTGTCATATCATATGTGCTCGAGATTAGGCTAGGCAGGATCATCAGCTTCTTTACTCTTCGATGATTCAGCAACCTTATCAGCGTCTACTATGATCCTCATGCCCACCGGGACGTCGAGAAGGCGAGCAACTACTTATCACTAAACCCGTTGTCGATAGATATCCTAGCAAGGTTGCATATCTACTGATTCTACTTGAACCACTTTGTGCGATAACATGAATCTTACTCTCCTGTTGCTCGCATTTTCTATTCTATTTATAATATCCACTGAACCACCAAGTGTGCATACTGAAAAGGGTATTATTGAATTCACCGTCTCCATTATCGAACACAAAAACCGCTTCCCTCATGGCCCTAAATGAAGGAAAACGCTCAAAAAACCGACTGCCGAATGGGGACAAGAGACCGACGGTTGGGCAACGTGGATAGGGTTACATCACTGTTCGCATAAGCACGACGGCAGTGCCTGGTTTTTGCTTATCAGATAAGGCTAGATATGTCAGAGTTTCAGCCCCATCCTGTTTTTCTCTAATTTTCGAAAAGTCTTCTAGTGATACACATAATCTCATATGACTCGGAAGTGCCCTACTCCGAGAAGTACGACGAAGCAGTGGCGTGGGCTACTTGCACATTGATCTTATTTTGTAGAACTCATTTGATTCGTTCGAACTCATTGATACATATGAGGATATTGTAGATATGAGGAGCATAGTTGGCAATGCACCCTTGAGCACAGTAAAAAAAGCAAAAAATAAATAAATAGGCATAATAAACTGAAATATGAATATTAAAGAGACCAATTTGGGAGGCGCAATTTCAGCTTGACTTCGCATTAGAACTGTTTTGAAAAATGAAGAACGGACTTTCCCCTGCAAAGCACATTCTAGGTTCTTTCGTAGCCTCAAACTTTATGGAGTTTTCCAGACCTTTCGTTTTTTTAATCTTTTTTCTGCTGACTCATGCACTAAGTTTTCGATCGTTAAGAATTCTAGAGCTGAATGAAAATTTCTAGCGGGTATAGATATGTACATATGTTCTGCTAAGCATAAATGAAGCATCAGTGAAACCTATTTTCCTCAAGAGCATCGCCTTCGTAATGCTCAGCAGATTCTGCAGGCAGGATTGAAATAGGGCGAAAACCCATCTTCTATTCTATTACATTTATCCAGTAGCATTAAAGAATGGTGAAGATGTGGTGAAGAAGACGAAGAACGTCCAGCTCCGTGCAAACAAAACAAGTTCACTTCCGTTTTGCGCTAAGGCTTCTGAATCCTGGGCCCCAGGGCGAACGCGTGATCAGCGACGCAGACGAAAGAGGACGATGCTGGCACACGATCCACGTAAGTGAGAGAAAGCCTCCGGAATCTGAAGCTTTTTCGACGTTTACGAATGCAAGATTTTGCTCCGTGGGCAATGTTGCCAATGTGCTGATACTCGCAGGGCGGTAGCTGGGTTCCGCTTAATGTTGTGAGAGCACTGGACTTCCCTGCCCTAGTACTGTTTCTAATTATATTGCTCTTCACATGGATTTTAGCCATGTGATAAATAATGATAAAAAAGGTGGTAGGCTCACCAGTCAGTAAGTATATTGGCACTACTGAACAGTAGTTAGTTTAGAAAAAAGTTCAAAAGAAAACTATTACTTCTTTCACTGCGGTTGCCTTAGAAGAGGGCGATGTTAGCAAAACCAACACCACTTCTTTCTAAAGTATTCAGGAATAGAAAGAAGTAATAGTTCAATTTCGATCACTGTTGTTTCGAGCGACAGCTACAGCCCGAATCTATTCTTATTATCTCACAATCACATTGTGGACCGCGACTTGTCAGAGCAAAAAATGTTTGCTGCTGGCAGGTCCAGCTTGGTGATAAAAAGCTTGTTCATGCCACCATTTCGAATTTTGAATTTTGTTAAAGACATACTGTTCGTTTCCTTTGCAAGTATTGTGTTCCAGTCTCCGGCTGTTATTTATTTATTTATTTATTTATTTATTTATTTATTATGAGTTATTTATTTATTACGAGTTTCTTCTGTTACGATTTTTGTTGAATTTCTGTAAGGATCAGTTCTGTTCTATAGAAGAGTGGGTACTAGTTAACTGAAATCTGCAGAACGATTAATTTTTTTTCCTTTTTATTAACTGTGCTTTTTTATCGCCTTTTTATCCACGGCTTCGAACTATCATTCAAAAAAGTGAAGTGCGACTGTATGTACCCGCGTTGAGTACACGTCTCCATCAAAATGTGACTTTTCCTTCATTTTGTACTCAGAGGTTTTCTTTACCCAGATTTGTTCCAAATTCCCATTAGCGAATAAAACTGAAATATTTAATGGCATTTTAAATAAATTTAGCAGGTCCATTATTCATAGCGGATGGCAAACCGCAGTGGGCTCGTATGCTTCACAATAACTTATCGTTACAGCGTCTCATAAATTGCTGGAAATGAACAGACAGAATTCCAAAGCCGATTGCAACCATAACGACCGTTATTCGAGTTATAGCTGATGTGTCTATAAATCTTAGGCTGCGGCGTCGAAAAAACCCAAATATCACATCAGAGTCTATTTTCGTCATCTAGTCCGTTCCTTCAATCGCTCCTAGTGCGAATACAGCTGACGACGTCGAAGATGTAGGCCATTCGAGTTATTGAAAAAAGGATTTCGAGCGATCGTGTGGGTGCGGATTAAGAAGGCTTCACCTCCATATGGAGGTAAAAATTGAGCAAATAGGCTTCGAACACTGAAGATGTGGTAGATTTTCATGCACACATTCATTGCCTCTGTTCTTCTCTTACGGTCACTGCAGCTCGAATGAAAATATACCAAAACAAATTACCTCGCAGATCTCTTATTTGTACAACTGTGCTCAGACGTAACGTGTATATAAAAATCTTTCACCGTGATTAAGATGCCGTTTTGTTTTGCTTTTATTTTTATTGCACTCTTTAATCGACAATAAGTATGTGTCGGCTAACCTCCCTCAGCAATACAACCAGTTTTACCATATTCGAAGTACATATAAATGCGTATAAAGCTAAAAAATGTACATAATAAAATGATTATTTATGACAATCGAATGATATATCCTTATTTATTAATGTGCAGCAAAGGAGTACGGTGGTAATCAAAAATGGTAAGTCTTCCAGTTTTATAAGCTAATAATAATAATTTTAATATTAATAGTAATTATAATCATTAGTTTTAATAATAGTTATAACAGTTTTAATAACTATAATAATCTTCATAATAATAAGTTTTTACTTGGTCACTTTAGACTCACAAGAACAAATTCAATATTTTTTTGAGTTATATTTATCTCATTGTTTATTTAACTCTTTGTATGTGTTCTGCTCCTCATTTACCTTCACTTTTTCAATCAGTTTTCTCAAATCGAGCCTTGTTCTTTTCCTCTTCATGTTCATTCTTTCTCATCTTTTCTTTACCTGATCCTATCTTCATTTCCCTATCTCTCTTTACATGTAGACAGATTTTAAAGCTAACTTGTAACACGCTCCTCTTCTTCACTGAAGAGTCACGGGAGGAGCGTAACACAATGGTTCATGTGAAGAAAGTGGCAACACGAATCTTTTTATATCCTTTATTTCATGTAACATTGTTTTATTCATTTATATTAGGCTGTCGCAGAATTAATCTCCGTTTTGAGTTATGTGTAAACAAGTGCTTTATCATAAATCGTTCCGTCTCAGGGAAAGCCACACATGCCGTTCGGTAGGGTTTTCCTGCCCTTTCAAAAAACATTGTGGGCGTCGCTCTAATTTTTCTAGCCGACCTTTTCAACGGCCAGCACGCTTTTCGAATTTAAATTGAGACATTCTGCGGCAGAGACATCCCGTAACGTTGGTAGCGCTTTTGGGACGGACTGTCCTTGTGAAAGAAAATTGAGGATCTGCTCCGAAAATCCGCTTCTGGCGATTTTGATCTCGATGAAAAACCGGGTCGCGGGCGCAGGTCCTCGCCTGACGATGAAGTTTTGAAGAGAGCCGTCGAAGCAAATACGGGACCGAATACACGTACGCTGTTAACCAGGACCCTGGCGTATATCGTGGTACGGTTGCAAGACATTTGGCGAGAATCGGCAAGGTGAAGAAGGTGGCGAAATGGGAGCCTCATGAGCTGTCCGATGAGCACGTTTTGACACCTGCTCCAACCTGCTAGTTCTCTTTAAAACTGAGCATTTTAAGCCGTATTATAACTGTAGATGAAGAGTGGGTCCTCCACGATAACAGGAAGCGGGGATTTGTCTGGGTAGATAAGGGTGCTCCTCTCCTCAAATCACTCGGCGAAAATTGACCCACTTAGGTATCGTAGTTCTCCCTCATCCACCACGTTCTCACTACCTTTCCCCAACTGACTATCACTTCTTCATAGCCCTTGATTCACCTTTGCGTCAAAAACAACTCTCCAATTTGGCCCATGTTGAATGTGCCCTTCTTGATTTCGATAATTCATGTGATCTCAGTTTTTATTGTAAAGAATTAGGTTCATTACGAGTTTGCTGTCAAAATTTATAGATTCCGGTGATTTTTACGTCGATTATTAAAGTGGTGTTTGAGCTGAGTTATAGCCGTTTGAAGTAAGAGGTCCGCTTCGGCGATTAATTTTGCGACAGCCTAATAGTTAAAAAATTTAAAAATGTAAAAAATTTTACCATTTTACGCTTTCCTTAGTTCTTTGAATTTCTTTCTTTTCTTTTGTTTATATTGCAAAATATTTGGAAGCACTCTGTCGCTAAGAAAACCCCAATCCAAGAAGTTGTGACGATTAAGAATAGCGCAGATAAGAAAGTGGAGCAGTACACGCAAAAAGTCAGCAAAAACTGGCAAGCAATTACAGTCACAGTTTTGAGTAGTCATAGGTGATATTCAACACACCATCAAATTCCGCAATTTCCTCTGTAAAGAGGGCAGGCGGAGGATAGCTGAGATGCACATGCGCACTCGCTCTGATTCACAGATCGCGAACTCTCTCGAGACGCAGTCTTTTATACTTGTGCTCTCGAAATTTTTCGAATTGTGGAATGTTTTCGAGCGCTCGCAAATTTCGAATATTCGAAATCGAATACATTTGAAAAGCGCGATTTTTGAATAGTCGACTTCGAACAGATTCGAAACGCGCAATTTTCTGAATATTCGTATTATGATTTATTAGAATTTGAATATGCATATTTCTATGCAGTTTGTAGTTTGATAGAATTGCGAATAATAAAATGTAAGTAAAAGACTTTGATGATAAATGAACCGCCAAAATCTTCCATTGGATAGTGATGCAGTCCAAATGTGAGCCTACGAGTTGCCTAAATGACTCGCATAGTTGGACATCCACTACCCCTCACAGCTAGCTCGGCCCAAGTAATTGACTCCCATTTAAAGTGACCCTTTATTCATCTTACGAGCTGTATCATTGTTTTCTAGACATTTTTTAGACATCGACGCCGATTCGGATAATTCGGATCCGTCATTTTTTCAAACCCTGGTTAAAAGGATTGGGCGAACAATGGGCTTTTTGGAGAGCCCGGACCTTATTGTTAGGGTGATTCAGATAGGAGTGATTTTCACCATTCGGATTTTTGGATTATTCAGATAACCGATTTTGATCAGAAATCTGATGTCCTATCCGATTCTGTTAACCGATGTGATATCCGAAGATTGACAAGTCATTTAGACCTTCCGATAATCCATCTATTAAAGTCACTCTTGTCTGAACCATCCCAAGATCTGCCCTTTTCAAAAATTCCATTATTCGCATAACATTTGAACCGGGTTTGAAAAAATTGACGGGTTCGATTTGTCCGAATGGATATCCTATCCAGTATCTATGTACATAGAACAATGTTTAGCCCTCTCGCTTTCGACTTGAACACTATTCTCATAGACATTATTACTGTTATATATAAGTCTACAATGTTATTGGCCAATGTTTCAACAAGAGTTGGTAATTGATTGTCCACCTGTACAATATATACCTGTGTAATAAATTATTACTATTGATCTTATCATTATTATAATCAGGTACGAACTAGTGAAGACAGGATAACGTGTGGGTGATCCATGGTGTAATCCGCACATGAGACTGTTTACAACGGTGAAAGAGCGAAATAGAACCACGTGACAATCTGAAGCAAAAAATTCAACGGAGGATAGCGCTATGCAGTCCGCCGTGCAATCCTGATGTGCCCTATGGAAACAAGGAAAAGCAGTGTCTCACTTTTAGATGAAACTTCAGGCGTCATTTTCGCGGTGCCCACAGAGTGGTGCTCGTCGCGTGCGGAGAAGTGCAGACAGTAGCCACAAAGGCTGGCGGTAGGTGCGACTCTGCGTGACTCTACTGAATTCTGGCGGGAAAGTGCAACCGCATTATGATTGCACGCATTGCTAATTTCTCTGCTTAGTGGACGTCAGCAGCAGGAATCATTGGGGAATTGTGACGGAAGTGCCTCTAAAGTTAGACGAGGGACTGCGAACAAACTCGATCGGCTTCTCGTGGTACGAAGAAACGGAGAGGGCAACTGTCCCTCATAGATGTTCTAGTCGAAGACTAGCTAAGTAAAGCGAGAACGCAGGCGAATAACATTGCTCTGCAGGTTCGCTCGGTTGATAATCATCTATTATTCAAAATAAGGCAATATATATGCAACAAATAAATTAATGTTAATTTTGAGAAAAAATGAGCAACCAAGAAATCTCTGATGCCCACGGTTGTGAGCATGCAGAGCTTCTCGACTTTCATGCTCCAGCAACACGTTTTCATACAATGCTTTTCAGGGTAAAGCTCGAAGGTTTTTTCACTTGTACGACGTCATGGAACATAGCGCTGAGACAAATGCCGCGTTCATATTTCGATGCACTTTGGTAAGTTGTTCCAGATTCTTCGTGCATTATTTAAACATTATTTAAAGGCATTGTGTGGTACCTGCCATAGGAAAAACCTCGCTCCAACAGATGGAAGGAACCGTTGGTTAAGCGGGTGTATATTTGAGCCTAGTGAATTCCGATTTACTTGACTTAATCTTCTTGTGACAGAACCTTCGATCTTTGCCCAGAAAAGCATAAGGAAGCCGTTGCTAAAGCATAAAGTCGGGAAGCTTTGCATGGGCGCAGCCACGCACATCAGAGATTTCTAGGCTGCACATTTTTTTTAAACCAATATTATATTGCCTATTGGTTGGTCGGCCTCACGATGTGCTTCGCAGATACCCGCTGGCGGGAGTCGTCACCGACTGGAATGCCTTCGCGGAATGCCAAGAGGACACCAAGACGCCTACCAACGCGTTGGTTGGACTTACTTGTTAAAGCCCTGAACGAACGATATGACGCTTTTTGTGTCCCTCGAACAAGGAGGATCCATTGGAGCAATCTGGCACGTGATAGGGACGAGTGCTGGCGCCCGCCCGAGCAATTCGATGATCAGTGTGACGACAGGTCACGTACGTGATACACTCTTCTTATTACATATATGCTCATATGGATATATGTTCTCGCTTGCAAAGACATATGTGGTCTCGAGCGACAAGAGCGAGCATGGTGTAACCGCCTAGCGATGTTCGGACTCAAATTGAACGTCAAGAAAACCAAGGACCTAACCACTGACGTAAACGTGTCTGGCTCCATCAAGATTAAGGGCACTGAGGTTGCGCGCATCTCGGTGTTTAAATACCTGGGATCAGCAATAGCGTCTGACTGCGTTCTGATGGTTGACTGAACTCACGCATAATTGCGGCTTGGCCCAAATGGCGTTCGGTGACTGGGATACTCTGCGTTAGGAAGATACCAGAGATCTACAGAGCAGTCGTCCGGCCGATAGCGATGTACGGCCCTGACGATGAGTGTTAGCGTGTGATCAAGAAAGTTGACACGCGCCTCAGCGTCATGGAGACGAAGATGCTTCGCTGGACGGCTGGAGTTACGCGCCTGGAGTGCACCTGAAAGGATGACATTCGGCAGAAGTTCGGTGTCGCTTGAATAGCTGATAGCCACGTTCTTAGTGGGAAAGAAGACAACGTCCGCAAGATAGGCGTTTAACTTCGAGGTAAGGCCTAGGCATCCATACGAGCGCATTATCGGGAAGTGTGACGTCACGACACCAGAGAACGGGACAAAACCTGAGGAACAAGAAGGATCCTCTTGTTGCATGTGTTGGGTGGTCGTTCTCCCGAGCATACGTTCAGAAGCGTGTGACCTATGGTACTTGCCTTCCTGACAAAAACAGGCAGTCAAGGTCGACATTCGTTTGCAGCTTTGTGAGGTACACCACACACTTTGGTTTACCCAATACAATGGTCGAGATACTGCGCAAAGCCAGCCTGCGATGCTACGACCAGGTCCTACAGCGCTGCTAAGACAGTTCTCATCAACGACGCTCCCGGAAAGTGGCTTTTAGGGTGGCCTAGGGATCTCTGCAACTCTTTCATAATTTTCTGCGTCAGACTTTCAAGTTAGTTAGGATACACATTGATAAGGCATTCGTTCGCGAAAGGTGTCGTTAGTAGATCAGGCCACAAAGAGAGACATAATGTGAATGACAAGTGCAAGATTTGACGTAATGAGTTTTGGAAGTCTTCTCTCGGCTGGAATTGCCAGCCGAGAGAAGACTTCCAAAACTTTCCAGATGAACATCGTTCCAACTCACCAGCCATGCACAGTTGGATGGTCCAGCTGGCCTAGGCTGGAAACGAGCAAAAATGAAGCTTTTGCAGAAATGTCTTCAACGACATTTCGACGCTAAACGGCCACCTAGGCAGGCCTTGATTAAATGACAAAGCTGCGGCGAAACCAGCAGATATACAAAAGAAGAGGGTTCAAGGACGAATTTCGTTCGCTTCGTTTCCTGTGCTGCACGCAAGCGAACTCCCTAATTCCATGCAGGAAGATGTTGACTCCGTTTCGTCGAAAGTGCGTTATACCGGGCTTAACGTATGCGAAGCCGACAGTCGGGAAGCTAAAACAAATACTGTTACGTGCAGCAATCATTTATAGCCTTCTCAGAGATAGGGCGGTCAATTCAGTCTTGAATTCACGCAACTGTAAAGAGCAGCTGTACTGTGGCTTGGACGATCTGTCAGAGTGATGCATAAAATGCTTCACAAATGGATAACGGATAAGGATAAAGGACGGCGTTACTCAATCCCTTTTGGGATGCGCCAGCGCATTCTACTTCTACGGGATGTCGTTGAGGCGACATGAATGCGTATTTGGCCATACAATGACTTGCGGTGGCCAGCCGATGAAAAAGTCAGCGCTTTATCCTTCCCAGACAAGTCTGGTACCAATTCACCGACCCCGGAAGGCTTGGTTGGCCTGGGCGGGAAATCCGAACCAGGAACCTGGTATCGGGTGCAGGCGACAGTCGCGCCTCCTCCGACTGCGCTGCACGCACCCACTTCACAAATGAACTTAATCTATTGGGAAGCCCTAAAGCTTACCTTGATAGGCGTCTCGTTTACATCTAAAATTCTGCTTTTACGTGTTGAAAGAGAACAGACACGGCTTTTGCGATTTGTATGTAGCTCTAACATTATTGCTTCTATTGTGATATTATAAGAATAACGGAAAACCGTTGCATTTGTAGTAATCCTTTATTCAAAAACCATGTACATCCCCAACTTAAACATATAGCTACTGGTGACTACGATGTTATACCTAACTCAGAAGTTAAACATTTACTTAATAAAGGTTACAAATTCAGACCTTCTCCAAATGTCAACAAAAAAGTTTTCGTTCAATGGATAAATCAAAACGCCGTAGATTTTACAAAAACTATTAAAATAAATATAAACTACCCAATAATATATGTAATAAAATTAAACTATTAATCAGTAATTATTCTAAAAAGAAACTTAAACCACTATTGTACGTTAACTCCTTCAATAATGAGAATTGCATACCAAACACAACCTTTACTAGCATTAAAAAACTTCAAAATAATTTTGTTTTCTGTCCCTTAGATAAAGCCTCAAATAATTATGGAATAATTTGTAAAAAAATTTACATCTTAACTTTGATGAAGGAAATGGGAATATCAATAATCAATAATACCATTAACATGTCAACTACCAATAATACTTACAGCCTACATCCAGACAATGGTTTCAACGTCACGCTTCAAAAGAAAATTTCGTTTTTGTTCTCCGGGATGTAACACAATGCAGAACCACCTTTTACTTACTCACGGGTTAGTAAAGCTCAGTACTACTTAAGGTCATTTCCGCGTTGTTCCTATATATTAGGTTGCCGGATTGTAAATGTCGCCTGCTTCCGATTTGTCGTCTCACTGCTACTGTTATTCCTTGTATCATGTAACTTTGCGTTTTAACAAGATAAATCCGCGGAATTTCTTTCATCTTCCTGATGCACCTGGGCAGTGATCCATGGCTGTTGAAGAGCACGAATCTAATGAGACGCCCTTACACCGTCCACTGATCTAACTGCATGAAATATCCAGTGTTTTAAGGAGTAACCGAAATATCTAAATTTTTTAGTGAAGTGAAGATATTTGGTCTTCACAATTCACCTTAAGGTAAAATCCCACTCAGGAAAGATAATACAAAAGACAGCGGCTCGAAAAGTTTGAAAACCCTCCAATGACAAACGAAAACCATATAGAGATATCACGGAAACCTGGAATGCTTAATTTTGCCTCTGTTCCTTTGCAGAGCCGGTTTTGGCTGAGCAGCCTAGCCGCGAAACAAGAAGAACAACCTCTGTGCGTATGACGCCTCCTAAAACCTTATTCCACGAGCACGCCTTCAGAAGTGGTCTAATAGGGCAAAGATTCCCACAGCTCAACTGCTACTGTGTATTCTGCACATGCGATGAAGGTAGACGAATTACAATGTGTGAACAGAATACTCGAAAACGTCAACAGAGGAGCACCTATTGATGGCGAGGCAGCAAATAGAGAGTGCAGCTCTAAGGTACATACAACACGAACACAAGGAAAAAGGTCTATCCAAACGTTAACTTCAGAGATTAAAGAATTTGTTCAATGAACTTCCATGTTAGTCGAATCGCATACAATGGATTCCCATGCAAAATTGTTGTACACTATTCTACATGTACCCTCATCGTAAAAAAAAGATTCTACAGTAATATAGAGTACTTCGACCTGAGTATATTAGGTGGACCATATTATTTGGCGATCTAAGGCGTCTTTCGTTGCGATCAGTAGAAACGAAGTGCGCTCAAAGGCACAAAGATGCTGGCTATCCGCCCTGTTGCCTCTTCCTCAACACTTCTTTTCCCGATGTCATTCTAATTGCAAAACGAGAGAGAGTTCGAGCACACAACAGATATGCTACAAGCTGGTCCGCTATCAACAGCCCGCTTTGTAGTAAATAACGCAAAATTGGAGGAAAAAATGAAAATTAGTGAATGCCAAAACCTGGAATGGTTGCAAACAGGATTAGTTGTGAATCCGGTCCACATCGGGATGAGGATCGTGCATCATTCCTGCCGCATAGTGCTTCCCAACAGAGGCGGAGCGTTTGGTGCACTGATTGGCTGGCTTGCGTCTTTTTGGTAGTCTGATTGGTTGCTATTGGCTGACGCTTTCTCACCTCCTAATGTTGGCCACATCAACGACTTTTACCGAAATTTAGGAAAAGTGGCTGACCAATAAGAACACAGTATTGAATTTTCATTATTCTCCACGCCCGAAGTTCATAGAACATAGAACCTGAACATAATACAAGAACAGGTTTAATTCTTCTGTGCCACGCAGGCTTGTAACGATGGAACAACTTTTACTGCGGCCTGACGTCTCAATACAAATCCTCTTTTCAAACGTCTGAAAAAATTTTGAAACTTGGAAACGGGCACCCTTTCTATCAAAAACATGCATACTTCTCCAATTCTCCAGTTGCAATGGGTTCCCTAGTTCTCAATGAATCAAAGAGCGTCAAGGGTTTTATCTACTCTCTAGGCAAACACCCATTCGTGAGCAGGTTGGAACTGACTCGGATGTGATGTGGTGTACGAGAAAGGCATATCTTTCAGAGAAGCATTTTTCTAGAAGTTCGAAACAAAACAGGGAAAACGCGGAACAAATTTCAACCGACATTTATCTAGTGAGTTGTTTGCGCATTAGGAGTTGAAGACTGAGCCGCCGCTAAAAGGTTTGCGAGTAGGTTCAGCTAATAGGCGATGGCATTTTACGTTTTGAACGATTGTCAGAAAGTTAGTGCTGGACAATTGTTTTGTAGGGCTAATTTTATAAATGCTTGAATGCTAACAGGTCATATGTAACGACGTGTAGTTTTAAACGCTCAAGATCGATGCAGATGTGTATCCCGGTTTATGTTCAGTTTCAGTTCCCTGAAGGAATATATCCTAAATGGTGGGGTCATCTGTAAACTTCGCACAGTAGACTTGTAAGGCGTAGATGAATTGAAACAAGTGGCACTAATAGTACACGCAAACTTTTAGACAACGTTTAGGGTTGTATAAAACAGGTCCACTAAACCGAGTGGTTGAACAAACACTGAATGGCGGCTCGAAAGTAGCTCTTCGAGTGCAAGTAGGCGTCCTTCTTATAAGAAGCAATGCATGGTTTTCCTGACGTCATTTGCCGCAAGCGCATTTCGCCGCTAGAGTAATATCGGGGGTTTCTCGGTGTAACTGCCTGGATGTCCGAAGCTGTTTGGCACCAATCGAGCAAATTATTGCTCATGGTGATACATAGCTGTTAACTGACTTGAATAATAGATTTTCTCACCTTAAAACCAGGAACCTTTCCTACATGCAATAACCTCCACAGCAGTTCGGCATAGTGCGAACATTATTGCACAAAAAGGGCAAGGATAGTCTTGACAAAATGTGTGGTAAAGCGGTTGCTGACAAGAAACGCCCTTGACCTAAGGGAAAATGTAAAGACACAAGTGAAACCTAGTTTTAGGATCTCTGATGAGAGAGTAGCTTACAAGGAAGCGATCAATATTCTAAAATGTTTGGCAATTGCTTGAAGTCGCTTGCTGTCTCTCGCGGGGGAACGAGGCGGAATTAAGCGTTATAGAAGGATTATGCTGTTTACGTGGTTGCTCGCTGGTCCTCTTTCAGAGGAACACAGGGATCAGAAAGCATTGTTCTCGGGTATTCTTAAGTGTAGTGCAGGGCAGTACGCGGTCTCTAATGTGGTATCTACGTTATAGCAGGATAAGCTTGGCGGCTATTACCTCAAAGAAGGATGAAAGTTAGGCCATAAAAATTGTGCTACGGGTCACGAAAAACATCTACATCTTTTGCAGTATTGTAAAAAGTGCTCAAAACATGTCAAGGCAAACACACCAATCCTAATGCTAGGACAACCAGGTATCGTACTTCTGCAGCAATAAGGCGCTGAGTCGCCCCGAGAAAATTTATTGAAAAAGTTATCACGAATCAGCTTCAACAACAACGACAATCAAATGTCAATAGGCCTGTTAGTAGGTGAATGTCAGTAGGCCTTAATACTGTATTTAAACAACTTTTCATACTCGCTCGACTAGAATTATGGGAAAGAGAAAAGGTTGAGAAAGATAGCGACCTTCTCCACGAGAAAAAGCAAGGGTAAAGAATCTGGCTCAGCCTTCCTATCTGCTGTGCACTATTTAAAGTTATTTTCGCGTCAAAAAATCAAAATTTACACAAAAATAAGCAGCTTCACCTTGCCGCTAACTTCATGCAAATTCTCTTTTCATAGCAGCTTTCAAAGCAATAGAAGCCTTTCCGCCCACACGGATCGGTTCAGGGCTGCTAGAGCCAACTCGACAGAAGTAAGCCACTCATTTGCCCTTGATTGACTAGTAGGAATCATATGAATTTCACATTCTAATTGCCTTATAAAAAGTCTGACCACAGAGCCTAAAATCAAGGCTCGCGCGACACTGTATCAATGCCGTGAATGACTAAGTGATCCAAAGCGAACAATCGAGTTGTAGCGGCGATGATAAAACATTATGATATGCTCAAATTTAGCGCAATATGCAAAAAATAGTGAAAACTGGATAAAATAAAGTGAAATAGTCATCGTGGTTTGGATCCAGAATTTAACGGAAACATTGACATTAGGCTTGTGGCTGACTTTATGGGAAGCTCACCATGTGACGCAATAGGCACCAATGCTCAATCGCATTCAAGTTCATTATGTGGTGACTGAGTCTTGTTGTATAACAAGCACGTGGTGATTCCCAAGAGCCACTCAATTAATTTCGTCCAGTGAAGCGTCGCGAACGCGGAGACGGAAGGCTACATCGTGAGCGGAAAGTGTTTCCTGTTCGCGAGATAAAACTTATCTCAAGAATCATTGATTGACTCTAAATAACTACTCTGCCAGTTAGCGTATATGACCTGCCAAGGAGAAGACTCATCTCAACTCACTGATTCCGATGACGTTTCCGGTTCTGAACGAGCAAATCAGATTAATACAAGGTGGAAACCGTGTCATCAGACCGCTAGGTTCATGCCGTCCTAGACTTTCTAGAGGCTATGCCATAAGAAAGAAGGGTAAAATCGAAACAAGGTGAAGAGTAACTAGATACGAATAAAGGCCAAAGGTCAGCTTTGGTAAAGGCTTCTCTAGTGGTAGAACGTCCGCTGCTGCGGAACATTGTGTAGGCAGTTTTTATGCGTTTTCCACTGCGAAAGAGATGTGGTGGCGAATCGATGAAAGGCCTGTGTTTTTCTCTTCACAAACATGCATAGAACCAATCAACAGCTCTCAAAGGAAGGTAAGGATTAGTTGAGCTGGGTGCGAACAGGAGCTAAAAACGAATAGTTCTGCGCTAGAGAACTGCGCTTCTTACTTGTCGCTACATGCCAACCCAACTGTGGTAGAAAATCAGGACCTTTTCACTCTCCAATACATTGAGCTTTCGGCAGCGTTATGAATTAGTTGAGCCATTTTTGAAGGCGTTTCAAATTTCATTTAGAAATTCAAACCCATCAATAAAATGCTAAGCAAATCAGATTAATACCGCCGTGTGCAGTGTGCTATAAAGCGGCAACAAGAACTGAGAGATATGCGAAACAACGCTCCAGGCCTGTTGCGCGTATAATATAAGATTCAGGCTACCATAATTGCTTTTGAAAAAGCGAAACCTTTCAAACATATTTTTTATTAGTTAGTCAGTAGGCTCGCGATGGCGTCCCCGGGAGGAGGCGGTGACTTTTTCCGCATCCGAGGCCAGGTTCATGGTTCGGAGTTCCCAGGCAGGCCAACCAAGCATTCATACTTCCGGGGTCTTCGATTTGCTACCAGACTTGTCTGAGATTTGGAAAACATTGACTTACCCATGAGCTGGCCATCACAAAACATTGTATGGCCAAAAAACTCATTCCGCAACCACATTTCGTCGAACACGTAGAATGCGTGGCGCATCCCAAAAGAGGATGAATAACGTTATCATTTATTCTTTATCCATCATTTAGTCAGTTGCCGATTTAATTGCTTGGCATATCTACACTATAGCCATTGTTGCTTTAGGCAGAAAAATTTACCAAACAGCAGCAACCCTAGCTGCCTAGAAGCGAGGAAACAAAAATAATACTCGGTTCAAACTGAAGTCGGACTACTCTTCCCCATTTCTTTGTGAAGTAAGGTTTGGCTTCGGTTTTTACCCAGCAGGACAGCTATTTTTTTGCTTTAAACTAAGGCAAAGGAGAGCAAAAGACAAAATGGATTGTTTCGAGGTGCTTCAAATCGGCTTTATTTACTTCGCTTCGCGATTGCTCGCTTCAAGTACCTTATGGATTCCCAGAACGGATTGCATCCTGAGTCACGTTTGTCTTATCTTCTCGAAACGAGCTAGCTGTCTCGTTAATCCTGCTGTTTCTCTGGAAGGAAAGATCCCAGTTGGATTCCTGTCTTTGTAATCGGTAGCTACAGGGAATATACAGATGCCTGAGGAGTGCGATGCCATGAACCTATGGTGAAAAGGTATTGCCATTGACAGCTCCTCCTTTCACAGCGACATAGTACGAGGTTGGGGGTCACGGCAACGACGACGAAGAAACCGCTGGTATTTGGCGTGCGAGTAACGTATTCCGGCAAACATCGAAGGCTCTCACTGCCTTCCGCTCGTCAACTGGTGGCGAAGCACTCGAGCACCCTTTCTCGACGTCCGTCCCCTTCCTGTCCAAATCTACTCAAGTCGCGCAAGCACAGAAACTCGGCCGGGATGTTGTCGACACACTCGAAATAACGAAATCCTCGGCGAGCGAAAGGCCCTTGGGAAAAAACACAGCCTTCAGCGCCACAGACATGTTCACAGAATGCTGCACGAGCGCCAGAAGGGCGACGTCGTGGGAAACTGACTTTTCCTAAACTTCGGTAGACGGTTATAAACGGCAAACAACCGGCAAACAACCCTTTGGGTGGTAGAAGGAGTTCCGCTGTTCGTCACGAACAGCTATTTAGGGACAGATCGAACCATAGAAGCATCTAACCTATTGTAGAGCTTCAAAGCTGCCTTATAGAAATGTCTACACCTCAGTTACTGTGCAGTTTCCTAGTGTTCTTGTTAAACTGTTGGCCAATACTTTATCTTCGTTCTGTCTGACATTTCGGCCACTTCACCTTCAGGCCCTAGAACCCGAAAGAAGTCGAACAGATCAAAATGTCACTCGCCCAAATTAACTTTCTACTGCAGAATATTCCTGTGAAATAAGATAGAAAGGATTACTGGAGGAAGTTGCACAAGAACAAGTGGTATCACTGGGGTTGCCCTTGAGGACCAAGGATCAGCCGAAAACAGAGACAATGTCAAGATATGAACGGGGCATGGGCAGAAACCACATCCAATGCAGCTTTGAATGTACCTGCTATGGACAACCACACAACAGGATTACATTTTTAAGCTTCGACACCTCAAGCATTTTCTAACAAGTGGTATGCACCCAGTAAGCACCATCCAAAACCTGAGAAGCAACAATCAGAACAAAATCAAGCATTGGCCTCGAAGTTAAGCGGTTTTGGGTCGATTTATCAATGAGAATTATAGGACAGTTCAAACGAAAATGTTAAAATTTCGAAGAAGATCTCTCTCAATCCAAATCCCGCCGTTTATAGTTTAGTGCTAAAAACACATATCAAAATGTATTGTTACAGGACGGAGGGTATGCAACAGTTTTAGCCTTGATCATAAAGGGCATGCGCTTCATGGCGTGAGCTTAACGTCAGTTCTCCTTCTCCGATCAGCTTTTTGAATGCTTGAGATGCGCAAGTTGGATCAGAACTTTTGCCGTTGTCGGTCTGATCACGACACTCATCCCTCATGCAGAGAGTGCGCATGCCAAAGGTTTCTCAATCTTTATCTTGCCAGCAGTGTGAATGTCATTGCCGACCGGCAGGGCGTAGTGCACACACCCTCATAGTGGAACACCTTGCAGTTCTCCCTAAGGTTTTAGGTTTTCTTACCTGCACCGGAGCAAAAAGAAACATGACATATAGCAAAGAACACGGTACTATTATAGTCGTAGTTCATGGTAGGTAGAATCTTCGAAATGCTTCCTGTAAAACGTGTGACCCTCAGTCGCGTGCATGCGAATTCTTATTATTTTTTCATTTCTCATTCCTGTCTAGTATTTCTCTCTTCCTCACTTCCACTCGCTTCCAAGCTTTCTAACTCATGTTCAAAGAAACAGATACACATAGGGTTAGACCAGTTTCGCTTATATTGTATTAAATATTACAGTAAAAGCAAATGAGGCAAATGAGGCCTCCTGAATCTTTACGCTCGGCCCACAACTTCTGTGACACGTGCTTTGTGTGCGGGCGCTCGTTGTGCAATTCCTGCCCATGCCCGTTCAATTTGCTCCAAAATACAGTAATCGGCTTTCGCTGAGCTATAAATTCGGTGAGAGTTGCCCACGGTTAAGCTCGAAAACATCAACGGGAGGTATACGCGGCAGTGTCCCTTGCGTGCTTTGATCCTTCGTCTGTGTACTCCCAACGTGGCACACGGATTGACCGAATAGTAAATAGAAGAATTTTCAGTCGAAAAAGCGATCTCTCTACCTTGGGCTTGCTTAACACATTATATTAGATTGGCAACTAATTTCGTGGACTCTCAAGAATCTTCAGCAAAGGTATTTATTAACAAATAACAAATGACAATCTTTAATTCAAATAAGATCCCTCGGAACGCAGAAGTGCTTCCCATATATCAGGTAGCTGGTCTAGCCACGGCCATAGAATTATTGTGCTTTTAAGGCCAAGAATCTTTGGAGGTGCATTTTGACCCGGTCCACATTATTAAATCGTCTTCCAACCAAGAAGTACTGCACCGAACTAAAAATGTGGTAGTCACTCGGCGCATGGTCTGGGCTGTAAGGTGGATGAGTTTGACGCTCCCAGTCAAGGTCTTCTATTTTTTGAGGCGTCCTGTTCGCTATGTTCCCTCCGTTTGGTGGTGTCAAGAAGGTATTAACTTCTGGGAGCTCTTCAAGAACGGTTCCAGTATTAATGCTGTAATCTACTCTTCTCAACCTGGCAGCGCGCAGGCTGAACTCCGCTGGAATCGGTTCAGAGAGATTTTCAGGAGCGGAATTATCTATCAGCAAGATAACGCCAGATCACACGTCACGAATCGGGAGCTTCAAAAAATAGAAGACCTTAGCTGGGAGCGTCTAACTCACCCACCTTACAGCACAGTCTGTGCGCCAAATGACTAGCACCTTTATAGCACGCTGCAGCACTTCTTGGTTGGAGGACGATTTATTAATGTGGACCATGTCAAAATGCACCTCCAAGGTTTCTTGGCTTCAAAAGCGCAAGAATTCTACAGCTGTGGGATGGGCCAGGTAGCTAATAAATCGGAAGCAGTCCCGCGTTGCAACAGATCTTACTTTGGTTGAAAAATGTTATTTGTTATATGTTTATGAACACTTTTGTTGAAGCCGCTTGAGAGTCCACGAAATTAGTTGCCAACCTAATATATCGATAGAGTGCAGCTGTTTCGTTTATCGCGTTGTCCAACGCGCGATTTTCGCGTGTCTAGCGTGTGCGACCAATCGAATTTTTGAAACGTCTAGGGTTTTGGTTAATTGAAGCCGCTACTTGTACAAAAGCTTAATAAATCACTAACCGAGGAATGCTTGTGTTGACCACACTTTTTGAAACGATGCCTAAAGAAAAAGTGCACATGGCACAAAAAGTTCCTTCAAAAGATTTATCAACCAGAAAAAAAAGATTAAAAGACTGTGACACGACATCGTGTCTCATGGTCGTCAACGTATATCTACAATTACTATCAAAATGTTGAGGTAGGACTAACATTTGTTTTGTGTTGATTTTGTTTTGACCAGTTTTGTGGTAGAACTAAATATATCTAACCTTGAGTTGAAGCTGAAAAATGTTGGTAGCATTGTGTTTCGACTATGTACGAGAGTTGTCATAAGTCGAAGTGTTGTGAGTGGATGTTTACTATGCACAGGCCGCCTCGACTCAAAATTATCCGTCATCTGCGAGATACGAAGAAGGGATCTCTTTTTGAATACGCTAATTACTCTTTATTCTCCATTTTATTTATTTATTTATTTATTTCGTACACTACAATGAGTGCGCCATAAAGTGTCAAAAAGCGTGGAAATATAGGGGATCAGAAGACGGTAGATGATAAAAAACGAAGAACTATGAAACTCGAAAACAGGCGAGACCAGATTCAGCACGATGGAATGAGCCATCAAAAATGACGATAGGGAAAACACAGAAGTTGTCATCCTAGTGGTTGCTAATAGGGCAGGCTACTAAGAAGAACTATATCCGTACCAGTTGGCCATGGTACCCTGGTACCTTTAGGTATATAGGTTTGTGCTGGAGCTTCGGGACACGGGTATGCCAACCACCCTCGTGGAACCAGCACGTTAGGATAACAGAGTATTGGAAAATTAGGAAAATCATTTCACAGGAGTTCCGGAGAGAGACCCTTTCTAGACAATGAAATATGGTGGCTTTAACCAAGAAACAATCTCTCCAGGTCAAACTTTTGAAAGTGGTGCTGCATAGTCGAGAGGTTGCTCAGAAATAAAAAATAATGACTTTAAAAGGTATGACTGCGAAAGAAGCCTTATGCAAGCAATCAGCGCCATCCCGGAAGCCAAAAGGGAAGAAAGAAGCCTTTTCGAATATTCAACTCCTGCAAGAATCCACATTAATACAAGGAAGTTTATGGATGCAGGAGAATGAGGCAGAACCTGACATCTTGTGGGCTTCCATCGCTTCGGTAAATATAGAGGAAAGTAAGTCGCTCGAGTTCCACGCGATGTCTTGTAGCATTATATGGGCCAAATATGAAACTGCCTCCACGACATCTTTAGAAGTAGAGTGCGTGGCGCATCCCTCACACGAATGAATTTACGCCGTCCTTTATCATTTTTTATCCCTTAAAATAAAATTACGAATTCAAGTGAATCTACAATAAGAGGGGTACCTAAAAACTTTGAACAGTGCCTTCCTTTACTTCTTGTGCTTGATCCGTACAAAGATTTGCGATGACAGAGCTCATCAGCATGTTGTTTTACCTCCTCACAGAATTCGGTGCGAAAGAAGACTATGAACAAGCGGAACCTAAAACTTGACTCGTGGTACACGATACGTCCTTGGATAAGTCTATTCATGCCTTTTAATGAACTGAAAATTAATAAACGCATTGTAAAAACGGACACATCCGATAAATTTGACTCCCGAAATATCAAATATCAGAATTTGATTTGACTCCCGAAATATCAGATCGGCGAAATCTCACATCTTCAAAGCCTGATCCGATTCGCAATAGCTCAAAGAAATCTTATTGTCTGTGTTACACTTGTGGAAAAGTATTAATACAGCTAGGAGAATGTTTATTTGCGACCAAAATTCTTGTGCCAGACGGCACTCGAGCCCTCACCCTCTGCTTTCGGGCAGCGACATATTAGTGCAATTTTTCTAGATCTGCAGTGAAGATTGTTTTGAATTCGGTAGCGTCCTTATCGATGAGGTCACACGTTGGGAACCTAGAAGCTTTAGCGAGCATTACGTTTACATTTCGTCCTAGACTTTAAGAATGATCTAGATGTGGCACTAAAAGCTGTTTCAGAAAATCCAGAGGCAGAACGCATCATAACTCATGGAAACTTCAAAGAACCAATCGATATAGAGGTAGCGATGAGCAACCTAGAAAGAATCGACCATTTCGTGATCGTTGCCGTCATCTGAAAAAGCACTATGGGCTGTCAAGAGATGACGCATTATTACGAACGGACACGACGCGAGAGAACACGCATGAATGACGACGGTCGACGTGCAGTTATCCCAACGAGAGTCACATGACAGCGTCGGGAACGGATTAATGACGTTTTGTAGAAAAACTGCGAAAATGTAGAAGGCAAAAAGTCGATTAGGATGTGAGGATGATGAAGAGCAAGAAACGGGCGAACTCTAGGCCTCCAATCCCATTCCGTCGTGGGGTCTGAATCTAATAACTGTTCGGAGTGTTTACACAGGCGGAACGCACTGAATGGGCGAAGAGAATCCGCCATGATGGTGGCAAATAAATGCATTACCTCCTCGTGGCCAAAAGCATTCAGTAAACGACTTGAATTCTGCTCATGGAAGGATTTACCAATCTAATTTTCGCGCGTTCTTTCAGCAACAACAACGACAAAAGCTGGACAGCTTCCAGTTACTGATCTATAACTTAATAGTGAAGACTTGGAGACTCTGTGTTTAAACCGAGCTTTAGAAGGATTCCACTCTTTAATTTCACTTTACAGTGAGGATAACCATGAGCACGTGTTGCTCAACCAGCGGGTGCTTGCTGTCGCGTGGTCCACGGTGCTATCTGTGTGTCTGCAGGCGTTCAGGATTCTTTGAAGTTTCTTCATCCCGCGTTGCAGCACCAAACCTGCTTAGGAAGACAAAACACTAGCCATCTCTGGTCCCAGGAACAGAACTAGGGTAGGGATTCGTTAACTCCATTCGACTATGTCTCCATTCGAATTTCAAAACGTTTGTTTCAATTTCGTTAGGTAGTTAAGGGACAAGTTTCTGATGCCCTATTCTCGCTCAACGGAACGAACATCTCCGAATGCTCCTGCTACATGTATCTGGGTCGCGAAGTGAATATGGCCAACGATCTAGCGCCGGAGCTGAGCAGGAGGAAACGAGCAGCTTGGGGAGCTTTTAAGAGCGTCGAAGAAGTCGCGAAGAAGACGAAGAACGTCCGACTCCGTGCCCACCTATTCGACTCTACCGTTCTTCCTGCCCTAACATACGCCTCAGAGACCTGGGCTATGCGAAAGCAGGATAAACACGCGTCGCGCAGCGTGGAATCAAGAGGACGATGCTCGGAATGACACTACTCATGCAAGTTAGAAAAGGCCTCTGGAATACCAAGCTTCGCCGACGCTCGAAGGTCAGAGAGGCTGTCGCATGGGCCAATTCGTCAAAAATTAGGTGGGCCGACCACTTAATGCGATATCAGACACCCGCTGAACGAGGGCCATCACCGACTGGATTCCGCGGGATGTCAAGAGAACACCAGGGCGCCCACCAACGCGTTGGTCGGACTTCTTCGTGAAAGCCCTGAACGACCGATATGATGCTCTTCGTGTCCCTCGAGCAAGGAGGATCCATTGGACCACTCTGGCACGCGACAGGGACGAATGGAGACGCTGCTGGCACCCGCTCGAGCAAGTCGATGATCAACGGGACGACAGGTGATACAGGTGATACAGTTAACAATGTAAAAAGAGAAGAAGAAGAAAATCTAACAAAGCAGAAATAACAGGGACTTTAGGCGCGTTGTATGTTGACTTTGACGCATCGTGTAAGCATTTACACTACTGATCGAATAAAAATCGCAACGCGCTAATCGAACGGATTCACTGAGTGATTGCTGGCTTGTTGCCATTAACGTCAAATTCAACTTACGACATTTTCTCGAAAAATAAAAATTTTATAACATTATTACACTCCTTTTTAATATCACACTCGGACAGCTGAACTAAAAGCTGTAAAGTCAACGAAAAGTCAAAAATGTTATGCCAATTTTTCGTTGAACAAAAAATTATTCTTGTTATATTGGCGAGCAGTTTAACGTGCAAAAAGCTCGCATCAATTAGGAAGACGTTCGCTTTCATTTCAAAAGCATCAAGTTGTTTAGAAAAGTGTCTTGAAGAGAAAATGATACATAAGTATTTCATTAAATCCATTGGAAACGTTGTCCGTCATGGGGTCTGGATGAAAGCCAATAGACGTCCTCGACATTGCTGCACATGACCAGCCGTCTCCTTCTCTGACGATGAGTTTAACCTTAGGTGATTGTTCGCGAATTTATAGCCTTAGCAGACGATCCCCCAAGTTTGCGATATATTGGGCTCACAAGGCGTCAAAGTATGTATGATCACGCGATGAGCGCAAGGATTGGGAAGACGTGCCACAGACGTCCGTGCCATGTTTCCGCGACACGTGTTGACCTGCCGTCATCACATGTGGCGGAGACATGCTGGTGAGGTGCGTCGGGATTCAGAAGACGTGTTGCAGCAGTCATGCCACGTGTGTCGGTATGCGGAAGACATTCCATGTACGTCACGACACGTGCGTCAGGCTTAGTAATGAATGACTATAGAAAAGGGGCGAGTGCTATTGCCATCGGACAGTAACTGGTAACGACTGGTTGACCAATACTGATTGGTTTTATACTTGCATTTATCATTTTTTCATTATGTTCTCATTTTCTGTTTTTTATTTTTTATTTCGTTTATTTGTTTATATATATATATATATTTAATTTTCATTCTTTTTGTTTTCTTTCTGCAGATTAACCACTTCGAATTGGGATTCTCATGATCTGTTTTTCACCGCAATTTCATTGCTCATTTTAGTAAAGGAAAATCTAGGGGACATGCGGTTATCGGAAGAAGTGTTTGGGAAGACGATTGAATTGCCGACACCATCAGAGAGTGACGGGGATGCCGAATGCAGAAATCCGGCCGACTCCATTGAGAACAGGGGCTGATGGCGCATAGTCCCCAGGGGTATGTCGCCCGTCCGAATTTCCGTCATTTCAAGCCCAGCGTTTCTCCCAAAAAGGGGCCTTCGATGGGACGAATGAGGCACAGCATTAAGCGCTAAGCAACGCAAACGAAACCAGCATAAACAACTCCGACTAATTTGGACATGGAAAAACAAATCGAGGAGAGTCGGAGTGGGGAATATCCACGAATGTCGTGACAGGTAGAGCAGTAGCAGAGAATCTAAGAAACGCGCGAGCGACAAGCCACAGAGGCGTCAAGCGCCGAGCCCAAGATCGGATGTCTGCTTAGCCACCGGATGGATTTGCTTGGGTTCTCGGAAAAGATCTACGAGTGGCGTTTTGTGGATTCCTGCAACAGAACTCGCGGACGACGCCAAGCAATTAGCTTCGTTAGGATGTATTCTAAGCGGAAAACATTCCTAGAAGTCTTAGTGCTTTGCGCCGTAGGGTCGGCGATAAACAAGCTCGGCCGGGCGCGTGAGGGTGATCGAGGTAAGCGGCATCAACATCGACGACGAACCTCGCGACGGAAGGGAGACGGCTGCGGACGACAAGTGGCTGCTAATTGCATGTAGCTTTCTTGATGACCGAGAACTCGATCCGCTGACGAAGCAAATCGCAGGTGCCTTTTGGGAGGACTGCGGTTGGTAGAAGGAATTTGTTCGACGCTGACAAAGAGCTTATACTAAAACGCTTGAAGTCAGGAAAAGAGAGCATGTCGACAAGTTCTCCATCCGAGGGTGATCGTCCAGCTTTTCCGCTGTTTCCAAAACGTCAGCCGGGTTGTCTTACTCCCTACTCGTTTCATTCTCTCAATAACTTTCGAGGCTCCTGCCACATGATATGATCCTTGATAATTCCTCAAACTTGTTTTGTCTTTTCCAGGGTCTAAAGAAGGCGGTTGCGCCGAAACCGGATAAACCGGATAAAGTTCTCATGATAACTTTGGCTCAACAGGTTCACAACATCCTGCACCACTGTTTAACGACATGCCATGATTCAACGACTGTCGGACATGGAACCCTCGACATGTTTCGCTGATATACATGGATAGCATGTCCTCTGTCGACGAATTCATCCAACTCCAATTTGGAAAGTTCACATTTTAGAAAGGGATGCCATGCCTTTTTTGACAACATACAGAACTATTAGTGGAGTTCTTGATTTAAAAATGGGTAACTTCTTCAAATTTGCAGCCTCATCTACCTGTGTTCACGACACCAAGTTATTTCTTGGGAACCATTGAACAAGTCTAGGACGATGCTTCTACGCGTTTAAAGATTTCCTTGCTATGCAAAATTGTGCAGAGCAAATATTCAGAACCTTCTCCATTTTCAAAAGAGGTGTGCAGCGGAGGGAAGCACTACTAGTTGCCCCGTGTTCTTTTCTTCTGTTATACGTCATGTAAATTTACCTTTCCCTCTGTGGAAGCAGTTCGGATTTCCGCATTTGCAAAACGTCCCCGCTAAAGATCGAGTCTTGGCAACTCGATCTTTAGTTGTATGAAAGCTCGTATTGAAGCAAAGTGCTTTAAAATTAGGTATATGACATCACAATGGAATCCTCATGAGAAATTAGTGATGCCCCACTCCTAAGGCGTTCTCAGTTCCTTAAAGAATTTGATCCATGCGTTTGCAAAAATAAGGGGCCGTCAATCAACGAGAATTTTAAAGAGAATTTGAAGCAGTATGTAGTGATTTGTAGAAATCAGAGATAAAGGTGATGATAATGCCTGAAACGTTCACGACTTGTTGAGTGTGTTCTCATTGGAAACTCCGCATCCTTTCATTAATCTTCCGCAATCTAATATATCAGTATGTCGCTAGTTATAAATTTGTGGTAGTTGTAATGTCGCTTGCTGAAGGAAAACTATGGTCTAGCTTTTAACTGGGAAATTAACTTCATGGACCCTCACATTGACACTGCCCATGTTTTAAAGGTTTGAAAAGTTTATTTAAAAAATTAAGAAGTTTGCATTTTTTCAAGAATCTGGTCGATTCAGTAAAGATTCTTTATTCAACAAAGAAACGTCTTTCAGAAACGAAGTGATCTGCCCAAACGGTTTCTAGGGTCGAGACTGAAAAATCCACGTACTGTAATGGATCCAGCTAACTGAAGTTTCAGCTAATTACCAGTCGTCTCTACTATCATCTCTTGGCGACAGCTAATAGTACGCAGCCCTTTGGGTAAGGACACCCCCGGTAGAGGTAAGGACACCACCAAACCGTGGTGGTCTACCTTATTTTTCCAAAACCTGCGAAAAGCAATACGACTCGGTAGTTGGGCGATCGCTATATGTAAGGGGCAAGGAATATGTATTTGACCACCTGTATCATCTGTCGTCCCGTTGGTCATCGAGTTTCTCGAGCGTTAGACCGCTAGCGCTTTAGACCCTTCCGTTGCAAATACTCTTCTTTATGGCATTGGGTCCTATGGTACATAGCTCAGAAAAGAGAGCGGGACAACAGGAAAGATCTCTACCTTTCAGCTAGTACTAAAATGTTTTTCCCTTTTATCACGTCGTTGAGCTAAACGAATAGAAAAGTTTACTACGGAAAGTTTACTACGGAATCGCAGCGGTGGCGCGGTGTCCCATCTTGTCTTCCATGAAGTCGCTTACGAAGCAGCCTTACTCCCTCGTCGTTTTGTACGACATTTTTAGTCTGCGAAAAAGGAGAAAACTTTAAGGTAAGTAACGCAGCTGCGGGAAACTGAAGGAAACGGTTCTGTTCCTGGTTTAAAACTATTTACGTATACGTTTTTGAATACGACGTCAAATACTTGCTTCTTTAGAAATCCGAGTAGGATGATTTTTTCCCGAATTCATCGGGCCACGTAGGGAAAAGAGTTGTGAAGAGCATGTAGCCTGAATCTCCCCTTGGGGTGGGGGGGGGGGGGGAGGCGTCGTAAGAGAAGCAAAACAAGCACGAACAGGGCCTATCTCCGTCTGGAGATTTCAAGGATCTCATATAGGCCAGTTCAATTTCCATCTTCTGTTCATTAGTTCTCTTCCCATCTTAAAGTCGTCGTCAAAAAGACAGAGTGAAGTAGTCCTTCCGCCACAGGATTAGATCCTGTAGCTTTTATACGATCTCGTGTTGTGACGAAACCTTCTGTTTTGCACACTTTTTGACAGTTCACCACTGGTTTTGAACGTTCATGCAATATAACATTGACTTCCTTGCGTGTTAATAGTGCGCCAAACAAGGTTTTAACGGTGAATCTTCCTTACTGGAGGCCTAACGTTTCGACGTGAAGACCATCTTCAAAGGCGATTCGATTCACCAAGGTGGGGACGTCAAAGAAGGTCATATTGTATGCCGTTCCCATTGCCTTCTGGTTACAAATTGGTTACTAATATGCATTCACAACACAGTACAGCTGGAAAATGTGCAGAAGCGCTTGAAAATTGTTCGGAGGCCAGGTGCTCCCAAATCCCAACCGATCACTTGGCATGCAAAAATGTGCAACACATGGGCACCAAACCTCTGAGCCCCTTTCACGATCATTGATACTGTCAATTGTGCCTGGAATCACCTGTCGCTCCAGCCGCCGCGGGCGTACAACTGACCACAGCCAGCGCTCGTGAGGGTACCACGCCGTCACAGCGAATCCGTAGCAAACTTTGGGGACACCCTACTATAGTTGTGCCCGAATGAATATTCAAACATTCGAATTCGAATATTCGTATTCCAACGTTCGAAGAAACGCGATTTTGAATGTGTTCGATTTCGAACGTTCGAAAAAACGCGATTTTCGAATGTATTCGAATTCGGATGCTCGAAAAAACGCGATTTTCGAATGTTGTCCGAATTCGAATGCTCGAAAAAATGCGATTTTCGAATGTTGTCCGAATTCGAATGCTCGAAATTCGTCGCTATTCGAATATATTCGGCTATTCGAAATTTTTGGGAGAGCACAACTATACACCCTACTCGTTAGGCTTAACAACTTGGCATGAGAGAAACACACTTTTGTAGCAATTCGGGGTGGGGGTGTGAAGACTCTTTCTATATGACTCGCTTTCTTCGTTCAGACATGCTTCAGACCCCTCCTTTGCTAGATCAAGGTTGAGATACTGAGCCAAGGTTCAAACCTCTACGGGCAAAGCTCTCGAGGCATTCCATGGAGAAGGACTGCTTACATATACACATGTGTAAGGCAAGAGCTCAAGCCTTACCACTTTGAAGTAGAGCAGTTATTGTGTCGTACCCCTGGTCTACATAATCTGCACTGCTTCCACTGCTCCCTCGTGGAACACGACGAAGTGCGGTATTTGAACCGTCTCCCTATTGGATACGTTTCCGATGTTTAGGCGTCGAACTCCATAGGGTTGAGACGACATTTGGTTCCTAATTGCTTATCCTTTTATTTAGGCCACGGAGAATTCTAATTCTCCGAAACGTTAAATATTCTTTGGAAGGCCCTCAGTTCTGACAATGGCTAAGAAGCTTGCAAAAGAGCATACTATATCATAAACGCTTCCAGATTGACCCTGTGAAAGAAATAACCTGTGCGTGATAACGAAAAACTCCTATTTTAAAGCCGAAATGTCACGCCGATTTGAACAAAAGGAATCATTCAAAGCAGCATATAGAATACTTCGCATCTGTCGAAGCGTATCGCAGCTATAAAGATTAGAAGAAGCATGTACTGGCCCTTATCTCAGCCTACATATGTTATAGATTGAGTGAAAGCTAGTAAACTGCACTCTTTTCGTTTTCCTAGCTTTTCTTTAATTTTGGTTAGGTATTTTTCAGCACGTATATTTTTATGTTGCATAGGGTGAGCGTTAGAAATGATCGTACGATTCGAAGCATCAGGAGATGCTTCGAATGTGGTTAAGGCGAAACGGAGCGAACATCTCCAAATACAAAATGATCAACCAATCTAGCACTGGAACTCGGCAGGTTGGAGAGCTTCGAAGAGTGTCGAGGAAGTGGTGGTTGAAACGTGGGAAACTCGGCTTCACGCCTATCGACTTAGCTCTACTTCCCTCTCTCTATCTTTTTTTGGACTAAAATAGGGGTTAGGAGCATGCTCCAATAGAATGCAGGATGAGCACGAGAGCGGCCTCGCACAATGAGGTATCCAGGGACCGATCCGCGGAGTAATACGAGTCACACAATAGGTGGGAGCTGTGAACTTCGTCGACCACGGACACTGCTGCTTAGGCCATCTGCTCGAGGATGAGCTGTGGGAGCCACTCATGTAATGCATTACACTGACACCTACTGGAAGAAGCCATAACTGATCGATACCAGCCAGAAAACTCCAGAACCTCCTACAGCGCGTTGTTAACCTCACCGTGAACACTTGGTCTCATGTCCTTCAAAAGAATCGATGGTAGTCCAGGTGGCAGATGAAACCAGAAAACAACTAAGTTGACCTAGTTGTCCTACCGTTACAGAAGCGAACAACCAAAGTTTTAGTCTCCCACTCCCACGGGGTTGTCATTCCCTTAGATTATCATTATGTTATTATAAGCCGTTGTTGCCTTGCAGTTTCAGTTTCCACACTTGTCTTACATCCGGAACCCACGCACATTCGCATAGGGCCAATGCAAATCAATAAACCCTACCTCATTTTATCACGATTCCAAACAAGCTGCTGTACACCTTGCGTTTCGCCTCTCCAGACCTTTCCAGAGAAGGAAACAAAGCCTATTAATCTAGTGGAATTTCGACTGGCTAGTGGACAAGCGCTGCAATTACTTAATCCTCCCTTCCTTTTCCTTCGTTTGGACAACTGTGAGGACGTTAAAATAAAACACTTTTAAATGTTCTTCTGGTTCTGATCTAATTTTTAACAAAGTCTCAATTCAAGGGAAGCAAGCTGAACGAAAACCCGTGATAGCTGCGGCAGGTGCGACGGCTGCAGCAACAGTTCACGACATGCTCTTCTACACTGCTTTTCTAACTGCGCAGACCTCTTACCCCATTTGTGCTGTGCTACGAAATTGCACACAGTTGGTTCCCATGTGATGGGCTTAAGTTTCCTTTCTGACAACGAACTTCATTTATCGAAGCTACACGTATTTATGTGCAGCAGTTCATCGTCTCGAAAATGCCAGAGTTAACCACTTTAATCGCATCCCTCTTAAAACCGTTACGGTTCTGAGGGAACTGCAGCAGTGATCGTCATGCACACGACGCGCATTCTTAACTTCAGACACGAAGCCCAATTGAAGATTACGCTTTTGCCACCGACTGCGACATTTTGGGAGGTTTTTTCTACTCACAAGTTTTCCCTTTTGCAACGTAAGCTCGTTATATGTGCGGTCGGGTTAAAAGGAAGTCAAGGGCAACTGGCGAAGTTATTGGGAAAGAAATCGCTGAACGCGTCGCGGTAGCTAAAGGGCATGAGGACTGGGGATAAACCACAAGGCCTTCAGCGAAGGATCTAAAAACATTTTATTAAAAAACAGTCCATGCATTTGAATAGGAAGTTGTAGCATTGACTAAGCAGGAGCACCTGATGCTGGAGGGATCTTCGTCGGTGGGGGAGAAGCGCTTTAGCTTCGTTCGTAAGGCCAAGTATGGAATGTCTAGCTAAAACAACGACCACTAGTGCTGTAATAAGAATAAGATAAAGGAGTAAACCGATTGCTGGACAAATCTAGTCGGGAGTTGCCGTCGCGGCGGGAGTGCCGACGAAGCCGCAATGAAAACAGATATTGGGAATGAAAATGGCCTGAGGCTCCACAGCCCGAAAGAGACAGAGATGGAGTGGGACGGGCGTAGGTTTGAGGGGAATATAGGCACCATGCAGAGATGACCGGGAAGTCAACGGATTCTGAATCGTGGAACGGTATTCTTTTCACAGTCTCCGAAAAAACAAGAATACAAATTTGACATCATTTAGACAAATTTCAAGAGATTTCTAGGAACGGAAATAAATAACAAAGATGAATACATTGTGCTTCAAAAGCACAGACACACAGCGAGAACAATAAATATTGATGTATTATTAAAGGTTAATCCATTAGACCTTGTCAAGAAGTCATTGCAGTGTATAATTCGATTCAAGGCTTAGTCACAGTCAAATCACGTAACTGACTTACTTTTGAAGCACATATTTTTCTCAGGACAAAATAGTATAATAATGCAAACATAATGTAAACTTCCCAAAGTTAACCTTAGCTGTCACACACGTAAACAAATTTTTCAGTTCTTACAGAAAAACCTGTACATTAGTGGGCACGGCAAGTTTGTTAAAATTTTCTTAGTCAACATTTTTTTCAAACCATGAAGCGCTATTCACCAACAACCTCTTCACTCTTCACTCAAGATGTCTCATTCGCACTCGCACTCTTCTTCCCAGCTGTGTGTGAAAACTTTCCAGATCAGCAAAGTTGATGAGGTGATGCAGCCGATTCTGCTTCCACGAGATTATGTACTCTGGGTGAAATAAATTCCGGGTAAATTCTAGGCAGAAGCGACAAGCAAAGCGCCAGATTGGTGGAAAAGGATTCTTGGGCATATTGGACAGGACGAACACCTTAGGGGAATACGTTCATCAGAAAGAAGCATCTCTCCTTGCATTCAAATCCCTTCTCTTAGAAGAATACTTTGAAAATGCATGGAGGCATGGAGCATATCAACGAACCGAATCCTCCTCAAAGTGGACGACTACATAAAATGCGTTTTTGCACTTCCTGCTAATGTTCACGATGACGCCAACGCAAATTTCCTCCAAGCCGAATTATAGAAACCAGCCATGCTCCCAGCGTAGCAATCCAGCACCATGGTTGACTACTCTTGCCCTTCTCAGTGTTTTGTTATATGGTTATATGAAAACTCATATTAACGGGGATAAAGGACTGGATCTCAGAATGTAGGGGGGGGGGGCTTTCCTACCAATTCTGAACTGCGTGCGGAATTCGCTCGAATTTTTTTGCGAGCTCTTTAAGGGAGGGGAAAACATTTGAGTTCATCGACTAAACATGACTGGTCCCAAAGGGGTGCTTCATATTCGAGTTCTTCAAACAACCCGACGACCCCATGCACATTCTGCCTCCCCACAAAATGAAGGATCTCAGAAGGAGGATTCGAAAAGAACCGCCCACCTATGTATGTATTTATGAGAGAGAGCTCAGAGGATCAATAAAAAGTGTTGCGAATGTAAAGGATTAGGCAAACGAACGATTGGATTTAGGTTAACGGTAAAACACATATATCTTCAGCGCATTTTAAACTGGAATCCATTCACATTTCTATCAACTGAATGTTCAAATCGGTATACAGTATTGCAGCGGAATCACCTCGTAGCATATTCCTCATCATTTCATACGCGTATTTATATACGCTACAACACAGGAGGATGCGAAAATAGAAATGATTGTATTCCACTTTGGTGGCTGCCTAGAAGTTGCTCTTGTAGCATACAAAAACTCTTCTCATCGGCAAGGAGGGCCGATAGTGCCATAGGAGTGAAGGAGTACTGTTCCCACACTTGCTTTCTAGTTGTATTTAATGATGGATTGGATAGATCCTGCGCGAAGGAAACATCGGAGCAATTCTACCGAATGATATTATAGGAGAGCATATGTAAGGGCAAACAGGTATTTAGCATGCGCTATCGCCCAAATGTTTCTGTCCTTGAAACAAGCCCCTCGCTTCTATTCACTCGAGTTTCTCGGATAATCGTTGCGCCTTAACTGATTGATCCTTGGAAAGCTTCGTTCTAGAAGGTTTCGAAACGCTTTTTCCATGGAGGTGGAAAGATTCCGCATAATGGTAGTGTTTCCAGCAAAGGTTCGCGTACAAAGTGAAGATAGAAAAGGACTGATGAGATCTATGGATAATAATTTCTGTGCTCTCATTACTCACCTACAACTGCTTATCTAGGCAAAAATAGTCCCTCAGCTTTGGACCGCAGCATCTCACATAAAACTGCATTGTAAATTTTAGTCTATGAAGATTATTCGTAACTTTTGTTTTGTTTACACTTACGCAGAATCTATTAAAAAACGCTTGTGCAGGGACACGCTTATGCAAAATATAACATTAGACGAGTGCATTCCCTTGATCTGCCTCAATCTCATGGGAGTGCGCACTATTTACTCCTGATATCCGCCAAAACTGCCGATATAATTTTCTCACCATGCTATCCTCTTAAAACACAGATCTGAACAAACCCTATGAAACTGATCGGTGAGGATCGTGCTTTTCTAAGGGAGAATTTAACGTTAAATTTTTGAATCTGCTTTACTAGAATTGGCACTGGTTCGTTCACCCAGTTCTCTTATTCCAGTGCTCATCTAGCTCTATCCATATCGCGAGACTGGAACGACGAACGACTTAGTGCCGGAACTGAGCAGCAGGAAGCGAGCGGAACGAGGGCGTTTAGCAGCGCTCAAGTAGCCGCAGCGAAAAGCAAAATATCCGGTCTCCTCACCAAATTTTGAACCCGGTGTTCTTCTTGCACTAGATCACGCTGCAGTACCATATGGTCACATACTTAGTGGGGCGATTGGGTGTCCAACGAAGACAATTCGAAACAAAATCTTTTATGCCTTTTGAAGAAAATTCTGGAGCTACTAAAGGCGTTAACAGCCGCAAGCAATCTTTCAACCATCAAAAGGGTAGTATTAACAGTGCTGTTTACTGATGATCGTACTTTGAAAAAGGTTAACGGGTAGATACGTTATGTAATTAAATAAAATACTACATTAATACATGGTTTTACAAAAGAAGTTGTTGGTCAGGGGGCAGGATGAATATCCTTTCTGAAAGCGGTTCTACTCAACACTGACACGAGTCTTGCCCGCTCAAGGCTAGATAGGATGTATAGGATACAAGTTAGGAGGTAAGCTTTCAAGAGCTTTCAACGATAATAGGAGCAATTGGTTATCGCATGATCACCCGTTTTCATCTGACCGCTGGTGGCACATCACGCTCATTTTAAATGCGCACTTGGCCTCCACTGCTACCTACAGAGCACAACAACAGCTGATGAACATATTACCGCTGCGTTCTCCATCAGATAAGAGATTGCAAAACTCATTGATGCTGATGGCACAAACGTGGATTGATGAGTGGAAAGTATTCCAGTTTAGCGAAAGTGTAATGTTGGTGTAGTCTAATTTTCGCTTGATGCTTTCATTTGGTACACTGGCTAACTTTGGCGCTAGCGGCACGCATCCTACGAGATGTTGTGAAGAATAAATGCTTTTTGGCCTATTCACTGAGTGTTAATGGCTAGCCGATGAACAGCTTAGTTGTTTGTCCTTCGCAGATAAGCCAGCTGCTAATTGACTTTGATGGGTTAGAACACCTAGTTGGAGCGGCACCTTAAAGCTCGATTCGTAGTGCATCGGCACCTAGCACCTCCTCTCCTCTGACTATGCTCCAAACGCGCTATAAACCTGTCACTGAGAGGTTCCGATAAAAATCGCTGTGGTGGAAAATTTGGTAGACTGCTCATCTACATGTACGCAGCCCTTGAGCCATATACCGACATCTACAATAAGATAGAATGCCTCAATCAGAGTCTAAATTAGGCAGAAATAGAGAATGCTGATTGAAACTTGTTACCGATGTTTAGCATATCTAGCGTCAGGATTATGTGTAGGCGTTGTTGTTATTATATGCATGATCACGAGACGACATGAAGCCGGAGAAGTTGACACGCTGCTATTATTAGAATAATCCTCAGCGAGATACATTCCTGTGACTAACCACAAGTCGCGAAAATGCAGAAGAAACGAATATTGGTCGCTTCTGAGCCATTATATCGAGGATCCTTTACTCAAAGTGAAAATATGTGCAGACGAATGCACGACGTCTTGTGAGTCCAGCTAAGTGTGTCGCTATTAGGATCGAAATTAAGTTCAGCCGAGTCTTCTTTTAGTGCAGCTTTGGTGGTATCTGTCAGGTCCATCAGTTCTTCTAGAACAGAGGCTCCATCATTCATTCTTCACTATGGAACAGTAGAATATTTGCATTTTGAGAAAGCTACGGTGACGACACGATGGAGCAACGGATTTCAGAAACCACCACCTGCCTTGTTTGGTACCGTTCGTTCAGGAGCTTTATTTCATTCAAGCGAGCAGGTGTAGTGGTATCCCGACAGCCGTTCATTTGCAGAGGGCTTGCACGGAAAATCACAAATAATTTCCAACATTTTTAGAATGGTATAACATAGAAGCATTTCCGACAAAACAATATATACCTAATAAAAATATATACAATAACAATATACAAAACAATAACAATAAGTTCTCCGAACTTTAGGATCGTTAATTAGTGGAAATTGTAAAAAGGATCGGTATGGGCTCGTGTAGTGCAGAATTACGAATCAAAAGACTGATATAGACGCTGTAGTCGCTGGAGGTACCAACTGCAGCGTGCATCCTATAGCAGGCTCTTGGTTCGTATTTCTCGCCCAAGCCAACCAAACCTTCCATCCCTTCGAGCTCGGTGAATTGGTACCAGACTTGCCGGGAAAAGAAGAAGCGCTGACTTGTTCATCGGCTGTCACAGCAAGTCGTTGTATGGCCAAATACGCGTTCGAATCCCCACGACATCCCGTGGAAGTAGAATGCGTGGCGCATCCCCAATGGGATTGAATAACGCCGTCTCTATCCTTTTTCATCCCTCTAAGAATGGACGTATACGGAGTTCATTTCCATCTTTTGCACAGAAGAACTCATGCAGAGACCGCCGATGTCCTTCACTCACAAGATAAATTGAAGGGGTTCTGAGATAAATCAACACTTATACGGGGGCCCTAATGGCGGTGGACCTAAAGACCATTTCTGCTTGTCGGGCTCAGCAATTGCTCCTTGCAGGAGCTCATCGAAAAAGAAGAATGGGGTTCTTATCGTTTTCTCCGCTCCTCTTAAACTCTGGTGCGGCTACTCTTGAGGTAGGCTGAAATATCGCCGAATTTTGAATAGGTCAGGCTTAGAGGATGTTCCAGAGCGCATGTACGCATCAATGGAAAAGTCGTCATCGTCCAGCAACTGTTTCCTGGAGGGATCCGTAGGCGACGGCAATGTATAATACCAGGTGAGCAAGCACGACTGCCCGTTCAATTTCGTCTACATACATCTATCGTATCATCGAACGTAAGCTGCAGCTGAGCGGGTGAGACGGCAAAGCAGGAGCTGACAGTAGCTGTGTTCTGGCCTTTTTTGTACAGCCGCAATCAGATGTACCGATGATGAAGAAGATAAGTCTTTCGTTATATCCATTGATAACCGCGTCAATGTAGCGCGGGCAGGTATCCAACAGGTTCTGTACGTTCGCCTAGCAAACATTCTTAAAGCACTCTACACGCTTTAGCAATGTAAAAGCGTTGCAAGACTAGAGATATCTGGCTGATTTCTGCAGCTTATTGATGTCTTTATTCACTTTATATCAACTTCGAGCGTGTACTAGCACAGTCTCAGAAGGTGCCGACGGTCGCGTGCACCCGATAGCAGGTTCCTGGTTCGGATTTCCCATCCAGGCCAACCAAGCCTTCCATCCCTCCAGGGTCGGAGAATTAGTACCAGACTTGTTTGGGTACGGTAAAGCTCTGACTTGCTTATCGGCTAGCCACCGCAATTCACTGTAGTATAGGCCGAACACGCTGTCAAATCGCCTCCACGACCTTCCGTAGAAGTAAGCTGAGTACATAGGGATTGGTCAGTGCCGTTTTTTCCTTCTCATCCTTTATGTCAACTGCAGGAGTCAAAATGCTGAGTAAGAAGTTCGTGTCACGATATTCCGTTGCGATAATAGGAGCTTGCTCATAAAATATATACACAGAATCATTTCTTATAAAATGTTTCCGCATTTTTCCTCTTTCGCTGTCGTTGTTACCTGTTTAGGCTAGAAGGCGAGGACGTCATATTATTCCATCACTAATAAACTGTTCTACTATCCGAGCAGTCCTCTGTTTCAACTGAAATAAGATGTTCTTCAAAGTCGCTTAAAACGCGTCCAGTGATGGACCCATAGCGACTATATACCATTAAAAAGATGTCTGCTGAAATTTTTGACAGTAGAACTTCCAATTTCTGTTTCCATAAAATTAGTTCTCTTGATAGGCGCGTTCATCACTAAACAAATCATCGATAATAGTAGAAAAATTGCCAATTTTAGTAGATATGTAGAACGCATTAGTTTAAAGAGTAGGAGTGTTTTCCAACGCACAGCAGCGTAGTGTGGAAAAATAACAAACAATCACTGTGGAAGCGATAAAGTGAAGCGGTCTCTAGGGAGGGGCTCTTGTGAAGCCACTGGCGTCGTGTGCGTAATGGAAAAACTGCTCCAATCACTCATGGCTTCACCATAAACGACCTAACTCAATCGTCAGACGCAGCCGTGGGGCATGCCACAGATCACCAGCATGGCTCTCTCTATTTCTGAGGTAAGGTTGAAAGTTAGAAATCGAATTGAGCGAAGTCGCAGGCGCTTCAGCCCAGAACACAGCAAAAAAGTGGTCTCTAGAGTAATTGAAGCCTGGAAGGCGCAGTAAACTCCAGTCTAGACAGCAGTGCGTCTGGCTCGCAATGATTACTGTGTTTTATTCACTGTGTCTGCCCAAAGAAGATTTTATTAAGCTGTTTTTTCGGGTCATATGCCTGGCCCTTGGGTTAGGGTATGTGTGTGCCTTCTATTAAGTTTTTAGGATCACCATGAATTTCTCATAACTACTTCTGTCAGCTCCGATTTATGCCACAGTAAAGCTGAGTAACGCGAGTCGGAATTCTTTAAGCGTAAATTATCACGTCTAGATAAATACACACATATTAAGTTAACAGCAAGCAAGGAATGGCAGCTAGCACATTCCTATGTAGATTTGACGCCTCCTTATGTCAGCCGATACACAGTCCAGCGTTCTGTGGGACGCATGTCTGACTACAGTCCAGCCACCGACAAGATGAACAGCTTGGTAAGTGTTGGACCTCTCAGACCAAGAATTGCCCAACCCTAAGAGGTGGCGCAATACAGATGGGGTAGATAACTTGAGAATAAGCTAAAGTAATCTCGAACAGCACTGCAGTAAAATAATCAAAGAAAAAGTGTCCTTTCAAGTAAGAGGGACTAGAGACCAGATTTCTTAGTAGCGGGAACGAATTGCAAAACTGAAAATAAGCTCTTATACAGGCATCTCCTTTTAGCTAGATTCCGATTGTTAACTGCCTGTAAGCTGACTCTAACTTAAGTTCTTTTTTGTCTCCCCTCCTTACCTCCAATTAAATCTTCAAGGTTTCCTAATTTATCGATGTTAGTTACATTGCTAGCGTTTTCGTGTTATGATTATTGCAGCATCGTAGAATGCAAAATTGAATTAAATTGAATTGAATTGTAGGAGGAAGAAAAGAATCCAATGAAGGAAAAATACAGAAACATTGTTGTGGAGGAGGGCGACACTGCTCTCCAATCTGCTATAGACGCAGCTGCGGATTAGTCAGGAACGAGGGGTCTTCCATTGTCAGGCGAAAAACCCAAGCTGCTTCATCTTGGACAGCGATTGAACAAGAGCGCTTACCGTCTTCGTGAGTGTCACCTCCCTTCTAATCTCATCACCTTCTGATTGGGCCATTTTTGCGCGATACGATGACCCTTCAAACTATGATCAACTATCATCCCTGTTGGGGTACGAGTACCTTATCTCACGTCTTATAATCTCATAATGCCTATAAATTTTGGCAAAGAATGTTTGTTTCGTTATTAAATCCCAGTAAAAAGCAGTACTCCTGTTCACCAGGACCGATTCAAGCTGGAGCCAAGTAGCAGGAGTATGTAGTGTTCTCATTTGCCGGGATAATGGTCATCGCACTTCATTGTAGAAACCAAAAGCAAGATAAAAACGCACTCGTGATATACTGGTGAGGTGGGATGCGCATTCTAAAGAAGATTGGTCAAAGTGTTCTTTTAATAGTTCTTCATTCCTGATCCAAGAACATTGCGCTATTATAAGATGTAGAGTTTTGGAACTACAAGAAATAGATAAGTGAAGGCACAGGCATTTCATTTCTAGTGTTTTCGGCTGGGTATTTGGCCGACTACATTCCGAAATGTTTGGGCAAATTCCTCCTGCACGCGCTTGTTTTCCAACATCATTATCTGAATCGCACTGCCACTCCCTCATGAAATATATGCTGTTTAGATTGAATTTCGAGGTGTACTACATTGGAAAGGCAGTGTTATAAGAACATGGAGGATACAGCAGAAATGACATCGTTAATCAAGGCCTTTAGAGATGCTCCACGAATTCCACTTCTACGGGACGTCGCGGATGCAGTTTGAACGCCTATTTTGGTCTACACCATGAGCGACCCCGCAGGGATGGTTGGATGGCTTTGTTGGCCTAGGCGGAAAATCCGAACCAGAAACCGGGACTTGGGTCATAAGGCAGCCGGCGCCTCCTCTGACTACGCTCCCATGCGAAGTATCTGAATCTTGGTTGCAATAATTGCAGCGCAGAATATGCAGTACACTGATGATGCAGAAGCTGCAGAAGCTGGGCTAGTTGATCGACAATTACCAGTTCATCTCGATGCGGATGGTCACGTCTCTGGGGACGAGTAATACGTGTAATGAGCGACAGCGACACGCGCCACGACATCTTTTATTCAACAGAGATTTTCTACTTCATATTATTATGGCAGCCGAGCGCGCAGATGTGTGTTTACGACCACCTACGCATGCACGGGGCTCTCCTGCTCTAATGCACATGAGATCACCTGAAAGCTGCCTTCGCCAAGGAAATCCTGCCAATCTACGACTAGCATAGAAGGTCAACAGACAGATCCCTAGATTACGTCTATACAAAAAAGCGCTTAATAAATGCAAAATGGGATGGATGTTCAAAAAACCAGGACGGTCTCTGGGATCTGGATGATTCCTAACTTCTTGAATATTACATCATCATAGAAGCATCGATGTTTTGGACGATCTAAGCGCGCCACTTCAGCACTTTTAACTGTCGCAAATACGGCTCGGATGGAGCTCCTTACATCCGAACTTGCCTGCAAGTAGTTCTCTGTTAAATATACCTTTCATTGGCTGGTTGATACAAGAGAGGAAGAACCAGAATCTGTTACAGTTTCTATGTACCATTTCCACGTCAATTGGACTTTTTCAAGCCAAATCTCTTCATATCAATTTGAACATAATTCAAATCAAAACGTACACTCTTCTAAGCCTCTTCGTTCAAAAAGTGCTTTGAAATCGAACAGAACATCTTGCAAATGAAAAAGAGCTCCTTTCAAGTTAAACTACAGTCTAATGAGAGTCACAATGCTTTTCTATCCAAGGAAATCATAGCATTACTCTTTTAAAATATTTTAATTCAGTTGCCCGATAGGCTTCTTGAGGTCATATAAAATTTTGGTTTGTTAAGGAGGAGTGCGGTTTGAAGTCTATTTCAGAATGCTTAAAACTCTAAATAGACTCTGAAAAAAAAACCTGAAAAAAAAACTCTGAAAAACAAGGTACTTAATTCCGGCAATTTTCTAGCACGACAAGAGATCGTGCCATGCTCTTTTTTAGTTCGTTCCGAGATTAGTTTGGATAATGTAAATGCTACTTACATTAAATGGCGAGTTAAAAATATGTGTGTTTTAAACAATCATTTATGTTAGACCGTTGACGAGTGCGTGACTCTATGCAATTCTTTTTAATTTCTGGTACGAATCAAATTAAAACCCGCAATGGGCTAGGTGAGCGCGCGGCATGACTTCTTCTTTTGACGCGCTGCAAAATTGCTGCCGTTCAGTACTCTAAAGTAAACCTAAATCTTTAATTTTTTTCTTGGCAAATTAAAATTTTGGAAGACATTAAAGAGCTTCTCAATACCTTGTATCGGGGTAACTGATGAAAAATAATTCAAAAGTAATCCTAAGTGTTTCTGAAGAAAAAAGAATAAGAAAGTACTCTATCTTTCTCTAGTCTCTAGGATAATGTAGGAAAAGTTCGTGTTGATTCCTATGATGTTTCGATTGTTACTAACGGATTAGTTATCTCCACGAGGGATTTCCACAGATTTCTGAAATACGCTTCAATTATATTGATTAAGAAGAACTTTTGCAGTATCTGTTCTAGTGCGGAAACTACGGAGCAGCATTTCTAGAACTTTCTTCTATTTAGTAGGCAGTTCTAAAAACGCCTTGGAAATCAAGGTAAAATTTTGGAAGAGAAAACGTTTGCGTATGCCAAAACTGCGTGGAATCTCTACTTCGAATTTTTGAAATTTGTAAGTTGTGTCTAGCAGAGTGAAGAAAAACAGAATTTCCGAGTACAATTTTTACAGAATTCGATAGATTTGCTGCAAATGGAGGAAGGAAAGATGTGATAAAGCGACAATGACTATAAGATTCTGACAGTTCTCCATGCCATTATAGAAGGTGTTTGTGTTCCGCGCTGAAAGTACTCCACATCTGAGAAATGGAATGAAAGTTGAGAATCGCCCTCACGACTGTAATCATTGTGTCGAGGACGACACCAGAGACTCAAGAATGCTGCGGTAGATTTTCATGTTTCTTTTTGAGTAGGCTGCTATACATATAAAGGCTGTTGTACATATAAATCTATTATATGTACAGCAGCCTTTCTTGGCAAATTAAAATTTTGCAAGACATTGAAGAGCTTCTCCATACTTTGTATCGGGGTAACTGATAAAAATAAATCAAAAATAATCCTAAGTTTTTCTGAATAAAAAAAGAATAAGAAACCTCACGACTGTAGTCATTGTGTCGGGGACTACACCAGAGACTCAAGAATACTGCGGTACATTTTCATGTTTCTTCTTGAATAGGCTGCTATACATATAAAGGCTGTTGTACATATAAATCTATTGCGATTGGGATCAAAGTGTATCCGGCGCGAATACTGCCGTTGTAGAAGACCATTTCATTTCGAGGCTTGAATTTACAGAATATCAAGACAACATCGAAGAATAAGCTAACAGAGTTATGCCGCCTAACGTTTAGTGCTAAATGCTTAAACCGATGATTTCGACAATCTAGCTATCAAACGAACGCAATAGCTCTATATATTATAACTCAATAAGGATATATGCCTTTTCTCATTCAAATTTCCCTCCTCTTCAAACCACTACATTACTACCGCTACCTTCTTAGGCTTACGCTGTCCTTTATATTTCGTTTCACTTCCCTAAGAAGTTTGAAGAGCTCAAGCATTCTGTTAGGCTCCAAAGATCAGCTGTGTAATGAGTGGAGCGAGCTATTTAATGAGTTGTTTGTTTACCGTGTTTGGATGTTTTCAAAGCATTCCTGAATGTATTGAGTTACCGGGGATGTTTTCTAAATAGAAGTGAATACAAACAATCGAGAAAAAAGAAAGAATCAGGAAGGATTAGGTATCCTAGCCATCCCATCACCGCCTCACAAAGAAAATTTGTTCCCTTCGATCTTCATGTGATCGTTGTCTCAGTCGCTTTTATGTGGTCAGCATTTTCATTCATAGCAGCCCAAAGCGGTCTTTGTCAGCTAAACCGAACTCCATGAGAGTGCCGTGCGTCCACTCCCCTGATCGAGCTGCTCTCTTTTGAGGGTCCCTTCCCGCGAGGTATCTGTCATGGCTGAACCGTAGTTTTTATAAAGTCGGGGACGTGGCATGGAGGAAATTGCTGCTATGTCGAAGTAGTAATGAGTCTCCGCTCCGCGCTCATTTTCGTATTCTGAGACCGGATACATGACAAATGTACCCTCTTAAGGCAACGATACCGTAGTCGTGTTAGCCAAACAGCCTTTACTGCGACCAAGTTACTTCTAAGCTAAATGGACGCATGCAAAACAAAGGGTAGTGCTGGACTTTATAATCAAAACATTTCCTGTTCATTCAGGATATCACGAATAAGTATTTCGCAAATACTGTCTTCGGATCGGAGACAAAAGGAGCAACGATCATGAGCATGACCACCTTCGGCGAAAAGGAGTCGAGAAGTGGTGATCCTCAAACCACGATTCAAACGATCTCTATTTGTAAGGTGAGGTTTTTTAGTGGCGCGTAGTCTCACTCATCTTCACAATTCTGGATGGGAACTGCGTTCCACTGTAAGGTGTGTCTGGTACCGCTCTTGATGTACAAAGTCTGATTATGATATGTTTTCCACCAAAACTTCAAAAAATATCTTCAAATGTTCAGCAACTGTTTCTCCAATACCTTAAAATGATATAACAACGCTGTGGTGTCCTGCGAGAGAGACGACTCTGTGGAAACGCTTCCTCAGCGCACATATGTACTTGCCCCTCTCCCGTAATGCTCTACGTTCCTTTGTTGTTCTTTGATTTGTAGCAACTAAAGATTCAATCTCTGTATCTAATCAAATGTTCAAACAGGAGCGTCAAAACAGGGAACTCAACAAAGTCGTCTTCGATTACCTATTAGTACAATACCTGAGAAAAAATCTTCACACAGTATAAGAAATGCCTAACATTTTTTATTTATCCCTTAGTCCTAGCTCAGAAACAATCATAACTTGAATTTTATTTCCTAAAAAATTTTCTAGAAAAGAGTTAAAAGCAGGGGTATTATGTAAGGCTCCAAAGTTCAGACACTTGAATGAAAACTTCCTTTGCATGTGGTCCATACTGAGACGTTCGTTATGCTACCCTGATGCTGTCTGCATTTTAAAACTTCTCCCAGGAGCCCAATACTGTTTAACTCATCCTTCATAGCTAAGACTCTGCCCACGTCTAACCAGAAAAGCATTAAACTAGAACTCTAGAGGGCAACGTTCAACGAGAAGGGTATCTTGTTATTTCTAACTCTCTAACTTGGGCCGTAGCGTTTGATTATAAGAATGAAAAAGGAGATGCGGCTAGCCATATCACGATTGCAATGCGCCGCGCACTTTGCTTTTCCGCATATCGCAGAGCCGGTTTCAGTGCATGATGTGCCTACACACTGATGAGCGATCAACTTTCGTAAAGCAAACGAGTGATCTGCTCTTGCCTCGTTCTCGGACCGATATTAAATAAATACTACCTATTGAATCTAAAAAACGCATAAAATACAAGTTCGAGCTGTGACCATATCCTGATGGTCTAGGCGGAACTAAAGTGCGCGCGTCACGATTTTCTGAGAGCAGGTGAATGCCGAAAGCTCTCTGCCTTCAAAACTGTCGCGGCTGACAATATACGAAACAAGGCAAGCGACTGAAAAATTCTAGTTCGCGTAAGATTATGTGAGAAACTTATCCATTTTATGGGGAATGTCATTCATAGGCAGTTCTCAACTCTGTCAGAGAAATACTTCAAGGAAACGGAAGGAAACTAATTTTGTTCTGTTACGTGCCAGCTCCAAGTAATAGATCAGCACCCTAAATGCTAAAATATGGAGCTAAATATCATGGTTTTTGGTGAAGGATACGCAGTTTGTGTACACCTTCATGGGATGTAACTCTAGAGCGGTAGGCGTCCCATCTGCCTTTCCCATAACTGATATGTAGCTTCATCCTAGGCCTAGATTTTTTTATAAAGTTGTGACATAGACGTCTGACATATTGCGTTCTGGGTCAGGACAAGGATCTCGCTTCTCTCGGAAAAGCAGCGTTACTGGTGTAATGGCTCAAGCTACACTTGTCTTCCAACCAGAGAACGACTTTGCTACAGCGACTAATTCATTATTCGGCACTTCGTTTTTCTATCAACCTGTATTCTTAGTGTTCTTCATCATTCTCTGAGCTAGCTAAGGTTTCGTCGTGTATCTCGTTGTTTATTTCTTTGACACAACAATACTTCGCGTAAATGAATAAACAAATAAAAATAAAGTTCTACGAGTGTTGTGAAGCAGTAGGAGAGTGGATTCCTTCACGATCAAGAATCGCACCATATTACCGTTTATTTTTTCTTTAAGTTATTTTTTGTATTGCAACTGTATTACAACTGAGGGCGCGTGTAGCGCAGTCGGAGGGGACGCCGACTTTTGCGTACACCCGATACCAGGTTTGGTTCGGATTTTCCGCCCACCAATCAAGACTGCCTTCCATCTCTTAGGGGTCGGTGAATTGGTACCAGACTTTCTGGGTTGAAAAAAGCACTGACTTGTGCATAGCTTGGCCAACGCAGGTTGTTATACTACGCCAAACACGCATTCAAATTGTCTTCACAACCTCGCGTAGAAGTAGAATGCGTAACGCATCCAAAAACGGATTGAGTAAAGCCATCCTTTATCCTTTATGTCGGCTGAAGAAACAGAGACCATGCAAGGGTTTCTAGGCATGAAATATAGCCTGAATGTGTTGACAAGTATGTGAATTATAGTCCAATTGAACTAACAACTGATCATTTATATAAACATTTAGATGGTCCTGTTACTCGTTTATAACGCCAAGGCACACGAAAGCCAGTGCAAATGTGAACGTGATAACAATAACATGCTGCCTAGCTAAGAGTGCATGAGTAGAGTGGAACATTTGAAGTAGGGATATGTAATGCTACAAAATCGCACTACAAACACTGCTCCTAATATATCTGCCCCCAAACGAAACTTTAGTTCACTGTACGGACTGAAGAAATGTGTAGTACATCTCGACAGCTATAGCAGTCCTTGAAAAATCAGGTTGCCTACTTATTGCCTATTTACATCCACTTCAAAGTTAGCGACACGAAGCATTAACTGGTCATGGCTAGCTCCTTTCATTACCCTCAACCCTGCATTGAACTTTCTATATCTCCTAAACGGAGAGAACACTACTAGGAAGGACAAAGATAAGCACCAACAGGGTGACCTCTCTGAGCTAAGGTATTGCGAACAAGGACTCTCTCGTAAGCCAAATCAGTGTGTCGACCCTGCAAGACAGTTCACTGTTAATTTTACGGTCATGGTTCAAAAGATTGATTTAAGTGCTCTCCTCCTTCCCACTAGGATAGATCCAATCTTGTTACTTCACCAGAAGATAGATTCCAGAAAAAGAAGTCTGACTCATTTTACGCAAGACATTGAAAACGCTTCACTCTGGAGAGGTTAATTTCGAGCGTGGATGTTAAAGATATTTACAACGGATCTAGAAAATTTCGATCGCTTCGTAAATCCCAATAGACTCGTAGTTGATTGAATGACGACAGAACCTGAAATAGATCATGATAAAAAAAACTTCTAAAGCGTAGCCAACGACGGCATTGAGCGATGTAAAAAAATTGATTATGGTACAGTACCAATGAAATCCTTGTGGACACAGAAAGACTTGGCAACAAAGATCGAAGAAGAAGGTAGTTAAGAAGAAGAAGACATCCTCAAGAATTCGAGTTCTTCGGCAGGAATCGACGGCGACGACGAAGTCCGGGCTCGACTCCTCGAGAATGACTTTCGCACAGCATTAAGGGGGCTCGAAGTCCGCCAGCGCTAACACATCGCGTCGAGGCGGTGGGAACTTGGTCGAGTCAGCCGAGCGCCTGAGGGCTCAGCTGCAATCGGTGAATACGAGGACCGTAAGATCGCCGAAAACACCCCTATCCATCGAATTCGTGGCAGGGTGGCATTCTTAAGAGCCCACTATTAAGAATTCGCGGCTTTTTAGAAACGGTATCTTACGAAAAAAGTCGCTATAAGGTTTCCCACTCTTTAATATGTACGTGCAAATAAATAGAAAGATTTGAAAATTTTAGGATCACCGAAAATATTAATAAAAAATCTGAAAAACAGAATACAAGGCAAGGAACTATTTCTAGTTCTTAATTCGATTCGTTAAAAATTCTAAAATTAAGATATTGTAAGAGATGATTTATAAAAAACACCCAGAAGGAGGTGATCAAAAAAATATCATTCACGTAAAAACTCCCAAAAAGAGAAAATGGGTTACATTACAAAAATTGCTTAAAACATGATGATGTATCTTCAAATGTGGAATTAATAAATTTACAAACTAATAAGTGAACACGTTTTGAACTTTGAAAACGGTATATATGAACAGTTTCCGAACGCGCGGCAGCGCAGTGGAAGGGAGGGCCTGCTCTTAAACTCACCCTAATCGAGGTTCGTGGCTCGGATCCGGACCATTGTCCGTATTCGTGAACGCCCCCGGGAAGGTGACTTCACGGAAAGCGACCAGGTCGGGAGATGGAAATAGCTATTCACGACATGAATAGGAACATGGAAACAAATCGCGTTTCAGGAAGAGGATGGAGTGCGTGCGGAAAGATCTCGCTTACCTTTCCGCCGCTTCATGAATACGGTTACAGATCAACTATATTGGAATCCCTGTGAGGTGGGTGAAGTGAACCCGATTCATCTAGAGAGTATGAAAAATTCGCTTGTCCATTTGCCCTTCACTGTGCGTATAGGCCGAAAAAAGGGTTCAAATTATTGCCACGGTATCCCATTGAGGTAGAATGCGCGGCGCAGCACAACGGAATCAATAAACGGTGATCTATGGCTTTAGCTAGCGAACAGTAAGGATAAAAAAGGGTTATTCAATCCTCTGAGATACGCCATGCATTCTATCTCTACATCTAAACACTACTTCGTCTTGCGTTTTGCATTTACAGGATCATTTGAACTTATCGTGATCACTTGAGTGCGTATTCAGCTAACACAACGACTGGCGGTGGAAAGCCGACGACCAAGTGTTTTATTCTTTTCGTTCAAGTTTGGTACCAAGCTCGGAAGTATGGATTGCTCCCTTGCTGAGACCTGATCCAAGAACCTCGGCTCTGCGTGTTGACTACAGCGCCTCTTCCGATGTGGAATGTCGTTAGATGTATTGTCACTTCATTAGTCTAGAAGCTATGCTACTTACATGTAGCGTTGGTACAATTTCATATGTCTCCATCATTTCTCTATTTCCATTAAACTTAAAAAAGAGGAAAACGGAATGGAAGAGTTTAAGGGAAATGTGCAAAAATGGCTTTATCGTCCCTCAATAAGTAAGAAAATAGTGAACGAATATTTGCTTGTTTGTTAGTTCAAAATGCTAACTTCCCTGCTCACTTCTTATGCAGGCACGAATCAGTCATCGAAATTATTGTCGTTTGTGTAGGCTACCTATACGCCGGAAGAGGCTGCGGAGTAGAACGCATTTTTTGAGAGCCCTAACTACTTCACATGTTCTTCGCCTTCAGATGCCTAAAATAACACAAGTATTCGGAGTTTCTAGCTTTTTGAACGAAAGCGCTATTGACTGTACTCTTTCGACTGAGCTTTTGAAGCGTAACATAAAACTTAGACATGCACGATGAAGGATTTACTGTTGACGTTCAGCGCATCAGGTTTTCCGCCACGCCTCGAAATTCCCATCTCCGAAAGGTCAAAATCGATGGAGCTTGCGGTTTGTGAAAGATGGTAACAGTAGCATGCCTTATTTCTATGCGATTTCTGCAAGTAGTGAATTAAAAACTGCTTACTCACACTGATGGAGCAATACGTAAAAGATTTTGATGACGCTGCATACTTCCGCTTGAACACGAAGCCAGAAATCAAGGTTGGCAAATATTGCAATGATTTTCGGATCCTCCTTATAAATCAGGGCGCGTGTAGCGCAGTCGTAGGAGGCGAAACTGTCGCGTGCACCCGATACCAGGTTCCTGGTTCGGATTTCCCGCCCAGGCCAACCAAGCCTTCGATCCCTCCGGGGTCGGTGAATTGGTACCAGACTTGTCTGGGAAGGATAAAGCGCTGACTTGTTCATCGGCTGGCCACCGCAAGTCATTGTATGGCCAAATACGCATTCATGTCGCCTCCACGACATCCCGTAGAAGTAGAATGCGCTGGCGCATCCCAGAAGGGATTGATTAACGCCGTCCTTTATCCTTTATCCTTATCCTTATAAATCGACAATGGTCTGTCTCAGTGTCTGATCAGTCACCTGAATAGACAGAAAAGAAGATGAAAAAAATAATCCGGAGATGGTGGACTTCATTATACAGTAAAGAGTAAATATTCGCTTTCCTTCCACGGTGTCCGGCTCTAACATCAATTTCCGGGGCTTCTCCTAAGACGCCAAATGGCACTTCCTTTCATAAGTGACATCCGCTAGCAGCTCTTTTTTCAGAGGGAGCGGTTCGATGCCAATTAGAATGACCACTCTTCGTAGACGAAGTCTACGAAGAGTGGTCATTCTAATTGGCATCGAAGGGGTTGACTCAGGCCAAACTGTTTTTTTTTATGAAGCCGTGAAATCACGACCAAACGATGCTTCAGCTTCTTGATCAGTAGTGCAAGGATGCGATTTGTCTCGCTTCAGAAAGGAACACCTTTAGAACGATGCTTTCCTCATTCACTGTGGTTGAGATGGCTAAACTCCTAACCTATTTCAACCTTTTCGGCCATCTGATAGTGGCGTTGTATTGAATTACAGCTTCGTCAAACCTTTACATGTGTATGCGGCACGAAGTGGCTCTACATTTGAGGCAATCGCTAGGCATCACCAACGGATATTAAACGTCCGACTGACAGGAATGCGAATTCGAATGTCCGAACTTTTTTCTATATGTAATTTTTATTCTATTTTTACGCTGGAATTAATTTATGGGCATCCAGAAAAAATTGACGTGAGCACGGCGTAGGCAACAATTAGTGATTGTAAATAAAAAATAAGAAGTAAAAACCGATAAAGTAAACAAAGGGCAACACAAAAAACTAAAATACGGAGAGCCAAGGGTTTGGGCAGTGGCGGAAACAAGGAGTGGCCCGCCAATACGGCAATCGCAAGAAAGTAATGACTGGCGTTTACGCAACTTGTTGACGGGATGCGCCACGAATTAAACCTTCGTTGATTATCGTCTAACCATCCTCTTTGCGAATTTTCTATTGACCTACACAAAGGTCTTTCGAGGCCAGTGGTAAGGTAGTGTGGTATTGGTTGGTTTAAGTTTGATTCTAATCTTCGGCTCAGTAAAATTAAGTCCAGCACTATTCGACGTGCTTCATGGTTAGAATGAAACTGTATACAGCTAAAGCACATTCTTCCAATCCCGTTTTAATACGTTATTATCACGTTCAATGAACAAATTACCAAAAAATTTGCCACTAAAGAATGCATAAAAAATTGATGTATATAATATTTTTATAAATCTAATGTTTGACTGTAATTTGCCGTCTTTGTTGCTTCTTCGAAGAAGAGTTTTCAATGCATGTTTTTTCCTTATAATGAGCTGCGATTGCATTGCATAAATTAAATATGTAACTGCTCAACTACTGCCTTATTAGCGGACCGAGATTTAATGAACGATCTTCATTCATAATAAGTAGATGTGTATTAATTAAGTATGGATTAAAATATACGTGAAAAAATATGAGCTACGGGCAAGTCTTGTGTATTAAGGACTTTATTTCATTTGTTAGAGAGAAGGTGAATTGTGTTCTTCTTTGCATAGAGAAATGCTTCCGCCTTTGAGTAGAGGTTTTTCAAAAAGCAACGATTGCTTTTTACTTACCTTGTGTGAATAAAGTGGTGTATTCGTAGTATCGCTCTTCTTTTCAATCGAAAACACGCATCACAGCGTAGACTTGTCAGTAACACTTCTTCCATAGAATTATGCTCAGCATTTAAATAGTAACGATGATTTCATCCAATTTAACATCGAGGTGTCTTTAAGTTTACCGCGCACGTTCGATTTAGTCTTTTCCTTGTTAAACGAATTAAGTGCTGAAGTTAGATTCGCCCTTCGCTGGAAGCCATTTGTCATCGCGTAGAAATAGGAAGAGATGCAATCTCAATAAGGGGGTTCACCTTATACATACATTTAAAAAATAGTTTAGAAGGAAACACATGCAACATACATAATGTAGGACGTGATGCGGCCACTAGACTCTTGAGGAAGCCCATGGGGTTGAGAGGTGAACTCGCCTAGAGGAGGAGAGGTAGAACGCACGTCCCGTTATAAGGTGGAACCCCCTCTTTGGCGGATTTGTTGTAGATCCTAATTCGAGATTTATCTCGTAGGCCTCTTATCGTTAGTCGAAAACTTGCAGAATCTCAATCTTTCGAAACTGCTGCGCCCAACTTACGATGACTCTTTTGTCACTTTTGCAGAAGATCAAGCAGCATTTGCCTCCCCATCAGTCTTCTGTTGTTAAGCTTTCACGGCTTTTAACTGCAGTAATAACCCATCGTTTCATTTTCTTATGTTAGGTGAAACTCGTGGAAGCGCTAAAGTGAGGATAGAAGTTGAAATGTCCGTCTTCATATACAGGGGGCACCAAAATAACGTGGACAAGATTTTTTGTCATAATTATAAAACAACCAACAATTCGAAAAACGACGACTAATTTACAACAACGTAAACGTTAAGCTACACCATCTTGAATGGTTTCGCTGCTAGTGGTCTCCCTTGGAGTGGATGCACAGGGCCAAACGCTTCGCGAGGTTTTTGGGGGGCGATGGGCAGCAGGTCATCAGGAAACAATCGTGCCCACTCCTGGCGTTAGGATCCCTTCAGGACTGGAGACTGCGGTGGCGCTTGACACCGACCCTAGTCTTGAAAATGCCCACACACTATAGTCCACCGGATTCAAATCCGAAGAATACGGTGGCCATTCCGAAGGCGTGATGGAATCGGTGAAATTTGCTTTGCACCGAGCCTGCGTACTCTTCGCCCTATGTTCGGGTGCAGAGTCCTGTTGGAACGTCCAATGGGCGTCATCGAAGTGCTACTGGACCCAGAGAGAACTACGGACTCGAGTATGTCTCGCTGGTGCACATCTTTTTCGATTTTCACTCCTTTATCCACGAAAACCAGAGAAGTCCTGCCAGAGGGATGATTCCGCCCCGAACCATGGCCGATTGTGGGTTTTGGTGGCGGTGTTCACGATAGCAGAGCTGCTTGAAGCCTCTGTGGACCAGATCTCATCATTTTGACGATTGTGCGCCTGCTCCACGGTGAACAGCTTCGCATCTGTGAACAGAATCTGCTCCCGGCCACGACCTGCGGCCCATCGCCCTCAAACTTCGCGAAACGTTTGGCTCTTTGCATCCGCTCCAAGGGAGGCCACTTCGAATCCACTTCAAGATGGTGTACCTTAATGTTTGTGTTGTTGTAAATTAGTCGTCGTTTTTTCGAATTGTTGGTTGTTTTATACAGTACTACCGCTAAACATTCAACCAAATGGCGTTTGCGACGCAAAAACGCGTTTTTTGCATCGCAACATGATAACTTGTTTCAAAATACAGATTTCCTAACAAAAATTTGCAGCGGCTTATGCGATAGCCTGCGCTATCATATGGCATGTGATTACAATTTGAGAACAAGTAGAAGCCTTAAGGCCCCCACAGACTTCTGCGGCGCAGCCGCGGCCCTATGCTTAACCATAGGGCAGATACGCAGAGCTCGCCGCCAGCGGCGCCGCCAGCGACGCCGCCCAGCGGAGGGCGGCACCGGCGGCACCGGCGGCGTCGCTGGCGGAAATGACTTGAATCATTCCACCCGGCGGCGCCGCTCCAGCGTCTGTCTGTCTGCGCTCTGCGCTCTGCCCTTTCGCGGCGGGATTCAGGGCGGAGACGGTCGATGCGGGCGCGCGATCGTCATCGGGGCGCGTTAATGTTAAGCACCAGCCGGTCCCGACTAGAAACAGTACAGTACCTCGCCGTCACCGCTCCCACTGATGATGAGTCAAGCCGCTGAGCGGCGCCGCTTTCGAACTATAGCATTACGTTGAAAGATGGATCTCCACGTCTCAATTCGCTAATAGAGCGTACTGCCCAGGGAAAGTTTGCTTGCTTGCGAATTTGACAGTTGGCAACCGGCCACAAAATGGGTAAAATGAACTGCAAACGTGGATTTGTTATGTTCTATCCTCTGCCAACAACGTGAAAAAATGAGAGGCTTCAATAACAGCTTAAAGATTGGTAATTTCTTTCCTGAAATAAAAGAAAATGACGATTGTGATGCAGCAGCAAGTTCAATTTGGATACCGTCGGTCAGATTGGGTATCAAACGAATTGTCGTAGAGAGAACAACCTTGAAAACATCAAGAAAACTAAATTTGAGCACAGTCAATGATTTTAAATTTTGATTGAAGAAGTGCAGTTTGGCTTGAGGGCGCAATTAAGCGAGACGCAACGACGGATGTAGGTCAGGTCAACGCAATTAAATGGCTCCTTAATTTCGCTTGTGCTTCTAAGGCTTCTACTTGTTCTCAAATTGTAATCACACGCCATATGATAGCGCAGGCTATCGCATAAGCCGCTGCAAATTTTTGTAAGGAAATCTGTATTTTGAAACAAGTTATCATGTTGCGACGCTAAAAACGCGTTTTCGCGTCGCAAACGCCGTTTGGTTGAATGTTTAGTGGCGGTACTGTAATTATGACAAAAAAAAACTTGTCCACGTTATTTTGGTGCACCCTGTAATATTTTCAATATGCAGTTAGTCTCTAGGTTATTTTACTTTTGCTCAGGTTTGTTTAACCTTTCTCGATGATTGACGTGGTCGCATTTGGCCGATGACATTGATGACAGTTTGCGCTTCGTGGGCGGATGGCTTCATGTGAATGAGTATGAAGAGCGATGAATGAACTGCGATAAAAGGCCATTGCTGCCGGAGTTCAAGTTGCGGCAACTGATCATTGCTATGAGGGGACGTGCGCTTGCACAGGCTCCTTTGGCAGCCGAAGGATTCGCTGGCAGCGTCATTATCATTAAGCCCTACAACTGCTGCAGCGGTGGTTGGAATAATTGGACTCACAGGATGATGTCACATCGAACTGATGTTCTGAGAAATTTCTCTCCACTTACTAAAAGAAATCTCTGAAGTGGAACATGCGAAAGCTGCAAAGCTGTGTGTGGTTTGCCAAGCGCTGGTTGGACTGCCTTCATTGCAACGAAAAGTGGTAATCAGTGGAATTTAGCGAAAATTTCTGGAAACATCTTGCGGCATTTTAACGTGTTCTTAGTGTTTGCTGAAATTCTGAAGTCCAGCTCTCTAGAGGGCCAAAGACACAGCTGTTCTTAAAGCCATCGCTACAGATAAAATGAGAAATCGGACACATTACATACTCTAACCTAAGTCACCTAAGTTTATCAGTCCGAGTTTGCCCGAAACCTGTTGTAGGCCTCCCTAGTGAAAGCGAAGAATGCTACACTGTGTAGAGATATCTGCTGTACATACAACTGCTCGTAAATTGAAGCACCATCCCCACTCGATTAAATCTGCACACCACAAGTATTTGGTGAGTGCAGGTCGCAATCTGTAAACAGCGAACAAAGAAAACGAAGAAGAAGCCAAAAATGCCCCGCCATACTATTTAAGATAGGTAGCAGCAAGAAATATAGTGTGGCCCACCCTTATGCTTAGGTTCCTACACAGGTCAACATAGCCTTTCGCTCTGAGATCGGCGAATTAGCATCAGAAATGTGGCGAGGATGGATAAAACGTTGGCTCGCACAGCTCGTCTCGCTGGCCACAGTAATTCAGTGTAGGTCAAATTCGTATTTAATCTCTTTTATAAAAATCCCTTAAACGTAGAATGTATGGCTCATTTCGAGCAACAAACTTTTCTTTAGAGTACGATTAAATTACCCCACAAGTCTAACGTTGTTGAATTAGAAGCACGAGTGCTGTGCGGTGCAAAAGCACACACACTTGATTCATACCCAAGGGAATCAACTGTATCTTCGAAATAAAGACATTAGGCTTAACGCACAAGCACTATGGGATCCTTGCACAATACTTGGTTTAGATTAAGGAAAGAATACGTTGACGGGCCGCTCGTGCGAGTTGGTTGAAGCACTGGAGCGTAGAAGAGTTGATTTCTGTGCGGTGCAGGAGACGAGGTGGTCCTGCCGCAAGTCAAGGGGCATAGGACGTGGCTTTAAGGCTGTTCTATGTGGAAGTCCCAGGACCACCAGTGGTGTCGGAATAATCGTCTCCGAACGATTTCGTGACTCGATTGTAAGCGTCGAGCGCTTTGACGATCGATTGATGAAGATCGTTGTCGCCGCTAAGGAGCGACTCTATCACTTCTTCTCAGCGTATGCTCCGCAGACTGGCTGCTCGGATCAAGCCAAGGAAGAGTTTTGGAGCCTGCTTGATGAGAAGACAGCAGTAGTACCGTCGAAAGATGTCATCATAGTCGCTGGTGACCTTAATGGGCACGTAGGTGCTACGAAAGCTGTCATGGTGGGTTCGGATACGGATCACGTAACGCCGATGGTGAGCGCATTCTTGATTACGCGGAATCGCATAACCTCACCATAGTGAACACCGTATTCCGAAAACGCGACTCGCACCTCATCTCATACTATAGTGGGAGCTCCAAGTCTCAGATTGACTTTGTCCTTGTGAAGGATCGCGACCGAAGCATTGTCACAGACGCGAAGATCGTGCCGCATGAGACGGTCGCCCCACAGCATCGGCCGCTGATCTGCACTTTGAAGATCGCCCCTCCGAGGGTGAAGCAGGTTGAGCGATGCGGTGCAGCTAGAATTAAGTGGTGGCGAATCAGGGAGAAGGAAGCAGCTGTGATTTCTCGCGTGCGGTTACCGACAGTCACAACTGTCGACGAAACTTGGAAGAAGGCGACCGACGCGATTCGTCAAGCTGCACATCAGAACTCGCATTACGAAGCCTGGGCGACGGAAGGTCGACAAGCAGACATGGCTGTGGACAAACGACGTGAAAGCGAAGGTTCGAGAGAAGAGGTCGCTCTATCACGTGTTTCTCGGCGAAAAGACAGCCGATAACTGGCAGAAGTACCAAGAAGCGAAGAAAGCTGCAAAGAAGGCCGTGGCTGTTGCGAAAGCCACTCATTATGGAGATGTCAACGAGAAGCTCGAATCTCGCGATGGTGAGCGGTATCTGTACCGACTTGCAAAGAATCGCCATCGCCAGACCGAGGACATCGAGAAGTTCTTCGGCATCAATGATGAGAACGGCCATCTTCTTACGGACCGCAAGAAGGCATTGAAGCGATGGCGCGAATACTTTGAGGAAATCTCTACGGTAGAATTCCCTCATCCAGCCATCCCTTCAACGGCTCCGACCCACGGCCCCGTTCAGAAGATCACCATGGAGGAGACTGAAGCGGCTTTGAAGAAGATGAGGCCAGGCAAAGCGACTGGGCCCGATGACGTGGCAGCTGATTTGTGGAAGTCCAAGTACTGGTACCCTGCTGAGTGGTTGGCGAAGTTCTTTAATCAGGTTGTGGTGGAGAAGAAAGTGCCTGAGTGTTGGCGCCAAAGTACGACGATCCCGATTTGGAAGAAGAAGGGCAGCCCTGCAGACTGCTCCAATTACCGTCCGATTCGCTTGCTTCCGCACAGCATGAAGATCTTTGAGCGAATTGTCGATGGACGAATTCGGGACATCGTCCAGCTGTCCAGCAATCAGTGCGGCTTCGTGGCTGGTTGTGGCACCGTTGATGCCATACACGCCACTCGCCTCCTGATAGAGAAGCATCGCGAGAAACAGAAGGCAGTGCATATCGCCTTTCTCGACTTGGAGAAGGCCTTTGACCGCGTACCGCGTGAAGTGATATGGTACGCCTTGCGACATCATGGAGTTCCTGAAGAGCTCATAGAGTGGGTGCGAATTCTCTACTCTTGTCCAAAGAGTCGAGTTCAAGCTGCAGCTGGAACCTCGATGGAGTTCCCCATCTCTGTCGGGGTACACCAGGGTTCTGCGCTTTCCCCACTCCTCTTTGTTGTCGTCATGGATGCCATCACACGAGATCTTCAGAAGCCCGTCCCTTGGACGTTGCTTTATGCCGATGACGTGATGCTCGCTAGCGAGGATAAAGGAGAACTCGAGCGAGAGTTGCAAGCTTGGTGTGATCGCTTGGAGCGGTTTGGACTCAGATTGAACGTGAAGAAGACCGAGTATTTAACGACGGACGTTACCGAGTCCAGCTCCATCAAGGTTAACGGCATCGAGCTTCCACGCACTGCGGTCTTTAAGTACCTGGGATCAGCAGTCGCGTCTGACGGCAAACTGATGGTCGAAGTGAATTCACGCGTGAGTGCAGCTTGGTCCAAGTGGCGCTCGTTGACTGGCGTGCTCTGCGATAAGAAGATACCAGAGCGCTTTAAGTCAAAGATCTACAGAGCAGTCATCCGGCCAGTAGCGATGTACGGCGCTGAGTGTTGGCCTGCGACCAGGGAAGTTGAAACGCGCCTCAGCGTCATGGAGACGAAGATGCTGCGCTGGACGGCAGGAGTCACGCGCATGGACCGCATCCGAAACGATGCTATTCGGCAGAAGTTCGGTGTCGTGCCGATAACTGACAAGATGCGCGAAGCTCGCTTACGATGGTACGGCCACGTTCTGCGTGGAGAAGAAGACAGCGTCCGCAAGATAGGCCTTAACTTCGAGGTAACAGGAAAGCGGCCTAGAGGGCGCCCGAAGCAGCGCTGGGCTGATACGTTACATACGGACTTGAAAGCGGCTGGTGTCCACCCTGATCTAGCGCTGGATCGGGAAAGGTGGCGTCATGACACCAGAATAGCGGACCCCGCTACGAAGCGGGACAGACGCTGAAGAAGAAGAAGAAGAAGAAGAAGGAAAGAATATATTTATTGAAAAAGGAACTCCGAATCCGACCCGAAAAGCGAACACGGTCTTCGAAATGTTATAGAAACTTTATTTCTTCAAAGAAGCAGCTGTCCAGAGTTTGATGAAAGGTGCACGAAAGCAACAATTTTCAGCAGTTTTCGAATATATTAAAAAAGACATCGCTTCCAAGGCGTTGCGATTGTCATTTGATTGATAGCAAAAAATTCCGTTTTGTGTGAAGCTACACACTTTTCCGGGGTGTGAGAAAATCTCAAGCTGGAAACCACTTATGTTCAAATCAGTTTCTTTAAGCCTCAGGTGGCTGGTGTCGAGGTTGTAAGCTGTCATAACGATGGTTTATTGCAATCAAACTTCTAGCGCCAGGCGCGAGTGGAACCTGCACCTCCTTCTGACAGGGCGGGAAAATGATTTGAATCGTTTCTATCAAGACCTTCAGCTTAGCTGGTTCCATGCTGATATCAGCGGCAGCTCATCCCAATACATGAGTCTGATCGGTCCCACGAGGTGTGGATGTTGCGTTCGTTCAAACGGCACCGGTGGTGTAATGGCGTAGAGCACTTCCACCCGCTCAGAGCAAGGTGCAGGTTCGAGTTCAGCCTCGCGCTAGAAGTTTTGACCACAACAAAACATGGTCATTATAACACATATGTTAACGTTGTATTTTTAAGAAATAAGCATTCACACTATAAATCGAACGAAAATCGCGATGAGCTAACCACACAAGTACATACATGGTGTAGTCCTACTTGCCGCTTTCTTTGCGATTCAAAAAAGTTTTAAACCATGACTTTCTTGAAACATGAGGTTTTTATGGACTTTCAAACAGTATGTTCACTTTTTGAGGCAGCTGAATTTGGATTTCAACAAATGTTCCACTTTTCCTTAAACAAAAGTAATTCGAATCTTGTTAGAAAGGGTCTGGTTCCATCTGAAGCCATTCACCGTTTTATTAGAAAGATGTACAACTTGATTTCCAAAGCTACATGCTTGTTTTGAAAAAAAGCCAAACTCGGTTTGAAAAACATCAAGGGATGAGCCACCTTCTAATGTGTATTTTTACTGTATTAGTGAACAAAGTAGGTGTAATTTATATAGATACCGATAAAAATAAATAAATAAAAATATACGATAATTGCTTCTTGACAGGACCAGTAATAGCGTATAAAGTGAGACCATCTTGAATTACTCGAGGTCTCTAGAAAATCTACGGATGGCCAGAATTCCTTTTCGGTCACTCCTGCTCCTAAGCATGAAGGTGGAGAAACAATGGCAGTTCATGAATGCCATAAAAAAAGAACCGCGTGTTCACCTGTCTGGCTCCGCGGGCATGATAACTTTGGAGAGGCGTCACCCAGTACCCTTTTGGAGGCAGTTGATCCTCGTTTTTGGTATCGATGTCCAAAATTCAACACTAGACCTATCGCCAACTAAACTTTTATTCTCTGATTAGCAATGCTTTCAGTCGAACCATCACCTGCAAAACAAAATTCCTCCACCTGTCGTACTAGTTGCTGTCATCATTAGACCACGCTGCGCTTGTAGCATCTCTTAAGCAAGTGTAGTGGAGGAGCAGAAGACAATCAGGGAAGAAATTATGCATGGGCCGAAATGAGCAACAATTTGAGAACATTTATACAAAATAAATAATGTAGCTGATTTTCACTTTTTTATTTGATCTAGCGTGAACTAATCTTTTATCTTCTTTTCCATTCTTCAACGTTAGGCTCCGTTTGCTATTGAACAAATGGGCTGCGAAAATACTGAACATGAAAAGGAACGAAAATTTGCTTCACAAGGGCACTTGTTGCAGAAGTCCGATAAAGTCATAGCTGTCTTAGGTTGACGCGTGGGGAAGACAGTCGGCAACGGAGAGCATATTTAATTGCTTTAGTTTCCAAGGAAGTGACGACTCAAGCGGTGAGGCGATGCTCGAAAACAAGTCGAACAGCAGCTCTTGTGAACAATAAGGAAATGTGGATCCTTGTTCCGTTTCAAAGCAATTTTTGAAAGTAACGCGCTCTTTCAACAACAAAAAAGAAGCGCCGTATAGACATTAATACATTGCTAGCTCAAAGTAGTCAAGTTTAAGTTTAAGTTTTTTACGTTCTACGTGAGCGACGCATTTTGGTCACTTTGACTTTAAATTTTTTGAAAATTTGAAGGTGAACTATTTTTTGGAAGTTACGTCTAATGGCTGGACGTTTAGAATTCAGTTGAGCCTCTCGATGTGTCGCTTAGCTCTCCACTTCTCTTCTGCAGTTTTCAACAAGCTGCGCTCAGAAACAATGCTGCGAATCATCTGCACCAATTGCCTCTCAAACAAAAAAGAATGTTGATGTGTTTGTATTGTTCAAATGAGCTTTGTCATCACTTGCCGCTGCTCTTTGCTTTCAGCATTTTCTACGATGGTCGGCATTAATCAATCCCTTTTGGGAATCTTTCCGCATTCTTCAATTCTTTCTACGGGATCTCGTTTGGGGAATTCGAATGCACATTTTGCACACACAGTTACTTGCGCTGACCAACTGATCGGCAAGTCAGCCTTTCAGCCTACCAGAAAAGTCGAATATGGACCTATTCGTCAACTGCGGAGAGCTGGCACGAATTGTCTGCCTAGCTGGGACTCGAACCACGAACTCGATTCAGAGTGGGCGTGATTGCAAACGCATCCTCAGACGGCATTTTCAGACGCATAAGAATTGCGATGTATACAGTGTTATGGCTTTATTATTTTGTTTCTCTTAAATTAGTACCTCACCCTCATTTTTTTATTTTTTAAACTCAGCGCTTAATTTAGTAGGTCAATATCTCTACACGTAATGAGGAAGCACTTTTGTTACGTACAGGCGCACCGAAAAGACTTGATCAGATTATACACTTAACTCTTTAATCGATTCCATGGGGAAGTGAAATCAGAAGGCTCAGCATCTCAGAAAATCTTTGAAGAGTTGGCCGCGCAATGCTAGAGGTTGACAAGGAATACAACAGTACGTCACGAGTTTAAATGCTTCCACCAGTTGAAGACAGAACACAAAGATACCTCTGTGCTTTCAAAGTGGCACACGCTGGCCCGCCACAGGAATAGTGATCTTTTTGATAAAATGTGGGACATCTGAAACAATGTTCGTTACTTACTTACTAGCCATTATTTGGTCAACCTGAAGCGCTCATGAAAAATCGAGGATGCGAGTGCTAGTTTTATCCGCAAACAGACTTAGTACGTTACTCTGTCTAAAGGAACAAAATTCGATCATAGATGCTTGTGGACACACTGGCAAGGAACAAACCGAGGGTAGTGAACCACTTTCTTTCCAACACGGTTCTGCACGGTTGCTTTTTATGCCGAAGGTGCTACGTGGTACTTCAGCTGGCTTGAGACAAATTTGAAACTAGCCCTCATGTGGCCATGAGCTAGGTTTGATGGCTCAGTTTCCGTTTATAATTTTTAACACGGAGAAACTAGTGCATGTATGTCTGCTCATTCTGTATATTGCATGTCCCTCTAAATTAGGATTCGCGCCCATAGCATAAAACCTATCCTCTGTGCTGACGTTTCAATGCATGGTGTCACTTCCTTACAGTGGGAGATAGCGTAAAGCTGATCCGCTTGTTCACTGGATTAGCCCACATTTAGATCACTCCAACCGTTCCACCCTGGATGCTCAATCCTGCTCCTCAGCAAGAGATTTATTTATTTATTGATGCGCTTATACACCTCAAATAGTGGGCTTCAATCAAGTACTTCAGAATGCTAGAGCAAGTAAAACGAAAATATTGGAGAAAAGATAAAAAACAGCAATGACTAGATTCAGATGAAAGCCTCTCAAGCACAGCAAAAAAGGGCAAATCGGGTGAAGATTTCCCCCACGAAAGGCTGCAAACTGTGCTGTATTTCATTAAAGAGGTTGTTACCCAAGTTTTCGACTTCAGGATTGAGATCTCGTCTCATCTTACCGCTGAGTTCAACGTGAAGCTTTGCGAAGTAATTGCAGTGAAGACGAGACACACAGACAGCTGTTAGCGATGTGAAGCGAGAAAAACATGGTGTTGAGCATGAGAGGGATGATAAACACTGGCGTTACCCGTGCAAATTATTGCTCGAGCTGAATTTCTCACTGGCTGATGCAAAGCTGGACCGCGCTAAACGTCATGTGAGCCTAGAGTTACAGGGGGCATCAATTCAAAATTCTAAAAAAAATAATGCGCACTCAGTGGCACGAAGATCTGGAAACAACGACGTGGAAGAAACCTCCAAGTAATTAAAGGTAGTAGTGTGCACCACTAAAGTCATCCACGGATTGGTCAAGAAGTTCCGTTTGCCTCTATTTTTCCTCCTCAGATGCTATTTTTTTCTTCTGTGCTCTCGTGCATGGACATAAGCCCCATCGCAGTCGCAGTCTTAAGAAGTTAGCAAGCTGAATCTTAACAAAAGTGCATATATTCTGGGGAAATAAAAAACAATCGACAATTAGAAACGCTGAAAAGGTTCTATTCCAAGCCTAGTTCGATCAGTGCTCTAGGCAGTCTCGCTCCTAGGCATTGTAATATGCGCGTTTGTGCTATTCGAGCCGAAAGGACAGTGTTCGAAGGAATTTTCATGAAAGATGTGAGACATTCCTTTGCATGCCTTCCGGCGCGAAAGGTCGAGTGCTGAATACGGGTGTTATTGCGTGTGGATGGTGACCAAACGGCACTACCATCTCTTCTCGTAGCTGTTTTGGCACATGCTCCGCATCTTCTGTGCCTTCGGGGATAAATTGCATCGAATAGAAGGGAAGATTCCACTTTTAATAGTGAGGACTAAAAATCATGGCGCATTAGCGGCTTGAATGGTACGCATTTTGTTTACGTTTTTCTCTGTATGATCGGATTTGATTTTGGGGTCGTGTTCAAGATGGCTTTGACATCACCTTGTCGTTAAAGCAGCAATAAGCAGACGAAGCAATCTCTGGTCGAGGCTCAGAAACGCTTAACCAAAAACAAATTGAATTTTAGCGTTACAAGACAACGAAATTGCTTTAGGAGTCGACAGCATATGAATCATTTGTACGAGATTATTCCAACCTCGGATAAAGAACTCCGAAAACAAAGAAAACCCCAGGTTAGGAAAGAGGCTACCGATGGCGAATTGAAAGCGTAAAATGAAAGCCTTTTGCGAATGTTTCCCGATCTGCCAAGTAAATGACCTTTGCGGACGGTTTCTAGAAGTTTCTAGCATTTTTTGATCAATTCAGAAAGTGGACTTCTAAGGACCTCATGAGCTGGTAAATCAAGTTCGAGTCGTTTAACTTGTGGAAGATTCTGCGTGTCGGAGTAGCTCCAGTGCAATTAGTCAGAGTAACAGCCCTGTTGTTTCAGTTTCAGCAATGAAAAATGGTAGAACGGAAGAGACCAACGTTTTGTGGTCAAGGCTGGAAGTGGTACAGAGTTTAAGAGAGGGAGACAAGAATCCGTGTTCTAAACCAGCTTGGTAAATGCTGCTTCTCGAAAGTAAAAATGAAAAATAAAAGACAATAAATAAGTTGAAATTAAAAATAAATAAAATAAATAAATAAAAATTAAAAACATGTCCTGTTTTTGAAGCTACGAAAGATTGTTGCAACCGATAACTTTTTTATTTACAGCTTATATTAGAGGGTCTTTCAATACTTATTTCTGCAGTTATAAACAAAGCAGACTTCTTGTATTGACCTACGATACTATCTTAAGATATTGAAAGAGAATCAACCCCTCTTTACTTCATTAGTTTAACGTGCCACTGTGTATGGGAAAACAATGCAATGTTAGCTGAACGTTGATTTTGTGTCACAAAGGGGAGGATGCAAGTTACATGTTCCTTTTTATTGTGTTCAGAAAGTAGATCGCGTGGTTACCTCGTCACTACATAGGAATGTACAATATTATATTATTACAATAATATTATGTATGGGGTGCCTGATACGGAAGTTAAAAACATAAAATAATATTAGCAACATATACTGCTGCGTATTCGAAAATAACTCATCGTTCAACTCTGAAACGGAAACTTTCCATGTTCATTGATGAAAATTGCGAAGAAAAAAAGCGTACGATAATTCATACAATAACAATTTATTAATAAAGAGTGCGATTTCAGCTCCATTTAACCACCAGCATATCGCTGTGGAATGGAATATGAAGTATATCGTTTCGGCGCATTATTGTTTTTCCACAAAAACGGCTTCAGCAAGATTTCAACAAAGTAGCCGAAAAAACAACAGCTGCTGGCTTGCATGAACCGTCTTGACGACACGTATTAATTCGTAGTCTCTCCTCAGAGTAATCCACTGCTTTCCAGAGATGAAAGCGATTCCTTCGGTAATAGAGCCATTTTGTAGATACCTTGTCACTACATAGGAATGTACAATATTGTATGGGGTGCCTGACACGGAAGTTAAAAACATAAAATAATATTAGCAACATATACTGCGGCGTATTCGAAAATAATTGAGCGTTAGAGCTCCGCGTGAGCACAGAAATTTCCAAACCCACCCATTTTCTGTAAAATTCCTTATTTCGGAGAGCACGTAATTCTTCAACGGTGGAGTCACGAGGTCAAATCGTTTTTGAGCCTTCTATCGAGTCATTCTTAGCACAAGTTATGCTATGGGTGTTCCAAGTTAAGCTTCCCGGAAGGTTTTGGTTATTCCGTTCCCTCTCCAGTCATTCGCTTGCTTTGACAATTGAAGTATAAATCGGTTCGCATATAATTATCGAACTTACGGTTAACGTGAAGTGATGTATAAATGTAGTGCAAAAGATCTCTACGGTCGACAAGTCGTTTCTCTCGTCGTGAACCACTACTATACAAAAAGGTAAACACCATGTATTCAAGTAATAAATTCATGAAATCTTTACTGAATCGAAAGTGAGGTATCAGCGAAATTTTAGGTGTTGATCTGTTGCTAACAAATGCGCTTAGTGTAGTAATTGATAACTTTCTGTAAGCAATCATGGATTCTTAAAACCTACTTCTCATGGTGAAGGTTTACCAAAATAAGTTTATTCCAGACAAATGTATGGCGGAATAGGTGGCTGTCATACCAACATAGGCTAGTTTACTTCTAAACAGGTTCAAAGGGTCTTCGGCTACTAGGGTAGAAATAAGGTTAAATAATGCCGTCGTTGAAACGATAAGAACATTTCAGGGATATTTTTCAAACTAACGGGAACTGCCACGAAAATTCCCTCGAAAGAGCGTGTTGAAGGACAATGCTGAAAAGACAGCGCGCTATGTCACATATTGTAAAACTGCTCCATATAATTAACTTTTAGGAACTAGTTCTAGTTGCAAACACAACTTCTTAACACTACCTGCCTTCGCTTCTCCTGAAGAATGATGGGATGTAATTAAGAAACTATAACTTCCGGCAGATCTGCTGAGGTTAAAATGTATTTCTTGAGTCGTTTTGGAAGGACTGTTGAAAGAGTAGAGGCCAGCTACGCTTCGTCCATTTCATTCTCTCTTTTTCAGTCCGATTTAACGACATTTACTAGAGTTTCCGCTTCGCTTCCTTTACTTTTGCAAAGAGCGTTCCTCTCGCCCCTAGTCACGCGGCATCGCGCTGAATAAACTTGTCTTCTAGGAGGAAGGAGGCCATAATTCAAAGAGTTCAATGAGCATTCGTCGCATGATGCCCTCCGTGCGCGGAATCACACAGCTCTAATGGCAATCCTGATTTGGCCAATGAAATCCTACGCCAAAGCGAGAATAGCGCCGCCGCGACGTGCACACGCGCACTTCCTTGGGTGCTGCGCAAACATATAATAGTCGAATTCCGGGGCTCCCGGAGGCTGACTTTCAAAGCTGAGGCTCCCTCTTCACGAACTACCTCAGCAAAGATTTATTCAAGGGCACCCTTTTGATCTTGCTCGAGCAAGAACGTGTGCTCTAAAACAGATTTTTGTCCCAGTGGAATCAGCTGTTTCATCTCGATGTTACGAGTTAGCGCTTGTTGTGATAATGGCTTAGGCAAAAGGTTTGGGCATTTTTCCTTTCTCTGAAAATTGTTGAAGATCAAATTAGACGAAGTTTATGCCAAAATGTGTTAGAATCTTCTTGAGACGCTACCAAGAAAAATGTATAGCAATCAATCACCGGTTTATTGATGAAAATTTTTTATCTGCGAGACCTTGCCACAGAAGTATGACTTTTTGAAATTCCGCTTTCAAGGCTTTCCCTTAACTCAATAAATTAATAAAATTTGCTTTGAAACTATAAGAACCGTTCATATCATGGTTAACATATTCGAGCAGACCACTTTGGCTCATTTTTTGCATACAACCAACTGTGCATATCTGTGGTCTTCGCTGCATGAGAAAAACACTTGGGCTCTTTTACACTCTAAGAAGTTGTTCTAGATAGCGCTTCAAGGCTCTTAGGACAATTTGAAGCTCATAAGAGGATCAGACGATTGGCTCGACCCTAAAATGACTCTCGCTCTTTCAATTGGGACACATGGGGGTGGCGCGATCTCAACAACAAACCTAGGAGAGACAGGAGCACCATTCTGTGAGTAGCTGCATCATTTTCTTTTTAACAGGAACAACAACGGATGAAGACATAAACACTGAGACATTTGTAAAGGAAAAGATCTCTAGTAGTGCTTCCATCAGACTTCATGAAAGACGCTTTGTTGATACTCTGTTTTAAAAAAGTGAAAAGAGATGTTCAACAAAAGCCAACTAAACAATGTCAACTCATAGAAAAAGTCTTTAAGGGCGTTATGAGAGACGCACTTCTGAACAAAATCTTCAGTTAGACTTTGGTGTTGGGTTTTTTCAAATTTAATCTCGAGGCAACAGCGATAGTAAGGTTTAGCGACAAGTCTGGCAGCTTAATCTCTAAGAAGCATTTCTTCCCATTGAATCCAGTGGTTGGTGATGACTTCGCACTTCAAGAAGGTTGTGAGCAAGAAAAATAGATAACACAATGACTAAAAAAATAATTAACCAAGCCTTCATTGTTCGTTGTCGTCTCTCCTAGAAAAAATTTTGCCTATACTTATGTCAATGACAAAAAAGCATAGGGACCCCCTACGGCAGGAAAGTTTGTGGTTTCCAACTAGGATTTATGGCTATAATCAGTGGAAGTCAAGGGTTGGATGGAACTCGGACGCCGGGCGCGATCAGAGGCTTGGCGTTCTTTCCGCTGCTAGGGGAATATTGGTAAAGCTCATGTCAATATGAGAAATAAATAAATAAATAAATAAATAAATATCTTTACAAACTGACATCATACCCTTGATAAACAGTCTCGTTTAGTCTTTGCTCATGTCTCCAAAAGTGATTCTGCAGGAGAAGCCGAATCTACGTGCTGCCATGAAGATATTCCCCCGTTTACGCCACTATGTACACACACAAGATATAACCATGTTTAGACGGACCGTCATATAAAGCACCCCTTCTCTTTATAAAATAAATACGCTAGTTCAAATCCAGAAGACTCTAAAATTTTAAGGCGTACTAAAAAAAGTTATTTAGAAGCAGCAAAATATAAATAAGAAAAGGATATTTCTTCGAAGCAGTATTTATGCGAAGACGACAGTGATGGTTTTCTTCACCTTTGTTTAACATGAAAGAAATAGCAATGGCACGGTTACAACGGCAGATTTTAATACGAGACTATTGTAAAGATGGCAACAGTGTCACGCAAGAATGTTTGCAGGATGTCTCACTTCGAAAATCTAACAGCTTCAAAGGATATGGTAAGGATTATAAACAATCGGTCTGTGCCGCGTCCCGTAGACGTAGAATGCGTGGCGGACCCTAACAGCATTGATTAATGCTCTCCCCTATCTCTGTCGTTTGTTTCTTCTCCGTGCCACAGATATAACGGTTATGTGAAACAGCGAACATCATTGGGAGACGGCAGTTCTGGTATTTTTAGAGGTTATTTCAAAAGATCGAAATATTCGATACCTTGCGCGTTTTGCTTATCCTCGTCCATCTCATTCATTTTCTAATTAGACTTTAAAAAACATAAAACCGCTCTGCTATTAAAGAGACGTTCACGTCCTGTTAGGCTTCATCTTTCTCAAGATCGATCTTGACAATTCTGAATAATATTGATTCACAACGGTGACGATTGAATTTGAACATCCTCGTCTGGTAAACAAGACATGTTCACATGACTTAGAATCTTTTAAAAAATCTGAGACCCCCGCGATTATGCGATTCTGTTCCGAAGAGGAAATCGCCTTTTCATTTCCAAAGCCCTAAACACGTGTTGCGCAATCAGGAGGACATGCCCCTAGATGCCAAACAAATTGGTCTACAGTTCTGTTCGCACCCAGGTTAGCAAATCCTTCAATCCATTGCAGATACATAGGTGAACCGCTGCCACACTTGATTACGATAAGTAAGATCTCCACTGACTGGCCACCGTGATTCGTTGTATAGGTATATATGGTACACATGCAATGTGTCCCCAAATTCGTCCAGAAGTTGAATACTTGGCGCGTTCCAAAAAAAGGTTCTTCTAAATTCGAATCTTTCAAATCTGCTAATTACTTTTTAGCGTCTTCAGTTGCGTAGTTGCAAAGCCGAACGAGTATTTATAAGACTAAAATGAAGCCCAATGCTTGTTTGACGATGGACCTAGATTAACAACGCAACTTCCAACCTTTTAATGATTTCGTCCTTCCTGAATGAATATTACAATTTTAGATCAGAAACAGGTTTTTCGAATTACTGAATGGCCGCAATCGGAAAAGGTGCGGGCTGTCACCTGCAGGTTCTTGTTCGGTTTTCCCACCCAGGACAACCATTGGAACCAGACTTGTCTGGAAAGGATAAACCGCTGAATTGTTGATGGGCTAGCCTCCACTAGTCATTGGCCATACGCATTCGAATCGCCTCAACGACATCCCGCAGAAGTAGATTTTAATATAGAAACATAAAGCAATATGCCAATTTCGGTAAACCATGGCTGAATGTTTTTTGAATGGGACTCCCATTATCATGTAAATAATTGAAAATTAAAATTAAATAATTCGCTTTCTATCAGCAGTGTGACGTCAATATGAAGTATGTACGAGCAAAAAATGCATGACATCGAGGTAATACCGATCGGAGTATGGAGGCAATGCCGGAGATTTTATTCATCCAAGATTTTCGGAATAAATAAAAGATTATCGTAGATGGAAGCGCCAAGAAGTCAGAAGCGGTAGCTACTACGTGCCGTGGACTAAGGTGACCTCCGAGAGCACAGATTTCTTCACATGCACTTTTCTCGTCCCATATTCCGCTGAATGATCCCTTCCAGTTATGAAAAAGAGTTTCCTCCGTTCATACATGGATGGCCGCTACAACAGATGGAGACGTACAAAGGTGTTTGAAAAGTGACCGACAATGCATCCGATAGAACAGATCTTGCAGCGACAGGCAATAGGTGACGGAAGTGGGGAAGGCAGAAGATAATTTGCAGTGTTGACAGATGTTAGTGGAGGCAGCGACGAGAGGGAGCAGTGTGTAAGGGCTACCGGGAGGCTATCGTGGAGGGCCGAGACACACACGTACACTCACTCTCGATCGCCACCGAGATACTATAGCGACAGAAAAACCTGAGACTGATCCCCGAGATCTCACTGCTGGTCGCTGGGTTCGACTTTTCTTCTCGCCACTCTGGGCAATCAGAATTGACGAACTAGAGTGGGACGAGGGCTTCTCGTCCCCAAAAGAGAAGGAGTATTCTAAACAGGAATACCTCGTACAACCTCCCGTCCGCATTTGAGATTCAAACTATCAATACTTCATATTGCGGATTGCATAATGAATGGTCACTTATTTTTTTGTCATAAGGGTGGTGCTGTTCAGATGAACTCATATAAACAAATTAAACCTTTCCTCTCCATTCTAATGAAATCCAGAAAAAAATTAAAGCACTGCAATTTTGCACATGATTTAATTTAATGTAAAGGAAAGTTTAAACAATAATACGAAATATTTGGCACAGGTGGGAAGATGGGCAAAAGCAAGCGTGTCTTGCAATCCACAAAACTGGATGGATTAGATGAATTGTCTCGTTACGTTTCACCAAAAACTGTTGTTTGCGATGAATAAAACTGGCAATCACATGTAGTTAAACATAGAAAGAGAACTATGTACTACGTTTTCTACCGTTTGAGACAAGAATAATCCGTTTTCAAAAGGAGATGAATCGCTCGGTTAGCAAACAGTTCAAGACACGGATTGAGAGAGGATTAATCTGGTTTTCCGGATCTATGCAAATATTATAGAATCTAAACTTACTGAAAATGGAAGCCGAACAGGGCTGGGATAAAGTGCATGGCTAACCATAATCTTTTTTATTCAGCTGCCATAGGTGCGTGCAACACATTTTGTTCATCCTCTACGTTGATACAGGGTTTGTGCCCTTCTTTTCCACGTCATGCATTCAGATAGATGCCACTGGCTAATCATATGAAGAAGCGTTTAAATGAAGGAACACCGAGGATCTTGAAATCAAGTGGTGAGAAATATGTACTTATTTATCAATGTGTGTGAATCCCCCCGATCCTTTGCAAGCCAATTTGTTTGTTAAACCAGAAGCGATTAGCCGAAGGGGACCAGAAGGTGCGGAAGTAAACAGCCGAGTGATTCTACGCGAGCGAGCGAGTGTTGACGTCGTCGTGTGCAGGTTGTGGCAGCTATGTACATAGTGTCGACGCTGATGAGCAACGCGTGCTGCTCCTCTCACGCGTTCTCGATGAGCCCGTAAACAGAAACTTAATTAAGGAGGGCGTTTGGCAAAGACGGAGTGGATATTGATATTAGTACGCGAGCAAAACGAATGCCACCGGCTCAATAACACGTCGACGGCACATCCCCCACGCGCCGCCCTTCGAAATCTGTCCTCGAGCAATTTCGGATTGATTGTTCGACCCGATTAGAGGCGCTTTTCGCGATTTTTTCTGCTGCACTGGCACCCCTGTCCTGAGAGCTAATGGGTCATGCACTACACCTCAGATTGTCTCACCTAAAAATTGAGATTCCTCACTGGAGCATTCCTGGTTCCTATTCGTAGAAGGTTCCCAACAAGCAGATAGTGAACAAAAAGCGATGGGACATGTAATTTTTCTACTCCAGAAAAACAGTTCAAACTCATATGAAAGAATGAATGTGAACAGAGAAAGAGACTGTTATAACGATGTTTTGCTGTGATTGAAACTCTAGCGGCATGCTGGACTCGAATTTCAAAGAAAGAAAAGCAAGAAGCGTACATGTCGCGAAGGTGTACAAGATTGAGAGATGGGAGCGCGCCCGCCAATCCAGCCGCATCGAATGGGCGTGCTTCTCAGAGGGCGTGTGCGATTGGTACTCTGATTGGCTGGAGTGCGTTTGGTCGATGGTATGTTCTACTAGGTGTTCTATTTCTATGCTATATTAATAGGCTATGATTGGCTGGCGCGTTCTCACCTCCTAAAAACTGTTCTTCACCTGCTTGGGACGAACCTTAATTAACAGCTCTCCTTTGGCAAAAAGCTGTAGTCGAATAATACTCGAATGGGATAAGCCTACATGCGCGGGATGTCGCGGAGGCAATATGGATTCGTATTCCATAGTCTGGCTATGACTTGCGGTGGCGGCACAATAGACAAGTCAGTGCTCTATCCTTCCCAGGCACGACTGCTGCCGTTGTCCTCGGAGGGATGGAATAAAATCGGTCGGACTAGGTGGAACTAAACTTTCGAAATGAGCGCAGACGGCGCCTCTTGCTACCACGCATCAAGGTTGGTTAGTAAAGTTGGTCACTCAGCACTGGAACAGAAGGTGAACCACTTTCGAAGCCTTTGGAGCATTCAAAAAAAATTTCGGATCAAACAATACAGCAGACCAAAAAGTAGAAATCGAGAACAAGGAAGGAAAAACAAGAAAAAACTGTGGAAAAGGTAGAGTAGTGAGAGAATAAGAAAGAAGTGAAGAGAATAGAAAACTTTTCTTTATATGATTAAACGGTGATTTGTTGCGATCAAAACTTAACAATTAAATAAATAAAATGTAATTGAAAAGCGATTCCAAATGTTTTCATCTCAAGCTACTAATAAGGCGAAATGAAAAATCCTTTCATACAGGATGCTACAAAGTATAAGGAAAGCTCTCAGAAGAAAGGAAATGATGGATCATTAAAATGCGACAGCAGTGAAGTTTTTCGCAGTTTGCTGCCAGTGCAGGACTATACATATTATTAAGATCGTCTTGAATGATATCGGGGATATAACGGCCTTTGGACAAAAACATAATGCGGCTGTCGCAAGCAGGGCATTCACGACAGATGTGAGAGGACTGTTTGGATCCAAGCAACATATGGCAGGAACGACATTTTTTAGCAGCAATGAGCGCGACTCTTCGTTCTCCATCGTTCTGTCATGCGCTAGAGGTGAATTTCTTCAGCAGGAGTCATCGTTACTTGTCCCTGCATGTAGTCTGTTCACTCGACAACAGATGTACACTTGACGCAATGCAAGTGGACACATTGTGATGTAAGCTGAGGGTGCAGTTGCTCGGAGGCGCTTTTAGTGAACATCAGCTGGTAGCGAAGGCTGGTTGCAGTCAGCTGGCACCAGGCAGGAAGAATACCTCGCTGAGATGTTTTGACACTTCGGCAAGCAAGTACCGGGTCAGAAAGGTGTCGCCAGTGTCATCTCCCACTACTTTTCGTTTTTAGGGTCTGAAAGAAAGTCTTCGAACCTGACCAAAATGAAAGTTCATGAACTTCATAAAAATCCACCTTCTAAAATATTAAAATACTTTCCATACAAGATCATGATCTTAGATTAACGACCTTGAACTCCTTCGAGTCATCAGTAGTCGGTTCTGTCGCCCTCAATTATCGAACACGTCATTGCTCATAGACAAGTTCTGTTTCGCGATGCTTTACGGCAACCTGATAAACATCTAGAACCCGGTATTAAATACTACACATAAGGTTGTCGCAAAATTAATATCCATTTCGATGTATTCATTATGTAAATAAATAAGTGTTTTACCCTAAATCATTCCGCCTCAGAGGAAAGGCACACATACCGTTGGGTAGAATTTTTCTTGCTCTTTCAAAAAACATATGTGAACGTCGCTCTAATTTTTCTGGCCGACCTTTTCCAGGGCTCCGTAAGATCATGAATCGACGCGACAATCGACTCATCCTGCTTTACGAATTTAGATTGGGATATTCTGCGGCAGAGGCATCCCGTAACCTTAGCAGCGCTTTTGGGACGCACTGTATTTGCGAACGAACTGTTTGCTTCAAAAGATTCGCTTCTGGCCATTTTGATCTCGAAAAAAAACCGGAAGCAGGTCGTCGCTTGACGGTGTAGTCTTGAGGAGAGCTGTCGAAGCAAATCCGGAACCGGATACAGTACGTTAGCAGAGGACCCTCGTGTACATCTAGCACAGTAGCAGGACATTTGGCCAGAATCGGGAAGGTGAAGAAGATGCCGAAGTTGGTGCCCCATGAGCGAACCGAGGAGCAGCGTCTGGCACGTTTCGACACTTGCTCCAACCTGCTGGATCGTTCTAAAAATGAGCCTTTTGTAAGCCGTACTATAACTGCATATGAAAATGTGTCCTCTACAATAACACAAATTAGTCTGGCTAGATAAGGACGCTCCATCAACATCCTTTCCTAAACCCGACCTTAACCCTAAAAAAGTTATGCCTACTTTGCGGCAGTGTTTTAAAGGTGTAATCCATTACAGCTTTTTTGCAACCTGGTCAGGCAGTCACACCGGAATCTAACTGTTGTCCAACTGTTATTTACACCATATATATGAGAATTTGCAAAAACTTGGCAGATAGTGGTGAATAGAGGAGAGCGACTCATGTTGCAGGAAAACGCTAGGCCTCACACCTCACAAATCACTCGGCGAAAATTGACCCGTTTAGGTGTCGAAGTTCTTCCTCACCCACCATATTCTCCCGTCCTTTCCCCCACTGTCCATCACTTTTTCCGAGCTCCTGATTTTCATTTGCATCAGAAACAATTCACTAATTTGGCCGATGTTGATTGTGCACTGCTTGATTTTGCTAATTCCTGCGATCTCATTTTTTACTTTAAAGGATTAGAATCATGACCTGCCTGTTGGCAGAAATGTATTGGTGAAGTTTGCTTCGATTAACAAAGTTGCGTTCAGCTGAGTTATTGCAGTTTGAAGTAAGCGGTCTGTTTCGGCTATTAATTTTGCGACAGCCTAATATTTTAAATTTTTGGCAATTTTTCGAACATTGGTATTTTTCAGGACAAAGAAGAGAAAAAGCATGTAAACTCCACTCACCTGAAACCAATCCTCCATACTTTTCCATCTTTGGGACATCATGTACTAGCGTAGGCCTATCATACACGAGGCCCAGGATAGGCACGGTGTCTGTCTGTGAAACTCAAGAATGTGTCCATAAAATACCCCCCTAGCTGTTCATATTTTTGGCACTTAGTGTATTATGTACGCCCGTGATCTCGATATGCTTCCAATGTATTAGATAAATTAAGAAACTGCTGGTAGGAAGGCTAATGTTTGTACATTTATTGAGGAGATGGTCAAAAATGACTCGCCCTCACTCAATGGACGCGATTTGTCGAGGAATAAGGGTTGTCTTTCCGCCAGTACTTCTCATGGTGATTGGTAAAGTGATTATGTAATATCGAAACACTAAGCAGGAAATGCTCGGAGAGCAGATCCCCTTTTCACTCCAGCCGCAGATCATCTCGTTTAAATCTTCTTACGTTTGCGGCCTGCTAAAGGGCTAACAACCACCTGACCGTGGGAGGAGGATGTTCTACAGAAGTTTTCATGCACAGATCGGTAGATTAGAAGGTAGATATAATTCGACTTTCAGAGCTCTTTCCGCACTGTTTTACAATCACATATTCCCATCGTTTTTGTTGATTTAAAAGGTTACGTATGCAGTAATACCCCAGAATATGAGTAGTTAGCGACCTATGTTTGTCATTTTTAGTTGACAGGGCAATAAACATTTCATAGACCATGCATGTGTGTAAGTGTTAAAGCAAGGTTCTCAGGGTGCCTGTGCTAGGTACTGCACTTTTAAAGAGAGGCTCATGTTAAAAGATCGCGAGAAGGACAGAAACAATTAAAGCTTCATGAAAACTCCAAGTCCAAAATCACGACAGGAAAAGAAACGGGGACGAGGGAAACGAACTGGGCTTCACAGATTTTTTTGACTTTTATAGGCTCTGCTGAAGAAGAAAACTTCGAAGGATAAGCCTGGTTAAGGTGTAAACCAACATTGGTCAGCGGATGTTAAACAAATTGAATGGCTTTTATCCTGCTAAGCGAGGCAGAAGTAATTAGTGGGCAGGAAAGGTTTCACCCAATTAATCTGTGGGCCATACAGTACGGTTAACAACAGTACGAAGGCGCCGAGAAAAGCCACTTTTCACTTTTCATAGGATCGTTTAGGTGTCTATGGTCCTGATGTTATTAGTGGTCAACACAGCTTCAATTCTCCGACGTCAAAACCACTCACCGCTGACAAGTCGAGAGATAGAATCTTCATGTGGGACTCTAGACCCTAATTATTTTGTAGTGAACATTACAGCTGCAGGTTTCTCGTCTCCCTCAATGTGAGGAGAATACTGATATCTCTCTTCTATCTAGGACTCATTTAGCTTCAAAACATACACGAAGCTTGCTTGTCGTGGCAATCTATCCAAATCTCACCCCTATTACCACTACCGTAATCCAAGAGAAGAAGTCGACAACGCCATACACACAGTGACTGGCGGCGTCTCTCGGAAGAAGTCACTTATCCACAATAGGCAAGTTTTTTTCGAAATTCGCCGAACTCAATGGGATGTGATAGCTTGAATGACCTGAGCGGGACCCGAAACTGATTAGATCAGGGTTTCATGACTAAGCCAGTGTGCCAACAGCATTCCTCGCGCCCACTAATTAGAGTAGTGAAGATAAATATTTTTCCAAAAAAAGGAGTTAACACGAAATTCGAATGCTTGCAGATTCCGAGCTAGTAGTGTTTCAAGTAATAAGAGAGCATTGTGAGACATCACTGGTCCAACGCCTTTTCCAATTTACGGGTGCCTTCCGGCATTGCGTGCGTTTGTTAGAAACTTCGTGCACCTCCAACATCAGAACAAGCACATTACACTAGCCATAAGAGTCGTATCAAGCATGGAAAGTAGTTCACAATTTTGGAGGTACCCATAACCGGGTCGGAGTACGTTTGTCTGCATTAAGTTGGAGACCCAGTTTACGTCTGCGTGAATGCTTCGTTTAATAACGAAAACTGTCTCCTGGCTTGTTGTCTTCCATAGAACTACTAGGACCTTCGCTCTGAATTCGGAGGGGGCGGTCTTTATGTACGAATGGTCTCCGCGCCCGCGACGACGACTGTCGCGTTCGCGATGAGCTCAGCTGCGGTCATGGGAGCTGTGCCTCATGACTTGCTGCAGACACTAGGTTTGAATTATAGACATCCCTTTCTGCTGTTGCAGGAGCTGCGGGAAAACATGCTCTGGTTTAGAAATTGAGTTCGAGTTATAAAACTAAACAACGTCCTATTGCTCAATTTTATATGATGCTTCTTCAGGAGAAGCTGAAAATATGACACGCTATCGCAGTGAAACTGAGTTTGTATACACTTTCTAACACTTGATGCGCAAGTTTTGATGCAGGTCTAGATACCACTGGAAGCTGAAGTCACCCAATTGCGACGTCTTCTGCGGCGCTCGCCGCGCGAGTCGCCGCGCCCGCGGTGAGAATTCGTACATAATGTCCCACAGCCCTGAATTCACTGGTCGAGCAAGAGCAAGGCGGAAGGCTAAAGTGTCTCAGTGGGTAGTGGCTAGATAAACAGTCTGAGTTGTCGACTCGGGGGTCTCGTCTTTGCAAGCGGAGACTAGACGCTGTTCGGGATCATATTTCCGAGACGCACATCTTCTTCATTCACATGCGGCGGACACTCACTCGCGGAATGGGAGCCCGGGACGGCCTGACGTTGACTAGTCAACAAGTGTTTGCTCGAATGACGCGCGTCAAGTTACCCTGACACCGAAACTCTAATGAACTCGGATCATGCTGCTGCACATCTATTTAGGGACACCGCAGACAGATGACGGCTCATCGCTTGGCTTCCCTATCGCCATAGGAACCAACAGTAGAGAATGTGCTTTGATGAAGCATTTCTGAGCATATTCATCCCATAACTTTTTAACCACAGCCCATGTTACTAATGCAAAGATGATGTTCATCATGGATTTCATAGTCATCTTTTCGAAATGAAACTTTTGCTTGTTCGAAGCAAGTCGTACTGTAAGTGGTTAAAGCTAGGAAGTAGCTTTAGCTTTCAGTAACAAAATGTGTATTTGTGGCGACATTTGAAGTTCATATTAGATTAATATGTCGGTGGGATAAACAACTTGAAACGGATTCTTCATGTTTTTATGCTCATGTACCCGGCAGGGGCAGGAAGTGTTTATTGTCTGTCTTGTTTACTCCACTATGAATTCCTCAATACGTCATATAACATTTTAGCTTAGCTATACACAACAGTATCAAGCGAGAATTCTGAACAGCGTATTCTACTGAAGGGACTCATCAAAGGCCATGACGTGAATGAAGGAGACGATTTGTCTCAATTTAATTTTATGGCAGGGATAAGCTACGCAGCTATCACTATTATAAAAGTTTGCAAGCAAAAATATCAAACGCTATTGAAAGAGAGTTTTTCGCTAGTATATCTAGCCACGTTTGCTTTGAAATTGGGGTCTTGAAAGTGGAGATCCATATAAAATTAGTCATGAGAAGTACCACCGAAGGGTCATCTTTAAGCAGTGAGCATCCCATGGATTCAGAAGATCCCGTATTATTTTCCTTATCATTCTTTTCCTTCAATTTCTCAAAACCGAATACATGGTTACATTGCTAACTCGTTTGAGAGGAAGGATTTTCAATTGACCATGCTTGTCCCCTTTTTCAACTCACTGGTGATACCCACCAGCAAAGTAAAGGAAAGCTTAAAATAAAGCAGAGACCCAAAGCCTCAACTGTGTTTTTCCAAACAATGGGAAGAAAGCGAGTGATTAAATTGTGTACATTTTTGATGCGGCTCACTTCAGTGACTTCTGCTAACCGTTGTATGCAGCTGATTTTAAGACCTGATGGTGAGCACAGCCCTTTCTCTTCTTATATTGACGCGAGGACTGATACTGATTATACAGCCGAGAAGAACAAAATCACCACATGTGAACCCTTGCACATAGCGAATCTACTGAGTTGTGCAACAAACCCTTCTAACACCAAGCGAACTACCATAAGGCGCTGATCAGAGAGTGGTCCTCTACGGTCACACTTTGCGTTCCTATTTGAGATGCCAACTGTAAACACTCTTATCGTTCTTCTTCTCTTTACATCGGTCAACTAACAGCGGAGTCTCTCGAGCGGTGGGACAAGAGGTGAGCTTATCGCTCATGGGTCCAGGTTCCCTGTTGTGCCTCAAGATGGTATTCGAACGGCTACAACAGGTTTTTGTTCAATTGAGAGACCTGCTAGAAAGACTGAGCAGCTTTTGCAGATTCCTTTCTTCTGACGGACTGTCACACCTAGAACAGTCCGTTGCAGTGCACTCAAGGGAAACGCCGGCCGTCGGTATTCCGAATCGTGGTTGCTACTTTGGATCCTCCGGAGCTATGCCAATAGAACAAGTAACAAGGTTTCCTATCAGCTGACCACCGCAAGTCTTTGCGCAGTTCAACTGTTTATTCAAATTGCCTCGTCGATTTAATTTCCGTAAGTAGAATGCCCCCTTCATGTGCCACCTCATCGCGGTGAAGGGGTGAACATCACTTTGTGATGGCTAACGGCACAAACGGTCACGCAGTACGCGACGCTTTGTCGTGTATGGGCGGCTCTCCTGTATCCCTGGCCAGGAACATGTGAGTAACCAGACCACCGGTATGGCTCAAACAACTGAACCCGTGCCCCAGTCCTCCGCGCGCCGGAGGTGGACTTCTACGACGTCGGTTGCATCCACCTCCGGCGAGGGGCCATCTAATCTCGGAGTTAAACTATCAGGACGTCATTGGAATCGGACTACCGGAAACTCCCTCCCACCACGACACGGAAACTGCCTATTCGTCTGCACTTATAACTGTCGTTCGATCGCATCTGAGCAGGATCTTCGGACACTGCTTTACAGAAACCGCAACATCAAATACGACGTTATCGCCCTGCAGGAAACGAAAGGCAGAACGGAAACCATAAGAAGGACCGACCACAACGAGCTTCTCATTATCGGAGCAGAGGTGGACAGAAAGAATATTGGCGGAGTTGGATTTCTCGTCAATTCGACAGTGCACCACCTAGTAGTCTCTTACAAGATCATCAGTCCGCGAGTAGCTGTTCTTCGTCTGGAAACCAAAGATCAAGGAACCATCTCCATCAAAAATGGATATGCTCCAACATCTGCGGCCACAGATGAAGAAAAGGAGGAATTCTACAAGCTGTTCGAAAGGACTGTCAACGACGAGAAGAGCTACTACAAAGTTGTTGTTGGTGACTTTAACGCTATCGTCGGTACGAATGATCACGACGAATGGAGGCTAGGACCACATGGAACTTCCTCAAGGAACGAAAACGGAGAGCGCCTGATAGACTTCCTATCCGCGTGCCGTCTTTACCATGGAAATTCTATGTTTAAGAAGCCTTCAAACCGACGATGGACCTGGGAAAGCCCAAATGGAGAAACACGTTCAGAGATCGACCATGTTCTTACAAACAGACGCTGGAGTCTGTTTGACGTCTCCGTGCTGCCTTCATTTGACATCGGCTCGGATCACCGTCTTGTCCGTGCGAAGCTGACTCTCAAAAAGAGGGTGTTCAAGCGTGATCCTCATAAACCGGCACCGGTGAGGATCCCTACATTCAAGTTTGAGGAGTTGGAATATGCAATCAAGTCGTATGATTGGAATCTTCTTGAAGATCCATCGGAAGACTACGACCTCCTCTCCAAAGGACTGTTGAAATGTGCTAGCAGCTCTTGCGGAGCCACATCACCGGCTGCTTCAAGGCTCAACGCACATGCGATTAAGCTCTTGGAGCAAAGAAGAGCTGTTAAACTGGATCCTAACGCTTCCCATCTGGAAAAAGTCACCATCTCGAAGGCCTGTCGAATTGCAGTGAAGGAGTCCATTCAAGCCTACAGAAGATTGAAGCTGTTAGAAGCCGCTGGGAAAGGTTCAAGCATAAAGCGCTGCAAACGAGATCTCTGCGATCAGAAGGCAATAATGTCAGCCCTAGTGGATAAGGATGGAACAACGCAAACGTCTCGAAGAGCGATGGAGGCCGTCGTTCAAGAATTCTACACAGATCTGTTCCGTTCTTCCATCACTGTCCCGAAATGCTTGATGCCACCAGCTGAGGAAGTACCTCCCATTCTGGAATCAGAAGTTGCTCATGCCATCAGAAGGATGAAACCGGGCACTGCTCCCGGACATACAGCGAACGTACGGCATTTCTGCTGATTTCCTTCGTGCGGGTGGCAGTGCCCTCTGCTCACTTCTTGCCAAGCACTTCAACCACTACCTTCGACTTGGTAGGATTCCGGACTCATGGAAGGAGTCGAAAACAGTTCTAATCTTCAAAAAAGGTCAGCAGGAGGATATCAACAACTATCGACCCATCAGTCTTCTCTCGGTTGTGTATAAGATGTTCAACAAGATACTGCTTAACCGCATGGAGCGTTGCTTGGATGAATATCAGCCAGTGGAGCAAGCAGGGTTTCGCAAGGATTTCTCCTGCATGGACCATATTCAGACTGTCTCACAGCTCATCGAGAGGAGCCGCGAATACCACCTCCCACTTGTCATTGTCTTCGTGGATTACAGGAAAGCGTTCGACTCTGTGGAAATCAACGAACGCACTTGTGCACGCTGGTATACCATCGCCCTACATCCGACTTCTCGACGAATGCTTCTCGAACACATCGACTACCATCCAGCTGTTCGATCGAAAGCTTAAAATTCCTATCGGGAAAGGAGTACGGCAGGGAGACACGATTTCTCCCAAGCTATTCACAGCGGCACTCCAGGATGCCATGAAAGATTTGAACTGGGACGATAAAGGCTACCTTGTCGACGGTAAACGGATTAGCAACCTTCGCTTCGCCGACGATATTGTTCTCATCTCTACCAGCACGGCAGAAGTCGAGGAAATGCTGAACGAGCTCAATGTGGCAGATATGAAGATTGGATTGGACATGAATATGTCCAAAACGCAGTTTATGGTCAACCAGTGGTGTGACACGGGACTCGTAAGGTTAAATTGAGTCGCTTTACAACAGGTCGACTCCTACGTCTATCTGGGAAGAGAGCTGAACATGGATAACGACCTCGCTCCTGAAATCGCCCCCAGGAGACGCGCAGCATGGGCAGCCTTCAGTTCGATTCGCGAAGTCACCGATCAGGTCAAGGATCCCGGCCTCAGGGCCTCGATATTCAACGCCTCTGTACTGACTGCGATGTGTTACGCGACGGAAGCCTGGCCCGACAACAAGACAATCGCCAGAGCGATGCAAACTACGCATCGTGCACTGGAGAGATGTCTTCTAAGGACAAACCTTCGTCAGCAATGCAAGTAGGCCTACGAAGCTCGGAGCTACGAGAGAAGTCGCAATTAGCGGACCCGCTGCAGTACATGAAGAAGTCCAAATATCGCTGGGCCGGACACCTGCTTCGACGAAAGGACGATAGATGGAGTCTCCGTGTCGCAGAAGGGCTCGCGAGAGACATAAGAGACCACTGGGACGACCGCCAACGCGATGGGCAGACTCATTCTCAAGCTCTTTCAGATAGCGGAGTCTGCCTCACTGGATGCAAACAGCCAGAGATCGAGCGGTCTGGAAGAGTTGTGGTCCCCGCTGAGAAGACCTCCAGCCGACAAAAGGACCATCAAAGTATCAAAGTAAAGTAAGTAATTAGAATGCGTGGCACGTGCCAACAGGAATTGATTAGCCCCAACCTTTACATATACCTATCCATCTTCAACTTTTTGAAAGAGTTAACAGGCTACTGTAACTTCAAACTCCTCTGTGCCGGTCATCTACATTCTACAAGGCTACACTGCCTGTTGAATAGAATTACACGGGGAAAGCACATTGTATAGACAATTTGTAGTCTTCACTGCGCCTTAGCGAAGCGCTACAGGCACCCCTGGAACCTTCTTTTTGCAGCAGTCTGCTAAGCCTATTCGGCTCCAATAAAATTTAGATGGAATGGATCCTGCAAACTCCAGAAATGCATTTTCCGTTTTCAAATCTCGTTTGCAGAACGCTTCCCAAGCGAAATGAAATATGGGCATCCCATACAACAAAGCATCGGCGCCTTGAATCATGGTGGGGCAAACGGGATGGCCTCTTACAGGAAATCCTCCCAAATCGTTAAAGAAATACATAAATGTTTCCGTGAAAATTTTCGGTGGTCAAAACCACCCTTGTGGATGCCAAGTTCGTCCTCAAGCATGCAAAAAAGCAGCTTTTTTAGTTGCCAATGTTGTGCAGGTCTCCCTTCATGTACATCAAGACGGTCTTGCTGGTCTTTCACTGAGATGGAATTTTGCCCTCTGATAGGTAGCGTGTGAAGAGCCGCGGCATAGTTTCGCGATCCTAGTGACCATATTAGTAGGATACCCTTTTTGGCTTTCTTTATATACAGTGCCCCACCCCATAATTTGCCCATATCTCGTTTCGCGTTCATTGCTACAGCGCGCACTAGCTCCTCTAGATTCCTGGTAGTCGAAAATAGATAATCGCTCACTTTCAGAATTTTTTTCCGTCTCACACAAGAATTGTCTTTGTTGAAGAAAATTTCAAAAATTGGTCGAAAATTGGTCGAAAATTGGTGTTTCAAAAGTATGTATCCACTTGTGAAAAAAAAAACAATTTAATACTAAATTCAAAAGTCGATCGTACCACCATTATTTCCTATAACATCATACATCGTATTTTTCATGCTACTGCCAAGGTTCTGGATGATTTTGTCTACAGGAGAGCAGGCCGGTCGGTCCGTTACTTGCATGTTGTCACGGTGGAGCTACTCTTTGGTCGAGCTAGACACATGGACTGCAGCGTTATCCTGCTGCAGAACATGTGTCTGCCGTCTTCTGCCTCTCAAGAAAAGCAGAAGGATAGACTCCTGTGTCACCTTGACACTCCAGACGGACCCTGCAACACGACGGACGAAGACTAAGCTTCAGCTTACCGCTGCTGCAGAAGCCGGCAACTGTCACTAATGAACCGCCTCCAAAGTTTCGACGACGGGGGCTTCTCGCAGAACTCTCCAGAAATGTCGGTATCGACCGGAGCCATCCAGATTAGATTTTTTTATCTTTACCAACGGGGAACGTAAATGCCTCTGCATTCCTTCAAGAACTGTCAATAAAACTTTTTCATTAACTGCGGATATTAGCTGCATAAAGTTGAAATAGCTTGATGAGGTAGCCAAAATTTCGAATACAGCGCAATCTTGTGCAAAAATAATTTGGCTGACAGTTGATCTACGAACAATCGAAAGAATTGTTCACTTAAGGAAGTTTTTCAAAGCATAAAAAGTTGATTATTCGATTTGCCAGGACAGGACAGCTTGAAAGGTGTGTTGACCAGCGATAGCCGCAATTTTTTCCCAAAGGTTTATTTTCGCAGAAAGCGATGGTTGTCCTTACGATTCGCTCCTATGTGCTTTTAAAAATCTGTTTTAACACATTTGGTTAAGCCTGGAGTGGCTGGTAGAAAGGTTATGTGTGGATGTTTTGTTGCGATCGAAACTCTTGCGCCAGGCGGGACTCGAACCTGCATCTTCTGCTTTCCGGGCAGCGATCTTCGTCTTACACTACCGGCGCTGTTTGATCGCACGTAACATCCGCGATTTCCTCGCCGGTGGTGTAAGACGAACATCGCTGCCCGGAAAGCAGAAGATGCGGGTTCGAGTCCCGCCCGGCGCAAGAGTTTTGATTGCAACAAAATACCCTGTAACAACATATAGCTTCTAAAAACCATTTCTGTTATACCTTAAAAATCAACGTTGTTTGCTAGTCGGAAGCCTGTTTCCTCAATTCTAGATTTTTCGAGGTGGAAATTCAGCGATGAGGCAGCCCCAGGACGCACGCGCTATATTACGAAGCTGGGAATACGGCATTCTATGAATGGAACGCTGGAAATCCGAGAGCACTGCGAGCTTCAAATAATTGGCGCGTCTGCCATAATAGGATATCATCCTCTGTCCCACATCCAAAGGGTCGTCCTCGAGAATTCGATGAGAAAGGGGAGAGGGATGGAAGACACTGAGCAGTCTGCTGCCGAAGTGTTGCGATCGACCATTCCTGGATGCTACCAGAAGCACGATAACATGTATGTAGTAGGCACAGATCTTCAATTGCTCCTTTAAGCCGTACATACCAAATCTGTGAAAATCGCAATTGTTTTCCTGCGACCGCTTATAACACATTTTCTGATTCAGATAGTCCAATCTCGATTTGAACGGATAATCCGTGGTCGAAAACTGCTCCGTTTCGCTTCAGGTTGGCGAATACTAACTCAGATACGCTGCATTAGAAAGAGAGGTATGAGTGCTTTTAAATGTCACGCGTTCAAGAATCATTAGGCTGTCGCAAAATTAATTACACCGAAACGGACCGCATACTTTAAGCTGCTATAGCTCATCTTAAACACACATTTATTAAGTAAAAACTATCAGAACTGCTGTATTTCTGCCAACAAAAGAGTAATGAATTGAATGCTTTACAATAAAAACTGAGATCACCGAAATTAAGCATTCAAGGAGGGCGCGTTCAACATCGGCCAAATTAGTTAGTTGTTTTGGACGCAAATAGGAATTAAGAGCTCGGAAAAAGTGATGGACAGTGGTGGGAAATGACGGGAGAATACGGTGGGTGAGGAAGAACTTCGACACCTAAATGGGTCAATTTTCGGCGAGTGATTTGTGAGGCATGTGGTCTAACGTTGTCCGGCAACAGGAGCAGTCTTCCCCTATCCACAATTTCTGCAACTTCTCATACATTTGCTCTTAATCACAGCAGTACGACTCTGCTGAGACTGCGTGACCTGCAGAAAGTAGTAATGGATTACACCTTTAAAACACCACCACAAAGTAAGCATAACTTTTTTAGGACGAAGGTCGAGTTCAGGAAAGGATGTCTAAGGAGCATCCATATCTACCCAGACTGATTCCCGCTTCCTGTAATCATAAGGACACATTTTTCATTGCAGTTATAGTACGGCTTACAAAAAGCTCATTTTTGGAACGAACCAGCAGGTTGAAGCAAGTGTTGAAACGTGCCAGACGCTGCTCATCGGTTCGCTCATGGGGCACTCACTTCGGCATCTTCTTCACCTTCCCGATTCTCGCCAAATGTTCTGCTACTGTGCTGTGATGTACGCCAAGGTCCTCTGCTAACGTACGTGTATCCGGCTCCGGATTTGCTTCAACAGCTCTCCTCAAGACTTCACCGTCAAGCGACGACCTGCACCAGCTACCAGGTCTTTTTTCGAGATCAAAATGGCCAGAAGCGATTCTTTCGAAGCAGACAGCTCGCACGCAAATACAGTGCGTCCCAAAAGCGCTGCTAAGGTTACGAGATGCCTCTGCCGCAGAACATCCCGATCTAATTTCGTAAAGCAGGATGAGTCGATAGTCGCGTCGATTCATGATCTTACGGAGCCCTGGAAAAGGTCGGCCAGAAAAATTAGGGCGACGTCCACATAAGTTTTTTGAAAGAGCAGGAAAAATTCTACCCAACGGTATGTGTGCCTTTCCTCTGAGGCGGAATGATTTAGGGTAAAACACTTATTTATTTACATAATGAATACATCGAAATGGATATTAATTTTGCGACAGCCTAATACATGTGTGTCAAAATGTCGAAATCTCCTGCCAACCTTTCCGCTCTTATTGAACGCTGGTCCTACTGCCATTCCTCAGTACAACGCGCTTTTTCGTTGAAAAGTTGATCAACCGAATGCTCTGTTTTCACTTTGAATATTAAACTGTTGAAAATGGCATAGTGCTCAAACTGCAATGTTCCCGTTTTAAAAAAGAATGCAGAAAATTAAAATTAGAAAGATAAATGGCTCAGCTCCGATTGTCAACGCATTTGGAAGGAATAAGTGTCCAAGTAGGTGCCCTTCGACAGCGCAGATGAAAATAGAGAACGATTTTCACTGCTTAGGGTAAGTGCTTCTCCTGGCGACGTTCTGCGTGTGACTGTTCGTGCTAAACCAACAAATAAGGGTAGCCAATAAAAAAATAGGACGGAACGTTGTCAATTAGAAAATGTTTTTAGAATAAAGAATGCATTGTTCATAATATGAAGGGTACACAGATGAACAACAGAAGCGATTGGAACGACATTGCTGCTTTTATCCTGTTTGCATATAATTGTAGAAGGGTATAAAATAGAGGTTTAACTACCCAGTATAAAATAAATTCTAGTAAAAACTCTCAGTTTCCTGAAGGCTAGGCAACACCATATAGAAACTTCGACATCAAGATGTGTAACCTTTATAGCCCCTGTTCTCTTCTTCGAATCATTAAGGATTTCAGATTTAAACTGTAGTCACGAGGCTGCGAATTTCGCTACGAGGACTCCAACCTCTTTGCATGCCGAAGCCAAAGTCAAGGTTCCTTTGTTCTGATTTCGGAGACTGGACCTAAATGAGTACTTGTGAGGAAACAGTTGATAGTTGACTAAACAACAGTGATAGTATATACCCTACAATGTACATACTATACTCATACATACTTTTAGTAGCATATTCTCAAGAATTCAAGATCATGGCTTCGCTTTTTGAGAACTGATGAACTATGATTTAAATAAAAAAAGCCGCCTCCTGCTTGCAGTGGTCGGGCACGCGACTCCCACAGTATCCACGTCTCTGGGCTTTGTTCGCTTAGTACGTGCACACGAGAACAGTAATTGTGGGAGGCTTTTGAGGGCAGTGGTCCACAAATAGAGGGTGGAATGCAACTGCCATCGCTCGCGCGAGGTGGTCATTCAAGGAAGGAGGGCAGAGCCTGAGCTGTTGAGATAAGCGACGAAGCGTGGACAGTATTCAGATTATTCTCTCCAGACGGAAAATGGCCTTCGTGCTTTCAAAGATGCGCAAGAACCACGTTCACTAGATCGGTTGATGCAGTGGGTAACGTCACGATGCTAAATATATATGTAACAGATTACTTCAAAACTGCAGTTCTACCCTTCTCTTGATTTTGCGTGAGGGCGACACTATATGTAGGTTACTCGAGCAGGGCTGTAACTGATGCCTTAGCATCATAGCTGGTGGTGCCCCAGTTCTGCAGATAATAACATAAAGGTGAGGAGGACGCACAATTAAGGAGGGAAGGCACATTGAATGGCAATGGCCGAGATTTGGACAAGTCGCTCATACTAACCAGGGAAGGGTCTCAGGTAGATCTGAACGGTGGAAATGGATAGTGTTGCGAGAAACTCCACCTTCATATAGTAGAAAAACATCTTTTTTCTCATTTGCTGAGACCTTGAACCAAAGGAGCTACGGGCCCTCAAAGGTGGGGTGCAGTATTGCATCGTCGGCGCACACGTGTGCGCTGATGTATCGGACGTGGCGAATAACTCTGCGGCAAGCGAATCAGTGGCTCAGCAGGGTGCGACACTGCTTCACAAATGCTGGGCCAGATGCTCGACTCGCGTGCTGCGCACTATTTTTGCATTTTTTATGGCCGCTGCCTCCTTTACCAATTTGCTTCCTACACATCTCATATACATTTATTTCACTCTAAATTGTCAAAAGGATCAGATTCGTGATCAACACCCTAGATAACCCCTATGGACAAAGTTCGGACGGAAACGGTGACCATGATCTCACCATTGGTCACCCATACCTACTGCCTACTGTAACTTTCCGTACTCCAGCGAAAAACCAAAAATAGATATCAGATTCGTGATCAGCACCCCAAATAACCCCCATAGACGAAGGGTTGACGAAATCGGTGATTATGACCTCGACAGCCCTAGTCAACCGCACCCGATGTGACCTATCGTAATCGGCCGAAATTTCAAAAACGGATGTGAGATTCGTGATCCCAAATTAACTCCCCTGGCGAGGTTTGGACGAAAATTTTTTTTCGACCTCTGAAGTCGTGAAAGTACGGTAGTGCCTTAATGGCGGTTTAAATCAACACTGGGGCGTCGGTAAGCGTTTGAAGCATCAACAGCGTATTGTGAGAGGACACCACTTCCATCTGCACTGATCAAACGCCGGTTCGCTACTTTCGTGGGGGAGACACGGATTTCGAAGGCAGACCTCCCATTTACGCCAATCAACTTCAGAGGCTCCCGAACGCTGTTCGAGAAAAACGACCGAGAAATGCGTCTGTCCTACTCCTTCACGACAACGCTAGGCCGAACGTAACTAAAGAGACCCGTGAAAAATTGGAGAAGTTGGACTGAAACAGGTTCCCCACCGACCCTTTTTCCCTGATACTATCTTATCTGATATCCCTTTCCTTGCTACTTTTGACTACCACTTATTTCGTCTCCGTAAGGCACTCCTGGGGGAGAATGAACACCGATATTGAAGATGTTGAAAGGGCGGCGAATTATTTGGCTCCCAGTCTCTCCAGTTCTGGGAGAAGGGAAAGGCTGACCTGGCAATGACCTGGCTCACTGTACTGACTCACGGTGGCAATTATATTGTTGAGGGAATTTTATTCTGTGCTGAATAAAAAGTAAAGAAAGTTATCAAACGTCCCAACACTTTCTGGCTACCAGGATATAATATTAAGTTGTTCAAGAGTTATCCCAGCTTTTGGTCATTTTCAAATTGAAGGTTCGGCTGAGAGGCAAATGCATCAGTTCGAACAAAATCCTCATCAAGTCAGCAAGACAGGTCAAGTCAATCGAGAATCTAAACGTACTTTTTAGATGGAGAAGGTGCGAATGCGAGAGATTCTTGGATGTTGGCTGCATTTAGCATAATAATTAACCAATATATGTAGATGGAATGAAATGTAGGAGACGCTTGCTAAGACGGTATTTGCTCTTTTAGAGGTCTGCACGATATGACAAGAGCCTAAGATTTATTATGACAATTTCATCTAGGTCTGAAGAGCTTATTCCTCATTCTCTAGGAAGCTGAAGGAAATAAACAGTTCGAAGAGCAGCAAGTGTCATAAGATTATGAAAAAGCTGTAGCACTTAAACAACAAAATAGATTTTCAAAGCAGAAAGAGATTTTCAGTTGAAATGTATTGGGAATGAAAAACTAACAAAAAGGATCTTAAGGATCCTTTAATTTGATTTTAGAATACTAGAAGTCCACTACGGGACGGTCTCTAGTTCACTTCCTTTTACGAAAAATTGTACAGCTAGCTGATTCGTCGTGACTGAGCGTCTTCGCTGACGGAGTTCGGCCGAAAAGCAGGTTCGAGGAGTTCTGAATAATTCCACACGCTCCGTGGTGGCGCAGGTTATCAAATTTTCAAAACTTTGCATGCAAAACCACACTTGGACGTGGCTCCTTCGCTGACGAGTTTGCATCGACCAAAGTTAGAAAAAAAACTAGCGGAAGCCACCTAATGCCAAGTGATTTGATGGAAAATAGGGTTTCCTGAAGGGCCTGCTCGTGAACGAGAGTAACCTGAAGTGGGACCATTGCGGCCGCCTTATTACTCTTGTTTGGGAGTAGAAACTGGAGAGCTAACAACGTTCGCAGGAGGAGTGTCGCTGTTTTCGCGCTAGTTGTTTTATTTATTTTACTCATACCTAGCGCGCACATGATACTCACGCGTAAAGCAAATGATGAAAAGGAGGAATTCTACTTAGAAGTCATAAAACAACAACCGCAGGTGAATAAGAAACATTTTTTACTCTGAAAGCCGCTACTTAAGAATTTAGTCAACAGCTAATTTGTAATACAAGCATGGATAAGACAAGAAGATTTTCGTTTTCAGCGAGCAAGAGTTGTGTTGATATGGCACTATACTACATATTAAATTATGATGATACCACATCTTTGCAATAGCTTGGATATCCATTGGAGCAGAGAAGTCATCATTTTATGGTAGCGATAGGGGGCACTGTGCTAGCTAAGCCATCAGTAGGTGAGGGAATGTGTTTCAAAGAATTGTTCCAAAAAAAACTTTCTATTCACATTTTATTCCTGCTAATCCCAACTGAAGTCCGAGGGCGACCACAAGGTTCGTATGGGATCTTTCCTTTAAAACCTTGAACGAGCTTCCAGCTCCATTGGCATACTTCATTACACTTCACCATACGATATCTGTATACAACAAAAAGTATTTCGTTCAACAATAACACCTCATTTCTGAAACATAGCTGAGCAATGAAAAAAGTGAAAGTGCATGGAAGAGCGGGAGTTCTGAGGTATGAATAGGAGTTTCGATGAGGTTTTCTCAAAGAGAAGGCACTATACAAAGACAAAAAGGGGAGTAATGAAATTGCCCAGAAATCGTCGATCTAACCTACAAAGCCTGTAGCACACATATTTTGAGACAACTCGAGTGTTTGGACGGCATCACTGTCCAATGGAAGGTTTGGTGGCTCATCAACACAGTCTTTACTTATATTTTATTGTTGCAATTTTACTAATCTACAAACTAAATAGAAACATCTACGGAAAGAGAAATGAGATTCCTTGATTTGCTACTTGTCTCTTCTAAGCGTTTGTATTTAATTGTAATCTTTATTGTGCTAGAGTGCGGGTCCGACGACAAGGGTCGGCGTCCAGCTTCTCCTATGGCCTTCGCCCTGGGATGACTCTCATACTCTTCGCGATCTCGAGAGAGATCCCGAGTTATGAGTCAGAGCGGGTATGCGTGTGCATGCCGCACGTCGCGCGTTGCCCCTCGCTATCCTCCGCCTGGCCCTTTATAGCGGAAAATGGGCGGAGCTCTGAAGATGTTTTGAATATCATGAATGACTGTTCATGACACTCCGCGAGCCAAAAGAATATATGCCGTACAAAATTAATTGTTATATTTTTGTGTCGCATCCTCCCCGCCACAATGTGTTGAATAAGTGAATTTTTCTTGTATTTGAATTTGTGAGATTGTTTTGTCGATTTAAAAGCAAGGAAAAACTAGAAGAGGCATATACGAAAAAGTTATATACATGTAATACATTGTAATTAGTATTTGTCAACAATAGCAATACAATAGTATACACGAGGAAGTTGATATCTCGAAGCCAGTTGTCGTCCGCCGCGTTTTCGTGAAGCACGTATCGTTTGAACCATTGATCACCGATGTAGACGCTGGAGATGCTCGTGTGCGCGAAGGCAATTCGTCGTCGTCGAAGGAGTCGATGGGCGTCGAGGAGATGCGAAGGCGGAGACGTTCTTCGTTGATTGTGTTTATATTTTTTAATTATTTAAAATTGTTTTTGTATTGTTGTACTTGTTTTATTAAATTAATATGTGTTGTGTTTGTTTTATACTCATGTTGAATCTTATTTAAATTGTTTTATATTATTGTTTTTATATTTTTTCTATTGTTGTTGTTATTGCTATAATAATTGTTTTATTTATTTAATTATTTTATTTTATTTATTTTGTTTATTTTATTTTATTATTTATTTAATTCGTTAATTTAGGGAATCATTTATGTTGTATTTGTTTGTGCTTAAATTAGTTGCCGTATTACTTGAGTTTAAATCTTTTGTATTGTTTATATTTGGATTTTTTTTTTGGAAAAGCCAGAAAAGGAGCGACAACTAGTTATGTTGCGAGCTTGTTGTTTATTTACTATTGCTGATAAATTTCGTTTATTATTTTATTTGTTGGTCAATTGTTGTGTAGTTGCTTTATTTGGGAGTCAGGGTATCCGTAAAATTTACAAATTTATTTGTAATTTAATAATTTACTAGCGATTACTGGTAGTATAGCTTTGCATTCATAAACTATTGATATGTTTTTTTTTAAATTGCTATTTTATCTATTTTATTCGGATTTTATTTTATTTATTATTTATTATATTTTATTTATATTGATTTTAAATAAAACCCGTAAGACACTCGATTTGGTACTTATTTATCGTATGTGGTTTACTTGTGATCGACTACCTTTTATTCTTATTTAATTCGTATTGCACATGCAATAGGAAATAACAAGAATATGTCTACATTTCTAACTACGCAAAGGCAAACCATGTTGAGCTTGACCGCGAGAGGGGCGATTAGCGACTTCTTTTGGTCATTGTTTTTTTTTTTTGCCTGTTTGAATGGTGCTTATTTGCAGAATTGTCATTGATTTCACCTAATTCTTTCGAACGAATCAATTACATTGGAAAGTGAAATGGACAGAATGCCGAGTTGTGGCCCTTGCTTTGCTCTTCGCGCCCCTCGCGTTTACAATAATAACAAACAGACTTCGTACCACACGATGTGGCCATGTGGTTGGCCGTGAGGAGGCACCTCTCGCATCTGTTATTGGCATTGCATCTGTTTCTTCTTTGCGTCAACGTCTTGTACTGCGTGCAGTCGCTTGCGTAGTGGTTGTCGTTGCAGAAGGGGCATGAATTCTCTGCGCGTCCTTGTCCTTGTCGTTCCTCTACGGTTTGGAGGATCATGATGATGCGGTCCACTGCGGTTTCCAGATTTGCTACGGTTTTTTCCAAGTTGCCGATGATTTCCTAAAATTGTTTGTTAAATCATTGTTCATTGCAACTTGAATAAAGTGCATTTGGACCAAGTAGTAGTACCTTAGATTTTGGTTTTTTGTTGCTCGAGGCCTCAAGTCGGGTTTTTTCCAACTTTCGTTTCTTAAAAAGGCCAAACTTAAATAGTGTGAGTGCCCCTTGTAGTGTTTTGATTAAGTTTGGTTACTTGAAATTAAATGTAGATATTTAATTTATCTAAGTTTTTTTTGTTAATCGTAGTTGCAAAACTCACATTGTTGAATCTGACTTCGTTGCTAAGGTATGGAATCCCGTCTGTCTTGTCCTTGATCTCCTGCAGTTTGCGATCGATACGCTCTAAGGGGCTCTCTGGGATGTTGACGATTCTCATCTCGTTCTGTAGTTGCCGTCGTTCTTGATTTTGCTGCGGTCGTTGTCGGTCTTCCACTTGCTGCGGTTGTTGCCGGTCTTCGATTTGCTGCGGTTGTTGTCGGTCTTCCATTTGCTGCGGTTGTTCTTGGTCCTGCGGATTCTCTGGACCTGGTTCAGCAGGAACATTTTCTGCGCCTGGCTCGGACATAACTGAAAAATTTGGCTAATGTTGGTGTTGTTTTGTTTAATATTTCGATAACGACGAGCCGAAGAGCGACAGAGCGTTAGTGACTTGTTAGTAATCGTCTTGTTAAGAAAATACTAAAAGCAGTCTTCCTAATAGGTGGAACGGGAGTCTTACTAAGCGTGTTAGCAGAATTATGAAACTTTTGAGGAACTTGAAGAATAGCGTTACTGCTCTCATGGGGAGCATGATGGGAAATGGTGCGATGAGGCGTGCACCAAGCGGATTTCTTGAGCTTGTTGTGTTGCAACATAGATATGCCGCGCTGATAACCAGCGCGCCGGCTAGTGTTGTGAGAGCTAGTATTGTGTACAGCATGAAAGTTTTGTAGATTTGGAATAAGTGACTAAAGTCTGGAAGTTGAAGATCGATGTCGAAGAAACTGTCTTCGTCGTGGTTTGTGCTGTTATCCCAAATTTTAACATACTTCCAAAGTGGTTTGATTCCGTTGACGTAGTTTAGAGTGCCTTGTAACATAAAAATGCTTGCGTGAGTGCCGCACTGTACGATGCATTGCTCTTTCACGCGAGCTTTGTCGAAAAATAGCCTTATTTCATTTAGTTTGCGTTGCCTTGTGCAGCTGAGTACAAATCGTTGCGCGCCGCATGTTACTTGTGCTATTGAGTGCGTTGTGTCAGTAATACACCATATTTTGGCTATTGCACCTCTTGCACAATTATAGCACCCTAGAAGGGATGATGGAATGATATCGCAATTGAATTGCTCAGTTTCCTGTGCAAAAGTTGTAATTGTAGGGTCTAGTTTTAATGCGAGCTCAATGGAGACCGCTGTTGTATGCATAGTTGGTATTTTGTGTTTTCCTTCACTCTTCAACATTCCGTTGGTAATTGGAAGTGGGAGTATGTGAGAAAGTTGGTTGAGTTGAGAAACCTTGTTACTTGTGCAATAGCAGTTGACTGTGTCCTCTGCTGGACTGCAATCACAGGAGTTTTTGATTGCACAATTATTTGTGTCATTGCCGGAATTGGGATGAGAGGTACATGCATAACTGAACGCGGTATCGTCACTGAGATACGCTGTTGATATTGAGTTACTTATGAAGCGCTTGTTAAGGAGAGTTGTTTGTGTGAAAGAGAAGGTTGTGATTTCTATTGTTGTGTCCCTTAGTCGTTTAATAGTGTAAGGTTTGATTTCCACTTCATAAGGAGCTATTTCACTGGTTTTATATGTTTGCTCAACTTTTATTTTGATTGTTTCGAACCATGACGGGCATTGGAATACCTCAAAAATTTGATCATCCAACGGGACATGGTAAATGCGGTAAAATAAACATCCAGATGAGGGATAGCCGCATGAGCAACCTAGTCCTCCGCAGGACTCGGTGCAATAAGTTATTCCTGTGTAGTTGTTTGCGATGTCTAGCTCCTCTACTAGCGTTTCAGCAGTAATTTTTGCACACTTTAGACCTGTACATGAGCCCATATGGGGGCATCTCTTGCGATATTGGACTTGAGTTTGTGTATTGCGAGTGAAATACAATGTTTCTTTGCGACATCTCAAAATTAGTTCTTGCAGAGTTATTTTCATTAAATGTATCTCGCGGGTATTGTGTTCGAGGCCTAAGCATATTTCAGACTGCATAGTGTTGAGTTTGGCAAAGATTGTTGTATGGTTACTGCAGTTCTTGTGGGCTGAGTTACATAAATAAGTTGTGGATGGTATTATTGCGGTTTGTTGGCATGCGAGGACCATTTTGTAAATTGTCATGATAGTCAGGATCCGCACAATTGTCGACGGACTCCAATTTATTTTATTATGCTTGCCTATTTCTAATAGCGGAATGTAGTCAGAGGAACTTCGGTTGGGAGAAAACTTGCTGAAAAGAAATCCGCAAGCGTTTCGCAGAAGACTAAGTTTGCTGCAAATTCGTGTTGTGCTTCTGAAAATTTTTCTTGCCATTTGTGTGAGCAAGTATAAGGTTATTATCAAAATGTAGAGAAGGAGTGCTGTGATTGTGATTGCAAGTCTAGGCCAGCATTCTGGATTTGCGAGGAGTTGGGTGCAAACGTTGCACGTTATTTGTTCGCAAAATGGGTTAGCAGGACAAGCCCAGTACGTTGCCTGTGTTAGATTTCCCAGTAATGACTTGACGGTAACTTGATATGTGTGTAATGTTATTTCGGCTGGAAATTGTATTTTAATATGTTGATCTGGTTGTACAATGTCCAAACAGTACTCATTAGCACATGCTTGTATTTTGTCCTGTAGTTCTGACATATGTACAGTGATTCCTCCCTTTGTGCATTGTATCGTGTGCTCTGAATTGTTCTGTGAGGTTGCAGGAACGCCTATACACGCTAGTGTTGCGAGCAGCAGCCAGCGATGCCAGTTGTATCGATTTCCCCCGCGGTTTCCGCGTTCCGTTGCTGCGGAATCAACGCAGTACGTTTTGTTTTCTTTAGCGCGTCGCGGCAGGCAAGGTCGTGTGCGCGTGGCCGTTTCCGCGGAGCGACGTTGCGGCATCGCAGCTTCGGCGCCGTGCCGTGCGGATTCCTCGCTTGTTCCCTTGTTTTTATCATCTTCTTCCCTGTAGGCTTCTGTTTGTTGGTTTTCTTTTACTTCTTGTTGTTGATTTGTTTCTATTTCGAGGGGAATTAACATGTTGATGGACCTGTTAAGTTGTGAGGTTTTTGTTCTTAATTCGACGGACCTTACTTGTCCATCGGCGTCAGGGATTAATTTTGTTACAAGACCTAGTTGCCACTGTCCTCTGGGTTTCTCGTCATCGACGATTAAAACGACTTCACCAACTAATGGTTGTTTTCTTGTGAAATTCTTTTGCTTAATTCTCTTTTGGTGGAATGTCCGTAACTCCAGTAAGTAATGTTGAGTCCAAGTTTGCCACAAATTGTTCAAGTAGTTCAGGTGGTTTTGGAAATATTGCACTGCTTGCTCTCTGGAAGATATTGAGGGTGTAAAGTCAGTGTCGCTAGGGTCATAGTGATATACTGGAAAAGCCGTTAAATTTGCGTGTGGTATGAGAAAGTCGATAGGTCTTAATATCAGGGAGTCTTCCACTGAGCTGCCTGCATAGGTCAGTGGTCTAGAATTGACCATAGCCTCGCATTCCGTAATTATTGTAGCGAATTCTGATTCTTTAAAGGTTTTCTTGCGAGCGACCTTCTGTAGAAGTGATTTCATAACTCCAACCATGCGTTCGTAAAACCCTCCCTTCCACGGGGAGAGTGGAGTTATAAATTTCCACTCGATAGATTCGTTTGCTAAAAAATTTTCTACGTCCTCCTTGAATGCTTGTGTTTCTTCATTAATTGCTTGAATCACATTTCTTCCAAGAGCGAAATTTGTTGCATTGTCGGACACGATAAGTTGTGGCTTTCCTCGCCGTGCTATGAACCGTATTAATGTATTGATTAACTCAACTCCGCTTAGATTGTCTACAATTTCGAAGTGTACCGCTCTTGTTGTCATGCATGTTGCTAAGCATATCCATTTCTTACGTTCTTTTGTTTCAGGATCGATGACGCAGAACGGTCCAGCGAGGTCGACGCCTATATGCGCAAACGGACGTGAAGGAACCGTGCGCGCCTGTGGTAACGGCGGCGAGTTCGGATAAAAATAAGGTTTGCCATTCCACCGTTTGCATTGTACGCAGTTTTTTAAGCAATTTTTTATTACTTGTCGACCTTGGGGAATCCAGTAATTGAGCCGTAAATTTGCTAGTGTGCCGTTAACTCCTTGGTGTCCTGACCGTTTGTGATATTCTTGCACATAAAGGCGGGTTAGCTTGTGTTTTGGTGGGAGGATTATTGGTTCTTGCGTTTCTTTCGCCAAATATTGGCTACGTATTCTCCCGTAGCATCTTAGAAGTCCGTTCTCATCCTTGCGCAGTTGTAAATTGTCCCATTTTTTAAAATCTTCTTTTGTCATCGATTGCTGCATGGTTTTAATAATTATTTGTTCAGCCAGTCGAAGATCCCTGGAGTGACAATCTGCGACCGGTGCGGCATCGTGGACCAATGCAACTTCAGGTACGCAGATTTCAAGTTTGTTTTTTAAATTATTTGAAAGTTTGTTATATATGTGTATTTTGAGAAACCTTAATATTAATGCCATAACTCGTTTATGTTTTTGAAGGTTTGAGAATTCCCTGGGGATAAGATGTTGGTTGCTCATATTTGCACTGCTGCTTTGCTGCACCGTTAACATAGTGAGATTAGCGGGGACTGTTGCGTCTACGTTGATAGTAGTATCATCTTGATCAGTCACCCATTGGAATTGCTCTAGCTTTGGCCACTGGTTATTGTTCTGTTGAAGGAACATTGGCCCTGACCACCAAATGTGATCGATAAGTTGATCTTTGCTTAGACCCTTAGTTGCACAGTCGGCGGGATTGATTTCTGACGGTATGTAATGTAAGTAGGTGGTGATATCTTGCTTTGCCCATTCTTGTATTTTGTTCCGTATTTCGTTACAACGATTGTCGACGAAGGTGCCTACTTTATTACGGGACTGTACCCAGTGTAAAGTTACTTGAGAGTCACTGTAAATTCGAATTTCTGTAATTGTAGTGTGAATTTCCTTCAATAGGAAAGCTGATAGTCGCACGCCTATAAGTAGTGCTAACAGCTCTAAACGAGGGATTGTCATTGTCTTTGTCTTGGTATTGATCGGTGCTAGTCGCTGGCGTGCCATCAGGAGGGAGCAGCCTATAGCGTCTTTTTTGTTGATCGTCCGTAGATAAGCGACCGCGGCGAAGGCTCGAACCGAGGCATCGACAAACGTATGCAACTCGAAGCGATCGTGTGCGTCTCCACGGGTGACTAAGCGGGGAACTTTCGCAGAGTACACCGACGCGTTTTCGCATATGTGGCGCCAAGAATTTTCATACTCGGGCGTCAACGGTTCGTCCCATCCAAACTCGGATTTCCACAAATCCTGTAAAAACCTTTTGGCAGGTAGAAGCAGTGGGGTGAGAAAACCGAGGGGATCGAACGTGGAGTGGGTTGTTTGCAACACGGACCGTTTAGTCGGATGTTCCGTGAACTGCAGTTTACATGGGATTGTATAGCAGTCTTCTTCATGACTCCATTGTATCCCAAGGATTTTTGTATTGGTTGAGGTAGAAATGTCTTCTTTGCTGATAGCCTTGTTACACAGATCGTCGTTGGTTATGAATTGGCGAAGATTCATGGACATGTTGGCGAAAATTTGTTTGCAATCGTAGTACTTTTGAAGAAGGTTTCCTGTGGAAGTGTCTGTTATCATGACGTTATCCACATACAAATTCTCATTGATTTGGTCATAAATGACATTGCTAGGCTGGTTTTGCTTCTGTTTGTCAATGCCATATTTGATTGATATGCCCAAAAGGAATGGTGAGGCGTTGATTCCGAAAGGAAGTCGACAGAAGCGTAACAGTTTTACGTTGTCTTGTGTTGGTGGTTTGGAGACATCTTTAAGCCATAGGAATCGTACCGCATCTCGTTCTGTTGGTTGTAAGTAGATCATATGGAAGGCCTTTTCAACATCGGCCAGCATAACCTTTTGTTTCATTCTTGATCGAATCAGTATTCCACATAGATTTGGTAGGATAAGGGGTCCTTGATGGATTACGTCATTAAGGCTTAACTCGCCTTTCATTTTTGACGAAGCATCCAGGACAATTCTTGTCTTTGTGGTTTCACTTCCGGACTTGATTACTGCTTGATGAGGGATGTAATAACACGGCGATGTTCCGTCCGGCCTAGAAGGAGCTTCTTCGATGAATTGTTTTTGTAGTTGTTCATCTATAATAGCGCAGTAGTCTTTCCAACATTGCGGATTTTTCTCTTTCATCTTGAATAGCTGGTGGAGTCTGCTAAGAGCTAAGTTGTAATTGTTGGCTAAATGGTTTTTGTTGGCTTTCCAAGGGAATTGAACATATATTTTCCCATCTTTCATTTGCACACTATCATAGAAGTCTTTGATGATTTGTTTGTTTATTTCTTCTTCGGTGCTGAGGTCTTCCGTGCCTATCCCTGGTAGCTTCCATAAGTCAGAATAATCTAAGTTGTTGTATTGTTGGGCATGGGTTCCACAATGGAATACCGTCTCGTTGTAAAGGTGACTTGCTTCTGGTTCATTGTCATCATCGCAACGTGGGACTCCGGAGATCACAGGTCCGAATAGGGTCGGTGTGATGTAAAGTCCCGAGGGTAACCGGGTCACAGGTTCATTTAGCTTCATTATCATGTTGAAGTAATCAATACCTATAAGAATTTCTGGCATTATGGCTGCGTCAGAGGTTTGCATCAACCAAAGTTCTTTGTCATTAGGAAACTGTTTTTCGATAAACAGCTTGTCTTGTGGCGTTATTGCACCCAAGTGGAGAGATGATGTGAGTTTATCGCTTGTTAGTAGCTCAACAAAGAGGCTCTCGCCATGGGAGCTAATTAGATTGGTTGTCACCCGTTTGACCTTCTTCTTTTCGGCACGTCCTCCGAATGTGTTGACGGTTATTATAATGTCAGCTTGTATTGGGAGATTGAGTCGTACTGCTAGTGAACTTGAGATAAAGGATTGGTCGGACGCCGAATCGAGTAAGGCGTATACTTGCTCTGATTGGTTGTTCGTGAAATTTTGGACATTTACTGGAACAATCATCAAGCGTGCACTCTCGCTATTGTTGTGGAAACTTGTGCAAGATGCGGTCCGGTCTTCTGGTATTGAAGTGGTTCGGCTTTGTTGAAAGGTAACATTGGAGTTAATTCGTTCTGAAACTTGTGTAATGGGGGAGTTGTGGAATCGTACTCTATTGCGTCCTGGAGAATCTCTTGAATGCGATCGGGAAGAAGATCGTCGTCTTCTGTACTGTCTTTGTGACTCTCGCGAATGCGATCTGGAATTGAATTGGGTTTGCGTCCGAGGATAATTGTTAAAGGTTCTTGTAATTGGTTCCTTGCTCGCGCTTCGACTTCTATTTGAGATTGATGGGCTTCTGTATCTTGTGAATCGGTTAGAGTTAAAGTTGCTTCTGTTGGTGAACCTGTTAAGAGATAAGCTACGTCTTCTCCGTCCACGAGTGTTGTTGGAGTGACTTTGTCTATTGCATATAGCAATGTTATGATTGCCGCCGCAGATGCTGCAGTTATAATTTCGGCAGTTGTATGACGAGTGGCTTGGACTGAAGCATTTCCAACAAGCTGACAGTGCTTTAAGCCTTTGAATCTTTTGTGGTATAGTGGGGTATCTATTACAGTGTTGAAACCTGTGCGGCTGCCCGCAACCTATACAACGATGTTGCGGATGGGCACTTGTGTGAAACATTGAGTATTGTTCATTGTTACGAGCACTCCGACTTTCTATGTGCTCTTTCCTCTTCACAGAGATCGCGAGGTTTTCTAGTAGGTCAGACATGGTCCATACCTTTCCAGAGTCAAATTCTCGTTTAAGTATCTCGTCTTGTATGTTTTTGGGGAAGGTGTCTAAGACCATGCTTATTAAGTGAGTAGTGTCGACAAATTCTCCTTGCTTCTTCATTGTTGCTACTATAGATTGAATATCGCTGAGATTATTTCGTAACGAGCGAGGATCTTCTCGGCACTGTCTTATGGTTTTCAGTTGGTGGATCATGTCCATAGTGATTCGCTTAGGATCTTCGAATTGTGTTTTCAATTGCAATATTGCGTTTTCGTAAGAGTCACCCGTCCTGGGAATCATACGTAGTGCCCTTGCCGCGTCTCCTTTGCAGCAGTTGAGTAGTATGGACAGTTTTTCGATGTTTGTGTATGGTTGCTTGTGGACAAGCTCATCAAAGAGTTCCCAGAATGGACCGAAGTCTGCGGGATTCCCATTGAATTCTGGCACTTTAAATTCGTTGCTAAGGAATCGTCTTTCCATGGTTATGACGTTGTTTGATGTAGGTTGATGTTGCTCAGGGGCCATGTCATTGACGGTAGGGCCCGTGGTAACTTGTGTCTTCCTAATTGCTCGGTCTAGTAGCGCTTCTTGGCATTTGAGTTCAACTATTCTCTTCTCTAATTGACGAGTTATTTGGTTTGCTAGGGTAATCATTTGATCGCCTTGTTTCTCCTGCCAGTAGTCATCGAATCTTGCTTCTATGTCCAATTTTGCCTCTTGTACTAAATCTGCTATGGCGCAGTTACAGGACGAGAAAAAGTCCCAAATAGAAGTTTTTTGTTGTTCTATGGACTGTTTCAAGTTAGTTAAAGTCAATTGCTTCTCTACTAGGAAATGTTCTAGATCTTGTTTGTCTTGAGGAAATATCCATGGTTGTTGGAATTCATTAGCTTCTTGTATTAAATTGTCAAGTAAATTGATTTGTCTTGTAAGCTTTTGCTTAGCCGTTTTCAGGCAGAAAGTGGGTAAAGCCATCTCGACCGACTTCAAAGCGATGTGAACTCAAGGATGACTGGTGGATGCAGGAGACTGGTATATATACGCAGGATTGATCAGATATGCTGCATTGTTTTGACTGTTTGCTGTCTTTCGATAAACATTGAAATTGATTTCTTAGGCATGCATGAGACCGCAAGTGGTGTTTTGATCGCGAGCGGCTTTTTGTTTGTGATTCTGAGCATGCTATCTGGGAAAATCTTGAAACTCTGGTTTGTTGTCAGTTTCAAGAATGTGGGAGGTTTGAAGAATTTGTCTCTGTGAGAACCTGTTTGCAGAACACCCACTTTGCCGTTTTGCTGGTGCAGATTTTTTTTTGAAGGAAACACGTGTTTTTCTTTTTCACATTTTCAAATGTCGCGACATCGGCTGAAATTTTAATCAAGAAGCGTTTTATTTATTTTTAGAGCTTTTGTCTTGGACAGCGCGTTTATGGCTAGCACTCTATATAGCGCTGAAAGTCTTCTAAGAACTATGATAACTCTAGCTGTCTTGCAGCGTGTTCTTGTCAGTCTGATAAATCGCCATGTGGTGGCTTAGCGGACTGACACGGCATAATGGCCATTTTCAAATTAACTTTGCTCAAATCGTATAATTTGTTGTATTAAGTTTGTCTACCGGTAGAGTTGATATTCTCTGATAAGAAAAGAGAACAAGAAGAAATAAGAATTTAATGAGATCTAGAAAAAGCATTCCGTGTGCGGGTACATGGAGCGTGCTGGATGGGCGCCGTACCAGCATGTTAAAAAAGGGAAGGGGTGCACACGGGTGCTTAACGTTGAGCCTTTTTGTAGTTGGAGTTGAACTATTGCGTATTTGAACTATTGTTGAATCCCTAGCACCGGGTCTTTGAACGGCCGATGCACCATGTTTGGACGGCATCACTGTCCAATGGAAGGTTTGGTGGCTCATCAACACAGTCTTTACTTATATTTTATTGTTGCAATTTTACTAATCTACAAACTAAATAGAAACATCTACGGAAAGAGAAATGAGATTCCTTGATTTGCTACTTGTCTCTTCTAAGCGTTTGTATTTAATTGTAATCTTTATTGTGCTAGAGTGCGGGTCCGACGACAAGGGTCGGCGTCCAGCTTCTCCTATGGCCTTCGCCCTGGGATGACTCTCATACTCTTCGCGATCTCGAGAGAGATCCCGAGTTATGAGTCAGAGCGGGTATGCGTGTGCATGCCGCACGTCGCGCGTTGCCCCTCGCTATCCTCCGCCTGGCCCTTTATAGCGGAAAATGGGCGGAGCTTTGAAGATGTTTTGAATATCATGAATGACTGTTCATGACATCGAGTAATATGCACAGTGGTACTCGTACAAACTTATGATATCCAAAAAATAAAGTAGCTGAGCTACTAACAGATTGCATCTAAATTTTCTGATCACTGTCGACAATCAGAATAAAATAGGAATCTCATACGTGCTTTCCTACTATTCGAAGTCTTAACGAATGAGGCAAAGTGCAGAGAAAAAAAGGGGAGGGTAACGTGAATCAGGAAAGCGGAGATTAATTATGATCAACGTGGGTGGTATTAAGGTGAAATCAAATCACATAAAGAATTTGAAGCGATGGGAAAAACAAAGAGACTTCAGCCCCATATTTTACACAGGAACAGTCCGAGTTCTTCAGACTTTCAGCTCCATTAAGTGCGACCTCCCAATCCTATACATCTGAGTAAAAAATGCAAGGCAAGAACGAGACCGGTTTGCTTCTGGCGGCGAAGTATGGCTAGATATTTCTACAAGAAAGTAGCACGTGGAATTCGTAGTATGCCAGCGTAGGGAGGCGAAAGAAAAAGGGAAAAGGCATCTTGAAAGAGAGCTCGGCCACGATGAGATGGGTTCGGAAAAAGTGCTCAGAATTTTATCGTTGATGGACAGTCGGAGTTCAAGGAGACAACGCTGTCCTTCGTGGAGGCGGTCTGCCTGTGTGATCCGCGGTCTATGGCATTCTCGCCGCCGGAAACGTCCGAGTTCTGGGATTTCTGGAAGATTCGTGACGACAGTTTCTTATTCGCGCCGATCATCACCAGGAACGTCCGCCGTAGCTGTAATGAAGCACGATAAGCTGCGAAACGGCCCTTGGGTAGGCGCTTTTAGTTTCTTAACTGTATAAGAAATGGTTTGATATTTTATGCACATGAGGTCATTCGAGAAATGAGATCTATGCAAAATAAGCTTAGATAAGCGAAACAAACATGAACACGTTCTGCTCTCGGCTAGAAGCTATCCCGTGTTTTGCGTATTTGTGAGCTAATTTGCCTTCAGTCGTATGTCTTTTGGCAAACAGCGCCCTGAACTCATGGTTGAATGCCTACCTGGTCATCCAAGCCATTCATACCTCTCTCGTTGGAGGATTTCTAGCACAGCTGTTTACAGACGGGAATTTATTTCTGAGAAGGATGTGACACCAATATAACATCGACCACCGCAAGGGATTTCATAGACGAAGCACGCAAACCAACCCTTCCTTAGTTTCCTTCACAGCTGGTAAATTAATGTCCATTGTGCCTGCTAAATACAAAACATTGATTTCTTCTTTTCTTCTCAATTTGGCCAGCGGAAATTACCGCGTAAGGCAGGAACACTAAAATCGCCTCCACCATATCAAAAAAGGACACACGGCACATTCCACAAGTTGGTTGTGGAATGGTTTTGGTTGAAAAGTGCGGATCCATATCATTTGGCTTTTTAATGTTACAATGATGTAAGCATACACAGAGAGTTCAGTGAATTGTTCAGGTCAGTTAATCACCCGATGAGTTTATGAAATTCGCATAGAAATTTACAAAAAAAGAACTCTAGAAGAAAGATGATTAAAACAGCTTGCGTTTTGAATGCGTGAAGAATGCTCTGGATACGTCAAGTTTCTATGCCTAATTCTTCCATTTTGAAAGACTGAGGGCCCCAAAGTTTGGTGTTATGCTGTTAGGAGGATGTTTAGTTGCGATCAAAACTCTTGCGCCAGGCGGGACTCGAACCCGCATCTTCTGCTTTCCGGGCAGCGATGTTCGCCTTACACCACCGGTGCTGTTTGACCGGACAGAACATCCACGATATCTCCCTAGCAATCTCGCCTATCAGCACTCACCCGTGATATCGGGATGAGCCGGCCGCTGATATTTGGTGTTATGCTATCGTATAGCTAAAAGAAATCGAAATTTATGTTATGCACAGTTTGGTTTGTTCCTTACTTTTTGATCCTTTAATACATTTAATCAAAAAATCTAATTTTACTTCACCCTTCCCGTACAATCGAAATTGGGCTCTGATGTCGGCGGCCTACCTACAAAGTTGGAATCCGGAGCCGCTCATTGTACATATATTTGTAGCTAACTCAGTTAATGTGTTAGACAATGTATTTTTTCCTCTTGGGTGAAGGTTGTTCTCATCGGATAATTAAGGTTGAAACAGCAGGTTGATCTGTTTCAGTTTTATTTTACTCCATTCAATGATTCCAGATTTTTGATGCATCGTGCCCGCTGTGTCTCACTCACTGTTTTACCAAACAGTTTTGGTGCAAATAAAAAAATAAAAAATACCTGATAGTCTGTGATGAACGCCAGAACTGGGTCCACTAGAATACGAAGGAGTAACGTGCATCTAACAAATCCCAGGATTCTAATCATTTCTGGAAGGTTGCGTTGGAAGAAGCACTGATCTCTGTTTATCAGCAGTCCGATGCACCTGCAATAATAGAATTAACTGTATGGATTGCTTCAATGAGATTGAGGCGATCCAAAAAATTACCCGGAGCTCGGAATCTTTTCATTTCCTAAAACTGCGCAACAAAGGAGTTCAGTTTTCAGAAATATCGTTGGAACTGGTGCATTTTTACCAAGCTTGTAGGGCAAGCTAGCACGTGTTTAAAAAGTCTTCAATCCTTCGTAGAATGCGCTACGCATCCTGCTTCTACGGGATGTCGTGGAGGCGACTTGAATGCGTGTCTGCCATGCAATGACTTGCGGGGGCCAGCCAATAAACAAGTTAGTGCTTTACCCTTCCCAGCCAAGTCTGTAACCAATTCCGCGGAGGAATAGAAAGCTTGGTTGATCTGGGCTGGAAATCCAAACCTGAAACCTAGGAACGGGTGCACGTGACAGCCGGCATCTCCTCCGACTGCGCTACAAGTGTGCATGTGGCGTAAGACACCACTTAAATTTTACATTTAAATTGATGTTCCTCTGCGGGAAAACTCACCAAATAACAGTGGACAACGCGCTCAAATTCCAAACAGAGTGTGTGTGTGCGCGTCGGATCGCAAAAGGACTAACTGCTCATTCTAACGTGAGCTGTCGCGAACCACTGCATCGTGGGAAGACTGCGTTTCAAAGTCGGAAGGAAAACTCACCAGATCACATAGAACAAATAGAGCCCGGCAAAAGTGGCAACGTTGAGCGCCAGTTTCCAGAGCGGAAATCGCATTCGCCGACCACCTTCGGTCTGTGTGGAATCCTTCTTCTTAAACGAATCCATAAATCGCTGCGCTCGTCGTATAAGCAGAACTGAAACTCCTCGTTCATCAACTCAAACCAAACAATCAGGGGCGAAAATTCTACAACGGAAAGAAAATAAGATGAACGACATATGATAGCACTGATGGAACAGATAGGATTGGCCGACCTGTTATGACGAAAACGAACAGCGTGAAAAAATACACGCTCGCAGTGAAGAAGTTTCGACCCCTGAAAGAGCAGCATTTGAAAAAGCATCCAGGAGCGATTCGTATAGTATGTAGATGGCAAAAATAAAAATGGAATGGCTATCTTCGGACAATATTCTTCCCTAAAGAGTAAAAAGAAGAGAATTCACTCTACACACTGTCTCGGCCATTGGATTGGGTTCCGGAGCCTCTTATAATCGAAAAATACAGCAGGAGTAGTAGCTCTGGATAGGGTTTGAAAATGTGGCACTTCGCTCTTCGATCAAGAAGGCAAATCTATTTAAGGATATGCTGCAAAGTGACTCTTCCCTATCCCTAGGCATAAAAGGCTCGAAAATTCGACAGGAGATTACAAAGTATTGAACAAAACATCATCGTGTAGTGAACCAAAATTCACAATTTTCACAGGAAAATCTATAAAAGTAGTTTATTGTCTGCTAGCAGTAAGGGAAAAATATAAGGAGAGGTACTAACCTGTACATATTTCGAATACAGGTCTCCATCCGACAGCCAGACCACTGATTCAGAGCAGGTATTTTTACAAGGGCTGACACGCCCAGTGTATAACTGATCATCAGAATGAACATTATCCAGCTGAAAATCATTTTTGAGAATCCGCATTACCAGAAAATATTTGCATCTAGTTTTGCAACAGAAATACCTGAGAACAATGAGATTGACACAGCGTTTCATCGTGAACCATTTCCTGTAATGGAACGGCCGCCAAACAGCGAACAACTAAAGCTCGTGGATGAATCTTCAGGTTTTATTTCTAAAAAATCACTAAATGCTACCCTTATCTCCCACCTTGACAACTGAGAGCGCAACGTAGGACACCATTGCTGTCCAAAACGAACCGGTGAAGAACGACTCCATCAAGGTCACCAAGTCACGACTGAAAGCATCAGCAGTGCATTTGTATGCACTAGAGTTACCTATCCATTTAAAACTCACATATTTGTTCTACCCTCGGTCAATGAAAACTCATTCAGTTTAGTGGTATGATATGCATTTTCCCAGTTTTAGAAAAGTCACATTGAAACGCTGTCGGAAGGGGCGAAGACTGTCGCGTGCACTCCCGAGTGAAGGTGCTGGGTTCGGATTCGGCTCTGACAAGCCAAACATTCTACGCCTTTAGTGCAGTGATTTGGTACCAGGCAAGTCTCAGGAGGATAAAGCCATAGACATAGAGCACGAAAAGCGATTCTAGGAGGAAATCAAATATTAAGTACCCACCCTTTAAAGAAGAGGTGTGATTGTGACTGACTTGTTCATCGAGTGCCTACTGCAGGTTATTGTGCAGGCCAAACATTCAGTAATATTGCCTCCATGACACGCAGTTATAGTGGACTGCGTGGCGCAGTCCGCAAATTAAGTGAATTACTATTATTATTATATTTATCATTTGTTCTTTTAGTTTTATAAAAACATGTATTTAAATGTAACATTTATAGAAGGAACAATTGAAGAAACGAAGTGATTGCTGTGTCCCCCCCCAAAAAAAAAAAGTTCTTGAGGTAAAAAGGTTTGTAAAGAAGCAGATTTTTCATTAACTTTCATATCACAAATAAATTGCCATTCTTTTTAATCGCAAGCTTTGGTGTGGTGCATGTTTCCAACTGGCATATATAATGAGTTCCAGAGCAAAGATTGCTGAATGGAAAGTCCAGCAGTCGTTAAGAGCTCGCACAAGGGGCGTCTGCAACCGATCACATTCGATGCTCGTAGACCACAAAAATTTCATAATTCCTTCAATTTCCAACGTCAGTGTTCCTGATTCAACCGTAACTTATTGGAATGTGTCATTACCAGAGATCCTTGAAACTGCTAATCTCCAGAAAAGCACCGAGACGGCCTGGCAGTTAACGAAGTGGCCTTGTTGTCATCAGGACGATTCATGCGGTACATACCAATGCGGTTGTGGCCGAATGTTTTCTCAACCTCATCACATTACTTCAGAAATTCCAGAGCTTGGAATGTTTTGAGCCTAGCCTGAGAGTTGTCACAGAACTGCGAGACTGGGATTTGAAGTTTGTACCTTTTTGTACACTACATAGGGCTTGGGGGTTGGAAATGGGGAGGCCCGCACTTACCAAAAGTGACGTTTCCTCTACTCTGATGGAATATCGTCCCACCAAACCATCACTTTCATGCGCGAACTAGAATGTGATGATATGAGACTGAAGGCTGACGGCCGGCAGCTGCACCATCTTCGCTTCGCTGACGACATCGTGCTCATAACACCGAGCATCAGTCAGGCGGAGCGAATGCTGCCCACTTCGATCGTATGTGTGGGAACGTTGGATTGCAGCTGAATCTTACGAAGACGATGTGCATGAGGAACGGACAAGTTTCTGATGCCCCATTCTCGCTCAACGGAACGAACATCTCCGAATGCTCCAGCTACGTGTATCTGGGTCGCGAAGTCAATATGGCCAACGACCTAGCGCCGGAGCTGAGCAGGAGGAAACGAGCGGCTTAGGGAGCTTTCAAAAGCGTCGAAGAAGTCGTGAAGAAGACGAAGAACATACGGCTTCGTGCCCACATACTTGACTCCACTGTTCTTTCTGCCCTGACATACCTCGGAGGCCTGGGCCATACGAAAGCAGGATGGACACGCGATTAGTGTCACGCAGTGGAATGCTCGGAGAACGCAATTCACGCAGGTAAGAGAAGGCCTCCGGAGTTGCGAGCTTCGTCAACGCTCGAAAATCAGAGACGCTGTCGCTGTTTGGTCAAGTCGTCGAAAATTATGTGGGTCGGCCAGGTACATAATGCGCTTCGCAGCACACGCTGGACGACGGTTACCGAGTGGGTTCCGCGGGACTTCAGGAGAACACAAGAACGACCACCAAAGCATTGGTCGAACTTCTTCGTGAAAGCGCTAAATGAACGTTTTCGTCCCTGGGGCGAGGAGGGTCCCACGGAGCAGTCTGGCACGCAACACGGAGGAGTGGAGAAGCTGCTGGCGCCCGCTCGAGCAACTCGATCATCAGCGGGGCTACAGGTGATACAGGGGATAGCACTGAGAAGATGTTAGGAAACAAGCAACCTAGTTAAGCTCTGGATAGTTTCGCATGAATGTGATGGTATTGAGAAATTTTTCAGCCCCATCCGCACTGGTACCGCAGAAATCGCCCTATTGACAACCGCAATGTCATCGAAGGAACTTGGATATTATAGGAAAATATAAGTGTAAGAGGATACGTATGGATATCTGGCTTTCACTGGTTTTCCAAACACGCGTTCCTTCCAGGTTGTTCCTAGAAGTAGAACACGTGGCACACACTCACTACAGATTGTTTACCGCCGTTACTTACCCTTTTCACTGAAGGAAATATATTTTTGATGCATTATTTCCTGATCCTTTGCTAAACACCTTTGGAAGGCTCGTTAATGCTTTCTTTCTGAAAAATTATTTACATTAATTATTCACAATTTTAATGACATGCTTTCTTCCTTTTTTAAATTCTAACCGCTTATGACTACGTTATATAAAAGACACGCAAAAATGCTCAAGCCGTTGGTAACCATTTGAGGTCTTGCAAGTCTTGGTTAGTGTTCTCTTACTCAAATCTAGAACGGTTTTTATGTCTGATAAGGAGCTCTGGTGCGCCTCACGCGGTGCTGGTGTTGGTGCGCCTCACATGGAGGTGTTGGTATTCGTTGACTTGAGAATATTGAACGGTGGACCTTCTAAACGTCGATTACGAAAGATACAAAACTACTAGTTCATAAGTGCAGGGTCATACATTCGATTCCTTACCCTTGCATGATTTTTGCATTTTCCTGCATATTCGGCGAGTGGAATGCATTGCCTTGTGCTGTTGTGCAATTCTTTGAAAAGTGGAGATCAGGCAGAGGTACACATCTCCGCCGTTCAGACATACGCCTGAGACCGACTATTCCTTCTTGCCCTTTTCATGTCATGCGAAGGGTCATGAAAACGAAGCAGCTCGTAAGTGCAACAAGGAAATAGATCCGCTCCAATCCGATTAGAGCATTTAGTTTTCACCAAACTGATTCGGAAGCCCTTCTGTCCGCTCACTTGATATCGTGCCACAGAAGAACGTATGCGCACACCATCAAAGCAACGACGCAAGACAGCAAGTCACCGACGGCCCTGTTCAGCAGCAGAATGTAGCACTTTCGGCTGACTACTCGGGCTTTTATGGCCTGAAATCGAAAATTCATAGCCATCGGCTACAGGAAAGGAGTGTTGTAGTTGGGAGAAAGCCGTTCCACTCACGCGGTAGGTGGTGATGATGAAAAGTGACACAAGGATAGCTCCGAGCAAGGCCAGCGGCAGTACCATCCAACCGAAATACGTGCGGAACACATTGTTTATTCGAAGGCCCTGTCGTCGCTGAAAATGTTCCGGATTGTACTATAAAGGACTGCTTGCAAAACGTGTGTTGCAAAGATCTACAGATATGTAGGACGTGCAAAGAACCTCACTGACAATAGTGCCTTTCTATTTCATTGACCAGAGCCATGTTTGTTTCTACTTTATTAAATCATTTTCTAATACTAAGTATCACAATTGTTATCAAATTCATTATTCATCTCCCCTACTCATGTGTTTACTGCAGTACGCGTATTCTTCTCAGCTCCACCATTTAACGCAACATATCGAAATATGATTTTGGGATTCGCTGTCGCTTAGCAACATCGGAAAATGTGGCAAATTATCTTCCAAAATGTAGATCTCTATAGATCGCCAGAGCAGTGATACTGGATAGTGTCGCAGCTTCAGAAGAACTTCGACATTTTCACCAATTCTGGACCGGAGTGAAAGCACAGCACGCATTACAAATTCTAGACCACCAAAGAGAAGACAATTCAAGCGAAGTGCAGGGAGCTCCTTCAGGCTTAAAATGTTAACGAAAACGAAACTAGCTGAAGCATGGCCTGTTTTATGATCATTTCCTCATGACTGTCAACATGTATATAGATATGCAGCACTGTGGGGGCAGTGGTGTTGTCAAAACCGAAAATGAAATGACTCGGTTTATTTGAAGAAAAAAAACGAAAGGAATTCATCGGGAAGGGACACCTGGGACTCTTAAGAATGGCAAGTGCCGAACCTCAGCTCAACGGCATGATAGCAGAAGAGCAGGCTTGACTATCTTCATCCGCTTTGGAAGCCTCAAAGTAAGGGTTCTATAGAAGAAGGAAAACGTGGCGATAGACCAGAGTCCATGCTCCTAATCTCTGCACCTTCTGACCAACATCGAACTTGATTGACGAACTTTTGCACCCGTCTATTGCGTCGACTCTTCGCCAAACTTTGTTCAGCAAAGGAGCGACAACCACTACATACAATACCGCTCGCGCCGCACGGTCAAAAGTGGGCGAAAAAACGCCAACATAGCGTCGCAAAGCGTCGCACGCTCATAACTCCTTCAGTTTTAGGTTTCTTGAATAAAGGTTGGTACCATTCGATTCGCCTCTTCGAGATCTACACAAACGTGTGTAAATCTTTACCGGAGCACCCGTATTTTCGCCGTGGGTGGTCCAAAATTGGCTGGACGGGCGATTAGAGCAGCTTATTTCCCAGGATATGCGTGCTTTCGGAGTATCTCAAAGATGGCGAAGGTTGCCAGTGCTCCGTCATGCCAAGAATGCCCCGAGAGTGCGCCGTGCACAATGCACACAGAACCTAACCTATCAATCGAGTGGGCGAGTGCATGTCCCCTGCGCTTCTATCTTCTCGCACTGGGAACTGCGACGTTTTCAAGACTATTTCGAGCCGTTTGGAGTGCGCCATGAACAATGCATACAAAATCGAACCTTCCAATCGAGGGGGGGGGGGGGACAGCTTGTAGACTGAGCGTTTGGAAAGTTTTATCAGAAATTTTCTGCCGCCCTACTCCGAAATTGCTCCAAGGCTGTCCAGCGAGCCTTTGGAGTGCGCCATGAACAATGCATACAGAATCGAACCTTCCAATCGAGGGGGGGACCGCTTGCAAATTGCACGCGCGGGCGTCTTCGGAGCACAATAGCTCTGTCAAGTTGGAACCTTTCAGGTTGCAGCTTGTAGGTCTTGTAGGCAGTCGAACGGTCTGCTAGCACGCCAAAGCAGAATGGTTTAACATAGGAGGGGGCAATGTTATAGGGGTGCGAATATGCAGGTGAGGCTTGTGTGAAGCATTTTTTTTCCGATTTCCGTGGACCACTGCGAGAAGACGCCACAAGCTAACGGCCTTAAAATACGTGCGTGAACAGAGCGCTTAAGGTACTTTACGACGACGTGCTCATAGCTCCTCTGCTGCCCAAACTGCCTAGCCTCCGCTGCCGTTTTAGAGCGGCGAAAGCTAGCGGTTAGAGTTTCTTGCGCTCCTACTCGCCCAGATTTGAGTCTTCGACAATCGCAATGGCACCGTTCCGTTCAGCATGGAAAGCGCCATCGAACGGTATCAATTTCGACCGATTTTGGAAACATCAATTTTTGCCTGTTTCGCATCGAGGACGAGGCCGCGGCGGAAGGACGAT
>OX375868.1:32009231-32161395 GCA_947359475.1 Heligmosomoides polygyrus bakeri
CGACTGCTGTTGTGCTAAATTGCACGCGCGGGCGTGTTCTGAGCGCGATAACTCTGTCATGTTTGAACCTTTCCGATTGCAGCTTGTAAATTCTGTAAGCAGCAAATGGTCTATTAGTGCGCCGAAATACAGCAATGTAGCTTATGATAGGAAAAAGTTACAGCAGTGCGAAAATGCAGGTTAGCCTTGTGTGACACGATTTTTTTCCAATTTCAGTCGACCCCTTCGAGAAGATGCAGAGAGCTAACAACCTAAAAATGCGCCTCCAAGCAGAACGCTTAAGGTTCTTTACGATGACGTGCTCACAACTCCCTAGTTGATTAAACTGCCTTAGCACAAGCTGCCATTTTAGGGCCACGGACACAGCGGTTGAAGTTTCCTTCTCTCTTACTCGCCCACATTTGGGTTTTCGACATTTGCAATAACAACATTAGCTTAACCACGACAAGCTCTATCGAACGGTGTCAATCTCGACCAATATCAGAAAAATCGATTTTTTTACAATTTCCCATCGGAGGACACGGGTGCTTCAGGCCGTGCCTGGAGCACGATGGCGTCATCGAAAATCGATATTTTCGAAAATGGCCAAATTTTCTCGTACAAAATCATCTTGGGGTTATTTGGGGCGCTGATTACGAATCCGGCGTCTGTTTCTGAAAATTCTGCCGATTTCAATTCTCGAAAACATCGATCTTCGATGACGTCATCGCCGGCGCAGGCACGGCCTGGAGCGCCCCCGTCCTCGATGGGAAATAGTCAAAAAATCGATTTTTCTGAAATTGGTCGAGATTGACATCGTTCGATAGAGCTTTTCGTGGTGAAGCTAATGTTGTTATTACGAGTGTCGAAAATCCAAATATGGGCGAGTAAGAGAGAAGGAAACTTCAACCGCTGTGTCCGTGGCCCTAAAATGGCAGCTTATGCTAAGGCAGTTTAATCAACTAGGGAGTTGTGAGCACGTCGTCGTAAAGAACCTTAAGCGTTCTGCTGGGAGGCGCATTTTTAGGTTGTTAGCTCTCTGCATCTTCTCGAAGGGGTCGACTGAAATTGGAAAAAATCGTGTCACACAAGGCTAACCTGCACTTTCGCACTGCTGTAACTTTTTCCTATCATAAGCTACATTGCTGTATTTCGGCGCACTAATAGACCATTTTGCTGCTTACAGAATTTACAAGCTGCAATCGGAAAGGTTCAAACATGACAGAGTTATCGCGCTCAGAACACGCCCGCGCGTGCAATTTAGCACAACAACAGTCGATGTTCTCCTCGCTCTTAATTGCCCGCATTAACGTTTTTCCTACTCTCAATAACAACGTTCAATTCAGCATGAAAAGTTCTATCGAATGGTATCAAGCATCGCCCAACTCGAAGACATCGATTTTTCGATGACTTCATCGTCCTTCCGCCGCGGCCTCGTCCTCGATGCGAAACAGGCAAAAATTGATGTTTCCAGAATCGGTCGAAATTGATACCGTTCGATGGCGCTTTCCATGCTGAACGGAACGGTGCCATTGCGAGTGGCGAAGACTCAAATCTGGGCGAGTAGGAGCGCAAGAAACTCTAACCGCTAGCTTTCGCCGCTCTAAAACGGCAGCGGGGGCTAGGCAGTTTGGGCAGCTGAGGAGCTATGAGCACGTCGTCGTAAAGTACCTTAAGCGCTCTGTTCACGTACGTATTTTAAGGCCGTTAGCTTGTGGCGTCTTCTCGCAGTGGTCCACGGAAATCGGAAAAAAAATGCTTCACACAAGCCTCACCTGCATATTCGCACCCCTATAACATTGCCCCCTCCTATGCTAAACCATTCTGCTTTGGCGTGCTAGCAGACCGTTCGACTGCCTACAAGACCTACAAGCTGCAACCTGAAAGGTTCCAACTTGACAGAGCTATTGTGCTCCGAAGACGCCCGCGCGTGCAATTTGCGAGCGGTCCCCCCCCCTCGATTGAAAGGTTCGATTCTGTATGCATTGTTCATGGCGCACTCCAAAGGCTCGCTGGACAGCCTTGGAGCAATTCCGGAGTAGGGCGGTAGAAAATTTCTGATAAAACTCTCCAAACGCTCAGTCTACAAGCTGTCCCCCCCCCCTCGATTGGAAGGTTCGATTTTGTATGCATTGTTCATGGCGCACTCCAAATGGCTCGAAATAGTCTTGAAAACGTCGCAGTTCCCAGTGCGAGAAGATAGAAGCGCAGGGGACATGCGCTCGCCCACTCGATTGATAGGTTAGGTTCTGTGTGCATTGTGCACGGCGCACTCTCGGGGCATTCTTGGCATGACGGAGCACTGGCAACCTTCGCCATCTTTGAGATACTCCGAAAGCACGCATATCCTGGGAAATAAGCTGCTCTAATCGCCCGTCCAGCCAATTTTGGACCACCCACGGCGAAAATACGGGTGCTCCGGTAAAGATTTACACACGTTTGTGTAGATCTCGAAGAGGCGAATCGAATGGTACCAACCTTTATTCAAGAAACCTAAAACTGAAGGAGTTATGAGCGTGCGACGCTTTGCGACGCTATGTTGGCGATTTTTCGCCCACTTTTGACCGTGCGGCGCGAGCGGTATTGTAGTAAACACCACAGGAGGCGAATTAAAAATTGACCTGGAAGGCCCAGGTTGATTAATGGCTGCATTCGGCAGAAAACGTTTTATCCTATGCGGTCAGGAACAACGTGAGCATAGCCGCCCCAAATGCAGGGAGCCACAGGGTAGGTTCCAATTTGCTGGAGATTTTGATTAAAAGCAGACGTCTGAGGAGCAAAGACGTTGTTTTTGTCCACAGCAACAGCACAGTAGAACTAGTCATTTCTCTGCCTATGTGGAGGATGTCGGTCAGATGAGGCATATCAGTAGTTTTCTAGTCAGCTCATGTTTGGAATGCGTCACATTCATTCTAGTCCTAGGAGACGTATGCAGACCGGTTGAATGCGAATTTTGTTTATTTATTTGTTCTTTGGACATAGTCGTGGACAGCACCGACCGCTGATCTGCACCCTAAAGATCGCCCCTCCAAGGCTGAAGCAGGTCGAGCGATGCGGTGCACCGAGAATCAAGTGGTGGCGAATGAGAGAGAAGGAAGCAGCTGTGATTTCTCGCGTGCGGTAACCGACAGTCACAACTGTTGACGAAACTTGGAAGAAGGCTGCCGACGCGATACGTGAAGCTGCAAGGTTGGAGCTCGGCATCACGGTGCCTGGACGACGCAAGGTCGAAATACACACGTGGCTGTGTACAGACGACGTGAAAGCAAAAGTTAGAGAGAAGAAGTCGCTCTATCATGTGTTTCTCAGCGACAAGACAGCCGATAACTGGCGGAAGTACCAAGAAGCGAGGAAAGCTGCAAAGAAAGCCGTGGCTGTTGCAAAAACCACTCATTATGGAGATGTCAACGAGAAGCTCGAGCCGAGCGATGGTGAGCGGTATTGGTACCCACTTGCTAAGAGCCGCCATCGCCAAGCCGAGGATATTGAAAAGTTTTTTGGCATCAATGATGAGAGCGGCCATCTTCTGACAGACCGCAAAAAGACGCTGAAGCGGTGGCGTGATTACTTCGAGAAAGTTTCCACTATGGAATTTCCTCACCCGGCCATCCCTTCTGTAGCCTCTCTTCACGGTCCCGTTCACAAGATCACCGTGGAGGAGACAGAAGCGGCTCTGAGGAAGATGAGGCCAGCAAAGCGACTGGGCCCGACGAGGTGGCAGCTGATCTGTGGAAGTCAAAGCTGTGGTACCCTGCTGAGTGGTTGGCGAAGTTCTTTAATCAGGTTGTGGCGGAGAAGAAAGTGCCTGAGTGTTGGCGTCAAAGTACGACGATTCCGATTTGGAAGAAGAAGGGCAGTCCTGCGGATTGTTCCAATTACCGTCCGATTCGCTTGCTTTCGCACAGCATGAAGACTTTGAGCGAATTTTCGATGGACGTATTCGGGACATCGTCCAGCTTTCCAGCAATCAGTGCGGTTTCGTAGCTGGCTGTGGCACCATTGATGCCATACATGCCGCCCGCCTCCTGTTAGAGAAACAGAAGCCAGTGCATATCGCCCTTCTCGACCTGGAGAATGCCTTCGATCGCGTACCGCTTGAAGTGAGATGGTACGCCTTGCGACATCAAGGAGTTCCTGAAGAGCTCATAGAGTGGGTGCGAATTCTCTACGCTTGCCCAAAGAGTCGAGTCCAAGCTGCAGCTGGAACCTCGATGGAGTTTCCCATCTCTGTCGGGGTACACCAGGGTTCTGCGCTTACCCCACTCCTCTTTGTTGTCGTGATGGACGTCATTACACGGGATCTTCAGAAGCCAGTCCCCTGGACTTTGCTTTATGCTGATGACATAATGCTCGCTAGCGAAGATAAAGATGAACTGGAGCGAGAGGTGCAAGATTGGTGTGATCGCTTCGAGCGGTTTGGACTCAGATTGAACGTGAAGAAGACCGAACATCTAACGACGGACTTTACTGAGTCCAGCTCCATCAAGGTTAATGGCATCGAGCTCCCACGTCCTTCGGTTTTTAAGTACCTGGGATTAGCAGTAGCACCCGAAGGCAGTCTGATGACTGAAGTGAACTCACGCGTGAGTGCAGCTTGGTCCAAATGGCGCTCGTTGACTGGCGTGCTCTGCGATAGGAAGATACCAGAGCAGCTGAAGTCGAAGGTCTACAGGGCAGTCGTCCGGCCGGTAGCAATGTACGGCGCTGAGTGTTGGCCAGCGACCAAGGAAGTTGAAACGCGCCTCAGCGTCATGGAGACGAAGATGCTGCGCTGGACGGCAGGAGTCACGCGCATGGACCGCATCCGAAACGATGTCATTCTGCAGAAATTCGGTGTCGCACCGATAGCTGACAAGATGCTCGAAGCTCGCTTGCGATGGGTACGGCCACGTTCTACGTGGGAAGGACGACAGCGTCCGCAAGATAGGCCTTAACTTCGAGGTAATTGGAAAGCGGCATAGAGGGCGTCCGAAGCAGCGCTGGTCCGATACGTTACATATGGACTTGAAAGTAGCTGGTGTCTACTCTGATCTAGCGCTGGATCGGGAAAGATGGCGTCATGACACCAGAATAGCGGACCCCGCTACGAAGCGGGACAGACGCTGAAGAAGAAGAAGAAGACATAGTCGTGGGCACGGTACCGTGGTATGTGCATGTGCACAGCACAATGAGAAGAATAATGAGGAGAAAAATACGAACGTGTGGCACTGCAATCAGCTATTAAAGCCGTTGCTGATTGGGCTGCTACCTGGAAGCGTCTCCTCTCTAGTACCAAAACAAGGCTTCTTACCTCAGAAGGGTCGAAGATGTTTACGCTTATTACATCAATGGACATAGTCGTGGGCACGGTACCGTGGTATGTGCATGTGCACAGCACAATGAGAAGAATAATGAGGAGAAAAATATTAAACCTCAACAAAGTCAAAAAACCATGAGGTTAACATGCTGATTGCCTCTATGATGAAAACTTTTCGGCAAATCAAGGAAACACATGCACAACTTAGCTATAAAGCTGGAAGGAGGACTGACATGGAAACTGGTGGAAAACAGCACGCATTCCATTTTTAGCTAGTGTAGTTTTATTAGAACTAGTCGTCTGTAGATCGATCAACTGAAGGTGCAGCCAAGACCAATAAACTTTTGTTTGCACAAAGAAAATGTGGTGAACAGCAGTGTTTGCCTGAGCCATTCTTTCGAAATGCAAACCTAATGCAGTCGTTTGCTTGGGAAATTATGTTCGTTACAACAGCGCTTTGTCAAACTCAATCAGCCTTTTTCCCCTTCATATCCATTCACAGGCGTACTCCTCAAGGTGGGATTTTATCTCTTATCTTGCACGTTATATAGACATCTGATTTACAGAGCTCAAAACGATCGTTCATTATCTCTTGCCAAATGGCTGCGGAGGCTATCAAGGTCTACAGGAATATCCAAAAAGCTGACGAACGCGTGGCACTGCAATCAGCTATTACAGCCGTTGCTGATTGGGCTGCCACCTGGAAGCTTCTCCTCTCTAGTACCAAAACGAGACTTCTTCACCTCAGAAGGGTCGAAGATATTTACGCTTATTACATCAATGGAACTCAGATAAATAAAACCGATAAACACCGTGACTTAGGTTTCATTGTGTACGATAGACTCACGTTCAATGAACGTTGCGAAGTATTATATTAGCGAGCAAGGCAGAGGTAGAATCATTCACAATATATTCAGATGTGTTTCCACAAACTCAATTTGTCACCTCAGATTGGCTTACATTTCTTATGTCCGCCCCGTATTCGAATTGGCACGACTGTGTTCAGTCCATGTACCAAGCGCAACCAAGCAAGGCTAGAAACAGTGCAGAATAATTTCACTCGAAACTTTGGATACGGTTCTACGGTTACGATTACACAACCATCTCACCTTCCAGTGTTGGGAACAAAATTTTCAACCTTTCTAGTATGTTAGTTCGGAGGATAAGGGACGATTTGCACACGATTTAGAAAATGAGCACTACGAAAGTACGCTTACCACTTGACAAATTCCACACAATTTCCTATTCAACAGGTATGGTTGCCGAACCAAAAATAGTTTTCCTAAGGCAATGTACTGAGTGCGACCTTACTTTTTTATCCCAAGAGCTGGTTGTTACTTTTTTCTTTCCAAAAAAATATTCTCTGCCAAATTCCATTTCACGACTTAAAAGGCTAATTGATAGGTACCTCAAGTGACGAGTGGTTTTGTTTGTACTCTTCTATCACGCAAACATATGTTTTGTTCTTCTCGTTGTGTATATCTTGTATTCCTTTTTGCAAGCTGATTGTTAATAGTTTATCTGCGTGGACATCCTCGTACAATAAATAAATAAATAAATTGCAGTTCTTTTTGGGAAAGAGGAAAGCAACATTCAACACCTTCTTCGAGAACCTTCACTTTCTTAGAAGCACATTGTATAAAAAATGAATGTGTCCCCCTCTCCTCATCTCCGCACACAATTAATAACCGTGAACCTCCTCTTCAAGAATCACAACCAATCAGCCGCCCAACACCCATGAATACAACAGGCACTGGATATACTGAATTCACATCAAGAAATATTGTCCATCCGATGTCTGTCGATATATCTATCCTCGAAAGCGAGGAGCGCACTCGAAGAAGGTGCCGGCTGTCCCATGCAGCCGATTTTAGGCTGTCTTGAACTTCTCTCCCAAGCCACATAAGCCTCCCATCCCTAGCGGTCGGTGAATGGGTACAGGACTTGTTTAGGAAATATAAAACGTTGATTTCTACATCGGCTGGCCGCCGAAGATAGTTGTATAAGCCAAACTCAGTTTTCTCAGGAGACCATATGGGTTAGAGAGGGGGTCCATTTACTCCTAGGCAAGGTGAAGGGGCTCGATATACATCCTACGGTACAAGGTAGCATGTGCACTTTCCCATTGGTGGGTCCATCTTAGCACTTATGCCGGAATAGCAAGCTCAGGTGAAAAGAAAGCAAGAAGCACCGTCTCAAGGAGTGCACCACCCCTAACTCTCACCCTCGCTTCTCTCCACTATTCCATAACCAAGAGACGAGTGGTGGTGTGGGGAAATCTACTCAAATGTCGGTGCATATTTGTTGGGAGCATGCCTCACCTAGAGGACCCGTCAGCAGTTTCATTTTCTGCTGTTCAGCAAAGCATCCTCATCGCACGAGCTCTATCCATTTTGCTGAAAACGGTTGAGATCATTGGCTGTTCTAGTGGTTGCTTTGCTGTCCCAAATCCATCAAGGTTTGCGCCAATAATACTCTTTCGCTAACTTGTTTCCCTAAGAAAAATTACAACCCTTCTATCTCATAACGTCTTCATGGAACAGCTCTTATGCGGAAAGCTGCTATATGTGTAAGACTGTCCTACCCCTGAACAAATGCGTGAGGAATCTGCAGGTAAGCAAAGAGAGTAGGACTACATATTTACTGAAATGTGCTTAGAATAAGTAAATAAATAAGTCGTCGCGGGCTGATAGATGTTTCCACACGGTTTTTGCAGTTTCTGTCGAAATTTGGACTGCTGTGTTGCAGTTGTAGTTAGGGACTTTCCCATATTTTTCCGTTTGTGGACGGTCCACAACGGGCTAGTCGCCGGACCGGTTAGGCGAAGAAGTACACGCGAAGAAGTGTACTGACGCGCGATTGCGACTTTTGATTTCTGGCCGATATCTTGCGAAATTTGGCTGCCGAATGTCATTCTGTCCGTCTGATCTGTTTATCATGAAAGTCAGCTCTTCATAGCAAACAGGAATGTATAATGCTATTCTTCCGAATCATTTCGTCTAATCAGCCCAACTCCCTATTTACCATCAAACACAATTTAATTAGCAGCGCTGAGTTTGCGCAATTGTTTTTGTCGAAGCAAATTTGCGAGAGCCTAGTTGGAAACCCAAATTTTATTCAGCGATGGTAGGGAATTCAAACAGAATCAAACCATGGCAATACAATACGAAAGACTCACTTTAAAAAGGTCGACCCGTAGCTCTGTAGAAAGGTTAAAGAAGCAGTCAGTGCGCATAACGTTACTCATGCCAGCTTAGCCCCAGTATCGACGCAGGTGAGGCGAAACCTGGAGCAAAGCCTGAATAGAAAATTTCGTGTTTTTAAGAATGTTTGTGAGAAATTTCTCGAGCAGGCAGGAGCCGCAACGAAAAATGTGAACTTCGAGGAACCAGCTCCGGAAGGAAGATATGTGTAGGAAATAAACAGAATTTCCTAGGTTATTGCGCCCGACACGGTTGAAAATCACTAAAACTGTCAAAGAAGATAAACACTTTAAAACAAGATAGTGAAGGCCACAAGAGGGAGGAAAGAGGGGCACGACAGATGATGTACGTACAAACGTACGGATTAACGAAAGGAGGAACATAATTTTTGCACAACAATCCGAGACGTGTCCGTACGGTGCGTATAGGAATAATTTTTTCTAAACAACAAATCTTCGAGTTCCATTGGCATACTTCATTATTCATCAACGTGCGATATCTGTATACAACAAAAAGTTTTTCGATCAAAGAGAACATATCATTTCTCAAACAAAGCTGAACAAAGAAGGGAAAGTGAAAGTGCATGGAAGAGTTGGCATACTGAGGTAAGAATAGGAGTTTCGATGAGCTCTCAATAGAAGGCACTATACAAAAACACCAGAGGCTACGTAGGAATAACGAAATAGCCTAGAAATCGTCGTACTAATCTAGAAAGGTTGTAGCACATTTTCCTAAATTTTGTTATAACTCGAGTAATATGCATAGTGATACCCGTACAAACGCATGATACCCAGAAAATGAAGTAGCTGAGCTATTAATAGAATGCATCTAAATTTACTAATCAAGCACTCTAATCAGAATAAAATCAGAACCTCCTTCGTACTTTCTCAGTATTCGAGGAGGTCTCAACGAGTGAGGACAGGTGCATAGAAAGAATAAAGATGTGAGGCTAACGTGGGTCCGAAAAATGGAGATTAATTATGGATAACATGGGTGCTACGAAAGTGAAAACAAGTAGCAACTGCTGAAGAAGCTTAAGAGATGGAAAAAACAAGACCACTAGTCCCATGCTTCACACAAGAAAAGTCCGAGTTCTGCAGACTTTTAGCTCCACTAGGTGCGACCAGAAAATCATATTTATCTGAGGAGAAAATTCAAGGCAAGAACGAGACCGGTTGGCTTCTGGCAGCGATATATGGCTAAATATTTATACAACAAAGTAGCATGTAGACTTCTCAATACGCTAGCGTAGAGAAACGAAAGGGACAGGCGCTATGAACCATGAAAGAGAGCTTGGCAGCGATGATATGGGTTCGGAGAAAGTGCTCAGAATTTTATCGTTGATGGACCGTCGGAGTTCACCGTGGTGACGGTCTGGCTGCGTGATCCTCGCTCTATGGCATTCTCGCCGCTGGAAATGTCCGAGTTCTGGAATTTCTGGAAGATTCGCGACGAACCGAACGCCAGCTTCCTGTTCACGCCGATCATAACCAGGAACGTCCGCCGAAGCTGGAAAGGAGGATGTTAAGATGGAAAACTAGATGTCTCATGCTTCTTATCTTCATCAGCAAAAGGTTGGTATTCTGGGCGCATAAGCTCATACGAGAAAGGGGATCTATACCAAAGGGAAAGAGGAGGATCAAAAAGGCGAAATAAACATCAACAGGTTTTGTCCCAGTTAGAGTGTGAAGAATGCTCCCGTAGGCTATTCCATTGTATCGTGTATTTGTAAACTAATTTGCCTTGTATGGCTCTTGTCAAACAACGCCCTGATTTCATATGGTCATCCAAGCCACTCATCCCTTTCTCGTTGGACGATTTCTAGCAGAGTTGTTTAAAGACGGTAATTTTCTTATCTGATTATCTGATTGTGATGAAAAGGATGAGGCACCACTTTATCATCGGCCACCGCAAAGCATTTTATAGTAGAAGCACGTGTGGAAGGGCTTCCCACGTTGTTCCATGCTTGGAGTACATGGCGCATCTCGCAAAAGTATTAAGTAACCCCAACTCTCCACAATTTTGAAAAAGAGTGAAAAAGCAAACCAGCCTGAGATTTAGCAACTTTTTGTTGATCCAGATTTCTAAATTATCACTTTGTAGAGAAAAAACCTTGCAGCAGATGACGATATCTTCCAAAGTTTTATCCATAAAACGTCTTTTCATGCTTGCTTAATCCTGCATTGCTCTTCAAGACCAATTGCAATTGACTCAGACATGCAATCGTTTTCAGCAAAATGCAAATTAGACATGGCAGTCTGTCGTCGAGGCTGTGGGGTAAATGTCGAAGCGGGGCTCACGCTCTTCTTCGAACTAATCGCAAGCCCTGATAAAGGAGGACCAGGGCTTCCGACGTACGATAGGAGAAGTGACTATTGCAGGACGAGCAAAATTGCAGAAGGTCCGTTCATTCTTTGTTCCTCAGGAATACCTTCTGTTGATTGCTTTTTCTTATGTCATAAAGTCATGAACATTGGTACATCTAGCGCAGTGTGAAGAGCTGCAGACCTCGAATCAGGCCGTATAAATTTAGGGTTGGGGTACCCTCCGAACCAACCATTCTATACCTGGATAGTTGGTGTCAAATAATCCGCTAAATATAAAACTCTAATTTGTACATACATACCTTGGTTACTGAAAGTTATGGTGTAAGGCAAGTGTGCATCAAGATTGCCTCCACCATACTTGCAGCACCTCACAAATAGGTTGAACAACGCGTACCACTTGTATCATTAGGCTTTTTAATGTTAAAATGATCAACGCCTACATGAGATCAATGAATTGCTAAGTTATCCGATGAGTTTATGAAACTAGCCTAGAAGCACAGCAAAATAGACGATACAACGGACACTTTGAGCGGATGGGTTTCTGCGGAATGAACTGACATCTGGAAGGGTAGTTTTTCAAACGAATTTGGCTTTTACAGGCTATGAAGAACGCGAGAGGTGTTTGCATCTTCGTCTTCAAAATAGTGTAGCTCGATACATACAGTCGAATAGTCGAATATTCAAGTCTGTGTGTATGGTTTTATTTACAAAGTGGTCTGCATGACATGTGAAGAATTCCACATAGGCGAAACAGCTAGACCACCTGGAATGAAAACGGATGAACGTTATGCCTATCCTACTCCACGCACAACCTCGCGGCCAGCCAGGGATCGTAGTAGGACCCCGCACTTGGCCACTCTCGCAACCCGCCTCGCCCACGCTGTGCCGACAGGAATGCCCGCGGTAGTTTATATAGGCCTATTGAGCACTGGGTAGCCGTCAGTGCTACCCAGATGATCCATTCTCTAGAAATACCTTCAGGCATGCTCGTGATCTGAAATGCTTCAGATTCGAGTCCTGATCCTCTATAGGAATCCATAAGATTAAGAAAGGAAGCACAAGGAAGCGCTGTAGAAGAAACGATGGCAACCACCCATCAACAGGAAGGAAGAAATGAAAGGTGCAATGAGCCTTATCAGCCTTTAAGGACAAGCGATGTGACTGCTGAAGTTGATGGCGACATTGACGAGCGGATTGCCAGTATACTAAAGGACTTCGAAGCATGTAAACTTGAAGTTGACGAAGACGTTGTGGTTTAAAAACCGGTCAGTTGTAAACAAGTCGCAAGAAAAGTACTCTCTACAGCGTACAGCTAGCAAATGCATAGAAAACGTCTGAAAATGGTATAGACGTCAGAATCCCCCAAATCTCAACCGGTCAGTTGAGATGCAAGAATGCCGCAGCGCGGAAGACCCTGACCCTCGACCTTCCTCGCATGAAGCAACGTCACTTCCACTGCGCTCCGAGCCGTTCTCCGGCAAAGGCATCGCGGGCTTACAAGAACCCAAACTCGTGATGCGCCGCACTCCATTGTAATTCAAGGTCCCCTACTCCTTGAGTTTAACGACTTGGCAAAAATAAACACATTTTTATACAAGGTGAGGGGGATTCTCCCTATACGACACGCTCTCCCCGTTCAGGCATACGCTTCAGATCCTTGAGAGAGACGAGAGCTGCGTCCGCTTAGACGTCTACTGCCAAGAAACCTTGAGCTTGCGAAGAATATGCATACCTGATAATCTGTGATGAAAGCTAAAATTGGGTCGACCACAATACGAAGCAGCAGCGTGCATCTCACGAATGACAGAATTCTCATCATTTCTGGATAGTTGCGTTGGAAGAAGCACTGATCTCTGTTTATCAGCAGTCCCATGCACCTGCAATCACTGAATTGACTAGAAATCGAAAACGTAGCCACTAGCGGATTAGATGGCTTAGAAGAAGCTATAGTGCTCGGAATCTGCTCATTCCCTGAAAGAGCACAATAACGTGTTAATTTTTTAGTTGATATCGTTGGTGCTCTTGATTTTTGATTTCTTCGGCTGTATTTTTTGCGAAGTTGTAGAACAATGTGGTTTTGAAAGGCATTGAAAGGAATCTTCCAACAATCCATAATCGAAAGCTTCATTCTTCTTCTAAAATGTCAGCCTAATAAACTACCAAATTGCAAACGGCATGTAACACCTCCATCCGAATGCTTGTTGTTCTTTGCGAAAAGATGACTGGTAGCAAAAAACAATTGCCTCGTTTTTTTGTGCACTGACAATCTCACTCATTCAAATTTAAGTTCGTTTTTCGTCAGGTCTTGGAGCCACGAAATTGACGTAACACTTGCATATCTACAATGAAGCTTTGAGTTGACTACGGGCCCACTATGGGTACACAACGCCTTCAAATTTCAAGCGGAGCGTGCTTCGGACCGGAAAAGGACTAACTGCTCATTCTAACGGGCAGTGTCTCGAATTGCTGCATCGTGGGAAGATTGCGTTTCAAAGTCGGAAGGAAAACTCACCAGATCACATAGAACAAATAGAGCCCGGCAAAAGTGGCAACGTTGAGCGCTAGTTTCCAGAGCGGAAATCGCATTCGCCGACCGCCTTCGGTCTGCGTGGAATCCCTCTTCTTAAATGAATCCACAAATCGCTGCGCTCGTCGTATAAGCAGCACTGAAACTCTTCGTTAATTAGTTCGTAGCAATGAACCAGAGGTGAAAAACACTACAACGGTTTTTTCTAGAACGGAAAGCAAAAAAGGGAAAATGAAGGAAAAATAGGTAGCACAAATAGAGCTCATATGACTTGCAGACCTGTTATGACAAAAACGAGCAACGTGAAGAAATACACGCTCACAGTGAAGAGGTTTCGAATCCTGAAAGAGCAGCATTTGAACAATCATTCAGGAATGATTCGAATAGTATGTAGATGGCAAAGATAAAAATGGAATGGCTATCTTCGGACAATATTCTTCCATAAAGAGTGAAAAGAAGAGAAATCACTCTACACACTGTCTCGGCCATTGGATTAGGTTCCGGAGCCTCTTAAAATCGAAAAATACAGCAGGAGTAGTAGCGCTGGATAGGGATTGAAAATGTGGGACTTCGCTCTTCGATCAAGAGGGCAAATCTATTTAAGGATATGCTGCAAAATGACTCTTCCCTAACCCTAGGCATAAAGGGTTCGAAAATTCGAGAGGAGATTATAAAGTATTAAACAAAACGTCATCGTGTAGTGAACCAAAATTCAAGATTTTTACTGGAAAATCTTCAATAGTAGTTTGGCTTTATAATCTTCTAGCAGTAAGGGGAAGAGTTATGGAGATGCACTAACCTGTACATATTTCGAATACAGGTCTCCATCCGGCAGCCAGACCACTGATTCAGAGCGGGTATCTTTACTAGGGCTGAGACACCCAGTGTATAACTGATCATCAGAATGAACATTATCCAGCTGAAAATCATTTTTGAGAATCCGTATTACCAAAAAATATTTGCATCTAGTTTTGCAACAGAAATACCTGAGAACAATGAGATTGATGCAGCGTTTCATCGTGAACCATTTCCTGTAGTGAAACGGTCGCCAAACAGCAAACAACTAAAGCTCGTGGATGAGTCTTCAGGTTTCATTTCGGAAAATCCTAATTTTATGCTGATGCTAATCTTACGACCTACTTTAACAACTGAAAGCGCAACGTAGGACACCATTGCAGACCAAAACGAGCCGGTGAAGAACGATTCCATCAAAATCACCATGTCGCGGCTGAAATCGTGAGCAGAGCGTTTAGATGCATCAAAGTCATCCATTTCGTGACAGGAAATGTCGTGACAGAGGAGTTCTTCGTTTATTTTATTTAGATTTATTTAAAATTCTATTTCAATGTCATCTCATGCATTTTATTTTTCCACTATACAAATAATTTTAGATAATTTTTTTAAAAAGGTCGCGTTGTAGTGCAATCGGAAGACATGAGGCTTTCAAGCGCTCTAAAAATCGAGGGTCGTGGTGTGGAATCCGGGGCGCTTCCCGCAAGGTTAAGTCCCGTTTGATAATGCTATATTCGTCCTTCATGCTTTTACAGTTTTAGGAAAAAAATTAAACCGCAACATTTGTAAATATTGGTGTTGCTTTTCATTGACAGAAAGCACCAAAACTTCCTGCAATACCAGATCGAGACTCTTCTAACCTGGTAAGGTTAAAAGTGTAGAATTCGGTAGAGTTTTTGTGGCGTTGAAAATTCCCCACTTTGAGGTAATGCTCAAAAGCACAGAGCTTTCGACACCACAAAAATTTCAAATCGCTCACAATTTCTATGAGGACTCTGAGTATTCTCTTCTCTCCTTTCTCAGAGCGTTGACGAAAACATAGTTATACCACTAAGGTTGATCAACTCGCTACGATCCAAAGGACTTTTTTACCCTGATCTTATGGCTCAGGCAGGCAAAGAGATTTCGCTTTCTTTGGATAGTTAAAACAAACAATCTTAACAGAAAATCATGAGCTGTTCAGGAAAAGCAAGAGACTTGTCAGTGAAGCAAGGAAAGCGATCTGCTCCTATTAGTGCAATGAGTTTTCACCTATGGCGCTCTTCGGAAACGATTCCGTCCACTCACTTGATCTCATGCCACAGAAGGACGTATGCGCACACGACCAGTGCAACGATGCAAGACAGCAAGTCACCGACGGCCCTGTTCAGCAGCAGAATGTAGCACTTTCGGCTGACTACTCGGGCTTTTATGGCCTGAAATCGAAAATTCATAGCCATCGGCTGCAGGAGAGGAGTGATGTAGTTGGGAGGAAACCATTCCACTCACGCGGTAGGTGGTGATGATAAAGAGTGACACAAGGATAGCTCCGAGCAACGCCAGCGGCAGTACCATCCAGCCGAAATACGTGCGGAACACATTGTCTATCCGAAGACCTTGACGTCGCTGAAAATGCTCGGTGTTGTATTATAACGAACGGCCTACAAAATGAATGTTTATAAAAAAATAATCGTTTACTGTGCAAAATGGACTTCACACAGCTAAATGTGCAGAATATTTCAATGTAGGGATTTACATGCTCAGAGGCTTTGCTACGACATTGTCAATCAAGAATATGAAGTTTTAACAGCTATCACGGGTCCGTTGTAATTTTTTTTCGAAGATCCGCACTTTGTGAGAGGTACGCATGCGAAGCCCTGTTGCAATGATCCTACTATGATGCACTGGTCAAAGACATTACGTTGCTTTCAATCTTTTTCTAACCTTCTATATCTCTGGCGTACGGAAAGCTTGCGATTTTCTTGTATATGTTCGTTATCCACATTCTTTGTTCACGTATCTATTATGCGCAGTAGGCCTTCCACTCCTTACTTGACGGAGCATAAATGAGTTCCAGAAACCTTGCTCATGTCACTACTCAGAAACCAATCCTACGGCTGAAGATCTTGGTGTAATGGTTGCTCTAGACTATCGTTTTCTGAGTATCTCACTATTCCCTGACCTTCTAACTATAATTTTTCCACTACCAGGGTGGTGAGCAGGGTGAATGCCACTCTTTTCTCGCTTTTCCGCAACACTCATTCAAACAATCCACTGTTTCTTACACGTTTATTAACATATGTCCTGCCTCTTTTTGAGTTTTGCTTACAAGCGTGGAACCACTTAATGCAAAATTGTTTTTCTGTCGAAAACACCGGCTCAAAAGTTTGCAGTGCAGAAGAGCAGCAGCACGCCTGTAATTTTGCTTTCGCATATTGCGTTACGAAATAAAATTGTCTCGTCAAGCAAATGCTCTTTTTCCTGCTACAGTTTTTTTGTTACTGTTTTTGTTTGAATCACCATTCGCAGTTACCTGCGCAGGCACTCTGGCGTGTATTTTTCATTGCTTAATGGTTCACTCATCAAAATGTATAAATAAATAAGGATAAGGATAAGGATAAAGGACGGCGTTACTCAATCCCTTCTGGGATGCGCCAGCGCATTCTACTTCTACGCGATGTCGTGGAGGCGACATGAATGCGTATTTGGCCATACAATGACTTGCGGTGGCCAGCCGATGAACAAGTCAGCGCTTTATCCTTCCCAGACAAGTCTGGTACCAATTCACCGACCCCGGAGGGATGGAAGGCTTGGTTGGCCTGGGCGGGAAATCCGAACCAGAAACCTGGTATCGGGTGCACGCGACAGTCGCGCCTTCTCCGACTGCGCTACACGCACCCATAAATAAATAAATAAATAGAAATATAAATGTCCACTGTTCGCGAGAGCATTGATGCAGAACAATGTCACAGATATAGATTTGCTTATTCCCCACAGGTTTTGAGGACGACATATTCAGCAATTCTGGAATGAAAGAGAGAAAACACACATAACGTATTCTGTCTACGATAGAGGAAAAATTGATACGAACGGCAAAGAATCGTTCAGGCTTAAAATGTAGGCGACAACAAAAGTGGCTGCAACTTGGGCTCCCTTATGAGCAGTCCCACATGGCTCTCTTTGGATGATAAATATGAAGCACTGTTGGACAGATGAAGTTGGGTTGTCAGACATGGGCATAAAGTGGGTGGTATATTTTGAGAGACCTGAGGAAGAAAATCAGCCGAAAGTAACAATCTTTCAAAAATGGATGAGTGCAATTGTCCAACATCAGCTCAAACGATATGCAACATAAGAAGGAGCCTGCTTATCTTTCCTTGCTTTAGGAGCTTCAGAAGAAGTCTTCCAGAAGAAAGGAAACGTGGCGATAGACCAGGGTCCACGGCCCTAATCTGTGCACCTTCTGACCAACAACGAACTTGATTGACGAACTCTTGCACCCGCCTATTGCGTCGATTCTTCGCCAAACTTTGTTCAGCAAAGGAGCGACGACCACTACATAGTAAACACCACGGACAGAGAATTAAAAATTGGCCCAGATTGACTAACTGCTGCATTCAGCAAAAAGCGTTCCATCTTATACAGCCAGGGAAAACGTCAGCGTAACCGCTCCAAATGCACGAAGCTACGGGGTGGGTTCCAATTTGTTGGAGATTTTAATTAAAAGCAGACGTCTGAGGAGCAAAAACGTTGTTTTTGTTCACAGCAGCAGTACAGCAGAACCAGTCATCTATACTGCCTCTGTGGAGGATGTCGGTCAGATGAGGTCAAATCTAGCCTTCTAATCAGTGAATGTTTGTGATGTGTCGCGTATCCTAGTCCAGGAGACGTATGCAGACCGATTGAATGCGAATTTTGTTTATTTATTTGTTCTTTTCACATAGTCGTGGCCACGGTACCGTGGTATGTGCATGACAGCACAATGAGAAGAATAGTGCGGAGAAAAAGATTAAACCTCGGAAGAAGTTAACTAACTATGAGGTTAATACGCTGATTGCCTCTATGATCAAAACTTTTCGGTAAATCAAGGAGACAAGTGCCCAAAAAAAGCCAATAAATTGAAAAGAGGACTGATATGAAAAACTGGCGGAAAAGAGCACGCATTTCAGTTTTAACTAGTGTAGTTTTATCAGAACTAGACGACTGTAGCATGTCTACCGACGAGATCGATCAACTGACGCAGCCAAGACGCCAAGACTAATAAGCTTTTCCCTGCACTAAGAAAATGTGGTGAACAGCAGTGTTTGCCTGAGCCATTCTTTCGAAATGCAAACCGACGTAATGTGGTCGTTTGTTTGGGAAATTATGTTCGTTACAACAGCGCTTTGTCAAAGTCAATCAATCTTTCTCTCCTTCATATCCAGTCACACGCGTACTCCTAAGGTGGGGTTTTATCTCTCACCTTGCTCGTTATACAGACATCTGATTTACAATGCTCAAAACGATGGCTCATTATCTCTTGGCAAATGTCTGCGGAAGCTATCAAGGTCTACAGGAATATCCAAAAAGCTGACGAACGTGTGGCACTGCAATCAGCTACTACAGTCGTTACTGATTGGGCTGCCACCTGGAAGCTTCCTCTCTCTAGTACCAAAACGAGGCTTCTTCACATCAGAAGAGTCAAAGATGTTTACCCATACTACATCAATGGAACTCAGATAAATAAAACCGATAAACACCTTGACTTAGGTTTCATTGTGTACGATAAACTCACGTTCAATGAACGTTGCGAAGTATTATATTAGCGAGCAAGGCAGAGGTAGAATCATTCACAATATATTCAGATGTGTTTCCACAAACTCAATTTGTCACCTCAGATTGGCCTACATTTCTTATGTCCGCCCCGTATTCCAATTGGCACGACTGTGTTCAGTCCATGTACCAAGCGCAACCAAGCCAGGCTAGAAACAGTGCAGAATAACTTCACTCGAAACTTCGGAGCTCTACGGTTACAATTACACAACCATCTCACCATACAGTGTTGGGAGCAAAATTTTCAACCTTTCTAGTATGTTAGTTCGGAAGAAGAGGAACGATTTGCACACGATTTAGAAAATGAGCACTACGAAAGTACGCTTACCACTTGGCAAATTCCACACAATTTCTTATTCAGGCAGGCGTGGTTGCCGAACCAAAAATAGTTTTCCTAAGGCAATGTACTGAGTGCGACCTTACTTTTTTATCCCAAGAGCTGGTTGTTACTTTTTCCTTTCCAAAATATATTCTCTGCCAAATTCCATTTCACGACTTAAAAGGCTAATTGGTAGGTACCTCAAGTGACGAGTGGTTTTGTTTGTACTCTTCTATCACGAAAACATATGTTTTGTTCTTCTCGTTGTATATCTTGTATATCTATGTGTATATCTTGTATTCCTTTTTGCAAGCTGATTGTTAATAGTTTATCTGCGTGGACATCCTCGTACAATAAATAAATAAATAAATTGCAGTTCTTTTTGGGAAAGAGGAAAGCAACATTCAACACCTTCTTCGAGAACCTTCACTTACTTAGAAGCACATTGTATAAAAAATGAATGTGTCCCCCTCTCCTCATCTCCGCACATAATTAATTACCGTGAACCTCCTCTTCAAGAATCACAACCAATCAGCCGCCCAACACCCATGAATACAACAGGCACTGGATATACTGAATTCACATCAAGAAATATTGGCCATCCGATGTCTGTCGATATATCTATCCTCGAAAGCGAGGAGCGCACTCGAAGGAGGTGCCGGCTGTCCAGTGCAGCTGATTTTAGGCTGTCTTGAACTTTTCGCCCAAGCCACACAAGCCTCCTACCCCTGGCGGTCGGTGAATGGGTACAGGACTTGTGTTAGTTATGAGGTTAATACGCCGATTGTCTGTGTGATCAAAACTTTTCGGCAAATCAAGGAATCAAATGCACAATTAAGCCAATAAACTGAAAAGAGGACTGACATATGCATTCTAATTTTAACTACCGTAATTTTATTAAAGCTAGTCGTCTTTGCAATGTATACCAACGAGGTCAACCAATTGAAGCCACAACAAAGACCCGCAGTGTTTTCGCTAACCTAAGACAAGGTGGCGAAGAGCCGCGTTTCCCTGATGTTGCCGTTCTTCCCAACACAAGCCGACATGATCATTGTGTGGAGTTATGCTTTGAGAAGTGATGTTCGCTCCAACAAAGCTTTGTTATGTTTCATGTTCTCGTGTCTAATAAGCTTCTTGAAGAACTCTAATTGTGGCGCTTTATTTAAAATCCTCTTAGGGAGAAAGGAAAGGAGCATCGACCACATTCCTCGAAAACCTACGCATCCCTAGAAAAATCATGTTCCACAATATATACAGGGTGCGTAAAAAGTATTGACGCACTAAACGTAAACGTTACAAGTAAAAATACATTATAAAATTTAATAAGTTTATATACAAAATGTCAAAGATGATCTAACGAACAGAATAGCACCACTTGCTTTTTTATTAGGTTGTCCCATAAGTCCCGCGGTTTTTTTCAAGGATTCACTGCAGATTTCGCCGGCGTTCTCTTGCATAGCGCTGCATAGCTTTCGAAAGACAATGATTTGCTCTATCAGAGCTTATATTGCATTTCTTTTTTCATCAAGAATTTTGTCAAATTTTAGGTCGTTGAAGTGCAAAGTGAAAAGTGGAAAAGTAGCCATTTGCGCACTTGTTCTCTCCGCTTAGGTTTGTAATTTTTTGCGCAATTTTTTATAGCATTTGGAAGACAATGTTCTGTACTACAACAATATGTGTTGGTCCTATTTTCTCACTTGTCCTTTATTGATTTTTAGGCCATCAAATTGGGAATTCCGACTTTTCCGTCCGAATTTTTACCAAAACTCCGGTTCTGTGGTTGGACTTTTTTGCTTGGTGTTATATGTCGTTTGGAAGAGGATGTCTTGCTCAGTAAGAATTTGTGTCGCGTTTATTGGCTCACGCTGATTTCTGTCGAATATCAACAACTGAACAAGGAGAAGGAGTTGTTGGTGAAGACGATTTTTCTCTTTTTGGCATTTTGATATTCGTTGATATTCGACAGAAATCAATAATCGCGACACATATTCTTACATAGCACGACATTTTCTTTCGAATGACATATAACACCAACCCAAGAAGTCCAACGGCAGAGCAGGAGCTGTCGGCAAAAATAACCATCCTCCTTCGGACGTCCCAATTTGATGACCTAAAAATCAATAAAGGACGAATGAGCAAATAGCACTAACACATATTGTTGTAGTACAAAACATTGTCTTCCAAATGCTATGAAAAACTGCGCAAAAAATTACAAACCTAAGCGGAGAGAACAAGTGCGCAAATGGCTACTTTTTCACTTTTCACTTCAACGACCTAAAAATTGATAAAATTCAGGATGCAAAAAGAAATGCGATACACGTTCTGATAGTGCAAATCATTCTCTTTCGAAAGCTTTGCAGCGCTATGCAAGAGGCCGGAGGAGTACTCCACTATCAATCGTTGAAAAAAACGGCGGGGACTTATGGGACAACCTATTATAATATATGGGCTTCTTTGCTGTGGTGCAATGCAGGGGTGAAGATGACGAGGAAAGGCACGGACGGTGCGCCACAAGTAGTCCACGTCGATTTCGTTCCATGCTTTGACTTCAGTGACTTGATACTTTTGTGCATTTTACTTGAAAAAGTGTTACATACTATTCAAGGACCTTCAAAGTGCTAATTCTAGCGAAAGGCTCGCAGCGAGGGAGGCGCATCCGGCCAGTATCATGGTTTGTGCATTCACCACCAGCGCCTCTCGCTTTCGTGCATACAGATGGGACGATAAATCAGTAGAACTTTCTGTATTGATGTCCTAAGGAAGCAATGGGTTTCTTGGCTCGAATCCCACCTTGAGAGTAAGCCGTATGTCTTCCACCAGGATAAGACTCCTGCGCAGAGTCGAGGATTGTTGAGGACTACAGTGCCTGTAGTGCCGCGCCAACTTGGAGGGCTTCATTCCGGCAGAGGAATGACCTCAGTATAGACCAGATTTGAATCCGCTGAATTACTCTATATGGAAAGTGTTGGAGAACAGGGCTTGCGCTACTTCTTACAAAAGTATGAAGTCAGTGAAGGATGATCTGGTCAAGGCAAGGGACGAAATCGATGTGGACTACTTGCGGCGCACCGTCAATGCCTTTCCTCGGCGTCTTCGCTCCTGCATTCGCAGCAAAAAAGTCCATATAAAATATAGGTGAAGCTATTCTGTTCGCTAGATCATTGTTGACATTTTGTATATAAACTTGTTAAATTTTATCACGTGTTGTCATTTATAACGCTTACGTTTAGTGCGTCAATATTTTTTACGCACCTTGTAAAAATGAATTCGTCCGCGTGTCTCTATCCGCATCTCCACACACAATTATTAGGTTGTCCGGAAATAAATGAGCGTTTTGCATTTGTTATAATTGTAGTACATTTTTTCAACAAAGTATGTATTATATTTTGTAGTGTTATACACCAATGAAAAGCTAAGTTCATGCTTTCCTTAAACGTATTTTCGAATTTTGTTTAGAACATAAATTTTCTACAATTTTAAGCTTTGCCGTTTCAAATGTCTGAACGCAACTTTCGCAAAATTTTCTTCTACGAATCCAAACTTATTTTCAGTGCAGCTGAAACGGCCCGCAACGTCAACGCTGCATTTAGAGAGGATTTCGCTAAGGAGCACACAATTCGCCACTGGTTCGAAAGGTTTCGATCTGGAGAAGAAAGTCCCAAAGATGAAGACCGAAGTAGGCCGTCATCACTCCCCACTCAAAGCCATGGTGGAGGCGGATCCGCACCAAACTGTGAGAGAGCCTGCATAGCATTTCATCCTTGACAGAAGCACTATCAGTCGCCGCTTAAATGCGATCGGAAAAGCAAAGAAATTGGATGAACGGATCCCGCAGGCACTGACCGCCGGGCAGATTCTGAAGCGCCACGACACCTGTGCTCTGTTAAGCGCGCGCAATCTAAGGAAGCCTTGTTTGGACAGGATCGTGACATGCGGCGAAAAATGGATCCTTTATGACAGTCGTCGTCGCTCTGCACAGTGGCTGGACAAGAGTGAGAGTGTCAAGGTGATGCCGAAACCAAGTCTCCATGCAAAGAAGACCATGGTGACCGTATGGCGGCCAATTGCTGGTAGAGACCATTGCAATTCTTGAAGACTGGACAGTCTATCACAGCGGAGAGGTACTGTGCCGAAACTGAAGTGATGCACCAGAAGTTGATGAAAAACAGCCGACTTTGGTCAATCGAAGAGGCCCAATCCTGCTGCATGACAACGCGCGTCCGCACGTTTCAAATATTGTCCGAACCTGGACGAATTGGGCTACGAAACCTTGCCACGAACAGCATATTCAGCAGATATGTGACCTGCTGATTATCATTTTTTCAAGAATTTAAATCGTTATGTAAAGAATACAAAATTCAGCAACAAAGATGATGTCGAAAATGACTTCAATGCCTTCATCGCATCCAGAACTCCAGATTTTTAGACTACCGGCATAAGTAAACCTGTGTCTCATTGGCAAAGATGTTAAGATTCCAATGGTTATTATTTTGATTGATAAAGTTTTTTCTGTGTTGAGTTATGCTAATTTGAACATTCGAGTTGCAAACGCTCATTTATATGCGGACAACCTAATAATAACCGCGGACCTCCTGTTCAATACTCACAACCAATCAGCCACCCAACACCCATGAGTGAGACAGGTGCTGGATATGCTGACTGCACATCAGGAAATATCTTCCATTCGATGACTGTCGATAGTCGATCGTAATGTGTTATAGTTCACCATTTGTGGTTGAGCTCGACCTAGCAGAGGGCTACCCAACAACTTCAAACCAGTAATGGAAGTCGGATAGACCAGCGCTGATCTACATGCCCAACATCTGAAGCGATAACCAAGCTACTGTAGTCATTTTCGGGGATTAGGCCGACTTCCGCATATGCATCTCACCCACAGTTCGTTTAATGCTCGTGATGCTCACGCTTCTCTCCCGACGCCATACGGTTTCAAGAGGGGTCCACTTTCTCCTAGGCAACGATAGGTAGATAATACATCCTACGGTGCATAGGTAGCAGCTACGATTTCCTGGCGGTATCTCACTCAGCACCGCCTTCGGACTCGCTACCTTTACTGACAAGAAGATAATAAAAATCATCGCCACTTGAGCGCACCAACATTAACCCGTATTCGTAGCCCTAACCCGATTGCTGCTCATCTTGCCTTCACCTAACCCTCCCATAACCAAGAGGCGAGAGGAGTGGTATGAGAAAATTAACATAAAGATCGATGCACAGCTATAGGGAGCGTGCGCCACCACCAAGCTTTTCTGCTGTTCAGTAAATCTACATCGCATCAAGGGAAAACGGCACAGATCACTGGCTTTTTTCACCAGCGGTTATTTTGCTGTACCCAAATCATAGAATGAAGTTTTACTTTTTTCAGATTCAGTTTCAAGTTATTAAAATGTTAACCTTTTCAAAAGGAACATTCATTGGCTAAACGGACGTGTGAGGAGTCTACAAGACCAGCTCATGGAACAGTAATGAATAACTTCTACAAGTGGTGATAGCCTAGTAGATGTTTCTATACAGTCTATCCAGTGTCCGCTAAAATTTTGACTGGAGTGTTGCAGTTGTACAAGCCTAGTTCAGACGGGGCTTTCCCATATTTTTCCGTTTGTGGTCGGTCCTCAACGGGATAGTCACTGCGCCGGTTAGGTGGAGAGGTACACGCGGTGGCGACTTCTGATTTCTGGCCGATATTTTGCAAAATACGGTTGCCGAATTTCAGTCTGCCCGTCCGATCCGTTAACCATGCAAGTCGGCTGCAGGGCAAACAGGATTGTATAATGTTACTCTTCCGAATCATTGCGGCAATCAGCCCGATTCACGATTTATCTTCCTATAAAATGAAAATAATTAGCAGTCCTGCGCGACAACTGTTTTGTCAAAGACGAATATGTAAGAATCAAACTAAATTAACAACCTGATATGTTATTCAGATATGGCATGGAATTCAAACAGCATCAAACTAATGCAAAGCAAGACGAAGGACTCACTTTAAAAAGGTCGACGCGCTGCTCTGTGGAAAGGTTGAAGAAGCAGTCTGTGCGCATAATGTTACTCATGGCCACTTAGCCCCAGATTCGACACGGGTGAGGCGAAAACGGGAACTATGCCTAAACAAACAGTCATATTTTAAAGGATGTTGGTGCGAAATCATTTCAGCGAAAGAAGAGCCGCACCAAAAATTGAAATCCGAGGAACCAGCTCCGGAAGGAAAGGAATGTGAAGGAAGAGAATAAATTTTCTAAATTTCTTTCCTTATTGCTAGCGACATGATAAATGGATATTTCAATGATTATACAAAAACACCAAAACAGAAACGAAAAAAAAGAACGAAAAAACAGAAAAGAACAAGAAATAACAAAAAAGTGAAAGCCAATAGAGGGAAGAGAGGTAGAAGGAGATTGGATGTACGAAAATACACCTGCATGAATGAACGGAAAGATCTGCACATTTTCTTCGAAAACTGAGCATTTTTGAGTACTTGCCCTTGAGTAAAGCGCTTTCTGATGGTCTAACTAATAATCCCTTGTGCACGCAAAATATACATGCATTCAAAGCGCTTCAGTAGAAGTGGACTAAACGGCACGTATTAAGAAGGAGCAGTTTAATGCCGAGAGCCATCCGTCCATGACTGAGCTCGGTTTCTATAATAAACGAAGAACAGAAAACAATACACGACGCTTAGTTCAGGATCCCTCAAGACACTTCTGAAGATGTTGTGAGAGTAAGATTATTATGAATTTGAAGTCAAAGCAATTTATTTCTAGTCTTTGACTGATGCCAATTATAAGCCAGGTTCCAAGCTCCTTTCATATAGTCTTTTGGTCTCTTCGTGAGTGTGTCTAGGGAAAGGAAAACTATAGGATTTACCAAGCTTTCTGAGTGCTAAGAGTGTTGCTCTACCTATTAAACACATCGCAGAAAATGAATGACACAGGTCCAACAAGACTGCTTCCACTTCTCGACATGCATTATATTTGGCGTGCCATGCAGTGCTTAGCTGTAGGCACCTGTTATCAAGGCACACATGGTAATTTTGTAAATTTAAATTACATTTAAATTAAAAAGATGGTTGAAAATTAAAAAGGTCATGGTAAACTAACCAGAAGGTGGAAATATGCCAACGGAAGAACCCGATTCGCTTCATGGAAAGGATGCCGAGACTACTGCTAGGGTTTAGAAAAAGGTTACGCTTTATACGAATGTGGGAGAAGTAAGGAAACAATAGCAGGAGAGAGCATCCGACCGTTTCGGAGGAATGGTAATGGACGGCGCTTTTCCATCTCTTTGCGAGATGCATCACGTGCTACTTCTACGGCGTTTCGCAGATGCAAGTTGAATACGTATTTAAGTAATAGATAACGCGTGGTAGTGAAATCGAAGGAGAGTACGGCCAGCACGTACATCAGAACTGATTCGGCGGTTTCCGCCAAGTTAACCAAGCCTTCCATCTCTCAGATGACGGAGTTACCAGACTCCTACGAGGATACGAGGATAAAATACTACGTGTCCATTCGTTGCCATCGCAATTCATTGCATAGACGAAATACGCAAGTAGAGGTAGTAGTCTTTTTGCGATGTTTAATATCAGGGGTACATCTGAAGAAATTGATCAACGTGCTTCCTATGCTTTATCCTTTGTTTAGCCTATACAATGCCTTGCGGTGGTTAGCTGATCAGAGTTTTAGCCTTTCCAAACAGATGTCGTTCTAATTCACCTATCCTATAAGAACGGGAGGTTTAAATGGAATAGACGAATTATGAACCGAGAAGCTGGAACAGCTGGAACGAGGTACAGGCAACAGCCGGCGCACATCGTATTGCGCTACCACTCCTGTCGCTATAGCCTGAAAGGTTGTAGTCCTTGTCTAACATCTTGTTATTTCCTTAAAAATATGAAGCACAGGTGTTGTGAAGGCTAAGAGAGAAGATTCTAAAAGTTTCGTTTGACGAACTGAAAATCTGACTGAACGGTATTGCGATTATTATGAATCAGCTCATTATATAAAGTCCTACGAAAATCTTCAAACACGCACTGTGAGAAAAGGAAGAAAAGATTGTGCTCTACATTCATAGAAGTGGGCGTAAACTTAAGAAGGGCCTTTTGATCGCAAAAGGCTGGGCATACCAAACCATCGCGATCTGAATTTCGCGGAGAAGAGCAAGAGTAGGAATAAGGTTGAGGGACTTTGTCTCTCAATCTCTTTCTGAATGCACCACGCATTCTACCTCTGAGGGATGTCGTGATGTGTATTTTAGTATTTGGCCTACACAGCTTCTTGTAGAGACCAGTCCAAAGGGGAGTCAGTGTTTTTCCTCCAGGTTTTTTCCAGGTTGGCAAGCCTGGCATCAATTCTGTCACCTCGGAGGCATGGAAGGCTTGCTTGGCCTGGTCTGGAAATCGAAACCAAGAATCTGAAACTGAGTGCACGCCATAGCCGGCACCTCCTCCGACTGCGCTCTATGCGCGAGGAACAAGAATACTGAGTATATTTTTTTCCATTTTTTTCTAACATGGCGAAATGCAAAATGTTAGACCACTACTACCACGATTCTCTACAATAACCTATATGAGCTATAAAGTGAAAAAGCACAGTGGGGGGGGGGGGGGAGTTTATGGGAAGCACTCCTGCACTATTATGCAAGGTTGAGCGGTCACCTTTTGAACTACAAGACCAGCATCTTTTATCAATTTTTCCTGCAAGGAAATTGTGGACGCTAGAATTCCTTCTTTATTCACGATGCCTTAAATACCATGGCTAGGTAAACTATTCAGAGTTGTTAGCATTTGGCACTCATAACTATTATAACTAAGATGGATAGAGCAAGATCTGCGAGCCACTGTACCAAAAGAGGCGAAGTTGGCATTAACCTAAAAGGTCTAACAAACAAAGGATATGGTGTGTGAGCAGCGCGTTCCACCCACAGTACAAAATGTCCAAACACCTGTCAAATATCGCCCGTGGAACGTGTTTCTTGCGAGCGATCGATGTTCTGTTGTAGATAAAACCTCGGTCTCCCAAGGACTTCTTGCGCAAAGCGAACGAAAAACGAAGGCCGCGAAGGCCATCGTTCTCGTGGGCGGTGACGTAACTCGATCAAGCGTACAGAGAATCATTACGTAGTGGATCTTAGCTCCTTGGTTAGTTTTACCCCCTAACACTCCCCTACGAAACATGTGAATAGAGAAGAGCAATTTTATTCTCGGTTATGAGCCTATGGGGTGGCTGGATAGACCAGCCGAAGGAGGCGTCCGCTGTCACGTGCACAACGAGACGAGGCGCTTGGTTCAGCTCCTCAACCAGCGCAACCACCTTGGCGCCGCAGAGCTTTCATTCCTTCGGGATCGGTGACTTTGTACTAAGCTTGTCGGGAAAGGATAAAATACTGAATTGTGCACTGAGTGAACACCAGTAAGGATTCTTTAAATCACCAAAAAATCACCTCCAAATTACAATGAACGACGCACTCCACAAAGGATTGAATATCGTCAAAGTTTAGCCATACCCTTTACAAGCCTGTGCGCATTGAGTAGGCGGAGAAGTGTTTCTGATGTGTTAGTCTCGACGAATTGTTCACTGCAAATTCCAGAAACAAAAATTAAATAGTGCGAAGAGAGAAATTAGCGAGTACGGCCAGAGGAGGAAAACGCTCAAGAAATGCTTTGGCCAATCAATAGGATTTCTAAAAACGAAATCCGTTAATGATAGCCAGATAATTTGTCTTGAGTAAGGAAGTGCCTTATGGACGAGGAATGGTACCCCCTTTGACAGCCTGCGCTTTTAAGGAGCACAGAAAAAGGACTTGCAAGGAAACGCCCAAAGATTGCATAAATAGAACAGGATACGATGAACACACAGCTGTGTCGGTTGACGAACGAACAACACGTCAGTGACTTTTGAAGACAGAAAAAAAACCAAAACAGTAGGAAAAGACATCCAATGACTAGTATCTTCATCATAAGTGGCTGCAGATTCAATTGGCGTCGTCCACAAAGTCAAGACGTCCCCAACGAAAATACGAAATTTAACCTACAGTCAGCTACTGAAAGCGGTAATTTTTGATCCATGTCGTGAACAAGCAAGGAAAAAATGATCCAAGAGGCTAGAAAGCCTCCTACATAAAGCAGCCTTCTCGGAACGCTAACATTTTGATTTTGCGAAAGTGATGACAAAACGTCAAGGATCCATATTAATCATCCTTTACAGCACCTACGTGACTCCCTATGAATTCCGTTCTACGAAATTGGTTTTTCGGCTTCTGAAGAACACACAATGAATTCTCAATTTTCAATTTTTGCAGAAAATACACGATATGCTCCATAGTACCGAACGTTGTTACAAATCGATTATCAGCTACAACATGGCCTCATGTTTCTTGTAGAAGACCGGTCTAAAAGAAAGACATGAATTTCCAATCGAAACTGTTCATTTATCCGTTCGCTTCTGTGGAATACATAAAACTAAGAGCAGGCGACAAGTTAGGAATCACTATATAATCCGCTTGTAGAAAACACAACGTGAAACACAATATATTTTTTATTGCCAAATAAATAGAAAGTAGAACAGTAACGCGCAGACATGCTGGAAAACAAAGACAGGAAGGGGTAGCCGGAATAAAAGCTACCTGAGAAACTGCTGGATCTATGCATCTATTTGCTTTTAGTCTAGATACATATTTTCTCGGAGCCGTCTTTATATTTTAACGTTATAATTTTGAATCGTTTATATCGATTAGCCCTGAAAAAAAAACGAAAAGATGCAGGAGTTAGTAAGCTTGGAACGAATGAATAACAATAAGGAGTGCATTCTAGGCTAGCTGCTTCCATTTCAACGACGAGGATCTCAGTAATAATTACTGCAAGATAAACTAAAAATTACATGGCCAGCGAAACTATGTACCTTGAAAGTTCTGTGGAAAACTGCGACTTCACGTTACAAAAATAGGTGAAGCTCTGGAAATGGGTCGATAACTCTTTCTTCTAAGAAGTACAAAACAGCTTTACTTGAGAATTTCATAGATTTCTGGTCTTTTTTTGAAAATTTTCAAAATTTCTCCTCCACGTTTCTTCACTCAAATAGTGTTTAGTAGGAGAATATCGTGCAGCAATAAATCTCAGCTGCCAGCCTAAATTGTAGGATGTCGTAGTTTAAGCACCATGTAAACTGACCATGTACAGGAGTACAAAACGGAGGGGCAGTTGTTGGAACTTGTAATTATAGAGGTACTGTTGAGGTTGTTACGTAATTTAAGGCAGACACTGAGAATTAATGGATAACAATACTACTAACTGTTCCTAAAAAAGCACGTGGCAGCCACATCAAAAAAAAGATTGACCAGTCTAACTGCTGACTCTGAGCGACAACTGAAATAGCGGAAAAAGAAGAGAAGGAGCAGCATTCTTAGAGAGCGTTTGGTGCGACGCACACGAAAATGTTTGACGATTTAACTTGAAAGGAATCACATATAGAGCATTCGATGTGCTTACGAGCAAGAACTATAACTGCGTAACAACAGCACTGTAACCATGTACCAACACTGAAATAAGAAAATGAATCGCAAAAGTCCCAAACCGCTGTCTTGTGATAATAAGCATCATAAAAAAACCTTTTCCAAATTTTCTCCTCGTAAAACCTGGACATGTGTGTAGCTGCGTCATTGATTCTTCCTACAATATCTACCAAACAGGCTGAATCTTGAACCACTTTTAGGCCACTGGTCGACGAACAACGAATGTTAGGATGCTCAAAAATATTTGATCCATCTCCAACTTTTGCCGAGAAAGATTGACACAGATGTCATAAGAAAGTTTTTACCGAGTTACCAGCACTCAGTTCGTGGTGTAGTCATGGGTGAGTGAAGAGTGGAGGCAATTCAATATCGACGCAGGATCCCTTTGTAAATCTTTTACCAGCGCAATCATTCAATAAGCGTAGCGGGAAAGGCCTCGCTATGTAATTTGAAAAGTTCTGGACAAACCAAAACTTTGTCCGGTACTAGTATTGGTATTGGAACTCTAGGCGTATACGACTTCCCCATGACTTCTTTCACTCCTCCCCTAGCGAAGTGCAAACTAGGGGCGAAGTGATGTCAAATTTCCTCAAACTTCGACAAAATTCACGACGACTGTGCGCAGTTTTACAGGAACGCTCTCTGCCAAGGCACGGCTATTGTCCCTGTGATAGTGCGAAAACGTGTTTCTTTGTTCTGAGAACGCATCGACAGATCTGCGCGAATGGGGCAATCTCAGGGGGTGTTCAGGTGATAGGCGGCAACCGAACCCCTTGCGTGAGCGAGGTATCCATGTTTGTGTGGCGCGTCAAAAACACGTGGTGTATTCAAAACGGCGTGCCAGGCGAAAGTTATTGAGGTCAGCACCTTGGCTGCGGGTAGTGTGACAAGCACACACAGCGCTAACCCCTTTCATCGTCTACGCACAATGGCCTGAAAATAGCGGGCAGTTGAACCACAAATACATAGATCTGAGGTAGAGAACGGATAAACAGCATCTCGCGTCTATACGCATGTACTTATTTAGTAATTCTTCACGCTTACGCCAAAGGGGCGTGCTCAGGATGACGTGATGAAACAAGGAAAGGATCAAGCCATACGAGGAGAACTGAAAGGAAAGGAAAAGCAACGTCACCAAGACAACAACAAAACATCTGGCATATGCAACCACCTCAAAATGTGACGGTTAGAGGACCTTCCACCGACCCTTGGATAGCGAAAGACGCTAATTTCAGCTACAAGGAAGACCTCTACATTTTTCAGAACTTCTCAAATTAACCCTGTAGCAACAACACTCTATCATAAAAACGATCGAAAAAGTAAGGTTGGGGACTATTCTTTTACCATTTCTTAGAAACGCTTTCACATTTCCTGTTTCCTGTGGACTTGTCCCTCTCCAACATGGTTGAGAAATAAAGCAAATACTGAATTGAGATGTTTCATCGATTGCTATCTCCACAAAGCTGCATTGCTGATGGTTCCCTTTGATGTAAAAAGTAAACCAAGCATTCCAACCCAAAAACCTTTTTGAAGCGCCCTTATAGCAGCAACACATTCCACCAATATAACCATTTCATTTCAGTGTAACTGTTCTTGCAGGAACAAACGTCTTCACGGATCTCCTTTCAAAAAAGGATTCCAAGAGTGGTTAAGTTTGTCGAATATATTCTACTTCCAGTAGTCGATCGCTCTTTCATCTTATTTTAGCCTTCGTCTTCCATTAACTCTTCCCAGATTCAAATTTATATACATATTGATTTTGTAGTGGAGAGCCACGAAGATAAACAGTTCAAGTACAGTTAACAAACAGCATGTTAAGCAACAGTGAACTAAACAATTTGAAGTCATCAAACGAGGTAAACTAAGAAGCGTCCCGGAGATACCTGTCAACGAGTTTTTTGTACCGTCTCAAGGTGCTAGGTAGAACGTTTTTATTTGATAGCTTTAAAAATTCGGTTTCTGCTCGATTAGTAAAGAAACCTAATCGTACATTACATTTTGCCCTTCGATTCTGATCTTTCGCTGGGCACCTCTCATGTTAGAAGAAGAAACGGAATAGAATTCTTGGACTGAAATGCCTAACATACCAGTAACCATCTCATAAACCATAACAAGGTCGTACTTCCTCCTACGCAAGTGCAAGCAGGTTGTAGACTTGTTTCTTATAGTATCCGAAGGGATCCCGGTGTAATCCTGTCCATGCACCCTTCTCCACATTTTTTTGTGAAGAACGGCTTCTAGCCTAGCAATTTCTCTTTGACGCATAGTGCTAAATACACTGGTGCTGCACTCTAGAATGGGTCTCACATGGGACTTGAAAGCGAGAATCAAATGGTTCACAGGGTTCGTTAGCAAAAATATGAAAAGGCGTCCACAATGCGATCAGCCTTTCTTGCTACTGTTTCACAGTGGTCTTTGAATGAAAGTTTTGTGTCTAAAGTGAACCCAAAGTCACGCAAGCTCTGAGTGATCAAAAAAACAAGCCTTTCTATTACTCTGCTGCCCTAGGTGGAGCACTTTCGACTTTTGAACTGACAAAAAGAGATTCGATCCTTCTAGCCAGTCCGCTACCGCATTTATGGCAGATTGGAGAGCAACATGCTCCTCCTCCTTTGTTGTAGGTCTATAAATTTTTATACCGTCCGCAAACATCTTGCATTTAACACCATAGTGGTTAACCAAGGAAGGAATTTCAGAAGTGTATGCAGTAAAGTATATCTCGTTGTTCTTATCGAGGGGCAAAACTCTCGCAACGCTCCGATGGGATCGATGAAATGCTTCAGCGACTGTTGTCTCCATAAAGCTGCGCTTGTTTAATAGAGTCCCTGCGTAAACGCGGATAAAGACGTAGTCCCGAATTCGGATATGGTATCCGGAAGCCGCTACAACGGTAATGTAGCAGACTGCAGCTACCGAACAGATATGGATTAGGGTCATGGAAAATATGCGAAGAATTGGCTCGTGGTTTGATACTTCCAATTGGCGCGGTGTGGAGAGTGATTCGAAAGCAAAAGAAGATGTACTTGTGCAGGGCGGACAAGCCTTCGCGGAAAATGAGAGAAAATAGGGTCCTCAAGTAAAAAGGCTCCTTGAATTGCTCACCAGTGTGAATATGACCAGCTACAGTACCGCACGCGTCTTTTGAATAGAAGCCGCAAAAACCGCGATTTTCCAATTTTTGCGTCTTTTTGATATAACTCGCCTAGAATTCATTCATTTCAAAAACTAAGGATACATTTGAGTTCAGGAGCTCGAGCTCTATCGTTCGGTGTATATTGTTCATATGGAGCCACGAAAATTTTCGAAATTGAAAACTTGCGCTCCATTGCAAAGGACGTTTGCGGACGAGCTGTCGGTCGCAAGCCGTCGAAAACCGTTGCGTGCTCACAATTCCTCCAATTTGAGGTTTTTGAGAAAAGGTTGGTACCGTTCGATTCGTCTCTTCGAGATCTACACAAACATGTATACAACTTCGTCAGACCACCGCGTTTTCGCAGTGGGTGGTGAAAAATGACTGGAGCAGACTTTTTGCGATTGGAGAAGCTTATATTTTAGGACTGGCATGTTCTCGGAGTATCAAACATGGCGTAAAGTGTTTGTTATGCCAGGAATCCTCTGACACAATGCTCTGTCACAATGCATGTAGGATCGAGCCTATAAATCGAGGGGGGACAGCTTGTAGAGTGAGCATTTAGAGAGTTTTATGAGAAATTCTTAGCCGCCCTACTCAGGAATTGCTGTACTCTGTTCCGGCCAGACTTTGGAGTGCGCTGTGCACAGTGTGGTTAGGATCGAAGCTATCAATCGACTGAGCGGCAAGCTCGCAAATTGCACCGCGGGCGTGTTCTGAGCGCACTAATTCTGCCAACTTTGAATCTTTCCGGCTACGACTTGTGGATTTTGCAATCAGTAGAAGGTTCAAGAAGTGCACTGAAACACAGCGACGTAGCTTATTACTGAACAAAGCTCCAGCGGTGCGAAAATGCACTTCGGCCTTGTGTGACACGATTTTTTCCGAGTTCAGTCGAACTGTACTACTTTACACAGGAAGATTTTCTAATGAGAAAAACTCATCCTTTAAAGTGCAACAGTTCTTGAAACTCCCTAGTGCTTGAACATTCCCCGAAGAATTTAGAGATGTCAGCAGAACAGTGTTTCGTTGTTTAAAGGTAAAGGCGTGAAGCTGGAATCCCTTTGTATCAGAAAACGAACACAAACCTCTGTATTTTGACGAAAATGCTCTCAAAGCAAAATCTAAGAGACGTTTAAAACACATTTACGACTGCTCCTCTTCCCGCTTAATGGTGGTAAGCCTTAAAATGTGGAGCATCTGCCCACAACAACGAAGTGAGATTAAAAATGATGCCGAGCAAAATTTCGGCGATTTTGCTCACTCCAATGAACGCTAGACGACAAATTGAAAAGGAAGAATTCTATGGCGCGAACATCTTGAAGAAGTTACTGAAGTGTAATAGAATAGGGAACAAATTCCGTAAAAAGGATGAAGCAGATTACTTCAATGCATATATTGCTAGCTCGTAATATTCAAATGCTTTATTGTTTTGACATTATATTTTTTTCGCAGCAGCAGCTGAAATTCGCGTCGAAATTATTAAAAGTCATTCTATAGATTCCTGCCCTTTTTAGTTATCATATCACACTTACAAGGATCCAAGAAAACGTGGACTGGTCTACATATTCAGCGTTTGACAAAAATGCAAGAGCTTCCCTCTAATGGAGAAGATAAGAGTTTTGAGAACACACATACTAGGTAGGTGTATAGAATTTTAGAGAGGCCCTATTCCGCGACGTTTTTAACACTGGATTAGAGAGTATCATAATGACGAGTCCTTTGAATCCTGTCTAATCCCCGTATTTACCTAGTACCTGTGTACATCTCGTTCGTCATGCACATTTAATGGAAAAATTCGGAAACAAGTGGACAACCTGTGGTCGTTCGGGAGAGTATTTACAGGTAAAATAATGTGAAACAAAGCAATGAGAAGGCTATTTGTTTCGAGATATAAAGCTACGAGTCGTTGAAGAAATATTGCTTCATGAAGTCACAAAGGTGAACACACAGCACTGACAGATGGAATCGAGAAGGGCAAACGTTCTGTTCAAAGCAATTTCTTCGATGAACTTCGTCTGACTCTGCGCGTCAGTACTCCCTTTGACATCACCGTGAACGTCCGTAGCGAAGGTCTGCAGACGTGAACTATTCGCGCATGTCGAGAACAGGTTCGGAAGCGGTGGAGCGTGAAAGTGGAAACGAGGCGACCACATCGAAAGACGATTGTAGACGGCGATTTTAGGACGATTATGAGGAGCTGCTGCGACATTTGCGAGTCGATCGGCCATCGTTTCGGCCAAGCGCCGTCTGATGGACCGTGGTTGCCTTGGTAGTGATGGAATGAGCGGCTTTTTGATCCGATGAGAAGAGAAGAGAGAACGCGGAAAAGCAGTGCATGTGTGATTTAGTCGCCGTCGATCGCTGACGTGGTTGGTGAAGAATTTCCTAAACAATCGTTGCTTGCAGAGTAAGGAAGGCTATTGAGCGGTAGGAAAAGAAACATAAGTGCTTGAAATGCCATCGCCATCGTTGACCGGAAACTGGATTGGCCAGAGAAAGTGTGCCGCCTTTTATTTCGCTTTCAAATTCCTGAATTGAAACGGAACTGCCGAAAAATAATAATAAGAAAGAATAGGAAATGCCGTTGTAGGTTGTCTTTGGAAAAGCGAAAGAAGTGAACAAGACCTGCTGCAGAAGGTTCAAATTAATAATAATCACTCCCTTTGATATAAATGCCGATGGTGAGAAATTCTTCAAACGACTACGGTTCTTCACGCAAGTGGATAAAAGGACAGTGCACAGCGTTGGTCAATCCCTTTGCGTTGTGCACCACGCATCCTAGTTCAACGCACATCGTGCTGGCGATTTCAGTGCTATTTAGAATATATTGGGCACGTGAAGCGCAGTAGAAGACGGTGCCGCCTGTAAAGGGAATCCGATACTGAGTTTCTGGTTCGGATTCCCCACTCAGGCGAACCAAGCCTTCCGCCCCTTCGGGGTTGGCGAAATGGTACCAGACTTGTCTGGGAAGGATAAGGCGTTGAATTGTTTATCGGCTGGCCCCTTATATCATTGTATGGCCAAATACGCATTCATATTGAGAAGAATGCGTAGTACATCCCAAAACATTTGAGTAACGCTGTCATTTACCCTTTATCCTTTATATACCCTACAAAGTGGCTCGCGTTGGTCAGCAGGTGAACAAGTTAGCGTTTTATCATTTCCAGAAAAGTATGAATCTAATTGATTGAGCCCCGGAGGGATAGCCTAAGACTCAATCCAAGACCATTGATTCGGAGTGTGCAGTCGACAATCAGCGCCCCCGACTGCATTATCACGCATCCACTCCGGAGTAACATGAAGGATAAAGGTTAAAGGATAAAGGACAACATTACTCAATACCTTTGGGATGCGCCACGCATTCTACCTCTACGGGATATCGTGGAGGCATTGTGAATGCGTATTTGGCTATACAATGACTTGCGGTGGCCAGCCGAGAAACAAGTCAGCGCGTTATCCTTCCAGACAAGTCTGGTACCAATTCACAGACCCTGGAGGGATGAAAGGCTTGGTTGGCTTGAGAAATTCGATTCAGAAGCAGGAACGCAACACTTAGCATCGAATTACCTATCAGATGAAATGATCAACGCCCTGTTCATCTTAAAAATGTCGATTCGATAAGCTATATTTTGGTCGACGCGGCGGACCTACTCCCTCGAGGGTGATAAATAAAGGATAAAAGACGGCGTTATTCAATCCCTTTTGGGATGCGACACGCATTTTACTTCTACGGGATATCGTGGAGGCGATTTGAATGCGTATTTGGCCATGCAATGACTTGCGGTGGCCAGCCGATGAACAAGCCAGCGTTTTGTCCTTCGCAGACAAGTCTGGTACCAAATCACCGACCCCGGAGGGATGGAAGGATTGGTTGGCCTGAGCGGGAAATCCGAGCCAGGAACCTGGTATCGGGTGCAGGCGACAGTCGGCGCCTCCCCCGACTGCGCCACGCGCCCACATCTCCTTTTCTCATTGATCTTTTACGTAAATGGTATCTAAAACGTTACAATCACTAAAAAAAGTTAACGTTACAGTGAAACGACCCACTTTCTCAAAAGATTAAGTGCGTAGGAATCAGAATAATAGCGCATTTCCTTCAACATTAAAAACCACAATTCTAACACGCACCACTGCTGGTTAGCTTACCGCTGTAGTGCTTGGGGGACATTCGATGATCTGAGAGGTTACGGCTTAAAATTCGTGTGAATGTTAGGAATAGAACGTGAAAAGCCGCATTACGTCTACTGACACCAGGAATTTGCAGCGACAAGGTCTATCATTGATGCGCTACCGACAGGTCTGAGCGACCTTGGGCAATTACGCCAACTGGATCTCCTCCCAAGTGCACAGGAATAAGAATGTCAGGTCATCAAATAGTATCAAGTGAAGAAATAACTTCCGTGTTCAAACAGTGGCGGAATTGAACGATTGTATTGCATAGTTCAGAAGATAAACCACGCAAATTTTTTATTTACCTGCAGGTTCGGCGTCTCTTAAATCGGAAAATCTAAATTTACTCGATAACAGGTATCCAAGTTTTCAAGCAATTTTCTTATAGTGGTGATGTTAGAGTTGTAAATGCTTCTTTCGCATTTTTCAAGACTCCGCTGACTTTGGCGTAGTGGAGGTAGGAAGAGTGTATAGGGTGGTCAGGCGGAAACCGAAGCTAGAAGGCAGTGGATAGTTAGACCGTTTTTGGTCACATTCTGTACGCGACAAACTTAGACAAACTGAGTACTTCACTCCGCTTTCTTACGGCTATAGATACTCTGTAAATTAGGAACATTTGAAGATGCCGCGCAAAAAATTCCTTAGTAAAAACCAAAACTACTGTTTGCCCCATGCAGGATATGATCACTGCTTTCTTTGAAGTACTAGTCTTCAAGAACAGGGTGATCATCAGCCCTTAGTGGTAGACCTAGGCCTCGACATAAACACTACGAAACGTCGAAACGTCAGTCCCTGCTGAATGAAGGATTCCACCTAAAAAACCTATTGAGGCACAATACATTGCTAACATTAACAACTAACAATGTCGATGTTTCAGGAAGAGAGAAGTTGGAAGCTTCTGAAGCTTCGCCTTGAGTAACAATTCTGCTTATTCAACATGTTGTACACGACAAAAGGATAAAGGCCGGCGTTAGTTAGGTTTAGTTAGGTTTCGTCCCTTTGTAGGATGCACTACGCACTCAACGTCTGTAGCATATCGTGGAGACAACTCGCGCGCCTGAACAAGTCAGTTTTATCCTTCTGAGACAAATCTGGTACCATTTCACCTCCGTCGAAGGGATGGAAGTCGTGGTTGGTCTTTATGGGGGAGCCTATCGATTTTTTGCAACGTCGAGTTTTTTTTCAACACTTTCTACAACAAGGTCTAAAGATGGAATACACATTATATGAAAAAGTTCCTTAGAAAGAATTCAATCCAGCTAGGAAGTTACGAGACTGTGACACGACACCTCGTCACACGGTACCACGCGGCCGGCAGTCGTGTCACACTGTCAACGCGTTAAATTAGCTCAAGAATTTCGCTACATCTAAATTTTTAAAAATTTAATAACCTTTCAAATAGTTGCAAGTTTTTTAGGATTTTTTTTGTGGGAAAATAGCGCCTAATTGAGACTATAACAAAGATTGGTCCAAAAGTTGGTGTTGGTTTCTGCCACTTTACATTCAACTCCATATGGCACGAAAACCTTCGAAGGATATTGGGGCGGATGGTATGTTTTTGAGAGACCAGGACTAGCTCTGTCAGATTGCATAACGACATTTACAATTGTTTAAATTTTCTGAAACTGACATTTCTATTTAAAAAATTCGTGGAAGAGAATGCCGATCCACGACGTGACCAGCGGGAGAAAATGACCAGCGGTACGGCTTTCATCCGCATGAGGAGGGAAAGTGGTCTTTATAGAAGTCAGACCAAACAGGTATGGAAAAATTTTGCCTTTGTCGTACTGCTCTCCTAGACTGACTGTCATCTCCTAAAGAGTCTCCTGAATTTCTTTGCAGAAGTATAGGTTTATCAGGTACGGGTGACTAGGGCTGTCGAGGTCAACTGAACCAGTGATGGGTCCGCTCTCGTGAATATTTTATAGAAAAAAGCATCCAGTTGTCTAGTAATTTGCTAGCTTAAATACTTTCCTAAACATTTCACCCAAAAAGATGTTAATTCGGAAAAATTTGATTTGATCAGAGATGGTCGATTCCTTGGTATTCTGGCTTGAATACTGCAGCTTCAAACCCAGAATTATTTTTGGATCAGTCTAATGCATATTTGATTTGCGTTATAGATGATAAGTTTTCTCCTTAAAAGATGAAATAACGTACAAAAGATGAGACAAGAGATAAGAGTCAGCGAGAGCCGCTAAGGCAGCACATAAAAGAGCAGGTTGTTGAAAAGCGAGAGATAGCAGACGCTATAGAGCAGTGATTAAGAGCGTGTCGTTCCATTACGTAGGATGTCACAGCGGCTTGTTTGTCGTTGGATTCCACTTTTGATGGTAGTTCATGGTCACACGTGCACGAAGAAGCCACACTAGGAACGAGTCGGCCCGGGAATTCCCTACTGATTACTCATCGTTCCGAGAATCAACAAAAACTGTCCCATTGCGCAGCAGAAAAGAAACAGATGACGTAACATGAAACACATACTGAGGTGACGAACGAGCCGAAAAATGTGATGTCCTCAGTTGAACTCTTCGAAATATTGTGACTTAATAGTGCAAGTAACGCTGTAATACTTAACTTAAACTCGTTTTGAGACAGAAACAAAACAAAACACCTAACTATTATGAGAAAGAGAATTGCACTTTTTCGGAAATCAGAAGATGACGGAAAAATATGGATTTGTGAATATGTTAGAGAACATCGCATATGGGTGGTTGTTAATGTACAACTAAACTCCAAATGGAGTGACCGGGAAGGAGAATATCACAGTAGGGGTACAACAAGAGTCGACTCTGATGGTGAGTCCGTTTCTTTTCCTTCTGACGTGTTGTAACTGCACGGTAAAGCACCCTGATGAAGGTTCTTTCACAGCATCATCCTCTACGCGGACGACATCGCTCTAATAATAGAGGGCCAGCAGGAGCTGGATAAGAAGGTGTAGCCTCGCAGACAATCGCCTGCGACTGAAAGTGAAGAAGGCTAAGTTCTTCAGCTCTGAGAAGTGCACTGGGCCGATCCTAGACTGCAAAGGAGAGGCGAAGGTCCTTCTAGGAAATCCTGTGGACCAGGAAACCTTCTAGGAAATCCTGTGGACCAGGAGACCTTCTAGGAAATCCTGTGGACCAGGAGACCTTCTAGGAAATCCTGTGGACCAAGAGGTCAGAGAATGAGTGCAATCTGGATCAAATTTAGGGAGTCTACAGAAGTCCTCTGCGACGGTAGATGCTCCAGAACACTCAAAGGCAAACTCTATAGAGCATTGATTAGGTCTGTCCTCCTCTACGGCAGTGCTTGGCCCTTGGTATGTAAGGCGCAGCGGCGGTAGCTGCACGCTGCGAAAATGAGGATGTTCAAGTGGGCCAGTGGATGGGCTCGTTAGGACAGAGTGCGAAGCAAGGATGTTAAAACTGTGATGAAGACAGCTCTGATCCAGCTGAAGATATGTGGAATCTTCTTCTTCTTCTTCAACGTTTGTCCCGCTTAGCAGGGGGGTCCGCTCTTCTGGTATGATGGCGCCACTTCGCACGATCAAAGCTTGATCGGGGTGGATACCATCTTCCTTTAAGTCCATGTGCAACGTATCAAGTCAGCGTTGCCTAGGCCGTCCTTCAGGCCGTTTTCCGGGTACATCTATGTTGAGGCCAATCTTCCAAACGGTATCGCCGTCCGCACGAAGAACATGGCCATACCACCTTAGACGAGCTTCACGTAGCTTGTCAGCAATTGGAGCGACGCCAAACCTTTGACGTATGGAGACATTGCAAACATGAACCAAACGCGTGACACCAGCCGTCCAGCGCAGCATTTTCGTCTCCATTACGCTGAGGCGGCTCTCAACCTCCTTCGTTGCAGGCCAGCACTCAGCACCGTACATCGCTACTGGTCGGACGACGGTTCTGTAGATCTTTGATTTTAAGCGCTCCGGTATCTTTCTGTCGCACAGAACGCCTGTCATTGAGCGCCATTTGGACCACGCTGCGCTCACGCGTGAGTTCACCTCGCACGTCAGACTACCATCAGACGCAATTGCAGATCCAAGGTACTTGAAATGCGTCGCTCGTACTACCTGCAGATGTGTGGTATAAACCTTATAAATAGCCGATTAAGCCTTGCGGACCAAAGAGTGTGCGCCAATAATGTGAGAAAACGTTGACAAGCCTAAATAATACACATAACTCCTTAGCACATGGTAAATCCCAATCGTAAGGGAGTAATTTCTAGGCAGAATCAATCATTTTGTTGGACTAATACGGCCGCTGTTAGGGTAGTCAGAGGAGGCGCCGACTGCCTCGCACACCCGAACTGAGATCCTTGGTTTGGGTCACTCCCAGGTCAACCAAGCACTGAGCGTGTTAATGAACAGATGCCGTACTTGCTTGGATGAGAGTAACACTGTCTGTGGACCACAGGCCACCGCTGGTCATTGAATAGACCAACAGTAAATAACCTCCACGATATCGTAAAAGTAGAATGCGTGGTATGTAGGTCCCAAGTTCAAATTGACTAACGCCGTTCTTCATCAATTATCTCTCCCATAGTTTATTTTTGATAGCCTGTAGATTTTGAAGAAAAATAAACATCAAGGTAACGTCTGAACAGCTAGGCCCTTTCTTATTATGTGTCAGAGCATCCTGGCCGGACCAACTAGGGCTTTGCTTTTGTTTTTCACAGTCTGCATTATCGTAATGTGTGATCACTGTCTTCATATGTATGTATCACTAACCAAATCGTTGAAAATTTGGCTGAGCCGGGCACATAATGCGATTCATAGACACCAACTGGATGTGTGTCGTAAACGATTCTATTACCCGGGTTGCTATTATAGAGGAAAACTAGGCATATCGCAAACACAATTTGTGTGGAAATTCTTCATAAAAGCGTTAAACAGGAACAAGTTAACGTTCTTGATGCCAGCAAAGAGAAGCCACTGTGCCACTCTGGCACGCAGCTAAGCCTCACACTATCAAGCTGGCGACACACATGTGATAACCGAAAAAATAGACACTAAAAGCCGATTGTAGCAAGTGGGTAGCCCAGACAAGCAAGTGGGTCGTCCGAGCATTACAATTTAGCAAATCTTCTGAAGGCCACATCGAAATGGAGAGCCTATCAAGGGAAAGCACACCCCTTGCACTCAAAGGGCTTCATATTGATGATGCAACTATGACGAAACTTGTATGGTTAGTATCTTCTGCGTCGACCTAATTGAAAGTTGTGTTTGACGGTTATTAGGCGGAATTATGAATGTTATGCAATTCCCGAACAATGCGATGTTTTTCGCAACTTACGCTGCGAATGGGTTCCGCTGCGAATTCCGTTGCCATTTGCGTTGTAAAGTGTGGTTAGTGCGTGTGCTGCTGATCCTCTTAGTTTTCATTATGACGCCGAGCAGAACGAAAGCCACGAATGGGGTTGCAGTTACTGAATTTGTTGTGAATTACGCATATCATCGGCATAGATCAGAGTTGTTTGCATGTTCCAGATCTATAGTTCGCCAAAACAGCTGCCTCATTCACATCTCTTCCTATGATGCTCCTAGCGCTGGAATACGATCAATTAAATATTATTTCAGTTGATGAGGAGCGAATCAGTGAAGTAATAAGGTGTGAACGTTGGGATTATCGAACTTGTGAGAGGCTGATAAACTATTCGGAACAAAGAACTTCTGTCCTTTAAAAGATTATTTAATCCTGAAGAGGAATGCACTGGCGAAATCACAAGAAGGACAATTCGCGTTCGTGGTCATTGCCCTAAATGTTTCAACAAAGTGGTTCATTGATCTGGTAAAAGTAAAAGTCTTACGGAGCTCAAAAAAGCTTATTGAATTTGGTGAAAGAATGCCTTTTATGACTGCTATCTAGAAATGACAGCAACGATACTAACAAAAACATATTGCTTCACGAACGTCGGCGACATACTGCCGTCGGATTGCGCAGAAGGAAGAGCGAAATCCAGGTGAGCTATTACACACATACGTATAAGAGAGAACATGTTCCTGAAACTAGAACTGTCAAAGTATGAGGTCATTGGAAATCGTACAACCTGATTCCGGAACACTCAGAATTCAAAAGCATTGAAGGATAAAGGTTGGTATTCAACCTCTGTTTGGGATGCGCCACGCAATTTACGTCTACGGGCTATCATCTGAGCAGCATAAATGTGTACTTGGCACCCACAATGACCTGGGGTGGCCAGCCTACGAAGAACTCACCTCAACTGGTCAGTGTTTTTTTCCTCCCAGAGAATTCTCGTACCAAACCACCAACCCCAAAATGTTGGCAGGCCAAACTCTAGAAGCCCTCGTCCTGTTCTGACGTTCCTTATTTATTTATTCATTCATTTGTTTATTCAAGGCATAAGCCAAGGTATAGCGTAAATAGATTGAGAAACAAAACAATGCAAAAACAGAAACACTCTAAAATACAACAACCTATGTAAGTCAAAGCATCAGCCGAATAAAACAAAACAGGCGCATGACATGGTAGAAGCACCACAGTTTTCGCCTTGAGGTTTGAACAGAGAGTTGGTTCCATCAGGTTTTCGTGCTTACCAAGCGAAAGTTTGAAATCCTTGAGAGCTCTGTAAGTTAGAAAGTCATACCTAATACGCAATTTAGCAACCAAGACCCTAAGTTTCACCTTACCTCTTACGGACCTTGTCAGTATTCCACGAAAGAAATCAGTTGGATTTATGGATGTTTCTTGGTGAGAATCTTGTACATCACTATATCATGAGCAATCTTTCTTCTATTCTTCGTCGAAGGAAGCCCAAATAGCTCTGCTCGCTTCGGACCTCTTGGAATATTATTGTATTCCATTGAAAAACACCTCATCATGAGCTTCCTAGTGAGGCTATTTTGAATGCTTTCCAGAAGGTCCATGTCCTTTTTCATGGATTAAACACAGACGTCCCCGCTTCCACATTAGGTCTACGTAAGTCTTGAACGCGCGTATGTGTGTAGACCTCGTGGAGGTTAGATTGTGACGCCCTGGAGAGGTTGTAGATGCGGCAGTTGGCCTTTTTTGACAAAAACCCACAGTGCTTAGAGAAGCACATGTTGCTGGTTGTAATAAAATCTAAATCTCTAACTTCATGAATCATATTTAAAATTTAGCCACCAATTCTGTATTCCTGTGTTCGAGCATAATATCTCATTACCGATTTCTTTTTCTCACTAATCGCATGGAAGACTTTTGTTTAATCAACGCTTTCCCTTAATAAACTTATAAGAACCAATTTGAGTTCAGTAGTTGAGGATGCAGAACCTACTCGCTACTGAGGATATTGATATGTTGGTAAGAGTTAGACCATCGTTGTTGGCAACACAAACTCTGGAAGCCCTCGTCCTGTTCTGACGTTCATCATTTATTTATTTATTTATTTATTTATTTATTCAAGGTATGAATCAGGATATAGCGCAAATAAATTGAGAACTGGAAGACGACAGAGTGAACTTCAGCACGCAAAAATATGAGCTACATAAAGGAACGACGGTCACCGGATCCAACAGGAGAAAGTTATAATGGATTGGAAAGTACCTGAGCAGAGGTGCTCAAACGCTAAAATGTGAAATTTCCCTTCGGCAAGAAGCGATCGACTTGGAATAGGCAATATGGAGGCCGTAGGTTATGAACGTTAGAAATTGCAAGTGCCAAAAGGTGCAGAGGAGTGACATCTTTTTGGATGATACAGGGATCGCAGACTCGTACGGTTCCGCGACGCGTTGTATTCACTTCACTCTTCAGCTATTTTTTGCTGTGCTAAACATGCCGTTGGAGCTCAAAAATGGTTGTAAGCAGAAAACTTGTAATCTGTGCTCTATTTCATAAGGACTTTGTTGGCTGTTTGGACCGTTCACCAGGACAACGCAGATTTATAGCATGTAAAAGTCATTGAAAACTGCAATAGAATTCTGATCGCTGCAGACTGCATACATATGTACATGACCCAACAAGGATGTCTCTACTGTGATATCTTTCTGTGCTCAGTGCTGTGGTACCTTCCTATGGTCTTCTCTATATGGCCATTGCAGTGATCTATCGGTTTTATGTCAACGGAAAAAAATGGAGCAAAATCCTACAGGACGTGCAAACGCACATCTGAGGAAGGGAAGCAGTTCTATGCTTACGCCTGAAGTACTTGACTCCTGCAGGAGAAGGCATATCAATCAAAATGATAGCATAAGTGTTACAACGATGTTTTGTTGCGATCCAAAACTTCTAGCGCCAGGCGGCACTCGAACCCGCACCTCCCTCTGACAGAGCGGGAATGCTCTACGCCATTACACCACCGGCGCTCTTTGATCGAACGCAACATCCACACCTCGTGGTCGTGGGACCCATCAGCACTCACCCGTACATCGGGATGAGCCGGCCGTTGATATAAGCATGGAACCAGTTAAGCTGTAGGTCTAGATAGAAATGATTCAAATCAGATTCTCTAAGCCTCAATTGCTGGTACCGAGGATGTAAGCTGTTACAACAATGTTTTGTTGCGATCAAAACTTCTAGCGCCGGGCGGGACTCGAACCCGCACCTCCCTCTGACCGAGCGGGAATGCTCTACGCCATTACACCACCGACGCTGTTTGATCGATAACATGATTAACAGATCCTTTAATCCTTTCTTGAAAGTGGTTGATTCCTAGATGTTTTCGAAGAGAGTTAAGAAAGTGTTAAGTTTGGAATTATTTACGCTGTACATAGGGTCATGGTAACACAGATGGAGGGGACACCGGCTGTTGCATGCACCGATTCGAGACTTTTTTTAGATCGGGTCCACTCCAACTAATCGAGTCTTAATGAACAGGAGGAACCGGTCTTTTGATCAAAAATAGCCATCATGACTCGACCTAATTGTGACACAAACGAGATTCGACAACTGTCATTCAACGATTGTCTTTCATTCTTACAATGCACCCTTACGCTTTTATTATAATTCAGTCTGTTCTAAAAACTTATAATTGTCTATTGCTACGAAAGCACCTTATCTTGGCACATCTGCATTGGCTCGTGGAATTCTTTTATACTCTTAAGGGTATTGGACCAGGGTTGGGGAATGGAAAAAAATCTTGCTTGTTTATTCTATACCATTCAGGAAAAGACAAGCACAATACCAAATAAACGTAATAAACACAGAACCAATAGCACAAATGCAGCGATTAAAAATGTGAAACCGCTGTGGAGGTACCGATCAATATGCTTTTTTACTTCCTTAGAAATGTCCTCTGCACAACTATAACTCTGTACCAGTTCGATCTGTAAAAATGCATGTTTTGTACAACTTTTGCCTTTAGGATCTCGCGTTTTGAAGGAGGAAAGCGAGTAGAAATTCCGGATTGAAACGCCAAAGAACATGAGAGATCCATGAGATTAAAACGCGTCCATTATATTTCAGCAATAAGTCATGCTTCTTTTTGAGTGAGCAGGCAACTGGAAGATGAACAAAAACTGAAAAAAACGTGGAGACGCTGGTACGTTATGAGTCAAATGGTAAACACTGCACAGTGTAAGCGATCTGAGGTGACCTGAACGTATTGTTGACGACGTGAATCGCGACCAATGCCAGTTCAACGGATACTTTCGAGGGAGTGACAACAGTTCTACACACATGTTCTTACTGGACCTCTGTTAAGTCCAGGGTAGGGGCATGAAGGAGACACGTTCAGTTGAAGTCGATTTTAGGTTCGATCTAAACCCAAGCCAACAGGCCTGGGGAGGTAAGTGGCTCGCTAGAGGTACCCTTAATAGAGTCTTGCTAATTAGTGTGTCTTCTCATGGCATCGCAAGCCGTTGTACAGGTAAATGCGCCACCACGACATCTCGTAGAAGTAGGATGCATCGCTGTATGTCCCACAATTTTTCTTCGATTTTTTTTACAAATTTTCAAACATCGCGCTCTGGTGTTGGTGAACTTTAAAATTTATAAAAAACTTCAAAAATATTACATAACATTTACATCGGACAAAAAAAAAATTTTGGGGAGTCATAATGTAATGAGGAAGAAAATCGTTTTAATTTAAAAGATGTCTAGTTTGATTTTGAAAGGGACAGTCTTGCATAGAAAAGTGTCCAGTTTAACGTGAAAATAGGGCATATGTTAGCGGCTTACTGCAATTCGTTGTCGGATCACGTACCCACTCCTTTGGTTGAAATCCTTTCTATATATGTAGTCAGACGTCTCAGTGAAGAAAGAATAAGATCAAATCTTTGAAATAGAGCTCCACAAGTAGCTCTGCCAATGAATTTGGTATCAAAATCTCAGAAACAAATGAAAAACGACAACGTAGGATTGGTCAAGGTAGTGAATCTAAGGCGCCCGCAATGGTTGCTGTCGTCGAGACGACGAGGCAACAACCGTTAGCATATAGGCCGGGCGAATACACAGATCCAGTTTGTAGAAGACAAACAACTGACGAGTGTTTGAAACAGTATGTGGAAGTGTTTTCGGAAGTCTTACGACAGGAATGGAATGCGGAACAGTCTCTCTAAGATAGCACTGAATCAGAGGAATACATTTCTTGTTGAAATAGGTAAACAATAAGTGAATATTTGCACACCACACACAACGTACAACGTTTCAACAACTACGACTTTCATATAAAAAAGTTCATAGGTAATAAGTAGGCTAATTTACATGCTATAAAGAGTCGCTCCAGCGGAAAGCACACACTGAGCAACTTTGACATGGAATGGGGAAGAGTATAAATGCTCTGCTCGCAACCACTCATTGAACTCTAAAGACAACGCAGTGATAAGTGACAAGTGATTCTGTTCCTCGGGTCTGAATTGTGATGACTGTGCACTGAAGCGCTACGTTTTTTGAGGGAATTATTAAAAGTATGAAGGCAAATCTCCCTTCTTTTGCTTCCCATTGACTCAAATTTCCTGTCACATATTTCCCTCAGTTTTTGCTTCTTATTTTTTTCTTTTTTTGCTTCTTCTTAGAAAAATCGTAGGAAAGTTTCTGTAACTGATGGGATACGAGTGGTCTAGTCATCTGAACTGTGTAAACACTCCTTTATGATTGTAATCTAGTGGGCAGGTAAGTAGACTGATGCGATTGTGCATACTCGGAGTCCTAATGTTGTAATTGACAGGATTACGTCTGTCATGTTACATCCTGTTGCGATTCTTGCAACAGGGTCCAAAGAAAACGTATAAAAAACTATTAAAAATTAGAGACTAAACACTCTGATGAATTGGCGATATACGATGAATTTAGATGAAAGGTGTTAGGTGAAAGGAGTAATGTAGGAGTAAAAGAAATTTTGTCCGATAAGTACAACAATATAAAACCATCTTTCTTAAACCATCGGCGCTGTTCAGAAGCAAAATGAACATTTAGGTAAATCGAAGAATCTAACAGAGTAAACAGGAAAAATGTGGTAGTGGTTTCCTTCCATCAATACATCCTCATACCTCAAAGGTACCGCTATGAAATTCCCCAATGTTTAGATCTCTAATATGCTTTTATTTATTTTTTAAGAAGGACTGCTTTGCTCCATAAGCATAGCAAAAGGTAGACTCCGATATCATCTTTGAAACAAATGAGTAATGAGATTCCATATGAGGTGTTACAACGCGGCTTGCAAAGCTACCCACCCTCATGATCTGAAGACCCTCGTTAAACTGATAGTAAGAGTGAGGCGCTATAAATAATACTGCTTAATCGTATGTAACGCATGTGTTGGAGTTTCGACTTGAATCAAACTTGGTGTACTCTTACCCTTCTTATACTACTAACCAGGAAACTTTCTTCACGGTAGGTCGAAACGGCCCAAATGTGATATATGGGCAGAATCGCTTCTCCATGGGAAATAACAAGCAAACATCTCGACCAAGTAAAACTCTGCCAAAATCAAGGACGACGAAAGCTGGGCCGCTGTTGGCGTTAACCCTCTGTCTGCGCGCAAAAAAGGTAGACTGGAAACAACGACTGCGTTCGAGCACTGGTAGCGCAGTGGATAGGAGAGCGGCGTGGTGAGATGGAGTTGTTCCGTTCGTTACTCTACCATCACCTGTATCACCTGTATCACCTGTCGTCCCGTTGATTATCGACTTGCTCGAGCGGGCGCCAGCAGCGTCTCCATTCGTCCCTGTCGCGTGCCAGAGTGGTCCAATGGATCCTCCTCGCTCGAGGGACACGAAGAGCGTCATATCGGTCGTTCAGGGCTTTCACGAAGAAGTCCGACCAACGCGTTGGTGGGCGTCCTGGTGTTCTTTTGACATTCCGCGGAATCCAGTCTGTGACGGCTCTCGTCCAGCGGGTGTCTGCGAATCGCATTACGTGGCCGGCCCACCTAATTTTCGACGACTTGGCCCATGCGACAGCGTCTCTGATCTTCGAACGTCGGCGAAGCTCGGAACTCCGGAGGCCTTCTCTCACTTGCGTGAGTCGTGTCACTCCGAGCATCGTCCTCTCGATTCCACGCTGCGCGACGCTGATCGCGTGTTCATCCTGCTTTCGTATAGCCCAGGTCTCTGAGGCGTATGTTAGGGCAGGAAGAACAGTGGAGTCGAATAGGTGGGCACGGAGTCGGACGTTCTTCGTTTTCTTCACGACTTCTTCGACGCTCTTGAAAGCTCCCCAAGCCGCTCGTTTCCTCCTGCTCAGCTCTGGTGCTAGGTCGTTGGCCATGTTGACTTCGCGACCCAGATACACATAGCTGGAGCATTCGGAGACGTTCGTTCCGTTGAGCGAGAATGGGGCATCAGAAACCCATCCGTTCTTCATGAACATCGTCTTCGTAAGATTCAGCTGCAGTCCAACGCTTCCACATACACGATCGAAGTCGGCCAGCATTCGCACCGCCTGACTGATGCTCGGTGTTATGAGCACGATGTCGTCAGCGAAGCGAAGATGGTGCAGTTGCCGGCCGTCGACCTTCACTCCCATGTCATCCCATTCTAGTTCGCGCATGACGTTTTCGAGGGTGGCGCTGAAGAGCTTCGGGGATATGGTATCCCCTTGTCGAACCCCTCTCTTCACGTCAATGACGACGTCGTTGTAGAATGGTGAGATCTTGGTCGTGAATCCACTGTACAGCTCTCGAAGGACTCTGATGTACTGAGTAGGAACGCCCTGGGTGAGCAGGGCTTCCATGACCGCTTCAGTCTCGACGGAGTCGAATACCTTCTTCAGGTCAATGAACGTAAGGCACAGCGGCAGCTTGTACTCTCGCGACACTTCGATGAGCTTCGTGATGGTGTGTATGTGGTCGATCGTGCTGAATCCTCTCCGAAATCCTGCTTGTTCGCATGGCTGTCCTTCGTCCAGCGTTCTGCTAATCCTATTCAGGATGACTCGAGTGAACAGCTTGTAGACTACGGACAACAGGCAGATCGGGCGATAGTTGCCAATGTCGTGCACGTCTCCCTTCTTGTACAGCAAGACGGTCTTGCTGGTCTTCCACTGAGATGGAACCTTGCATTCGGACAGGTAGCGTGTGAAGAGCCGCGCCAAGGTGTTGATGAGCGCTGGCGGGAGGTTCTTCAGGTGTTCAGCTCTGATCCTGTCAGGACCGGGTGCTGTACGTTTCTTCACCGACGAGATGGCGTGTCGGATCTCGGAAGGGAGAACAGAGGGGATGACGTATGCATCCTGCGGAAGATGGCGTAGGGGCAGGTGGACGTGGCTATCGAAGAGATCGGAGTAGAAGTCGTGGATGACTTTCTCCATGGTCCTTCTGGAAGAGGTGACGGTTCCGTCAGGACGTCGGAGAGCGGTCATCTTGGTCTTGAAGTTGGCGAAGTTCCTGCGGGCATTGCGGATGCTCAGCCCTGCCTCTGCTGCTTCAGCTAACACTTCCGCCCTTCTCTCCTTCAGATCTTCCTTTATCGCCGCTCCTCATAGCTTTGCAAGCTCGGACGTCAGTTGATAGTTGCCTGACGCTCGTGCTGCTCCACGTTGGCGTATCAGCTCGAGATTTTCCGGAGACAGGCGTCTCTTGGTGGTCTTCAAGCTCTCGTCTCCCTTAGCACTATCGTGGAGATGGTGCACGAAGCGATCGTATTCCTCGTCGACGTTGTCCATGACGGCATCTTCCCAAAGGCCGACAAGAGAGCTGTAGAGATCCCAGTTGATGGTCGTTCTGGGACTCCTCTTCTTGAACTTCGCGGCCTTCTCTCCTTGACGCGAAAAGCGGAACCTCGCGCGAAGGAGGCGGTGGTCCGATCCCGTATAGAACTTGGGGACAACGGAGACATCGGTCAGGCAATACTTGCGATTGAAGATGATGTGGTCGATCTCGTTGTGGAACTGGCCACCGGGGGATTCCCAGGTCCATCGTAGGGAGGGAGGCTTCTGGAACTGCGAGTTTTCATGGATGGTCTTGGTCGACATGATAAACTCAGACAGCCTTTCACCTTGCTCGTTCCACTCCAAACCGTGGGTTCCGATGTGAAGTTCTTCCGGCGACCTTCGTGGCCCGATCTTGGCGTTGAAGTCGCCGACGATCACCTTGTAGAAGGTGTGATCTTCCTTATAGAGCTTCTCCAGCTCCACGTAGAAGGCCTCGACGTCTTCGTCGTCGTAGTCGGATGCTGGGGCATACGCGACGAACACAGTCAAGGCTGGCACGGAGCCACATCGCTTCAGTCGCAGACGTCCGATTCGGCTTGTCAGAGACTCGTACGAATCGATGTTCATGGCCAAGTGCGTGTTGACGAGGACACCAACGCCGCCTACTCCCCTGCTGTCGCATGCCCCGAGGAACAGTTCTTCTCCGGAGTCGTAGGCGGCGTGTAGGGGGTGGTGTCTTCTCGTCTCGGTCAGTCCGATGACGTCGTACTTGATCTTCCTGGCTTGCATCATCAGGTCCTCGACGGATGCTTCCGACGCAAGCGTGCGGGCGTTGTAAGTACAGATCGTCATCCTAGTCCTTCTCAGTTTGCGCAGCCTGGTTAGGCCCTGAGATTTTAGCAGCCTCTCCGTACTCGTCCTTCCCATCGCTGCAGAAATGGGGGCTCTTTCGGGGTCAGGGGAATGAGGCCCTTTAGTGCTGCTGTGTTTGACTGGAATACAACACGGGTAGCTAGTCAGGCTCTGTCGTGCGGGCGAAGAACTCCGGGCAGCCAGCCAGACTGCCCGAAGGGACGGGGCGAGACTTAAGGCGGCCTCGAATCGCCTTACATGTACTCCCAGTCTACCGAGTGCAAGCTTTTGGCCGAGCCGACACAGTTACAATCCGCACAGTCACGGACACATCCACACACACTGTGCACGAACATGCCGCTCCCACGCACAAGGAACGCATCGACCCGACACAGCAGGAGCAAGGAGTCCATCCCCTGCATCCCACCTGCGTCTCTGGGCAGTACACGATCGCATTTGGTTCGCGTTTAATTCCCCTATCCACCACCCGGGAACGCGCCACGTGGCCCTGCGACAAGCGGCCCGAGATCCCTCTTAACAAGAGAGCCCGAAGGCTCTCTATCGAGGGAGATCCGTGGTACTCTACCATACCTGCAATAACTCACCGTAATCACCCGAAATTTCAAAAGCAAACCTTACATAAGTGATCAGCGCATTCAGTAACCTCTCTAGGCTATCTATAGGCGGAGAATCTCTTCCACCTCTAAAAGCTGTGGATTCAAGATAGTACCTGTGAGCCATGTTTCCTTTCTGGCATCCTTGTTCGTTGCAATCTTACATAGAGTACTTTGATTGATTGTGGCGGATCTTATTTTAGAAGTGCAAAAATGTAACACCATAGGGGGCTAGAACCACTACACCTCACCATTTGACCTCTTGGGGGACGAGGTATTTGCATTCTGTTGTTTCCCGGAGAGAGGCGATTCTGCTCATGTGCAACACTTAGGCCATTCCGACCTGCCCTTGATGTGGTCTCCTGGTAAGCTTCTATGAACGGTTTATGTGCCACTCTATAGATATAAATAAGAAGTTATGTGATAGTTACTCCTGTAAGGGATGTTCTAATTTCAACAGCCACGTGCACCTAACAGTGTTGAAGAAGTCGATACTCTAGGTTAAAATCCATAGAGATGGAGTACCAACTGCTTGCTGAGCTAAGACTGCAGAAGGGCACCGGTCCAGCAAGCATCCATGGATAGGCTGGATTCCAAATTTAAGTGAGCTTGGCACTTCTTAACTGTTGTTACGAAAGGTCTGTAAGCGTTGCTCCTTGAGGACGGTAGGCTTTCATTTCAAAATTGAAGATCCAACCTTCTGGTCATTCCTCGCGGAGTTCAGAAAATCTGAAGTTTTCTCGCTCTGAACCAGGGTTTATGGTTAGTTAAAAAGTTCAGAGTTCCTGCATTGTGTGTATTCGAACAGTGTGGGTACTCCACGAATGAACAGCTGCAGTCGTGCAAGGGCTAGACAAAATTGGCCGAAGAACTCTGTGCACAGCATTCGAAAAAAGACTGCACTGCTAGGGCTTGTCACATGATCGCAAAATTTGAACACCATCTCAACTAAAAAGAATTTGCGGACAGCTGAGCTACAAAAGTGCAGGGAAAGGCAAGTACTTCTTTACTCATCATCTTGCCGTGAGGCGACAGCTGTAAATGATTCCAAACGAATCAGTTGACACATTACAGGACGCGCCCGTACACCTACCCCTTTGTTGTTATGTTCATCCTTAAGCGCAAAACAAATGGACGCTGAAGGAGCGTTACCTCGTCAAAATTATGGTCACTGGTCAAAGTTGACCGGTTGATAGGAAATCACGCACATATTATACATATAAACAGGGTGCGTAAAAAGTATTGACGCACTAAACGTAAACGTTAGAAATAACACCACATTATAAAATTTAACAAGTTTATGTACAAGACGACGACGAAATCATCGACGGTGCGCCGCAAGTAGTCCCGTCGATTTCGTTCTATGCTTTGACCTTCAGTGACCCTTTGTGCATTCAACTGGTAAAAGTATTACATACTCTTCAAGGACCTTCAAAGTGCTAATTCTGACGGAAGGCTCACTGCAAAGGAGGCGCTTCCAACCAATATCATAGTTAGTGCATTCATCACAAGCGCCTCTCGTTTTCATGGATACAGGACAGGAGTGAAGATAAATCAGTATAACTATCTGTATTGATGTCCTAAAGAAGCAACTAATTCCTTGGCTCAAATCCTACCTTGAGAGTAAGCGGTATGTCTTCCAGCAGGATCAGATGCCTGCGCAGTGTCGAGGATTGTTCAGGACTGGTGCTGCGCCAACTTGGAAGACTTCATTCCGGCAGAGGAATGACCTCTGTATAGACCGGAGTTGAATCCGTTGAATTACTCTATATGAGAAGATTTGGAGAACAAGGCTTGCGCTACTTCCCACAAAAGTATGAAGTCAGTGAAGGATGATCTGGTCAAAGCATGGAACGAAATCGACGTAGACTACCTGCGGCGCACCGTCGATGCCCTTCCTCGTCGTCTTCGCCCCTGCGTTCGCAGCAAAGAATCCCATATCAAATACAAATGCTGCTATTCTGTTCGCTAGATCATTGTTGACATTCTGCACATAAACTTGTTAAATTTTATAATGTGGTGTTATTTCTAGCGTTTACACTTTGTGCGTCAATACTTTTTACGCACCCTGTTTAGTGGTCAGTCGGCAGCTCTCACATAAACTCAATACTATTGATCGACCAATCAATATCGATTGGTGCCTTGAACCGAAATGACCATTTGAATTCCAGATCACGCCGGTACCATTCCCGTACATTTCATGCATTTCCTCGAATCGCCTGCTATTGCCATCACCAAGCGCTATATTTTGTTTAATTATTCATGAGTTCATGGGTGAATAAAGTAAATAAATAAATGATAAAACAAATAAACCGTCTTGATCGCTATTGCCAGTCATTTTTGGTCGATATTATTGATTCTGGGCGAAGTCCCAGGTAGTGGTCAGACAAACGTCTAGACCGGCTACATGATTGCTGGATAAGTTTACAAAGTCTTCCTGGATCATTGTCTGCTACGGACAGAAAAAAAGACATTCAGATTGGAGACTGGCAAAGCAATCAAGGAGCGGAGGTCGCAATAAATCCATCTGCCCTTCTTCAAATATACAAGACCAAATGCACACATAAAAATTCATCGATATTTTCATAAGCATAGTGAAGAAGGTATGCAGTATACTTCCTGGAAGGAGATCCAGATCTCATCTCATTTCTTAAAAAAATGAAGGATGACTTTGTAAAAGGATTTGTGACGGGATGCGCTGTGATGATTCCACTTCGTGAAGACGGTCGTTTAGTTAAAAGCGTCCACCATTGAAATATTTCTGCTTATTGTTTCCCTACAATATGAATGAAGTCTCTTCAAACTGTCTCTAGTTGCTGTTGTTTCTGGTGGTAGCTATATGTTCCCGATCTGCTAACAACAACAGCGGAATATTCCACCGACATCAGTGAACTGATGGAGGACTATCCTTTGTCTAATTAAACGCCGACCTTTTTATCTGATTCCATCAAATACGTATTCAATTAGTTTCCATTACATCCCTTACACGTATTCAATGAATCTCCATAATACAAACCCCAATCATCGCCCTACGGCTTCTTCACATCGCTACACTTCAGCACACACTGTGTCAATGTTGTGTCACCGTTCTTATGTACATCCGCTACATTTCGGTGCTTCGCTACGTCTTACTTATTTCATGATACCAGTTTCATCGCTCTTTGGAGATTCTGCTCTTTTTTAACATCACAGCAAGCTACAGCAAATTCTGTGATAAAACTGGGAAAATGTGAGGCAAGAAGAAACCGTACACTAGAAAGAAGCTGATCCTTCAGAAGACCTGACTCTGAACCAGTACGAAACGAATGTGCTCATGTATTCGACTTCTCCATAGCAAAGCTGTTGGTCGGTGTTTTTCTCACCCCAAGGGGGATCACGTAATTGTTCCAGCAAGGAATGGCTTTAGAGCCGAATTAGAGCGCAAAACACGTAAGGGATTGGTAGCTAACGTCGGTAGGAGAAAAGAAGCATGAGGCTGTTCAAAGCCAAAGACAGAAAAAAGCTCTGTGAGTCCATGCAATAACTTACAGTGTCCCTCAAATGCAACTGTTAGTGTTCCTTTGAAAATACACTGCCTAAAAATGCGTCGTGATAGCTTACGTAACCACCTATCGACGTCATGCTGATCTTCAGCTCTCTTGAGTCCTTCCTTGAGCGCCATGAATCTGCTGCCGTACTTTATTTTATTTTCTTCACTGCAGATAAGAGTGCTTAGAATTTTTAGTGCAGCTGAACCTAGAAGGCATGCTTATCTATATTGAGGATATCGCCGTAAATTGCAGCCTATTAAAGACAGCTTTGTGGAAGGAAGCCAGCTAGAATAACACTGTCTGATTTTCGAGGTGTTAACTGCAAGAATCTAGTGAAGCATAATATAGCAGGTATAAGTTCTGACGGTGAATCCTGTAAGACTGGTAAAGTTTTCACTCCCATTTTTTCAAAAGAAGGTCTCTTATTGTGTCCGTATAGTCTCCATATTCCTTTCGATTGCAAATTCTCTAATTTTTTTATTTTCATTTTTCATCTGCCGGCATACCAAGTCCCAACCATGAATCCGCTGCAGACCGCTATTCTTCGTTCAGAACTACGGCTCGTGATCAAAAGCATGGAGATTGTCACAGCCCTAACATTTTTAGCCAACCTTGTTTGGGGCAGAGGACATTCGCATCGGTGAAGGGAGGGAGCCCAACCAGTTGAGGAGGAAGCGCACTGTCAGTCTTCACAAGAAGGACGGCAGAGAAGATCTTCGACTACCTCCTATGTGCATGCCGATTGTGATTTGCAATCCCCTAACGGAGGCTGTCCCTGACGCATATCGGGGCATTGGATGATGCCCGACCTGTGGAGCAGATCGGATCCCGCAGAGGATTCAGCTGCGTCCATGGAGCATGTCCTGACTGCTCCGAGTATCTCTGACGTTTGCCGGGAATACCCTTCGTCCCTCTCGCTCTCCCCATCATCGACTACCAGATGGGATTCGAAAGAATTGTAACGAACGTCGTTCTATTGGAGCTCAGAGTCATGCATTGTCCTCCTCTTACGTGTAAAAATTTGACGACTATCACACTTACGTTTACATTACACTTACATTTACATTGGATGAAAAATAACCTTAATTTTATTAATTGATTGTTTAAAATTTCTTTGTAGGAGTGGAGTTCTCTTGTAGGAATTATTGCAAAGACTGACTTGCAAAACGTAAAAAATTGAAGGATGAATGACGACGTTAGTGAGTGTGACTGACAATGACTTTTGGGAATGCGCCACGCATTCTACTTCTACCGGATGTCATGGATTCGATGGATAAGTCAGGGTTCTATCTTCCCATAAAAGTGTGCTAGAAATTCACCTATGCCGGATAAATGTAAGGCTTGGTTATGGAAGATAGAAGGTTTGAGCGGGAGACCTGAACTAAGAACATGATTTGAGGTGCAAAAGACAGCCGGCACCACCTCCGACTGCACTACTACACACACCGAACAAATCACTTGCAAAACACGTAGGATTTCAACTAAAGTGGTCGGGGTCCACTTTGAGCCTCTTCCAATTCTTATAGCATTGCCCAAGCCGTTGGCTAGGTGTTCTTCTACGCTTATAGGGACATCTCTAGAAGGTATGAAGGAAGGACAGGGGGGGCGGCATTGGGAATCTTAATGTTACCAAATTAAAATATTCGCAAGGAGACAGTTCCGGTCTATGAAGGTGGTCTCTTCTAGAATAATTGCAGTCAAACACATATGCATCATATGCACAAAAATGCTAGAGGGCGAGAAGCAGAGTGAAGGAAATGTGGTCACATAGTGTGGATTCGGTGGTAAACTGCTGTCTGTGTGGAGGTGATCGATCGGCCGAAAGAAGACAGCGGGAACTCGTTCGTCGGGAAGGGCGGGTACCGTACCGAGAACTGCGACCAAGTGGACCGCGACAGTTCCGCTGTCGGAGAGGAAGCGATGGTCTCGTGCGAGATTGGCGAACCGTCCACATGGCAACTCTGCCAGAAGTTGAAGATCACTGGGGCTTCCTTTTAAGTTGGCAGTAGCCAAAGAGTTCTTGATGATGGATGTTGCTGAGCTTGATTCTCACATCCTCCAAAAGGTTATTACAAGAAAAATACATGCAACCCATGAAAATGTTTTTAGTGCTTGAACATCAAACCAGGGATGTGCGGAATTTCCGTTTCCGTGCTCCGAATTCTGGTTTCCGGCCATTTTGGTCTCTTCCATTTCGTTCCGTGTTCCGCCTGTTTTTGGGCCGGAAGGCGGAAACGGAAATGAGCACTAGTTTTCTATTAAACACAATCAGCTTATCAATTAAAAAGAGTTCTCTTTCGTATAATTGTGAGAGAAGTGCTGTTTGACAACTCTAGTATTAATAATGCTGAATTTGGTTAGACTATCCAAAAAACCACTCAAAAATGGCAACGGCAGGTAGCAGGGCAAAATTAATGTATTTCGGCGATTGCTTCGACCTGATGTTCTTGTGCACCGCGGGCGATGTATTAACCGAGATGTTCTCGAACTTATAATCGGATGGATTTTTGATGTTCAGGCGGTTTACTATGTTCAGGAGGAAAATTGTTTGGAGTATTGAAAAATCTTTTCTTGTAGAGGATATCTGTTGCCTGCTATTGTACAGTAACACTTCTACGGTCTTGCTGTTTAGATTGTTATTAAACTTATAACAAAACTAGTGGCTCATCGGGTAACTCAGAACCGTTCGTTGGCGTATTGGTGGTCACCCTGAGTGGTCACCGTGGCGGTCACCACTACGCCGATAAAAGACGCGGGAAAGTGCCTATAAAAGGTGGCCGGACCACACACGCCAGTTCGCCAGGATGGCACGTAAAAATACCCCCACGTGCAATCGATTGGGTCAGCCTCTCGCGATGGGGCGCGCTCGCTCACCGTGCACTGGAGCCGATCACGCGGCATAGTCCACTGGCTTAGCAGCTTCGAGGAGGACAGGAGTTTACATTATGGAAGACAGTGCCGATTTAGCGTAATTCGAAATTACATTCACGGCCCGCCGTATTTCACAGTAAACGCTAAGGAAAAGCACTTTGCTACAGCTATTACGAAACTGAGGCACGGTAGATGCTAAACAAATGCACTTTGGAACTGCTCTTACGATTCGTGGTTGTAGATGCAGTTGCTTACTGAGTGTATGCGTCACACACTCAGTTTTGCTCATACAGACCTCTTGAAATCCACATTTTTTAAAAGAATCGCATCAATTTCGACGTTATTATACGGGTTTGGTCCAAAATGCCGGATTTAAACAGTTATCTCTGCTCAGAATTAATCTTAATGAAAGCTAAAAGAACCTACATGCCCTTGGTGATAATGTCAAAGAGTTCCACGGTTATGAAATGGAAGGCTTCCAGGGATGAGGCATGGGAGTTTGAGTTGACTTCATCATTTTGGCCTTAGGGTTAGGGTCTCCGCTCTCCACTACTGGTCTTACATATGTTTTATATGCGTGCACTAAAAGTTGTCTATCGTCTGTTCCAAGACATCTAAAGATAAGGTACGTGAACTGCGACGCTTATCGAGCAGAGCACTCCAACCCTCCCAATCTCATGTGTACATTTTTCTCAGAGGCATGTAGATTTGACCACTCATAAAACTTTTCCAATGCACGATGTATTTTCTCCACATTCAGTTTTCCTATAGATCTTGATATCATTTGCAAACTGCTTACAAGAGTGCCGCTTCCCTCAAGAATTAACGTCAGCTCAGCTACGTATATACCGAAGAGAATTGAAGAAACGACCCCTCCCTGCGGAACTCTGCTTTTCACTAGCTTGCAGACTAAAAAGGTACCTCCTATCTTGACTTGAACACTACGTTCTGAAAGTTAATTCTGTATCTATTTACACACTAAGGCGTGGAACTTCAGATGTTCAGGTTTTGCATAAGTCTAGAACGGTCGACGCTACCGAATGCTTTAGAAAAATCGAAGTAAATTACATCTCATGTATCAATGTACATGGACATGTACGTTATCAAAGTAAATTACATCACATACTACATGATACTACGCGTTATCCGTTGCTCGCACGTTGCGCGGGTTACTCGATCTCCAGTAGTACTGCCGTGTGCTCATATCGTTTCCAGTTCCATCGAAACTGCTAAGCCAGTGCACTATGTCGCGTTGTCGGCTCCACTGCATTGCACGGTGCGCGCGCTCCATCGCGAAGGCCTGACCCAATCGATTGCACGTGGGGGTGTTTTTACGTGCCATCGTTCGCCAGTCGCCAGTCTTCTCTTCTCGTCCTTGCTGCTCCAGCCGCCGTCGCCAGCCTCCAGCCGCCGGCCAGACCACCACTGCCGCCGCTCTAGCGCCGACCACCGTCAACCGCCGGCTCCACCAGCTACCGCGGCTGCCGTGGCCTCAGCTACCACCTTCCTTTGGACAAAATAAAGGGTGAACCCGGAAATCTTCTGACACGCGCACTCGCAAGGGGGCACAATCTCGGGTTATGTTAGTTGTTCGCAGTAGACGACACAAAATGAGAATCTGTTCTCCAGCGCCCGGATCCGAACATGTGCGTTGCTTGATGTGATGCGTCTAGCTATAGATAACGCTTTATGCAACTTTGACTTGGGCGTGTAGATGACACATAGATCTTGACATCTCCTCCTCTATTTCCTGCAGCGTCTTTGACGTTGTGAAGGTTCTCGAGCGTGAATTATTGGTTACGCGTTCAGGAAATTAATGGATTATTTAACATATATTGATTTATCAAGCAAAATGGATTACGTACTCCGATACAAAAGTTCTTGCAGTAGAATTTGACTTTGGTTTCCTCTGGAACGCATGCGCAGTCGTCGAACGCGTTGAAGATTTTAGGCATCCGAAAAATTTGCACACTGCAAAATTTTCAAACCGCTGCGTTTCTAAAGAACCGATCTTTTGCCGTTCGATATAAATGGACTCACATTTGCTCCACAATGGATTCACATTTGCCTTCCACGCAAGGGCCGCTTTGTGAACACCTTTCATTGTCATTTTTTTTACGGCGTCTCTAGTAAACATATCTGTTTCACGCTCACACAACAGCTTGAGCGATTTTCACTGTAAGCAGATTTCATGGACCAGACTGCTTTTCTGCACAGTCTTTCTGCAAACAGGCTTTCTTTCGGAAAGGGATTGATATAAATACCTCAAAGAGGATTGATCGCGATACCTCAAAGGCTTACGTTAGATCTGACAAGTTTAGGATCATGACATTGAAAAGAACAGGTTATTGCCGTTGCGAGAGCGATGTTTTCCCCAAAATGTCTTCTTCGTGAAGAAAATTCATATTTTCTGAGTCTTCCAAGTCCAAAACCTGAAAATACACTTCTACATACTGTTCAGAAGAGTGTGAAGGTCTGCAGAAGCAGGGGTAAAATCAACCCTAGCAGTGTCTACCGTCAGTTCTACTTCTAGCGCATGCAGTCGTCCTTTGAGGCATCGAGATTGCTCTTATAAAAGGAGAGCGCGCAAATGTCTAAAGCTTGGTTGCTGTTACACTGCAATTGTCCAATACATTTTATACAAATTCGAGCACCCATTGGTTTGTGATGGAAGCTGCTAACTGCCTTTTGCGGCTTTTGAATAATATTGAAAAATAAAATCGGTGACATATTGGTGTGGATTGCTATAGACAAAAGCAGTTAATCTGTGTTAATGTTAATCTGTCCAACCTTACTAAACCGCCTGGTAATGGCGGCCAGAGCAGACTCCAGAATTTTCGAAGCGTCGTCACTAATAAAGGTAAAGAACGTCGTAGGGAATATCCGATATATGCCATCTCCCGAGAAGGATAGAAGGGAGGCTGTGTTTATGCAGAAGCCCCTAGAACGGTGGAATCTCAAAAGTAGGTTCACCGTCTCTGCCACGGAACGCTACGTTTCTTCCTCGGCTTTCTCTTCCTGCTTTCCAGCACTCATGTTGAGATGGCGCTCGGTGTGTAGCAAGTACGTCATTAGGAGCCGCCGACGGGTCCTTAGAAGGCTGCAGAGGTCGCGATCTGCCAATGAAGCTTCGTGGCTTCCATATCTTTCAATATCCATCAGCGCTGTTGAGGTCTGTCTCCATTGGATAGCAGTTCTTGCAAGTCGCTGCATTCGACACGAAGCCGACCACTGACAATTGCAAAAAACTGCGCTGGAATAGCCATATCTTCGTGAATTGAGTCGCAGCCAAGTTATTAGTTGCGGAAGCTACCAACAGAGCGCGCGGGCAGGCTGCCGGTACGGCGGCTATTATTGCACTAAGCACGGGTTTCCTTGTGCCCCATGTGGACTGGATAGCTATAGGGATGGCCGATGACACACAGCTGCACAGCTTCCCTGGTGGTCAGCTGCCATCGACTTTGGTGGAATATCCGTGCACATCTGCCTGTGAGGCAGGCTATCATAAATGGGTTTGCTCGCGGTAACTGCCTACCCAATCTTAAGCACAACTCTTTATAGGACACTGGCCAACATTTTTACTGTTTGCCTCGATCGCGGAGCGGATGGAGTTGTGCGACTATATGAAGGTTTCAATGGTAATATTAAGCTCCTGCCAAAAAGGAAGCGGTTCGAGCGACGAACGTTCTAGTAGCAGATCAGAACCAAAATTCCATAGAGCAACTGGTCGTTTCATGTCTACTCCAACTCGGTAGTCGTACGCAAAAGTGAGAAAGATAACCGAAAGGGATAATGATGAGGGAATGAGCGAGAGTGTGCTACTCAACGAGAACTGCGATCGCCACCTACGAAATTTATTGCAGCTAGCGCTAAATAAGAAGCGCTACAGTTGTGACATCAATTATTTGGATAGCTGCAGAACAATGTTGTGTTATGTACACGCATCTGCCGTCCCGCATCTACATGTACCGATCGGTCGGCGTGGATCTGCCGTCGCCCTTGGTCCAGTTTGTATACAATAATGGGTGTAGATGCATCGGAAGGAAAACTGCCACCATGTATAGCGGTGAAAGGGTTTACTCAGGCGCGGAAGGCTCTGAAAATCGCATCATGCAGGATAAGTTCACACATGACCTGGCGACGACCATTTCATCTTTGCCATCTTTTGAAGCTGAATAGACAAATCGAGGATGTAAGTTGCGGTTATTACTCCGCACCATAGAGAGAATATTACCATAAATGAGGTTATTATTAGAGGCTCCTCAAGATGACATGCCAAATAGGCTATCCTCAAAGGTATTTAGTGAGAGTCTGTTCAGCCGTGGTTCGCGAGAATGACGAAGCAGGTAAGGTGCAGGTGCATGTGAGTCTGCGAGTAATTGTGTGGTGGGCTTCATGTTGTAAACCCATTCAAAAATTTTAACAGATACACCTTACTTATCAAAGCCGTGTGTAACTGGAAAGAAAGGCCAACCACGAATCTGACACCGTAGCGAGAGCCAACTACATAACGATCTAACAAACCTAAGGCTCATACTGTAATGATTTGGAAGATGGCGATAAGTGTCTGGACGTAGTTGGCGGTGATGTGTGCAAAGTTCTTGACATGAAGATCGGGTGGCCGAAGGTTGACGAATTTTGCCCATGGATGACATGAAATCATCAGAGACATGCTACGGTAGATAAAACTTTGCCACATATGGCATGTGACGGCCAGGGCGTCGCTTTCCTCGGCCAGTGTGCTCCCGGATTCAGATGACGTGGCACGAGAGCTGTGCCACGTCATCTGAATCCGGGAGCATGCTGCTTAATGTCTGTGACACATTTGCTGAGTCCGGAAGCACGTGTCACGACTTTTGTGGCACGTCTTCCCAATCCCGACATTCGGTGCATAATCCCCAACCTTACCCTGACGTTCTTCCCGCTCGTCATATCGCAAACTTGGATGATATACTGCAAGGCCGCGTTGCCAGCAATCGCTCATGGCTTTATTTATTTGTTTATTTGGATGCGTTCTAAAAAGGCCAACCTGCATACATCGCCTTGTCGAAGAGTCTCCTTAGCTTTGGTCCCCCTTTCCGTGACGTACAAGGTTACCCACGGATCGCCTGATTTATACATCCTTTCATGTTCTCTAACATCAACTCTCCAGCTCCGGAAGGATGGAAGGCTTGAATGGATTGAAAGCGAGACAAACTATTGATCGATCCATGACGCATAGAGCCGCCGACGCGCTGAACGTTGAACAATTGCTCCTTCCCTACTGATCCCCATTTACTGGTCTTCTTTAGTGGTCCTCCTCTTACTGGTCCCTCCTACTGGGTCCCCCTCCCCCCTCAGTGTTCTCCCTTCACTACTGGTCTTCTGAATCCTTACGCATGCTAGACGACATCTACGGCCTTCTGAATTCCCACTCACCTTGGACGATGTCTTTCCCTTTTGGCCCCGTTTATACATACTTCCTACGCCAAGGGATGCCCTTCTTATTGGACTCTATTACTGCCACATTTCACTGCTACCACCATTAGGCCTAGCAAGGAGAGCCTCCAAACTTGCCGTGAGCTTTTGCGATGCATTTTTACGGGATGTATGTAGGATCCTGTTTGAGGAGTCCGAAACTATAGTTCATTTTTTCGGAATGAAAACGTAAGCGCGATGTTCACCATGCTCTGCTGCCACACCAATATGGTGGGTTGGCGCAGTGGATAGCGAGCGTATCGAGTGGGTTTTGTGGTTTGGTCCTCTGTGCTGCCGAAGCATATGCACACATCGAGTCGTTATTGTTATATATATGCTTGTGTGGTCACAGCTGTCAACTTGTACACGATAATATAGCCATTTTGTGCTTTTGTTTGAGTTACCTCTCAATGGATTGTGTTTGCATTGTATCATTCTATTGGATCACTAGCATAAAAATTTTCTTTCTCGCAGAAAGTAGCTGGGTTTATTGCTGACAATGGAAATGAACAATTATGATATGGAACTATGAAACATTCAAAACATAAGCACTTCAAAACATAGTCACACCAACAGCATCTAACAACATAAACATAAACTTTAGGGGTGGACAATCTTCCTCCACCTGGCAAAGCACATCACTTCTTCGTTCGTTGAAGGCATAAGCGGTGGGAGTTGAGAAGCCCCGTGTGTTCATCAACATTTCCAGCTGCCACCCCACCGTATGCCAAGATGGGCGGAATCACTGGTGCGCAGATCTGCTGGTACGTCTGGCTTATAATCTGCAACCGAATAAACGCATGCGAATGGAATCCAACTTGTATGGTTCGATGCTATTTGCTCACATTCAAGATGCCGTCTCGGCTGTGTGCAGCAAATTCCGGGTGATACTGTACTTACTTACTAAAAGCATAATCGTGTTCAAATTGACTGTTGCGATCACGCAAGCACATAATAATATCGACGTGTGCAGATACTTTGGCGCCACCACGAAACGAACCATAAAACTCACTCAGTGTGCCCGAGAGAAGACACCGCTGTCAACTGCGCCAACCGACCACATTCGATGGTGTGATAGCACAGCTTTATGAACTTCGCGTTCACGTTTTCACACGCCTTATTTCGACCAGAGAAAAACATTCCGAAAATATTAAGCATGGTTTTGGACTGCACGAGACCATACATTCTGTAAAAACTGCATCGTAAAAGATCAGAAGTTTGGAGGCTCTCTTTGTAAGGTATACTTCCGCAGGACTGTTCGCGGAAGTACACCTTATACGACGGGTTCGCGACGGGAATTGCGCCGCGGACGGACGTCGTCGACATTCGACAGGCAAAACGGACCGTTCTCATATTCGAGCTTCCTAAATTTGCAACAGCCACTTCTCAACTGTTTGAACAGTGATGCTCATAGCTCTGACACTCCACAAAATTGTTGGAACACTGAAGGTGTGTGATGGCATTCATGTTATTCTATGTAAAGTAGTTAAAACGTACTCATCGCACATTATGTATATCGTTGCCAGGGCATGTTTGTTGCTTTGCATTGCTCACCGTGCTTTCCTGTACATTGTGTAGTCAACTCAAATACACCGCCTACATTTAATAACCACTGAAGTGCTCGTATCGTGCGAATACATGAACGATCCATACACAAGGAACACCGGGAGGTGACAGTCCACTGATAAAGAAACATTTTCGATAGTGGTCTACACCGCTCTGCTGTTATGGCAGTTGTCTCTTTCCGGAAGCAGCCTCTGTGAGTTTTCCTTCATTCTCTTTTAAATACATCACACCCGGCTGTGTAAGCAGGTTCCATGGCACAATTCCATGGACTGCATGCGGCAAAATCAGACCTGAATTGTCGACGTTTGTGGGGAGAGAGCGAACATTTATGCTTGATGACTTGCTTCTGACACTATGCCATTGTCAAATATATAGTAGTGAGGATAGGAAGGTTAAAGCTTGGCGTTAGTCAGTCCATGTTTGGGGGTCCACCTCTGATGCATTGGGCGATTGAATTCCAATTGGTGTGCGGCTCAGGCGATGAACTTAGCCTGAGCAGGCATGAATGGTACTTTGAAGCTCATAGCAATATGTTCCACTTTCTCGTCGAATTGGACATCTTTAAAATCAAATTGGAACTCTTTAGAACAAGCTTGAAACTATTTTTAAATCATGTCATTGTTCTGTCAATCATTTTTTTAAATCGAATATCTTGAATATCGAGACCAACTTCTTCCACATTAAAACAGAAAATCCCCGAGATGATCAGAATAATTTACTGCTCATGGAAAATTTAGTACGACTTTCTTCATGGCGTTTAAATTAACCTGCCCCAATAAGTGCGAGCAGCGTTTGAAACCCTATAAAGTTTGTTTTGAGAAAAGTGACGATTTACTGTTTTTTTAGCGCAAAAAGGCGACAATTTTTGGCGCAGAAAAAAAAGAAGAGATCGCGCCTTGTACTGGACCAGGTCGTCGCTATTGGTTCAATTTGATTTGATTTCAAAAATTCGTACCCATATTCAACGATACTGCACAGGTCTACAGCTCCCTGTTGCATTGCAGTTCCTTTGGAATAATTCGTTTGTCCCGAGAGGCCTCCACAACCCCTGCTTCGTTCGCTTCGCTTTGCAAGACTGCCGCTGACTTCTACTTCCTCGAGATTTTCGAAGTGTCATCAACGACAGAATGTGATACCAAAAGGCCGGTTTTCGGGCCGATCTGCAACTGGGGCCTGCTGCCTGCCTTCGACCGAACCTACAAAAGCAGGAAATTCACAGCGCCATCCCCGGTGGAACGTATATTTCAACAAGTCCTTAATAGCGGTAAAAATTTTGCACCGCAAGCACAAGCTAAGGCACTACATCGCAAAAAATGCGCTAAAGCAAAGTTTGGAATTGTGCCGTACATATGAGCCATCCTGAGAAGGGTCCCATCTGTGGCGTGGTTTGTTCCGGTATCCTAGTGATCTACTGCGGGTGAACTTCCGGAGAGGTGGAACAGAACTGCTCCTAGTAAGTTCACCAACAGGTAACCCGATTTTCTCCCACTGACGACTGACACTGCCACTAGTTCAACTCTATTTCAAACGAATGGGCTCCTAAAATTGACGTAGTATTTGCGATGTGGCGCTTCTATGCAACTGAGCAAATTACGGGCCTCCTTATGTAATCATCTTAAATCATCCTCCACATTCACCCGAAGAAGGCCTCTACGAGTTTCAGGATCATCATTTGCAGTTCAAGAGCTGGTGTCGTTGCCCTACAAAGGCATCAATTCTTGTTACGTTCAGAAGTTTCATTCAGCCTTTGTATTCTCGTGATCCTTTCCAGAAAACGTGGCCGCCATAAATTGTTTTATTTAACGTTGTTTTTGGCTATAGTGATCTTCGCTGCTTTCATATACGGTCGATTTTACACAGATCTCAAGGTGCGTAGCGGTTTTTTTTTATCACGCATAGATTTTTTGCTAGATGTTCAAATAAAAAGTGATGTTTTTTTAGCATGCCAGCGAAAAGCGTCGTCCCTCCATAGCAATCGTTTCTCTTCTTAATGGATCGTTATCAACTGCGAAATATAAAACAGCCTTGAACTCAGTAAAGTGCTATGCCTTACAAAATGATTATGAGTTTATACTGAAGAGCGACGAAGGTTACGAAGGCCTGTGCCGACAACGCGATGTGAGTCCTTTCTAAATGGTAGGGTAGAGAGGCAATTCACAGCTCCACCTTTGCTCATTAAAAAGCTTGTACTGTGCCCGGTGTGCGATATGAGTTCAGAAAAGATAAACCAAAGTCTTACATAGGGTTGGTTAGGACTACAATTGTCTGTGACAACCGTTCGGAGGTATAATAGAGCCGGTAATTTCGACGCATTTCATGCTAAAGTGTGAGGCATTTCGCAGAGAATTTAGACAACAGCTAACATCTTGCTGCTCCAACCTTACCCAGTAAAGGACTACATAGCAACCCATTTCAGTTTTTCTTCAAACGTCATTGCATAGTTGCCAACATCCTCGAGAGCCATGACTTTGAGTGGATCTTGTTTACTGACACCGATATTGGAGTTGTTAACGAAAAGATGTAAGAACGGTGAAATTATTGAATTTGTTCTATTCATTTTCCAATTGCAGTACACTACATGAACAAATTTGATCTGCTTTCCTGACGATAATAACCATAAGTAAAAAAAACGTAAAACTGGTTTATTATCGAAGCTTATAAGATTTGCTAGATAAATTATAGAAATTGGGAAGCGACGCTTTGTATTTTCTGCAGATTTTCGATAGGGACGCTACACGCTACATAGGGAATGAACCCTCACAACTAGACATAAACCAATCAATTACAAGGGCATATGATGGCACCAGTCCACAAGTCGAGAATGGGTGTCCTGTCAGTCTCACCCAGTGTGTGCCCCAAATGATCAAAGAAGGACAACCGATCGTTGCACAAGTGCAGTTGTACCTTTTGCAGCGGTTTCAAAGAGTGAATAATTTTGTGACAATAGTAACCATAATTGAGACAGGGACGCAAATTCTATCAGCACCAGTCAAATGTTAACTTTGATTGGAGTGGTAAGTTTCGCTCCCCTCATGTTTGTATAAGTCTCATACTCGACCTATTTGGTAGGATATGATATCATCTGTTTTCGTGTTAGCGATAAACATATGCATGACAAAATAGGATTTTCTCAACCGACAAGAAATACTTTCGAGGTAACTCGATGAGCCACACTTCCTCTATGAAACATTTTAGATGCACTTTTAGACATCCTGAAAAGACTATGATCTTTCCAAAGCAAAAAATTGAAATCACTCATGCTTTTAGAGGTAGCGAAAGCTCGTTTTGTCTGGCAACCGAAAGGTGTAGCACGCTTTTCACCTACAACTTCTTGACAGTGGTTGACCAAAAGTGTTGCTGGATCTATACACACTCGCTGCGAGCGTTTCCAAAGTGGTGAAAAAGACTGTCGCTGCGAGGGTTTCCAAAGTGGTGAAAAAGACTGTGTCCCTAATTTGCAGGTGATGATAAACTGTTATATGTTCTCCACCTGGAATAAGGTATCACCTGTCGTCTCGTTGATCATCGACTTGCTCGAGCGTGCGCCAGCGGCGTCTTCATTCGTCCTGTCGCGTGCCAGAGTGCTCCAATGGATCCTCCTCGATTGAGGGACACGAAGAGCGTCATATCGGTCGTTCAGGGCTTTCACGAAGAAGTCCGACCAACGTTGGTTGGTGGGCGTCCTAATGTTCTCTTGACATTCCGAGGAATCCAGTCGGTAACGGCTCTCATCCAGCGGGTGTCTGCGAAGCGCATTGACCGGCCCACCTGATTTTCGACAACTTGACCCACGCAACAGCGTCTCTGATCTTCGAACAATAAAGAAATTAATGATATTAAGCCTGTTTCGCCTATGAACCCTAGACAGGCAGTTTACTGAGAAAGAAATGGTACACACTCCTTAGGCTCATCAGTAGGGTAGGAGTGTTGCAAACGGACAGTAGGTTTCGCCTTTTATACTGCGTGGTGATCAAAAGAAAGGCGCGAAGACAGGCCTGTTGGTTTTTGACCAGATTAGGATTCATAAACTAGTACAACTCAAAATTTCTTTTACAAATTTTTTAGTACCTACAAGTGTACTAAATTTGTTATATTTATAAGAAATGCACTTATTTTTAAGTATGCATAAAAATATTGCCTTATAGATAAGCTTTTCATCATATTCCAGTTCAACAAGAATGCGTATAAGGTTACACAGCCTAGTTTCAAAATCTATGTACTCTGTGCAATTGCGGGCAATTCTAAGAGTTTCTTTATAACTCCGGAGGCCTTCTCTCACCTGCGTGAATCGCGTTTCTCCGAGCACTCCACGCTGCGCGGCGCTGATCGCATGTTCATCCTGTTTTCGTATATCCCAGGTCTTTGAGGTGTATGTTAGGGCAGGAAGAACAGTGGAGTCGAATAGGTGGGCACGGAGTTGGACGTTCTTCGTCTTCTTCACGACTTCTTCGACGCTCTTGAAAGCTCCCCAAGCCGCTCACTTCCTCCTGCTCAGCTCTGGCGCTAGGTCGTCGGCCACATTGATTTCACGACCCAGATACACGTAGCTATAGCATTTGGAGATGTTTGTTCCGTTGAGCGTTAATGGGACATCAGAAACTTGTCCGTTCCTCATAAGCATCGTCTTCGTAAGATTCAGCTGCAGTCCACCGTTCCCACAAACACGATCGAAGTCGGCCAGCATTCGCTCCGCCTGGCTGATGCTCGGTGTATTGAGCACGATGTCGTCAGCGGAGCGAAGATGGCGCAGTTGCCGGCCGTCGACTTTCACTCCCATGTCTTCCCATTCTAGTTCGCGCATGACGTTTTCGAGGGTGACGCTGAATAGATTTGGGGATATGGTATCCCGCTGACGAACCCCTCTCTTTACGTCGATGAGGACGTCGTTGTAGAATGGAGAGATCTTGGTCGTGAATCCACTGTACAGCTCTCGAGGGACTCTGATGTACTAAGTAGGAACGCCCTGAGTGAGCAGGGCTTCGAGGACCGCTTCAGTCTCGACGGAGTCGAATGCGTTCTTCAGGTCGATGAACGTAAGGCACAGCGGCAGCTTGTACTCTCGCGACACTTCGATGAGCTTCGTAACGGTGTGTATGTGGTCGATCGTGCTGAATCCTCTCCGAAATCCTGCTTGCTCGCATGGCTGTCCTTCGTCCAGCGTTCTGCCAATCCTATTCAGGATCACTCGAGGGAACAGCTTGTAGACCACGGACAGCAGACAGATCGGGCGATGGTTGCCAATGTCGTGCACGTCTCCCTTCTTGCACAGCAAGACGGTCCTGCTGGAATAAGGTAGTAATTCATTCAGTGACACCTCTATACCACCCTGCGTGTAAAACTGACTTTTATATATTATATTTTTATTTGTATATTTATATTTATATTTATATTTCCATATGGTATGATGGGTGCGTGCAGCGCAGTCGAAGGAGATACCGGCTGTCACGTGTACCAAGTTGATGGTTCGGATTCCCGCCCAGGCCAACCAATCCCTCTATCCCTCTGTGGTGGGTGAATTGCTACCACACTTGTCTGGAAAGGATAAAAAGCTGGCCTCCCCCACTGACCATCACTTTTTTCCGAGTTCTTGATTCTAATTTGCATCAAAAACAATTCACTAATTCCGCCGATGTTGAGTGTACCCTCCTTGATTTCATTATTTCCTGTGGTCTCAGTTTCTATTGTAAAGGATTAGGTTCATTACCTGTTCTTTGGCGAAAATGTTTCGATTCCGGCGGTTTCAACTTCGATCAATGTTTAATGTTGTGTTTAAGCAATTTGCAGTAAGCGGTCTGTTTTGGCGATTAATTTTGCGACAGCCTAATACCTGCTCACACCCCTTGATCGACCAATGTTGTTTGCGAATTTTATAGGATTTCTGTGCTGCTCATTAGAGAAGGTTAAACGAAGTAACTATTTTAGAAGGATAGAGAAATATATCAAAGATGACGCTCACATTATATTTTATGATCGGATTTTCAATTTTGAAATAATGGCAGGTGAGATTTTAATTCCTACAAAAAAGGTGTTTCCTTGATGACTTGATTTAAGGATCGTATTTGGCTAAAAAATCCAATTTTTCAATTACGTTTTTACGCGGGTGGGCGAACTACGAGAAGAAGATTCCACCGAGATTCAGCGGAAGTGACAATGGAGCAATTCATGTAAGAATTTCACTTGTTGTAGAAAAAACGAAACGAATACATTTCGCGAGTTTATAGTACCACGGAAATGGTCGCGCCCTCATCTTCGACATTGCAGATGTACATGGTGGAGCTACTTGCTCCAAGTTCACCTTTGATACCGAAATGTTGGCAATTGTGGAGGGAAACCACTAACTTCGAAACCCTTACAAGATACACACTGTGCTGCAGAGAGGCGCTGAAAATACAGACCAATAGGAGCATTTATGTTTACAAGAAAGTGAGTCGGAATTGAAAAGACATGCATTTCGTTTTACAAACCTGTTCTTTGTGCGTTTTTTCAGGACACCATATTGAAAGCAAAGGCAATAGCGGTCAAATAGTACAGTGCTCAACAAGAATAAGTCATCTCATATCTTATCAAAGAAGGTTGGGAAGGAGTGAAAGTAAACACGTAAAATAAATCGTAGGGTACCCTGAAAAGATCATTGTTCTTTGGGCTCAATTCCTCTCATTGGCAAAGGAAGTGGACGTTTCGGAAATTTGTCGCTTTGGCCACAAATCCCACATAGCAAACTGTTGGTTCCATCTACTCAAATCTATGCCTCTAGATGGCCAGCGAGCTCTCTAGATCTCAACGTTATGGGTTGCTCCGCGTAGGCCGTTTTAGATAAAGAGTCTACACGACATAGAACAGTTAAATGTCTGAAACTGTCTTTGATAAATGCCTGGGAGGTCATTCCCCTGCTAGTCCAGCGACACGTCGTGGAAGACCACCATTCGCTGTCATAGAGAAAAACGGTTTTACTGAATGGTTCTTTTGCCGTATGTTTATTCAAACTTGAGTGCTAAGTGTTTTTATTTTGACATTTTCTGATCACATTTATGCTACAAGGTTGTTGTCGCTATATTTATGGATCACGATGTATTGTAATACATATAAGAGGAAGCTTTATGCTCTCTACTGAAAAACATGCTCCAAAGAATGGCCGCGGTGAACGAACGCAACATTCCCACTTCTTCATTTAGCTACACCAAAGTGTGAAGTGTTATGTTAGTAGATGGAATAGAGAGTGTATCCGCTGTATCACGGAAAATCACACTCACTATTCCATCTATGTGCGTGGTAGCGCTGTCAGAGGATGCGGTGGCATTCGCGTGCACAGTTTCCTGGTTCAAATTTTCCGCTTTTGCGAAATAAGCCTCCCATCCCTTCCATTCTTGTCCAGTGAGTTTGCATCACATCTGCTTGGGAGAGGTAAAACATTGTTTTGTGCATGAACTGGACCTCCAAGACATCCCGTAGCGATGGAATGCGTGGTACATTTTAACAGGTGATGATTAAGGCCGTCATTTATCTTTTATCCTTTATCAAATCTAAACGAGCGGCTTAATTTGCTTGGTAATGTCTCCGCTGCCGCATAAATCTTAATTTATAAAACTCAGTATGCATTGGTGGACGGTCGTAAAATTGTCGATTAATTTATTCGACTCTTATCTAAAATCAGGAGATTAACACAAAGAAGAACCTCCTTTCTCGATCAGGAGATAGCGTGAGCACCCATGTCTAAGCTTCAAAACAATTGGCTCTACCACTATATAATTGACTTAGCCTTCGATGACGTTTGAGTGATATTACCGTTTGAAATACGCCTCTTCGACGAAGTTCGACGTTCTTGAAACCTGGGCTTTTGTAACCAGCCGATTTCTTGGTGCTGGTGGGATATCGGTGAGTGACTTGGCGCAGATGAGGTCTCTCTTCTTAACACTCTTAAGAGCATGTTTTTTGGGTAAGGGTAGACGCGACGTTTCTGGACCAATGGACTCTGCAGAACCAAACATTTCGAACGTCGGTCGGAATAAAGAATTTCTACCAAACCTGGCAGGCCAAGAAGAGTAAAACATACCGATTATCTACCACTATATAATTGAGCTATTTGCCCACGCTGTATATGATAGGCGTATTCACGCAGGTTAGAAAATGTTGCAGCAGAGGAAGTGCAGCCATTTTCTGCTTGACACAGCTTTTCTGAGCGTCTTGATTCATAAGGCGGATCCCCCACGCGCGCAACAGCGTCTGAAGTCAGAAGATGTGACACCGTCGCCGCACAACGAGCGGCCGCATTCAGAATTCAACATGTGATGCTGCTGCAGCCGACGAAGCGCAGCCTCCTGCTATACACAGCAATTGCGCGCGTTTCTGAGCGTCCTGATTTCGAATACGTGTCACCGACGTCCGCCTTGAACGCGGGAGGAACAGCAAGAAGAGACCAGTACATAGGGGGTCAATAGTGGAAATAAGGAGTGATACAGGAGTTGGGACCAGGACGGTGGGACGGGGCAATGAAGAGGGGGAAGGCCAGTAAGATGGACCAGCAATTTCAGTAAGAAGAAACGAGTGAGAGGGAAACCTGGCGTCCGGATTCGGAAGTCGTGTCAAGGATATCCGGTAATACAAGCTGTTGAGCATGAGAACGGTTGCTGAGGAGCAGCCTGAAGGCAGACATGAGTATTGCGCAGCGCAAACCAATGGCGTTCCTGGCCGGTCCGGAGAGAATGTCTATGATGAAGGTACGGAAATGGTAAACGGCAATAAAGTACGAAGCAGAGCCTAGATGTTAGCGAATTTCAAGTTGCTACTGTTTTCCGCAAACTGCTTTCCGTAGGTCAGTGATGTTGCAAAATCGCGCGAAGCGCCAGTGCGAGACACTCCATTAGCACTTGTATTCACAAGTAATCTTAGGCAGTTGATAATTTTCGGGCATGGCTCATACGCCACCGTGGGGCCAGGCTCTTAGGGTAATCACGGTAAGGAGCCTACCGCTTCACTAAGGATGTTAACTGAACAGAGTTAACTTCATTGACGACTGTAGTACTACTGTACCATATAGTCGCCAAATGAGTCAGATTAGAGACGCATACAGCTCTTAAATATGGTGGATACGAATGTTTTCAAGTCATTATAGCAACATTTTTTAAAACTTTAGACGATTTCAAAAGGAAAAAGAAGTGACCAAATGTATGTAATATCCAGATGTATGTAATCCATGCAGAGCACAGAATATTATGTTTATTTACGCATAATCCCAACCGAAGTAGAGCTGGTAGTTCCACTTCTATTAGCTTTCTGTTTACAAAAGCCATGTTTCGCAAAAGTAACAGGAGTTTGCTAAACAAATAAATATTATAATTATGGTCAAGTAAAAGTAATATCCAAGTGGATCTTCTATCGTCCAGGCATTTAGGGCATGGGCTGGGCTCGAGATGCTTGGCTCACAAACAGCCATTGGAGTCTTGAACGCGACTTCATGTTTCACGCACTAAAGGAGAAAGATAGGAGAAATTTTACAATGGCTGATAAAAGGTATGGTCTAAAATCTAAGTAATTCCACTTTGCCATCGAAAGCGTTTTCTCCAGGAGGTTGTCAAATGGTGATTATTTCCCATGGATCAATACACTACGAACACCACTGGATATGGAAAAGTGCAGAAAAAGTAAGGCGTAAATGCTTTTGTAGGCGGCAGGACCCATGAATCGCAGAAACTCTACGGGGGGCCGGCAACTGAGAATTGCTGCATCAATTCGCGGTCTGTTGCTGTGGTGGTGGTGGGACCCACGTCCCACTGTGGTCGGAATCGTCAGGAACAATTGTAGTATATATGTATCTCGTGCAATCCAGCTCCATATACCTTTTGAATCCTTCACAAGGAGCTGTGACCGGCGGATACGGAGCCGGCTGACCCAGGGTCGTAAACTGGTATCCGGGGGAGATACCGTAGCAGCGCATGTAGGCGTGCCACCATCGACTCTCCTGGAGAGCCATCTGATCCACACTCAACTCACTTGTGACCACTTGGTGTGGTCTTCGTCTAATTTGCTCTGATCATTCCCCTTTGTGAATAATCTGATTTCTGATAAATATTGCTCGCAGTCTAATCTTTTGTTATCGCCGTTGAGATCGAATATAAGACAGCCGGATTGGTTGTGGAAATACGCTAGAGAAAGCGTAAAAGAGGCCGGACTAGACCGACTCAATGCTCACTCCTTGCATCAAATTCAGCCGCAGTTTGCGGAGAATTTTTGCTGCTACATGAATGAAAATGACGAAACAATGATTGACGAATGGATGCCGTGGTCTCTTTCACAGCACTCTGAAAATCTGTATTTTTCCTGTTATTTAAAGTACGAAGAAAATCATTTTACTAGGAGAAGAAATAAAAATTTCATGAAAATGTATAATCTTTAATCATTTTATGCGGAAGGTGAATTGTGGATTTTCAAAGAAAATCACAGTAAATCCTTTAAATCAAAAATTTCTTTCACACTTTTTCAAATCAATAGTCCCACCTTGACTGTCGAAAGAGTGTTAGGCTCGCTTTCGAATACGTCCGTTTCTATTGCGAGAAGGTGTTCAATTTGATCTCAAAAGTGTACAGATTGCTTTGAAAGCTGCATCATTTGACGCGACAGTGGTATTTACCCGGAGCCACTCGCCACCCTATTGACGATGGTTGGCCTCTGTAACTCCATGAGAGTAAACAAAGATGTGAGATGGGCCTACCCAATCTTGGCTTCCGGTCGAAAGCGATTATAGAAAACGATTCGTTCGACTTTTCAAAAATTCGAGTTATTCGTTTCTTCGATTATTCGAAAAATCAAAAAAATCGAGTTGTTCTTTCGCTCGATTGTTCAAAAATTCAAAAATCGGTTTTGTCGTTCGGTTATAAAATGTCAAAAGCTCAACTCCAGTCGACGTGGTTACACAGCGGTGTTCCGCAAATCACTACTGCCGGTGAGTTGTGACGAAGTCTAAAGCAATACGACGATTTAGACACACTTCATTACAGAAGGAACTAAATAAAAAAATCGTTCCTTCTCTGTAATAAAGAAGAACGGTAGAATCGCGACCAGCGTCTGGCACGATTAACTCTAAACAGCTCGAAGTGTGTCCTTTTATGCGGCCCCTTGACAACAGGCCCTGGCCCATGCGATCACCGTCGATTGCTATGCCAGCATGACTGTTTATTGGTTAATGGTTTCAAAAAACCTATTTCTGCGTACTTACGCCAACACGTTTCACAACCAAAAGCATTTATGGCAATCCTCTTCCCTTTGACTGAGCTCGAACTCAGCCAGCTGTTGCAGAGCAGGTCAAAGGTAAAACTGATAAAAGACGTCAGTCGAATACTCAAAAGCCTCTGAAACAATAAAAACAGCATGAACAACTTTCCTATTAAAACTTATTATTTGCAGTGAAAAAACTTGCAGCATACTGTTACCAAAGCGTATTCCTCGCCTGCGCCAGGTGGGGCTCGAGCTCGCACCCTCCGCATTCTCGACAGCTGAAGGTGCGTCCTTGAGTCCTGCCGCGCAGAGTTTTGATCACACACTTTGCAACACCTTAACCTCTATCTAGTGATCACGCTGCCGCTCTAGTTTTCACAAAATTATAGAGCAGTGCCGTATACTGTTATAATGCATGTTAAGCTATCGCTTCTTTCAGAGTCCGTCATATGGGATCACGAGCTGGATCTGATAGTTCCTGCAGACGTCATTGATAATCATCTGGCCAAGAGGAAAATAAGGGTAGATATGGAATATCAGAGAAAGCTTTCCTTCATTGCTCAACCAAAGCCGTAGTGTTGTTAGACTTTTGCGAGCAGCATGTCGGCGCCCTGCAGCATGTAGAAAGCGCTTGCTGCTCTTTTTTAATACTATTTAAGTTGTATTTAAACGACCGAAAACGCCTACGTCAATTTATCTACGTTTTTTTCATTTTGTTTGGGTAAGATGTAGCATAGAACACTTTTTCGTAATCTTTCATTGCTTCATTTTGGGTAGTTTATGTGACGCAGGTACTCCGAATTCTTGCGTTTTATGCAACATAACTATTATACATTTGTATGGCTTTAGGAAAAATATGTGACGAGCTCGTTGCAAAGTACTCAAGGTGATGTCTTTGTGTTGAATGATTAATATTAATCTAGTCTATGTAGAAAGGAAAACTGTTTCAAAGAATAAACAATATTTCCCAACTATGTTAGAGCTCTCTAATCATTTCAATGTCAATCGAAGGACTTAGGCCAAGCTATTAAAATCACTGAGGCAGCAATCTTTTTTCAGTACTACGAAGAGGGTCCGTTGGCTTATAAAATTCATTCGTCGTTCGAACATGTAGTGTGCATAGTATAGCATAATAGTTAGACCCTCCAATTGGTTTGACTGTGGACGTTGTGAATCGGCGGCCTTGCTCGCAAAGGAACATGCCCTTGTTGAGTAGCCCCCCACTCGCCCCGTGGTGCTACGAGGTAATCATGGAACCCAGAATCCCCGGATAATGGTGGGGCCCCACGATGTTAGTGGGCCACGCCCTCTCTCCGGCAGATGAGGCCGCATGATAGCTTCTAAACCTTCCACTGGATAGCCGCCTCGACTGACGCACGCCTGCACAGCACGTCAGCCGTGGGTGCCTACGGGCGTGCTTTAGTGGGCCAAATACTAACCGACGACGCCAATGATAATCATCGACAGCAGTATTACTCAACCAACATAACCATCGGCAACCAACAACTGCCCTTGCACCCATGCGTGCGAGCCATAACGCAACAGTTACGAGACTCATCAACCTTCTCCTCACAGTTACGAGACTTACCACCCTGTGCCTATAACGCCACACAGTTTGTTCTACACATCAGCATCACACATCAAGAAAGAATACTGTAGGTGAGTACTAAATAGCATGAAGGGATATAAAAGTGACGTAATGGGGCCGCTCCGGCTGATAGGGCTGTAGTGGCCATCCGAGGCTCGGCGAGCCCCATCAGGGCCCCGCCGTACTCCTGTGCTGCAGCCGCCTTTAGTGTGTCCGAGGGAGTGGCGAGGCTCCGCTCGAGGATCCCCCGGAGTGAAGGTTGGAAGCAGGAGCGTGCCCTAGAGCCGCGCCCGCCGACAAGTCGAGGAAAGTATAAAATGAGCCTGGCGGGGAGCAGTGCGCTGCGAGACCGCGCCGATCAATAACGTGCGCTGGTAGGCCGAATCTCAGGAATGCTTTTATCGAGGTCCGGAGCGGATACGGTAGCCTGCACCGACGGTCCCAGAGAGACGGTGGAAGAGCGTCATCAACAGAAATCTCACTAAAGCTCGTTTCAATGTGAATACGTCTTTGGTAGGACGTGAAGGAGACAAATCATACGTACGGTGAACATTTCGATTGCGTGGGAACATTTGCCAGGGGGTTAAACATGAAAAGCGGGAGCTAAACACAAGCCCACATAGCTTTTCTAATCAGTTATTAAATAACAATGCTGTTTGTGCCAAAACACTACACTTATTTCAGAGGATAAGCAGAACGAGTGCGCCACGCAGAGTAGCGAAATGATATAGAAAGCTTTACAAAGCTGGGTCTATCCGAATTTCATCATGTTAGCCAGGATCGAAAGTTTGGGTGGTTTGGTATTGTCAGTGATGCCGCCACTCTCAGTGTACTTTTCTGTATAACAATATTCACTGATGTGTTACTAAAGGTTGGAGCTTTTAGGCCACAAAGAAACTAAATTTTCGTTTTCCTGTATTTCGCTGCTCAATCTGAGAAAGGTGTGTAAGAATTGGGTCAAGATTCGTCTTACACTTCGACGAAATGTTCTTAAAGGGAAACAGCGAAGCACCGGATCAAAAAGTTTATAGTTAGAACAAAAGAAAAAGTGTTTGAAAGTTGTGTGAGGTTTTTAGAAATGGAAATGCATGCAGAAAAAAGAAAGGGCAAGAATTGTCTCTCAGATTGCTCCTTAGTTGGTTGCACCAACATATTTACCTATATGTGGCAGCTGCTATGTCAACCTACAGTACTCTCTCTACCCTGTCACCGCATATCTGCATTTTTGTCTAGTAATCTAACTGTATAATTCATTTGACACAAAGCATTGCTTGTGATTGTTTTTCTTATCACACGAGACGTCTCAAATTCTTGGACATCTGATCGTAAGTACGAAAAACACCGGCTCACTTTCTAGTTACACAACCGATTCACTTTCCAAGAAAACGAAGACACCTACTGATGACGAGATCGCTTAAATTTCAGTAAGCGACTTAATGAACGCCACTTCTGATCGAAACAAGGACGCCGTTGTGGCTACATTTACTGAAGGCCTTGTTAGAGCCAAATTGCACCTCAGAGAGGCAGTTGATGCAGAAAAACGCAATCGTAGTCTCATTTTATCGGGTTTACCGGAATCAACAATAGATATGCTTCCTTCCGCTAAACAGTTCGAGCTTGAATCCCAGATAAGTGAGACACTCGATCACATTGGTATTGAAGACAGACCTGTTGAAACACACCGTATGGGAAAACGAAACGATACCCACTCAAGACTAGTCAAGGTAGTACTACTTTCCAAATCGCTGGAGTACTTTAATGCACAATCTCTAATGCACATCGGTTGCGATCTTCCTGTTTTAAAAACAAGTTTGTACATTTTGGCCTAAAACAGGAAGAAAGGAAAAAATTCGGATTAAGGCAGTAATGTAGAAAACGCAAAAGAGTTTCAAAGAAGCAAGTTTGGGTGGTCTAAAGTGGAGAGATTAGACGAGGTGAAGACCTACAAAAATCCCGTTTTTCGGGAAACGCATAACGTGACACGGAAAACAGCATGGCTTAAAATGCTTTCTGTTCAACTCACGCAGCCTTGGTAACAAACTAAATCATTTACATTTATTTTTGACTACACACAACCCTGGTATACTATTCATTACAAGGAGTGGCTTTCTTCAAAAATATTTAGTTCTGAAATCGATGATAATTAACCTTATAAGGTACTCCGATCTGATCGTAAAAGTCGTAGGGGCGTCGGATTGTGATGTTTAGTAAAAGATATTATTAGCGTGGATAGGCCTCGTCCTCCTGCTTGTTGTTGAATTTTCTTTGCATTGAAATTTATGACGAACGTTGCTTGCAGTCAGTTAAATTCGTTCTGGTTTACAGTCCCCCGAATTCATGTTCTGAATTTATCGTTTGATGGAAATGGCTTAATTTATCGTTTGATGGAAATGTTTCTCAAGGAATTACACAATATTGCTTGGAGATTTCAATTTTGATATCAATTGGTGTCCATCTAACGAGAATAACCCAGCATCAGCTAAGCTCTTACCAGGGAATGCCGTCAGCTTACAATGCAACTTCGGATCGAGATCTATATCACTTCAAATAGCTCGAGACGCTGATCACAGATATGTAGTATGAAATTAAATTAAAAATTTAAATGGATCTCCTTAGCGAGTTGTGGCCGGCGGAAGCCGCGTTGTTGCGTAATCAGAGCTGCGATTGGCAGCGCTGACAGCAGCGGCAGCGGCGCAGTGGAAGAGTATTCGCTTCACTGGAATGGGGTGATGGGTTCGATTCCCGTCAGTGACATTGCTTTGCATTTTATGACCTATCTTCGACAAGGACCTATAATCTTGATTTTAGCACATTTTTGAGCCAACGGCTGACAGCGACTTGCAATTACGTCTATTAGGATATATGGAGTTGGAAAAGTGTTTCAGGTAACATACTTTATTCATAGCGTGAAGTAAGTCAAAAATTTAAATCAAAAGTCTTCAACGTTCATCTCCGTGTCTTAGCGGTGTTCCACAGGGCGGGGTGCTCCCCACTCTTTTCTTGCATACACTTACTATATGCCTAGTTACGCAAACACCCCTCCTTTGTCAAGGTACAAATTTACGCAAATGATATCAAAATGATGGTATGTATAATAATCATAAAAGTCAGTCAGAAAATTACCAAGCGCTTTCCTTGTCAATTTCAAATGAAATGGGCAGCGGGCTGGGGCATTTCTATAAATTTATCGGAGACTTGTGTATTTCATATTGGAAGTAGAGAATTCAATATCAACAGGTTCAACGACATGGTCTTAAACAACCGAGAAGAAATTCGGGATCTTGCTGTTACCCTAAGATCTGATTTAAATTTTGATGCCTACATTGATTTAATTGTTCGCAAGGCGCTTGCGCTATGTTCATAATAGGCAGAAATACTGAATGCCTCAGTTCTCAGATTATTTTTTCCCTTTTTTTTGATTAGGTGGTACAAGGCATGCGTGGTCCTTATTTTGGAATATGCGTCGCAGATTTGATGTTCAACTACGAACAGAATCAAACGTAGAATTGAAAAGGTCCAATAAACCCCTACCAAGATACTGATATACAAATGCCTCCCCAACCCCAAGCGCTTTCAAACCATACGAAATTACAAAAAAGGTTAAATTGGTTTAAGTTTAACACACTATTTTACCGACGAATATTCACAGATTTAGTTTTTGCAGAAGGAGGGTTTATTCTTCAAAACTCTCAAAAGAGAAACGAAATTGAGACCAAGTATACATTGGATTTTCAGACCATGCAGGAGACGGACCAGCTCATTGTCATACTCTATAATAACGCGCTAAGCGATGAGTCATCCTATCGAAATAGGGGGGAAATTGGGGAAATTACTTACTTACTTAGATACTTAGATGGCTCGTCCTCACTGGGCGTGCGGGCCCCAACGCAATCGTCATTCGTTTCTTTCTCTCGCAATCGTCAGCCACGATGTTCGCACTGCTCGGTTGGAACGACGACTACGACCGTCAGCCGATTCTGAATTAGAATTTGGCAACAAACGCCGCCTTTCGATATTTTCGACGAACACATCTGACCATTTCGTTGGAGGTCTTCCTCGAGGACGCTTGCACCCTCTTGGAATCCACTCCGCTGTTCTTCTTGTCCAGCGGTCGTCCGTACCGTCCATAGCGGTCATGATATGACCGCCTCATCGATGCTTCATCTTCGATGCGTATTCCGCCATCATATTTTCTTAGTCGTGACAACGTGCGTGAATCGGAACTGTGAAGGCCAGCTCGGTGTTATGATAACCGGCTAAGCTTGAGAAGACATCTTTCGAGCGCTCTGTGAGTAATACGCAAGGCTTTGACGTGGATGCAGTGTAAGCCCACGTTTCGGCGGCGTAAAAGAGCGCAGAGAGAACTGTCGAATCGAACAGGTGGGCGCGTAGATCGGGATCCGAGAGTTGGTCGGTGGACGAGATTGAGAAAGAGGGGGAAAATTACGGCACGAAAACAGCGAAAAGTACCCAGACGTCTTCTCTCTGCCTGAGAACTTCGATACTGGGGCCATCGAGGCCGCTGAACACGAATCTGAAGTTCGTTTGTAAAGTATCGGTCGACATCAATCGATATTCATCAAACTGTCGATTTTTTGGGGATGTCGTCCACGCGGTCCGAAACTTTACCTCTGGGATAGCCGAGTCGCTCAACACGAATCCGAACTACGTTTTTGAAGTATCGACCACCATAAATCGCTATTGATCAAATTACGGGTCGCGAAAATGGCGGAAAATACCCAGACTTCTAGCTGCCTGAAAACTTCAGCCCTGGGGTAATCGCGGTCGCTCAACACGAATCTGAAGTCCGTTTTTGCAGTATCGATCACCTTCAATTGATACTAATCAAATGACGTCGCGCGAAAATAGCGGAAAACACCCAGACGTCCTCGACGTGCCAGGGGATTCGGAAGACGTGCGGACTACGTCGCATGACGTGCCTCGGACTTAGAAGACGTGCCAAAGACGTCGCTCAACGTGTTTAGGGATCAGGTGGACGTGCCGAAAACGTCGTCCAATGTCCCTCTAGATTCAGGTGTGCCTAAGACGTTGTCCGCTAAGGGTGGACCATTGAGGGGAACCAGTACCAGTAATGGGGGACCGTTTCATTGAGGGAGGCTTGGCTTAGTGATACTGCAGCATCGCGCGAAGCGCGCAAGTGCGAGGCACGCCGATAGGCGTGGCGGAGCACTTGTTCTACATAACACCAGAGTATTAGAATCGCTAAATGGTTCTGTTTTCAAGGCAGGACTGAAAAAATAAACCTGATTTCTATTCTACAAATATGAGATCTAGGCGTTCTGCAGATTAAAATTAGATCACTTTTGCCAGATTTCTTTAAAGCTGAATCTGCTCAGTAATTTGCCAAAACCAAGACTTATTAATGTTTGATTCCTTTCAGTGTATTACAATTTTTTCCTCCAGAAAAGACAGCGTCGAGCACTATCTCATTACCTCTTGCAGGCAGCTTTGCTTTACTTTATTCAGGACGTAGCACGAAGACTACGTATAAAACAACAAACAACAACAAAAAACAAAAACAAGCACAAACACCAGCATAATTGAATCGGAGAATAGTAAATGACAAAACAGCATCATTACTTACTAAATAAAACAGAAAAACAGACAAATAGAAGTGAATCAAAAGGAAAGAAAATCAGGACACCTCTGCCACAGCCTTACTTGCCTTAGCTTTAAAAGAGCCAAGAGTCAGGTGTAGGAAGTCCTCTTTGAACACCTTATCTAAGAGCACAGGAACCCTATTAGCTACATGACGTGGAATATTGTTTTTCCCTGGAATGAGCTTTTCAGCTTTCATCTTATTACCTACTTTTAACAAAATGTTTTACAGCACTTTAACCGTCTATTGGTCTTTTTGCGTTACGTTCTGTGTATTGTTCTATTCTATACAACACATTACTCAGCGAGAATAATATGAAAGCTAGACTTCGAGGGGCGAGGTACGACAGAATGTATCAACTGCCTAGTAAACATGGCGGGGGAAGTGTTATATCATGGGGATGCTCAAGTGCGCATGGACCAGGTCCTATTTACCACATCCAAGGGGTTTTAGGTTATAGCTACCAGAAGATTTTGAACAATGTTATGCTTCCACATGCCAGAAAGTGGCCTTCTTATCGGATGTGAACCCCATCGAACACCTTTGAGAACACCTTGCTAGAAATTTAGTAGTTCTAAATGCGAGAACAAGGCCGAAAAGTTTGGACAATTAAGGGAGAAATGGGAAGATATCGGACACGACGTGATCACAAACTTCTAGAGTCCATGCCGAGGAGGTTTGAAGCTGTAATTAAAGCGAAAAGTTTTTTTTTTTAACTCGCTACTAGTAAGGGAACATTGTTTCAGTGTATAGCTTGTCTGACTTTGGTAGAAAAGAAGGCTGCTGAAGTGCTTTAACCTATGCGGTAGATTTCACGGTTTTCAGTTTCTATGCTTGAAATATGGAAGTAACCGATATAGAACAGCAGTGAATGTTGTATAAGAAGATATGTTAGTTGTTACAAACTAAAAAAATCGAATTTTTAAAGCTAATTTGAAGCGAGTTCTGCGAAAAAAGCATGCTCCGACGGCACCATGAACAGCATCCGATTGTAAACAAAATAAATAATTAAATAAATCTAGTTTTATGTTTATATAAAGTTTTATGCTTATGATGGGACAGAGCTTTGAAAACTGATTGTGAGCATGTCAATATATGCATATCATTTACTTTAATTACACTATCACTACACATCGCCCGTTCCGATATTTCCGCTAGCAGTGCGCTGTGTTGACAACATACTCTGGCACTCGCTGGCCCCGGTAGGACCCGTTTTTCAACTGGGGCCTCACAAGCACCTGCTATTCGGGCCGTTAGCGTTGCTACTCGGGCTAAGTCGGTTGACACGGTGTTGGCCCGCGTTGCTAAGGTGTTGCAACGTAGCAACACGAGTTGCAAATGCTTTGCAAAAATAGCAACTTGGGTTGCAAATGCGTTGCAAATCGGTATATCCGCGCGTATATCCACGCATATCCAGCTCGCACATACATAGCATAGCCACAGTACATCTATATATATGTGTATACACGTGCGTATACACATATAAAAATATACACAATATACACATATGTACAGGTATATACACGTATACACGCGTGCATACATATATACACTCGTATATACAAGTGTGTATATATGTATCATGTGTATATATGTATATATATATATATATGTATATACAGATATACGTCGATATACAACTGTTATAACAGATCGTGGTTCGCACAGACATGTCTAGGGATTAATATACCACAGGTGTCCACTCCAACGAGGCTTGCACGTATTACTCTCACAGGAAGCTGTACATGGTGGTTAATAATTTGGGCTGCATCCGTCTTTTCTAAGTATTATTCTAGTAAGTGACAAGCATCGTTTCTATTCTCTATTTTCTGCTTCTTTTCCCAATCTTATCTCGTCACCATGAATAAAATTTGCGACAAGCTATAGGAAAAGAGAAATTGGTTCCTTTAGAGACCCACACAGCACAGATTACAGTAGAATCTATGGAAATTAGAAGGACGGTCGGCATTTCAAAACAATACACTCTTACAACAGATCTGAAATGTTAACGTTAACGACAGAGTTTACTTTAGCTTTTTAGTTTATTTAGTTATTTCTTGAAAGCCGGATCGTTAGGCCCCTCTATCACATTGCGTGGGATTAGTTGAAGCTATCTTGCTGCACGAAAAAACAATGAGTTTAGCGGCTCATTTCCATGCTTTCTATGAATACTTTCACAGAGCATTGAAGCTTTATGAAAACCTGTGATTCCAACCATAAACTATGGTTCCCAAATAGTCTCGTACTTGGCACAAGCAAACTAAATTAGAAGAAGCACAGAAAACTTTCACATAATTTTAGTGTTCAGATGATTCCGAAGTATTTGTTGCCCGTGCAGCATGATGATTTCTTTGTTTATTGAGTATTATTTATTTATTTTATCTTTGGATTCCACTGTAGTTCTGTACTGTCCGGCCTCTACTTATGGGAACCACGTCTCATCAATATATTATGGCATTGTGCCAAGGTTCTTTCTCAAATAGCAATATCTACATATATCCCACCATCACCGAACCACACGGTCACTCTTGTGAGGTTTCGGAGCGTTCGCTTAGTTAACAGCGTTAACTTCATTAATTCTTTGGACAACGTTTTTATCATTATATTTTTAGTACTTTAACTACTGACGCAATCTTATTGGTGGAGAAGGTTAACAAGTCACCCGGTCGTCACCAGCTGTATCATTTGGACCTGGGTTTTTTGACTTGCAATTAGAGAAAAACTATCTAAAACCCGTTATAATTTGCTATTGTTTGGTTGGTTTGATCGTTATCCGTTTTTCCGTTATGCGGCGATTTTTAGACAAAATTGTCCTTTATCCGCAGGGTTTCAACATTTTATTATCGCTCATCCCTGTAGCACTCCCAAGACGTGGAGGAGTGGAACGGTTGACGGTGCATGCTCGATCCATTGCCAAGGGTGAAAAGGAACAACGATCTTGCGGCCTGTACTCGCCAAGATAGCAGTCTCCCATGGTAATGAACTGCTATCAACGCAATCCTCGGAAATGTACATAGACCGCCCTTACCTTCTATTGAAGTTATTAGGAAGGGCTTTAATATCCTAACCTACTTAGCGAATAGCCCGCTGTCACCACCCCAACACCTACCATCTTTTGACAGTTGCGCTGAACGGAGCCGAACCAGTTCCTCGGCGATCCGATCAGGGATAGGATGCGTTCGGTTGGCTCCGCGAGCGCTTGCCGTCGGATGCAGGGATCTTGTCCGACAGCGCAACCGCCCGCCGCAACTCGTCCGTGTCTGTTATCGATACCGTGTTTCCTTGTTTATCACTTGCGGCCACCCGTGTCCTCATTCTGGCGTTCTCTCCTTCGTCTCCTGAGATCCCGTCTGCTCACCCGTTTTACTAGACCGCAATAACACCCATAAACCACCGCCTCGTTCACTAACGTTTCAATATTGCACTGAATCTCTGTGCTCGGACATTTTTTCTGAAGCTACATAGGCAATAATCCTCGCAAATGCCAACTATGATTCAAATGCATGCATCCGTAGCCTTCATCCTCCTCTGATAAGCGCAAAAAAGATGGCAAACGATAATTTCTTGTCCTCCATAGAATATAAGAACTTGAAATTCAACCGGTGATGGTTGAAGAGCAGCTCTGACTTTGTTGACATTTAACTCCTAACCACCTCTACTCTAATATTCTTGTTCACAGTATGCAGGGGCCTTTTCACCCCTAAACGAATGTCCCTCCTTTTCTTCTAGAAAAAATGTTGGAATGTAGCTTGATTTCTGTTTTCAGATCGGCTCTCTGTTAAATGGTGATTGGTATTCATAATAAAGGATGAGGGATAATAAATCTTTTTTGAGATGCGCCACACATTCTGCTTCTACAGGATATCGCGGAGGCAGTTTAAATGTATATTTGGCCTACCAACTACCCTGTAGCCAACCGATGGGCAATTCAGTGTTTTAACCTTCCCAAACAAGTCCGGCACCAATTTACTGACCCTGAAGGGTTGATTGGTCTGGGCTGGAAGTCCGAACCAAGAAAATGGAATCGTGTGCACGCGACAGCCAGCGCTACCATGGCCAAATGATGAACCCATTGAGATGGTAGAGGTATCAGCAATTGTTCGAGGCTCAGCGATATCTGTGGCAATATGGTTCCTTTCACAGATTTGCGGTGCAAAACAACACTATAGTGCTGCAGTTGTGCTCAAATACAACATTTCTTCTTTTTGTGAATTTCTCTCTGCAGGGTTGATTCATCTCTTACTTAAGACTGTTTATGTTCTCCATCCTGCACAAATCGTTCGATGTTGCTTCTAAACTACTATTATGCATTGCTAGCCCAACCTTTTCTGAACATCCAAAGAGGATGGTAACTAATAACGGGCCAAGAAATAAACATTAAAAATAGAACTAAAAAAATAAAAATAAGCAAAGAAATAAACCAACAAGTTTCTCTTTTTCAAACCGAGTAATCAGATGTAAATGCGCCGAGTTTATTGGCACCCAAGCAATCACTGTCTGGGAAACCAGCAAAGCTAGAGGGGTCGCATTAGTCTAGGCTTTGCTTTCCTATTCTATTTTCGAGGGTTCCCGTCACGTCGTTCTCTGATTTTCCGGCTGCGTTATTCCAAGGCTTGAAAAATCACACAACCCATTTTTCGGTTCTTACTTTCCCTCACTTGCTACTCCAAAGTCACCGCTGTCGTTCGTATTACGCTCACCAAACAGAAGACCGACGGGAGAACTTGGATTCATCTTCGCTACACTTGGACACAACGTCTTGACAAGGACACGCTCGAAGCCGCATCCTTTCTCTTTCGCGGGGAGAATGTTCGACGTTCACGTTATGCCCAACAGATAGCTCGAACATCATCCCCGCTAAGGGGAATGGTGCGGGTTCAAGACCACCCATCGTAACATTCTTGTGAAGACATGCTAGCGTCATTTCTTGCAATCGTACTACTGCACTGGAATTTCAAACTCGATAAAATGATGACTGCTAGATTCAATTGCAGTCTAACCTCAGAAGCAAATGCGATGTGATATTCTCCAGAGGAAGGGTTATCAACCCTGTTTTCCTAATGTTTGGGTCTGCCAATCTTCCTAATTCGCAAAGGTATGGATAGATTGTGCTGCAGCAGCAACAGCTCTGCGTCAGAGCCAAACTTTTTCTAGACCATGTTGCGCATGTTTGATTAAGCCAGGGCGACTGCTACTATAAACTGAAGGATGTCTAGTTGTCATCAAAACTCTTGCGCTAGGCGGGACTTGAAACCGCACCCTCTGCCTTCCGGGCAAGATTCTCCCAATTTTTCAAAGCTTTCGCTGGATTAATCATACGTCCTGCGGAAGAAACCTAGCTCACATCCATTATTTGAGAAAAATTCAAAATTATTTTATTCATTGATTTACTAATTAAAATACTTTGTATAAGACAGGAGTGGGGCGCGTGTAGCGCAGTCGTAGGAGGCGCGACTGTCGCGTGCACCCGATACCAGGTTCCTGGTTCGGATTTCCCGCCCAGGCCAACCAAGCCTTCCATCCCTCCGGGGTCGGTGAATTGGTACCAGACTCGTCTGGGAAGGATAGAGCGCTGACTTGTTCATCGGCTGGCCACCGCAATTCATTGTATGGCCAAATACGCATTCATGTCGCCTCCACGACATCCCGTAGAAGTAGAATGCGCTGGCGCATCCCAGAAGGGATTGAGTAACGCCGTCCTTTATCCTTTATCCTTTATAAGACAGGAGTGAGATAAAACTGCATTACAACAAACGCCAAAACTAACATACATTATACATTTTCAATTCTCGTGGCATGTTTGGAGCGTATCATAATTATTATACATATATGTGGTTTCACCTAGAAAACACGGTTGAAATAGAAAATTTGACAAAGGTAAATCAAAATTTTACTTTTTTTGAACAAGACTGGACACATGAGCAGTCACCCACTTATATTGGGAAGACGGAGTTGGGTAGAGCGGCATTGTATGACGACAGATTGACAAGAATTATACTGATTCTGAAAATCACCCCGCTCGTTATATGGTGAATTCCGATTCCAGCGCGTAGGACAAAGATTGGAAAAGAACATGGACTATCTTCAACGGGAAGTAGAGGCTTACTTGACTCCGGTTAATCATTGTACTCTGGGTCGCAGCAATGTGTATCTGGTACATTTTACCCATACTATGTATAGTATATGGTGGTAGCCGATAACAATTTAGCACCTTATCTACCTGAGCAAGTCTGTTATTAATTTCAGACCCCGGAGGGATGGAATTCTTGGCCGGCTTCGGTGGGGAATCCGAACAAAGAACCTGAAATCAGGTGAACTCGGCAGCCGGTGCCTCCTTTGGCTACGCTACAATGGGTTACTTAATTATTAATTTCTTTCAACTCTTTGTTGCTTACGGTTTCCCTAAATAACATTTATTTTAGACGGACGTAAATTTATGATATGGTGGAATTTGTCAACATAGTTTAAGAATTGTTAAAAGTGTAAACTTGAACAATTCTCTAGTCAAGTTTTTTACACAACAAAAATGATACTCCTGGCAGCTTCAGAAAGTCTAGAAGGATTTGGCGCAGGCAAATTTTACATGTCATACGGACTGTAGGTGAGGATTCGGAACAGCTGCTCTGGATGCAGAACATAAGCGTAGTCAATGAATTCTTTAGCTGTCCGAGTGTGAAGAACTTGATGCTGCTGTATTCCTAAATGATGAATGAGTAAAGCCATATAATTTGTTAGTTTAATTATAAATATATGGAAAACAAAGAATTAGTTTGGTTCCTAAGGACGATGCGCGACTGTCCGTCTAATGAGTTGCCGCGGCGCGCAAATCTCGACTGCCACATGTCCGACAGCAGACGAATTAATTGCGTTTGATAAGATCTCTTCTCATGCACACCAATTCGATGTTGAGATGGCAGTTACACGCTAGGTTTTCGGCGGATGCTAAAATGCGCCTTTTTTATCACAGCGTTTATTTTCCGAGCGTAATTGAACTTCGGAAAGCGATGTGCTGACTGCTTAATCAAGAAAATTCCTCGTTTTGAGATTCGTGTTGTAAGCTTTTCAAATTTTGCACTACGAGTCCAAACGTATTGTCAATAAGCCTTGATTTGCCTTAAAATTGTACGATCCCTAATTCTCTTAGCTCACATCTTGCAAAAAAGCGTTTCAATAATTTTTCGGAATCAGTAGTGTTGTAGAAAAGTGTGCATAATGTCTTTCACGACTACTCTTTTATAAACACATGGTTACGCACAATCTAAAAATAAATCCATACACTCAATATGATGAACAGAGCAATGTGGTAGAAAAAATGATTAAAATTAAGTCAAAATACTATCGGCGTTATTTGACTTCCATGTTTATTTGTCCTACAAAAGTCGAACAAAACGAGCTGACCTTTGTTCAGGTCTATGGGCGTTTGATATTTCTAGGGTATATGGCTGCTATACAGGCTAGTTACCCAACAAACTAGCACTCCACAATAGTAGCGAATGCTAAGGGAAGCCAATAGTTTCCAAGAGAAATCTCCAGAATAGAAGTATACTGAGATATGACAAAATAACATCTGACTGCTTATATTAGCCGCTGGTACCTGGAGCTTATGCTACCCCGCCTATTCCGCTCGAATGAGGAAGCGGAGCAGTCATCTGTCACGAACCGTATGGATCGTCCGGGCGATATATTTGACTGCTTGAATTGATCTCTGACAAAATCGTAGACACGATTTTGCACCTGTTCTTATCGATCATGAGTGTATGCTTTCATTTTTTAAATTTGCGAATAGCATTTCTGTGTTAAAAGCGAACATCAAACCACACAGAAAGCTTTTAAGGTCAAACTACGCGTTCTTAAATTTTTCAAGTCCTTCTTTAAAAAATATATATATGATTTCCACGCTGAGGTAGATACACTTCCATCATAACAAATCCTGGTATTTTATCTCATTATATAAATTTTATAGATAAAACAGTTTTTAAATTTTTTCAGATGTGGTCTAATTTTTCGGCAGATCTGATGTAAAAGAGGGTAGAAGGCAACTAATATAATGGCAATTCTGGAAAACTAGCTGTTGGGAAAGAAATATTCAGCTAGGTTTCAAAAGCATTCTAGGGGGTCTGAAAACAGTTTAGTTTTTATGAAAGTTGTCTCTATGGGATACGCTTACTGGCTAACTTACACTATAGAAAGAGCATATCTCGCTAGTCGAGATATGCCTTTTCTATAGTGTAATGAGATGTACACTTTTGATAACGAAGAATATTCTTCTAATACTTGCGTGTACTATTTTTGAGGAGGTTAGAGGCACCATAAATCCTCCTGACTTGCACAATATTCAGTATCACCTCCATGACATCTGCTAAATCCTAATATGCTTGTATTCCTTTGAAGATAGCACATTCATCGATGCTCATTTTCTACGGCGATATTACCATGTGTATTCTACCTGAATATGTCTTCCCTCTATTGGTCCAATACGCTACTGAAGGCTACGGTCCATAGAAGCATTAGGCCGTTTGAATTGGAGTTTACCTAAAAAATTCTTTTGGCCCAACGATAACAACTACAACCTACATTGGGAGAAAATGAGTGAAGTTGAGAGCTTCCAATAAAAACGTTTTCATTCCGTTCTTCTCCACAAGACAGCGAGGTTTGGATGTTGGAAAATGCTTTTGAGCCCACTGCAGTTCGCCTTACACTGTCGACGAAACAAAATGTAGCTCGGAGCCAACATCTCAAAAGGGAATAGTTTGGGTGACTAGGATGAGGCCCTCTTAAAGATCTAGCAAAGAGTTTTCATCTAATTCTCAGCATTTTTCTCAGCATCTTCTGTTATCATTCCCTTGCTAGCGCCTCTAGATCCAAGAAAGTCGAATTGTCATCTATCAGTTCCCGTTCTTGCAACAATCGTTTGTCAAGTAAATTAAGTCACTTACTTTCCAAGACCTGCAATCGACGCCTGGGGTTTTGACACGCCTTCCCTCCTGATTTAGAACATTTCTTGATCACTTTTTTCGCAAGTTGTTAAAAAGCAGTTTTAACTGCGAAAATTCGCTTCCACTGGACGCTCTGCACCATGTCGCATGTTGTTTGCATATTCGAAATAATTTAAATTGCTTCTACTGCTGAAAACTGAAACTCTATTCTTTACGCTGATGCTATAACTGTATCGCTGCAGAACTGTAAACCTATCGCCATTATTTCTCGGTCTCTACACCGCGTGCAGTCACCTCGCCCGTCTTCACTCCTCCTAGGACGTCCCATAGCCCTGGTCCAGTCATGATAAGATTTCCATTCTCTACCCCATTAATGACAAGGTATCGAAAGAAGAACCTCCGTAATTAATATCATGTTCGCTTTCTATACGTACTTGCCTCCAAGCGAGACCGGGGCTTTCCTACATATTCATCATTGAAGGCACCGTTGCTCGACATTTTTACACATTTGGTGTCTCATTAAAACTCTAAGGAGCTCCTTCTTTGTCACTGAGTAGTTCAAATCTGGAACTCCGTACGATGATCGAGATATGTAGAGGTCAGCGAATTAATCCTTTTGTGCAGTTCTCTGCGCAGTTTATTTTTGCAGTATATCGTGGAAACCAGATCCCATTGTTTTTCGCCCAAAAATTCAGCGGCATACTGCATTCAACAAGATGAACAGATCAGGTTTTTATAATTCCGAAATAAGTCTAATGCCAATTAAACAACACCTGAGGGATAGAAGGGTTAGCTGTTTAGGGCGATCTCGGATTTTCGCTTGAATAGGAGCGTTCAAGATCAGCATCTCCAGCTGCGCTATCTATTTCCCTCAAACTATGGAGGCCGTAGCTACTTTGAAATAAAGAAACCCTGTGATTCCGTAAAAATTCGAGGAGGTGCTGCAGGGCCAGCGTCCCTTTGCTGCTCAGATGAGGTTCGGACCAGATCCGCGCGGTTCTGCATCCCCAAAGCTTGGTTCTCTTTACTCGGAAGACCCACACAAAGACTAAATACAGACCTCACATTAAACTCCAAGCGACATGATCGCCCGGATTTACTCCTCACAATCGCATATCAAATGGGTTTCATATACATAGGTCCCTTGTTTGTTCCGAGACAAGGTCAGTTACAGTACTTCCAAACAGAAAGTTTGCACCAAGCAGCAAAACTGGCGACGTACGATCGACAATATTTCGCTGCAGGTCTGACTATTCTTCTTTCACATAATTGACTGGAATAGTTCCAACACTCTATGACGGAACAAATCTGATCTACTTGATGCCTGCTTTTGTCCGCTGGCTCTGTTGCATTGGTCACAAACTTGTATCAATTCAGCGGTGCGTAGCAGGTAAACTGATATATGAATCAGTTCCCCACAACAATGGGAATCACTGCTTCCTCCAGCTTACGTCCTGTGTGGCTCCGTCTTCATTTCCTTCACCACTGAACCTAAGGTGCTTGGCAGTCGAACGAAGGTGGTTCTCAGCGACCGCGGCTGAAGTGTTGTCAGTGTCGATCTCTCATTGCGAAGGTTAAATGCCAATTGTGTCCGATAACTCAACGCCATCGATTTATGATTGGGTTTCTCTCAGCGATTTCGTGATCAGCGTCATGGAGCCGACGCTTGCCCTTCGCGGCGGAGTATCGCTTCGAGGAAGTGAAAAACGCCACCGAACGAGACCTAGCCTAGTTTTTCAGCCATTTTTGCACGACTCACTTCAATCCATTATCGCAAGCTGTTCGGACGGTCGAACGGTGTTCGCCGAAAAACTTCCACTGACTTCAACTGACCGCTCGTTCTCGTTCCATTGTTCGCGAGCAGGAAATTAGCCGCTTCTCAAACTTTCTGCCGTGGCGCTTCACTTTCTTCAGCTTTCTAATTCTGCTATTGAATGATACTCTCTAGGAAGTTGTACTCCAAATTCTTATTTCCTCTTACTGTACCTTTTCCATCCCTTGTCCTCCATGCTCGTTCGTTCGACAAGAAAGTAACAAACTTTCCTATTGTCGTGAAAGTAGACTTTTTAGTATCTGAGTTGCAGTGGTGCTGGATTTTGTGAAGCTGTTGAGATAAGATTGTTATGAAGCTTCATTCGGCTTCGGCGTATTTATCCTCCTCGGGGACTGAAAAAGAAAAAAGGACTTCGATAAGTTGCTCTCCTAAGGACCATTTCAAGTAACAGGAAGTTCGAAAGTGAGTGAGGGAATCAGCGTTATGGCGGTAAACCTTATGAAAACAGCCGAAAGACTGGTTAGTCACCCTCAACTGAAAAAAGTATGGGTGGATGAGATTCTATCTTACGGTCACCCCCTCAGCAACTTTTGGGGTGGCGCCCTCCAGGGTTAAGCCCCAGAGTTTGGCAAACGTAGTCCACTCCTGAGTCTATGGACACCCTTATATCACTACTAGTGTTTGTGGGATACTTTAACAAATCCACAACGCCTACAGCACTACGATATCGGGCCCGCGTGCTAGGATCGGCACCTCAGCCCTGTGCCATTATAATTTCGATTTTTTCTTTCTCTTTTTCACTTGATCTCCCATCGGAGTGTAGAGACTTTGCACGTATTCAACCCATCAGTGTGTTCCTTCAACATGATCCGAATCCACCCTGCCCGTATACTCGATGTTTTCCTTCTTGCTTTCACTGAAAGTTATGAGGTACTCCGCTTCTGAGATTCTCCAATCATCTTCCCTACCGTGGGCAGAAGATGGTGGACGAAGGTACACAGGTTGTCATAGAGACGGCTTCTAACAAACTGAGCCTTAAGATGACGGTGTTAGCATCTCAACGACACTTACGTGTACTTTCCAAAAGCAGTCTCGTACTTGGGCGATAATGCCACGTACAAGCCGTAACAGCGCTCGTAACGAGGTGCAGACCTCTAGCACTAAGTCAAGGTTAGAGCATGAAATGAGAAGTTTACTACCTTCTTGAGCTATGCGTATTGGGGCTGCTGGTAGTCGACAATCTCTTTCAAGCATGTTGAAGGGCACATACCTACTTGACAATGCAATGCGAGACGCCATTTCCATTGACAAAGACTTGATGTCGTCATTGAGGGTCACCTGGACGGAGCCTGCTCCCTGCCGTTTCCCCACCGTATGGGCAAACCACAGTGAATTGAGTGTAGCGTTGATGTCATTTCTACAATTGCTGTCAGTTTGGAATGTGAATTCAGAGAGGCGGACTTATCCCTTGAGGAACGGAAGCCAGTGCTACATTGGTTTCCACCTTGCTTACGCTGTGGAGAGCACAGACTGAGCAAGGGGAGGAATTTCAGGATGCTGCTAATTGTGACACATGTGCGGCATTTGAGTCTTTAAGTTCTTTGTACGCGTACGGCCCCGCTTCTGTCCATGTACGAAGCTATCAATAAGTGGCACGAGTTCTCACATTTATTTCGAAGCGATACTCCGATAATCTCCTACCTGAGCTGCCCAAGACTCTATTCCTTTCCTCGACCAAATTCTCTCAATCTCTTCGAGCTGTTTTAGCAAAGTCAGAAGAGAAGCCCATGCTCCCACTCTACAATCTCATTCAACAAAGGACGTAAGGGGTATTCTCCTTTCTGGACAATCAGAGCGGCGGAGAGGCTTTTTCGACGTCGCACTTTTTGCAAACATATCTTTTCTGTGGGTCGTCTCCGGAGTCTGAAAAATGGCAGTTTTCAAAGATGCAGGAAAGATTCCGAGATCAAGGTAACGCTTCAAAGAACAGTTGACGAAAATTTTGCGCCGCATCTGCGTGATAGGCTCCCTCGGTTTGCTTAGTAAGAGCTGGAGGTTTCTAAACACAGTGATTCTCATCGCAGGAATTTTCCATACATCTTCCATATAAAGTACCGCGCATGTCTTTTGGTCAATTCCCGAAGAAGCCGCTTTGGAGCGTTCCAAAGCGGCTTTTTTATATAACTTTCTTTAAAATCAAGTACTTGTGAAAAAAAAACATATATTTGAGCTCAGCAGGCCGAGCTCTATCTTTTGACATATAAATCAATAGAGTTGAACAATGCATATAGGCCGGACATAATCAATCGAGTGGGCGCGAGAGCCTGTAGATTGACCGTTTCGGGAGTTTTATCGGAAATTCCCAGCCGCCCTACTAATAAATTGCTCTTAAACTGTCCAGATTGCCTTTGGAGTGCGCCGTGAACAATGCATATAGAACCGAACCTATCAATCGAATGGGCGCGAGAGCCTGTAGAGTGACCGTTTCGGGAGTTTTATCGGAAATTCCCAGCCGCCCTACTAATAAATTGCTCTTAAACTGTCCAGCTTGCCTTTAGAGTGCGCCGTAAACAATGCATATAGAATCGAACCTATCAATCGAGTAGGCGCGACCACTCGTAAATTGCACGCGCGAGTGTGTTCGGAGCGCAATAACTTTGTCGAGATCAAATTGTTCCGGCTGCGGCTCGTGGGTTTTGTAGGCAGCAGAAAGCTTTAGTAGTGCGCGAAAGTGCAGCGTTATAGCTTCTAAAAAAGCAAAATTATAGCGGCGCGAAAATTCTATTCTATATGCATTGTTCACGGCGCACTCCAAAGACAAGCTGGACAGTCTTAAGGCAATTTCTGAGTAGGGCGTCTGGAAATTTCGATAAAACTCCTCAAACTGTCGCTCTACAGGCTCTCGCGCCCACTCGATTGATTATGTCCGGCCTATATGCGTTGTTAAACTCAATTGATTTATATGTCAAAAGATAGAGCTCGTCCTGCTGAGCTCAAAAATATGTTTCTTTTCACAAGTACTTGATTTTAAAGAAAGTTATATAAAATTTCGGGAATTGACCAAAAGACATGCGCGGTACTGTATTTTTGCAGGTAGGCTTTATGTTTCCGAAGCTTTTGTTTCGTTGGGTTATTATGGTAAATCATAGCTCTAATCGGTCGCCATAAACTGCTTGCCGCGTCCCGAGGTTCTACTATGGTTTGAGAGACTTGAAAAAAAAACATTTAAAATTATTGAACTAAAGTAGGGCTTCAAGACCTGCAGTTGCACTGCAAGTCGATCTGTGAGCAGGACATATATTCAAATCGCCTCCACAATATCGCGCAGAAGTAGGATATTGGATGTATCCCAGGAAGTGTTTGATTAACGACTCCCATAATCTTTTCTATCCTTCAGATTTGAACAAGTAGGTTGGTCGAAAACTATTTCTTAATCATGCGGCTTGGATGTTCACGTCATTTCTCCGTTAAGAGAAGCTTCTTTACTGGAACATACCAAATTCTTAAGAAAATATAGTCATATCCGCACCGCTCTCCATCAGTCGGCTTCCCAAAATTATATGCGCACATTTAGTTATTCAAGAACATAGCTTGAAATAAACTGCAGAACCAGGCAAAACAGTTGCAAAATGCGACTCCAAAACATTGTTTCAGCGTCCTTTGGAATACAAAATAACGATAAGTAGACACTAGGATTAAACGGCGCGATCTCGACGAGAGCCAACAAACAAAATAACTTTCGTTCGTTTGCTCTTTGAACTTAACTCCACAACCTAAGGATATGAGGATCGTGTACCCAATCCAAAGTGTTGCCTTTTTGGGGGTACCTTAGCATACACCCATGCCAACAATAGGCCTTTCTTGTGTTTGCATCGGAAGTCGCTTATTTCTAGGCTATTCACCATGGAGCTCACGTACTCATGAAATGAAAGTGATTTCAGATAGGAATTAGTGAAGAGGATTAACTGAAGTTTTAGGGCAACGCTATCGTATCTCTTGATATGCACGGATCTCAATCCCTATGTTTTCTCCCACTAAAAACAACAAAGGAATGCCGCTTCGCAACCGAGTGACTTAAGCGCGTCTCGTCAAACGAAAGTTTAAGGGTGGCTGAAAAACTTGCAAGGCTAGTGACTGGAGAAATTTCAAGCTCCATTTCGCCACAAATGTCTCCAACACTGTTCATCAATCTTGTATAGATGCTTGAACGGCGTAAGAAGTTCGAGAACAGCACACTTGTTGGTGCCTGCCTTGTGAAGATTGAGCTGATGTTGATTTTCTCCTACTACCAACACAAAGGTTCGATCCGCGTTCGATCCTCTCTTCTTAAGATGCTCCACCAGTTTGTTTTCCATGAAGTCATTGGTTGAACATTTCTTTGTCAGTGCTTTAGCCCTCCATTCGCGGTTTACACATATCATGTGGTACTCTAGGCCTTAATGTGGTATTCAAATAGGGATGGCCGATATAGAGCGTCAGTGGCCTAACGGGAAGTCAGAACCTGTCAGCAAGCAGTTTCAGCCTAAAAAGTACAAGGACGGTGGCCAGGAATGGCGGAAGGACAGGACAAGAGAGGTATTTCTTTGAAGGGATCCGCCAGCGATTTCATGCCGTCTATCATTCATTGATCAAGTCTACTCTCAGGCTGCGAACCAGGCCACCTACGCCTACACTCCATTCAAAGTGAATTCCCTAAGCCGCGCCACCACTCCGTTGGCATCGAGTGAGTGTTTAACGCTCAAGATTTTTTTTGGATTTGAAACCCTTGGCATCGAGTCGGTACTCGCGGCATAGCGACAGGGCTCTGCCTGTTTGGGTGATGCCTGAAATTCTTTCAAGCACAGAGAAGCCGTCCATTAGGTGTAGCAAAAAAATGGTTCACTACGATATGAGTACGGTATTTCCTGATTCTAAAAGTGTTCACTTTTGCTTCCAGATCCATCACTGAGTTAAAAATGTATTTCAGCCAGAAACATTGGATGGAAAGTCCGTGCTCTTGTCCTACTACCTCTTCCTCTTATCTTAATACTACCTATGTTTTCTCATATTGTTAGTTAGCTCTTTTTTCGCCAGCTTTTGTATGTATCTTAATTCAGCCGTCACGCTGTTTCCCTCGCTTAGTCACGGAAAGCTTTCTACTTCGTTAGCTCGTTTCTTCAGTATTTCTTTTCTCATTGAGACATGTGACGAATTTGCCTCTCAATATGTTAGGGCAATAACTGGTTTAAAAGAGACAGGCTGAGGCAAAAGTTTTCATGCTATTTTTCTGAGCTTTTCCAAGGTGATAACGATATGTAGAGCTGGTATTGTCTGGTTCGTTTTGGTCCACATTCTAATGACCTGTACCTCTCCTCTCTTGCATCGCAAAGTTCACCGGCAGCTTAAAATTCGAGCTAAAGAAAGAAACTAACAAACGCACTGTTGAACACTAAACAAAGGAAAAAATTCCTAATATCTATCGCATCGAATACCATTTCGAAGAGTGTATGTGGAGTCTAGTAATAGAGAGCAATGACACCTGTCTGTTTGTTGCTGATTACCAAGCAAATCGAACATTGGGCACCTCTTGACAGATAATATTCATTTTACATATTCCACCTTAGAAGTAAAACCTCGAACCGTCTTTCGACCTCGCAGATGCCTCTGGCCCAATACATAGAGCTGCCCTTCTTCTGCGTAAATTCGTCCATTTTTGAGAAAGGGGGGGGGGGGGGACTGCAAAACATTGTGAGTGCTGATGTTCACCTAATTCTGTGAATGATGCATTGGTCGTATGCAGTTCAATTTGTAATAGATAGCTTATTTATTTATTTTATTTATTTTATTTTCTTTGATGCTTAATGGTGTGCGCACAAGAAAAACGCAGAAAATCAAGAATTTCAATAGTTGATGTGATGTTGTTACGAGCTATTCAGTGGCTTGAAAACGCATAAGAATATTGATGTTGCTTATATTAATTTGATTTTTTCAAGTTTCTGAACAGAGCTCGCGAAATGGCTCACTTCGAAGGCCGGATCCGTTTGTCTACCAAAGTCATCCTCAGCAGCGGAATCCTATGAATGGTAAGTAAAGCTTTGAGAGATCGCGAAAATATTCGAAGACATTTCTTCCATTAACCTCTCTAGCGCAACTTTTTTTTCAAGAATAAGTATCGTGTAATTGAACTTTCGTCGGCCGTCAATGTGACCAATTTTCTTACTGCAAAAATGCAAAGCTCTAACAAAATACCGTTCATGTGAAATTTTTTCGTAGAGGTGAATTGAGTCTATTTCGTAAGATTATTGTGGGTTTAGACGCGTGTGGCGCTGCCAGAGATGATCCCGGCTGACGCGTGCACCCTATACCAAGTTCTTGGATCGGATTTCCGGTACATAGCGACCAAGCTTTTCATCACTCCGAAGTGAATTGGTGCAAGACTTGTCTGGGAGGGATAAAATGCTAACTTGTTCATCTTCTGGCCACCGCTAGTCATTGTATGGCCAATTACGGGGGTTAAAGTCGCTCTCACGACATCCCCCAGAAGTGTACAAAGACAAGAGGAATGCAATGCGGAGAAACCGAATGAGGTTTAGACGACCTAGATGGTATCTCAATAATTCTTTCCCTGTTAAACCATTCAGTAGGTTCCGTCTGCGGACTTTGGAGTCAGGTTTGGGGGGGGGGGTCAGGTTTTATTCAGAAGACACGTCCGGTACTGTACATAGTGCCTAGGGCATCCCAAGACCGATTGAACAACGCCATTCTTTATCCTTTTATCCTCTTACCATAGGTTGTTACAGTTGACATACTTTTGAGCCGAAGAAGAATGTTATCAAATGATTACTTGACCCGTTGTGCAAATACAGATGGAAGCAACCGTTCAATGCCGTACAAGATTCATAAAGTGACAGAATTTCAGAGCCGCCGCAGTCTCATTCTACACCTAAGGCGATGCATCACGCGCAGATCAGACCAGGGAGCGCAGCACAGATGACGAAGGAGCAGAAGCTGACCTGGGGCCGATGTGAGGAAAGAGGAATAAGTTCTATGCTTCTAGTAGACCTCACCTGATAATAGATATTAATTTATCCTGGTTCCAAACATGAAAGTAAACTAGCCAGCAAGCAATGAATAATATAATTGTATGAGATTTCACTAATCGTCAACACAGTTAACAAAAACGTGGATTACGTTAAAAGTTCTTAGCGTACTTTCTTGCAATTCTGCTATAAAACCTTATGCGCTATTCTTGCATACTCACGAGCTTGAAAGTTTACGAAAAATCGCATGTTTCTCGCTGTTGACGAGGCAAGATTCCATTATTAATGAAAATCCCGCTCTGCCGAAGTTGTTGCCTTATTGTTGAAAAGCTAACGGTTTTGTATCGCAACTTTGAAGCGACGTTTGAAATAATCAAGCTGTAAATACATCATCGTCATCTACTTACTACCTCGAATTCAGTACCTCCAACGACAGCCTATCGCTCAGCTTCAGCAATGGGACAACCAATACGCCCGGGAAGCCGCCAAAGCGACGTTGGAGGAATAGGACAATGTAAGTATCTTGTGAACCCTAAAAGATCACTGAACAAGAAGGCTGTGATTCTTATTTAAGGTGGAGAGTGATGAAGGCTTGTAAACAAAAGCGCGAGACATACCTATACAGTGCCTTTCAAAAATACAGGCTCCTAATTTTGTAAATTTTGCTTTTTTAGAACATTTCGCGTTTGGCCTATGTTATACCATTGTTATATTATAACAATTCATGTAATGATTACAACTACAATTTATTATACAATTACAACTCAAATCTTTATAGTTATAATTAAAAATTTTGCGACAAACTATAATTGTAACCATTATAGTTATAAACTATAATTTTATATAATTATAATTTATTGTAGGTAATTTATTATCTTGTATATTATACAATCTATATTTAATTATAATTATTATGACTATTATAACTATTACAGCTATTATTATTATTAGTATTACGATTGGTCTTTAAAATTGAAAGTCTTACGTTTTTGGATATCACCGCACTCCGTACGGCACATTTACAAATAAGGAATTGTGCATCAGTCGACTTATATATATATATATATATATATATATATATATATATATTATAATGATATCCACGCTAACTCTCCTTTATAATTCAAACATGGCAAAACTGGTTGTATCATTGAGGAGGGTTGCCGACACCTACTCAGTGTCAAGAACAGAGTGCAGTAAAACTAACAACACTACAAAACGATATCGTTGTCACTGTTGAGGATATTTCTATAATTAATAAAATTTATTTATATTACATTTTACGTTAATAAGCAGTTTTAGTAAATAAACGATTTAGGAGATAATAATTTATGTATATATGTTCATCCATCAAACGTTTTCCGTAAAAAATGGCTATACTGTCTTTGACTTGATGAAGTTTGAGCTCATAATATATAAATCTGTGTTTATATATATATATATATATATATATATATATATATATTAGGTTGGCAACTAATTTCGTGACTCTCAAGCGCCTTCCACAAAAGTGTTCATAAACAAATAACAAATAACAGTTTTCAACCAAAGTAAGATCTGTTGGAACGCGGGACTGCTTCCCATTTATCAGCTACCTGGCCCATCCCACAGCTGTAGAATTCTTGTGCTTTTGAAGCCAAGAATCAGTGGAGGTGCATTTTGACATGGTCCACATTAATAAGTCGCTCTCCAACCAAGAAGTGCTGCAGCGAGCTATGAAGGTGCTAGTCATTTAGCGCACAGCCTGTGCTGTAAGGTGGGTGAGTTAGACACTCCCAGCCAAGGTCTTCGATTTTTTGAAGCTCACGATTCGTGACGTGTGATCTGGCGTTATCTTGCTGATAGATAATTCCGCTCCTGAAAATCTGTCCGAACCGATTCCAGCGGAGTTTAGCCTGCGAGCGGCCAGGTTGAGAAGAGTAGATTACAGCAATAATGCTGGAACCGTTCTTGACGAGCTCCCAGAAGTTAACACCTTCTTGGCACCACCAAACGGAGGAACGTAGCGGACCGGACGCCTCAAAAAATATAAGACCTTGACTGGGAGCGTCAAACTCATCCACCTTACAGCCCAGACCTTGCGCCGAGTGACTACCACATTTTTAGTTCGGTGCAGTACTTCTTGGTGGGATACCGATTTAATAATGTGGACCGGGTCAAAATGCACCTCCAAAGATTATTGGCCTTAAAAGCCCAATAATTCTATGGCCGTGGGATAGACCAGCTACCTGATATATGGGAAGCACTTCTGCGTTCCGAGGGATCTTATTTTAATTAAAGATTGTCGTTAGTTATTTGTTAATAAATACTTTTGCTGAAGATTCTTGAGAGTCCACGAAATTAGTTGCCAACCTAATATATATATATATATATATATATATATATATAATTATATATATTTATGTTTAAAATAATGAACTCTTTTGTGTACTCATTATGCTTCAAAATATTTTTCAATTTAACACGTTGACGACCGCGCCTTTTTCGCGTGTCTGGCAAGTAGGACCAATCGGTTCTTTGCATCGCCGACAGCGTAGCATGACATCGTGTCGCACGGTCTAACGCGACCGCAAAATTTGTCTCTTGGTGGAGGGCGATGATGAGGATGACGAGGTGGCCCAGGACGACGTTGCTGCTGAGGCCGATATCCTTGCACTACCAGCTGACGATGATGATGGCTCAAAAAGTGAAGTAATAGAATCCGAAGCAGAAAATGAAGATGAGGAAGTTTGGAAGAGTGATTTTGAAACCCCTACTTGGTAGAACTTTGTGACGGAGTCCGGCTTTCATGATAATGTGTTCGACTGCGTTAGGCCGATCGATTATTATCGATTATTTTTCAATGACGAACTGCTAATTGAAGCCATTACTTGACAAAAAGCTCAATAAATCACTAACGGAAATTGTTTTTGGGGATTACGCTTTTTACAGCAATGTCTAAAGATGAGGTGCACATAACACAAAAAAGTTCCTTGGAAAGATCTGAATAAAGCTAGAAAAATAAATTATAAGGCTGTGGCCTGACATCATGTCACACTGTCGTCAACGTGTTAATAATTTTTTCTAGAAAATACTCTAGGTAACAGCAAGTGTTTGCTATTCCTAACGTTTCCGATAAAATTATAGCTTTTGTGATATTTATGAAGAACGCTGACGTAGAATGTGGAAACCTTGGATTTTTAAAGTTCAAATCATCTGTATCATTGTACATTTCTGTTTCTATCCTATTATTGATAACAAGTGCTCCGTCACGCCTATCGGCGTTCCTCGCACTTGCGCACTTCGCGCGATGTTGCAGTATCACAAAACTAAGGAGAATCACATCAAGTTAGCTGCTCTACTTGCACAGCTTTCTTCCCTACCTAAGAGTACAAAAGGCTCGTAGTACGTATAGTATATGGTGTGATGGGGCGATCTATTGGTTCCCCACTACTGGTCTTCCCCTATTGAAACGGTCCCCCATTACTGCTTCTCGTCCCCCTCACTGATCCACCCTCAGCGGACGACGTTTTCGGCACGTCTATCTGAATCCCCAAACACGCTGAGCGAAGCATTTGGCACGTCCTCTGAGTCCCAGGCACGTCACGCGACGTATTCCGCACGTCTTCTAAATCCGTGGCACGTAGAAGACGTCTAGGTATTTTTCGCTATTTTCGCGCTCGGAAACTTGAGCAGTATCGATTGATGGTAATCAGTACTTCAAAAACGAATTTCAGATTCGTGTTGAGTGACCTCGACTGCCTCCAGGACTAAAGTTTTAAACCGCCTAGACGACATCCACAAAAAATCTATAGCTTGAATTTCAGATTTGTGTTTAGAGACTTCGACCACCTCCAGGGCTGAAGTTCCCAGGCAGGGAGAAGATGTCTGGGCATTTTTCGCTATTTTCGTGTTTTCGTGTCGTAATTACCCCCCCCCCCCCTATTTCCCCCGCCCACTATTTTATGACTAAATCCACACAAAAAATCGATAATATGGCCGGCCCAAATGGATTGATGGCGATGGACACCTCAAATGTGGACTTCACGCTCGCCTTCAGCGACATCGACTACCCCAGGACGGAAGAACCGGACCGCAAGAAAGTTATCCACAAAAAAATCGATATTCAGCCATGATTTTCGAAACTTCACGCACCAAGGCACACTGCACGTTAAAGAGTGTAACCGCACATGCCGCGTTATTCAAACCTGGATTTTGGTAGGGCAACAGCGCCCTTACTACATATAAAACGGTAATACCGGTCGATATCAATGAACTTCAGATTCGATTTCAGTGACGTCGATTAGCTCAGGGCGGGGTGATTGGACCGCAAGAAAGACATCCACAAAAAATTGATAATACGGCCCAAATGGATTGATGGCGCTCGACACTTCAATAACGGGATTCAGAGTCGCGTTCACCAACCACGATACCCCTAGGACTGAAATTTCCGATCGCCAAGATGACATCCACAAAAAATCGATAATATCGATCGATATCGATTGGTCGACTTCAGATTCGTGTTCAGCGACCTCGATTACCCCCAGGGCTGAAGTTTCAGGACGCTTGCACGACGTCCACAGAAAAATCGATAATATCGATCGATATCGATTGCCTCCCCCTGCTGTGAAGGCCTCCCGTCGATGATCATCTAAATGTCCAGGCATGGTCACCGGCGGTTCGGAACGTCTACGGCATCGCCAGGCACGGTCGCTGACGTGTTCGGCACGTCTACGGCTCGCCAGGCACGTAGAAGGCGTCTGGTATTTTCTGCTATTTTCGCGCCCCTGATGTTTCCGCCCCTATTTTTTGACGTGCTCCATGGCTAATTGCTTAGCCCGTTATTATAGAGTATGATTCTTAATGTGATGTCCAAATAATTGCAGTGGTGTTCATTAATAGTGTCTTTCTCAATTCATGAGTATCTTTATAAACTATTTTTAAAATTACACCATAACAAACCTCGAACGGCATAAAGTAAAAACACTAACAACAATTATTTTTAAAATATTACCTACATGTTTTTCGTCTAGGTTATGGACTATCAGTAGATCATCCTTATACCTGTAAGGTATAAATATGTTATTATTGCTAGCTAGAAATGATTTAGCGAATTCGTTTTCCAACATAGACATTGTAATATCTGCATGCAATACAGTAAAGTTACCCCCTTGTGGAACACCTTTGTTTTGTCGAAAAATGTTAAGCTGAATATTGCGTAGCTATTTTTAAATAAAAAGTTAACATGATCCATAATTTCCTGCATATTAAATATTTTATATCGAGAAGCCGAAGAGCATCGGAGCTACAGAAGCCCCCCCCCCCCCGACCATCTAAGAATGAATGGGTCCTTGCGCAGATCTCGCCAGTAGCAGACAGATCCATCTGGACTGCCCAAATCGAATTTCTTTTCGTCGGGAAACATTATCTGAAAGCACGAACTCGTTCCAGTCTGGGAACTTCACAGTGAAAAATGGCGCATCGTGTTCCAATCAGTCCTGATGGATGTTTCTACGCGCAAATTGAAGACTTTCGGCCTTATGGTGATCAGTCAGGCTCAGAACCCTCTTCATCGATTGACGTACAATGTTGCTGCTTCTTTTGGCTGCCCTACAGATGGTCGTCCGCGATGCATCCAACGATAAGTCTACCTTAATTTGTCTGCTCAAGCCGTCGAGTTCGATTCGAGTCGTTGAATGTGTCGGACATCTTCTCCAGAGAGCACAGGAGGCCTTTCAGACAATGGTTTTCTTCTATAGCCTACAGATCTTTCAGACGGTTGGACACAACGCATTTGAAAAGACGAATTTGCCCAAAATCGCTGCCTTTCACGATTTCACGAGTGGAGTGTGCTACCTGATATAGAGCTCGAACTTGATTCTCGACGGACAGCCGGGTACCAAGCCACATGTTGCTATTAGGATAGTAGATAATAGCAAAACCAGTGTAGAGTAGTTTTAATGTGACAGGGCGAAAAACTGCAGGTATAGCTTACCAGCATCGTTAGTGGCCTCATAGAAATTAGGGGTGGGCTCATACTTTTGAAACACTGAAAAACCAATAATTTTTTCTTAGAAAGCTTTGTATTGTATTGTATCCAAGGGAGATTTCTGATTCATTTTCAAGTATGGTTTTTGACAACGCCACTTACTGCGATATGTCGTAAAAAAAGCAAAATTTAGGAAATTAGGGGAGGCCTTATACTTTTGAAACGCACTGTTTTCTGTCTCACAAAACCCCCTACTTATACGGTTTTCTTCCTTTCCACTCCTACTTCATCAAGACCTTTCATCTAGATTTGTTCTGTGGGTAACACTTGAAGGTCCATCTACTCCACAGCTCCCTACATATTGCCGTTTTCTATAAGACAAATGGACAGACAGGCAATATTTTGAAGAACGAGCACGCTGATAGAATTAGCACATGTTCTTCACCCTTCCTTATATGTATGGACTTACGGCCTATCCTGAGCAGAAAAAGCGGAAATTTTTTGCAGTCTGAGGAGACAGATTGGTTCTTGCGCACTACTTCTGTTTAATTGTGTTGAACACATTCTCCTGGTTTGATGAAATAGCGTTTAATGTTTTTTTTTTCACATAACTTCTTCAAGTTGTTAATCAACCAGCCATTGCTGCCGAGTTGTTAATGTCATTTATAATTTTCTGGTCTACGTGAATTGCCTTGGGTATCATCGCTAGTTTCCGATCATATTCCTTGTCTGGGCACCTCTAAAAGTCTTTATCAATTGTCGAAACATACATTTTATTGCTTAAAAACATTAATTTTAACATTTTGACATTCTAAAATTTAATAACATGAATATTTGATAAAGTACCCCCTATGTATCTTCGATCAGATTGTGAGATCGAAGCATCGATTGGAGGTGGACATGTGGATCCATCATTTTTTGATCTCGGACGAAGTTTGATACTTTTATGGTGAGTCTTTTTGGAAGGAAGTGGTAGCGTAGTCGGAAGAAACGTGGACTGTCGCGTTCACTCCAACTCAAGGTTCTTGGTTCGGATTTTCCGCCCAGGTCATCCCAGTCTTCCATTGCTTCTTTTTACTTTTCTTTCAGATTCACTGCTTTTATAGAAGTTTCAGTAAACTGTGTAAAATATTAACATATAATGCATAAATGGAATTTACTCCACTAGTCGGCTACCTACGGTAAGATTTGCACCATTTCTATACCGCACTTCGCTTCTAGAAAACAAGATGATTATATATTCAGTGTCCGGAATAGGTTCTTTTCTCACTGAACAGGTTCCAAAGAGGACCCCTTGTACCAAATCGCGAACCTCAAACGGGTTAAAACTTCAATAAATATAAATCAAATCCAGCCTAGCACATAAGGAAGATAGATGATACCTTTAACTAATGTGCGTTTACATGGCGTTCCGGGCTCTCGGTGCCAAACAGCTAGAGTGAGAAGATATTCTTTAAGGGTGTTTGTAAGATTTCGTTCGAATTAGGGCATTTTTTGCAAGAATATCTCAGCGAATAGCCTTTCACCAGCGGGTCGTTCTAATCATCGGAACCTAGTCGGTGACAGTCGGTTCGACCATTTACGCGTTGTAGGCCATTTCATCGAAGTCCAAGGAACCGGGTCGCCTATGCTTTTTCTGACTTCTAAATCCACGGAGTATATCTGCATAGCACTAGTTTCTCATGCGTTGACGAAGCTCCTGAAGAATGATGTTTCCCTGTTCGTTTTATCTTTTTACTCATTGAAAGATCCCGTTGCCTTGTTCAGATTGCGATTTTGATTGCTTCGTAAGATATCTAGGTGTAATCCTTTCAGGACGCATTCCTCTGGAAGACTTAATAGAGCTTTCAAAGAGGATCACGTCACCAGAGCACGATTCAGAAGGATCGCATTACTTCCTCTTTAAGGGGAGTAATGCAGGCAAGCCTACTTCAACGTTGATGTCATCCTCTGTCTGAGTGTGATCCTGAACCTGAAGGTTCTCCATTCCAAAAGGAGTCCTCTGCCAACTGCGCCCGATAATACGTGGTGTGTGAAATTCGATCTTCTTCACCGAGACGTGGAACTCATCTGCTCACAACATCTCAAAAAGGAGGATGGCTGAGTAGGTGTAGAAACGAGTGGAATGATAAGGACAGTCTCCTCCCATTTAATGCCAAACTTTATGCGCCGCAGGAATTCACGATGCCATAAACGGATCCAGTCCTGCCTAAGCTGCATTCTCTCATTCTGTTCTTCAAACGTTCGCCTAGTATAGCTCAAATGCTTTGGCGCTGTGAAACATTCCTTACTCATCTTCAGTATTCTACATTACTTCGATTCGACTACTTGACCACACCCTAACCTTCTTGATGCTATATATCAAACAAGCTACTACCTTATGCACTATTATAAAAGTAGGTGCTAGCTTTCATATAGTGCGGACAAAGCCGTAAATTCTGTGGTGTTTTAGCAAGCATGTTCTGTTTGCATGTATCAAAAGAGCTTTCTTGTGCATAGCTAAAAGAACACTGCAGGTATTGTATTTGCAAACTAGCAGATGTGATAGAGGCGAGAGGAGATGTGAAATTACACAAATAGTACATAATATATTTTGCCGGGTCGAATCAATAGTTTCCGTCGTTTTGGTGTAGCGATTGTCCAATACTTTTAAACGTTATTTTCTTCGTCACTAGCTTACCAGCTTGTAAATATTATATTTCAAAAACAATATTTATATTATAATCACGTTTTCAGTATGTGCAAACAATGTCGAGAGTTTCCTAAATGCGGCTGATTTTAAGGCACCCCTCATCCCCAGAGTTGGGTTGTGCGTGGCTGTTATATGGTGCCGAAACGGCCTTAAAAAACCTACAGTGTTCAGATTAGGATAGCCGACACAAAAACTGATAGGCGAGTGAAATAGACGACATTCGTAAAAAAATAGGAAGTAGATGGAAAACTTATCAGCGTTTATGCTAATCTTCTGTGGGTATTAAACCACCCAGTCAGAAAATTAAGCTTGTTCCTGTATTTGCAAAGACTTGGATTACAAGCCGGCACTATTTCACACTAGGCTTTTGCAATCGGAGACGCTGATTGGAGCCTGCTGTTTGGTCTTATTTTGAAAACTGAAGAATTTCTTCACAAAGATGCCGATGCCGACTATAATCCTCAGAAAAACATACAAGATACAATACAAAGAAACACCAGACAATCTAAATGTCACAATAATAAGGCGTCGACAATATTTGTACAAACAACCTTTTTAGCCTTTCATGGCTCATTCACCTTTTACGAAAGATTATTCTTCCTTTAAACGTTTAGAGCTGGTTTGATTTACAATGAAATATGAAGTCAATGGGTGCGTGTGCGCCTTCGGAGGAGGTAACGGATGCCGCGTGCACCCGATATCAGGTTCCTGGTTCGGTTTTCACACTCATGCCTACCAACCCACCTGTCTATCAGGAGTCGGTGAATTGATACCAGACGCACTCGAAATGCGAAACATACGAAAAAACGCATTCGCAAATCGCCTCCACGATAAAGCAGAAGGCGTGGCGCATCCCAAAAGGGATTGAGTAACGCTGTTCCTTATCCTTCTAACGAAATGAAGCTAAATTTGAATAAAGAAATATTTCAAAAATCACTGGCGAGGTCTGGACCCTGGGAATGTGCAAGTTTCTATCTCCTCGCGCAGTAACGCCAAATAGGATATTGCCACGTCGAACGTGCAAAACATTAAGGATCGTTACCTGCGCAGTATTGTTATTCGATTATGTGAGAAACCTTCTAGGGGAAAACCTAAGCGCGCTCAGGATGGTATTAGAAATACCGCTCAACAGTTTATGGGCTCTATCAATCCAATTTCTCTGATCGAGATCACCTCTTACGATTAGCCGGAAAATTAAAAGGGCGACATTTCTTATAGTAATAAGGTGCATAAGATTGGTAACAGTCACGGATAATACCGGATAATTAATCTTAGAATTATGGAAACTTGGCTTCTACCTGATAGCATAACAAGACATTTAAGTGCTTCTAGGGAAAAGAGACTACCACTAGGCAGACATCTCAGCCAATTTCAAATTCGTCTTCGGTGATTCAATGCACAGGTGGCGGCGATCGGAGGGAATTATCTATTGGCACTACTTGCACTTGCAAAGCTGACTGCCTCAGCGCTAATGAAAAACGAATGTGTTCTTATAATTAATTTTTAGGCATCGGTTCCCGGTACCAGTCATACTGTACACTCCCTCGACCGGAAGAGGTAGATGTTGAAACGCTCAACGAGATGCACTCCAATCTCCATGCATTTCATCCGAACGGAGCCCCAAAAGTATAGAATTACGTTCTTTGTCAGCACATAATCTTTTGACCTTCATAGTCTTGCTTTTTTCCTTTCCTTTATGCTTTCGTTCAGCCGTTTAACTGTTACAGTTAACATATTTTACAGTCGAAGGTTCCTTTAGCATAGCTCTTCAGTTCTTCTTTTAGGTCATTTCTCGCCCTCCTTCCGTTGCCACCCTAGTTCCTGGAATGCCTCTTGGCCCGGGAATGGCGTCTGACTTCATACGGCCGCCATCAGCCTTCGCAGCTCCAAACGTGGCGATGAGTGCTCCGACGCCACCAAAGCAGAGGGAAATTATCAGCTGGAATACCCTCAGCTTAATGTGTAGCATGCAGGTATGTAAATTTACAATGTTTCGCAACATAGCCGCTTTATCGCTTATCATTTGGGCGCTTACTCCAAAAGTGTACAGCAGATTAGTCACATAGAATAAAGACTAAAATTTTTGACCATTCCTTTCATTTTGTGGTCTTAAATGATAGGGAATTTTACGACTAGCATTCATTGTTGTTACTACTCCGTCGGAATCAACAGTATATTCTGTCATGAATAACTGTAAGTTGTGCTTAGTTTGAATGGAACGCGTCACCACATTTTTAGGGGGAGCAAGCTGAACATACAAAAGCGCGCGGCAGCCGCTGCGACTGCTGCGGCAAGAGCGACATCTGCGTAGTGTGTGCTGCTACAGTTACGTAGTCTAATGCTCTTATAACTGCATAAATTTCTTTTGCTACCTCTGCTCAGCTATCTGAGGGTCCTCCGGTGCACTTAATCAGACAAAATCGATATTTCGAGAGGGAATTGGATGTCCTAATCGAAGAAATAAACAAATGCTTCCATTGTGAAAAGATTCAGTCTCCCTTTATGACAAGAAGCTTCATTTCTAAAAGCTAAATATCTATATACAATACAGCATAACTCGGAGTTTGTTAGAGCTCCATCTCTCCATAACAGCCCACCCAGGGGATGCGTTAGTGGCGTTTCGTCGCGCGTGCGGCAGAGGCCGCCGCGCTCGGCGAAAACTTGTATGTTAGTACTCCCAGCCCGTTTTTAGACTGAAATAGTGACAGATACTGTAGAGAAACAGTGCTGGCGCAAACACAAACGCGGTAAACAGTTTGTAATGATACACAGCATTCAATAAAAACAACAAACGAAGAGAGTGAAGTCAAATTCACCGTTCATATTCTGATTGGATATCAACCCCTCAAGTTGGTGTTCGTATTAGGAAATCGTATTCAGAAGAGCAGTTACGTCGTCTCCGTCATGATAGCGGAGTTCGCAAGAGTTCGGTCATTCCTTCCTCATGGGGAGGGGAGGGGCTGAATTCGGGGAACTACGCCAGAATGTCGGAAGCCCAATATTACCCCTCTCATTTAAACTAGGGTCCCTTCCTCATCGTGAACCACTGTCTACCTCGAAACTGTTGTCCTGTTTCTATTCAAATGTGCGCTCTCTCACGAAAAATGCAGCTCATGTTGATCTTGCTCTGGCGAAAAATTTTGATGTGTATATTTTTACTGAAACGTGGTTGAAATCTCATCACATTGCCTCGTCTCTTCTGGTTCATATGAGTGGCGACTATCAGAAATTACGTTGTGACAGAGCTAGAAAAGCTGGAGGAGGGGTTGCCATTATTTTCAAGAGTTCTTTGGGCTTCGTTAAGATATTTTCCGAATCTATTCCCAATTCCTATGAGATTCTGTCGGCGGACTTGGTTCTTGATGGTATTTCAGTAAGGTTTATTGTAGTTTATCGCGCTCCGTCTTGCAAATCAGCCGAAAACGAACAATTGGTCAAGAGTATTAGTGACCTGTTGGCATGTGAGCATGCATCAGTCATTATGGGAGATTTTAATTACCCCGACATCGACATTACGTCTATACTTCCTTCATCTCAATCGTTATTCCTGAATACTAATCCATTCGTAGAAATGGTATGCAGTCACGGTCTGGTTCAACATGTGCTGGAACCTACAAGGGGTGAGCACATTTTGGACCTTGTTCTGTCTACTGATGTATCAATTATTAAGTCAATTTCGGTTGAGGCTCCCGTTGGACTAAGTGATCATAATAATGTGAAGTTTGATATGTGCTACACTTTAACAGAACCTGTCTACACGTACAGCCGTCAGTTTAATAGATGCGACTATGATAAGGTTTGTGATTATTTGGCTGCAGTTGCATGGAGAAGGATGTTTGAGACTTTTGATACTGTGAATGAGAAGTATGAGTTCTTCATATCAACACTTCAGCTTTCCATCGATTTGTTTGTGCCATGGGCTCGTGTTAGCGTAAAACACTCATGTTTACCATCGTATCTTCAAAATATGTTGGATCATCGTTCCTGTCTTTTCCGCGCGGCTTTACATTCTCAGGCTGAACGGGATTGGGAGAAGTACAATTTGTTTTCTAAAAAATTTCACAAAGCTTTACAAAAATACAATGGGTCAATAGAGAAAAGGATTATTCAGTCCGGAAATAAGGCTGGGTTTTATAAAATACTACGTAGAAATCTCAAAAGCGGCAGTGATGTTGGCAGCATTGTGAATAGCAGTCAGGTAGCCGTGACTGAACTGGATAAGGCTAATGTTTTAGCTGACAAATTTTGTGAAGTTTTTCTTTCTGACGATGAAGGAATGCCAGTGTTTAGGGCAGAAGCTTCTGAACCCATGCAGTCTTTTCCATGGTTTACTAAAGAAGAGCTTTATAGGATCATAGTTGGTTGGTCAGATTCCTCGTCATTAACACCTGATTTTATTCCAGCCTTTTTCATTAAGAAGGTCGCCCACGTTGTGGTGGGCCCACTTTCGTATTTATTCAATCAATCCCTAATACATGCGGAAGTGCCTGCGAGATGGAAACATTCTTTTGTAACCCCACTACTGAAGAAGAATCCTGCTAGCGGATAATTACAGACCCGTGAGTATTACATCATTTTTCTGCAGAACTTTTGAGAAGGTCCTAAAAAGCCATATTTTCGATTATCTTCTAAAAAATAAAATGATACCAAAAAGTCAGCATGGATTCATACCAGGACGGTCGGTTGAAACGAATATGTTGGAATGCATTAATGACTGGTCTAATTGCTTAGACACAAAAAAGTCATGCGATGTGGTGTACTTTGACTTCTCAAAAGCCTTTGATAGAGTTAGCCACAGTAAGCTGCTACAAAGGATTTCTCAGCTTGGCATTCACCCAGTTATTTGTAATTGGCTACATAAATTTTTAGCCAACAGAACGTTTCAAGTAAAAGTAGGGAAAGCTCTATCTGATTGCAGACAGGTTAAGAGTGGCGTTCCCCAGGGTGGGGTGCTTTCTCCTTTGCTATTCATGATCTATACCTCCGATATACCAGAACTCCTAATGGACAATGGTGTTGTAGTCAAACAGTTTGCGGACGATATCAAGATCTACCGTGAAGTACTATCTTCTGAAGACCACGGTATCTTGCAGTTGGCCATTCAGAAACTGCGAGACTGGTCCACAGCATGGAATCTACCTTTGGCGCCAGAAAAGACGGTATTTATGAGAATAGGATAGTCTGACGCACCGTCTGAGTACTTGGTTGGCGATTACCCTATCTCCAAAGTTCATTCAGTGAGAGATCTTGGATTCCATTACGATGATAAGCTTGATTTTTCGGAACACTACAAGTCATCCAGAGGGAGGCCCAGTCACGTATGTTCCAAATTTTCAAAGGTCTCTGCACTCGCAACAATGCGGTCCTGGTGCAGGCCTACAAAACATACGTAAGACCTATTGTTGAGAGTGGATCTACCGTGTTCTCTCCCTATAAAAAGAAGGACATTACCTTCCTTGAGAAGATTCAGAACAGTTATACTAGGAAAATTCTACTTTGATCAGAAAGTTTTCTGTACTCTAGAGTGCCACGAGGGAACATTAGAAACAGATATTTCAATCTGCACACATTAGAATCCCGTAGGAAACTTAGAGATGTTTGCGCTATCTTCAAAATGCTGTCAGGAATCATGGACGTCGATGCCTCTCAGTTTTACTCTCTCCTACCTTCTAGAACTAGAGGTGGTTTGGAAAAGATCTCCTTCCGAAGCCCTAGAACTACACAAAGGTTAGGGGTTTTCACTTGCAGAGCAGGATCGACATATTTGTCTCTAAAACACAATTTTTGTGTTGTCAGGCAGGTTTCCAGCTCTTTCAAACGTATGGCTGAGAAGAAGCTGCTTCTCTTCTAAAGTTTTGAGAACCATGATGTCTCTTTTAGTGCCGTGTTTTTTGTTCTTTTTTTCTAACGTGTGTCTTATACCACGTAATAAATTATTATTAATTATTATTATAACCGCAAATTACCTTCATGCCTACCTCACTACCTCACTTTCTCGGCATCTGTTCGCCCACTTCTTGACTCCCCTCCAGCTCAATTACACCACAGTTGAATGCTGCCCGAGAACGGCAAAATTGGATGGATAAGCATTCATTTGCAATAGATGTTAAAAAGTGAATCTCGTTGTCTGACCATAGAAAGATGGACCTGAACAGATCTGCTTCCCGCTTTCTTGCACGATAATGAACGCTCATGTCGCTCCAATAAAAATATTAACAGAGCCTATCTCTTAGCTTAGTGTCATGTTGTAGTGGCAACACATTAGTATGCATAAAATGCATAGCAATTCTAGACTAGACTATTACGAGCAAACTCCGGGCAAACGGTACCAAATATGAGGGACGGTCTTTATGTACGAATGGTCGCCGCGCCCGCGCCTGTCACGTGCGCGATGAGCTCCGTCGCGGTCGTGCGAGTTGTCGCTCACGATCTGCTGCAGACGTCAGGATGAGTTGTTGGTTTCCCTTTCCGCTGTTGCAGGAGCTGCGGGAAAACATGCTCTGGTTCAGAAATTGAGTTCGAGTTACAAAACTGAACAACATCCTTATGTTTAATCTATTTTTAGATGATGGTTTTCACGAAAAGCTGAAAAGGTGACACACTGAAATGTGCCTTCTTCGTAGTGAAAATGATTTTGTGAACACTTCCTAACACATGATGTGCAGATTCTGATGCAAGTCTAGATAGGAGCTCATCCTGTATCTTCCTCTAAACTGGCAGCTTTTCTTAAGCTCACCAACTCGTGAAAGTGAATTTCTACAGCAATAATACTTCTATGATCGTGCTTAACGTTTTTCTTTACAAAAATTTCAAAGAAGTTCCGTATATTGAGAAAAAAGAGGGTGGACCTCTCGCTCTAGACTTGCACCCAAGTTCTTAAGATAATTCATTGATATTAAACAGGCATGTTTTACTCGATTATATATGCCTTGAAGAAAATTGATCCCTGTTGTGAGGGTTTTGTTTACGTAGAAAACGAGCGCTAACAGTCATTCCACACACCATTTGAGTCGTTTTTTAAACAAAATTTGATTTACTTTTCTTCTCGTTTCGGTGTTCCCTACTTCGGTTCCCTCCCTTTTCCGCCCATTCTGTTGCCTTCCACGTTCTGCTTTCTTGCAAAGGATTGTCGCACATCGCTCGGCAAACAATATCCATCATCTAAGCCTGAATGTACTGTTTTGGGAGGGAAAATGCGAGGTTTCGTGGTCTTCGGGCCGGTTTTCACTCAGTTGCAATGATGACGAGCTGACAGTGACGAGTTTTCCAGAAAGGAAAGTTGTTCCGAGATCCTATACCATGGGTCTTGGGCCGCGGGTCGCTGGCCGTTGAAGTCGCCCTAATGCGGCGACTTTTGCCGCGCATGCCGCGCTATTCGCCGCGTCCGCGGCGACCATTCGAACATAATGTTCCGCAGCCACCAAATATACAGATGACTTGACTAATAAGGAAAACATTGTTCTTCTGCGAATATCGCTTTACATTTAGTCCGAGGCTCTGTGGAAAAAGTTTCTAATGTGGTGTCTAGGCATGTTGTCCGACGAATCAATCAACATTAATATCTCCTGACGTCTAGACAAGGCACGTTGTACCGCAGTCGGAAATACGTTTCAGAATAAGGCAACGTTCATGGGGCTGGTTTCTGAAGGTCTCGTATAACGACATCCATGTCGACAACCAAGAAAAGTGGGAAAGCGCAGAACTTCGGTGTACTGATGGGAATGGAAACTCCATCAAGGTGCCGCAGCTCGCGCTCTACATTCTGCGCAAGAGTGTAGCATTCGCACTCGCTCTACGACATCTTCAGGAACGCTTTGCTGTCGTGCAGCGTACAATGCATATAGCCTCACGCAGTACGCAATCAAAGGCCTTCTCCATGCAGAGAAAGGCAGAATGCACCATTTGTTTCTCGCTTCTCCACCAGAAAGCGCGCTGTATGTACGACATCGAAGGTGCGACCACTAGTCAGGAAACCACACCGTTTGCCGGAAAGCACGGCGATTTCTCGAATTCGCCTATCCAGGGTTTGCTCGAATATCTTCACGCTTTGCGAAAGCAAGCGAATCGGACGGTAATTTGGGCAGCTTGCAGGTCTGTCCTTCTTCTTCCTTCCGTGCAACGACATCCATGTCGACAACCAAGAAGAGTGGGAAGAGTCGGTACGTCGTACATTTCTGACGACCATCGCGCACCTTCATCTCCACTACAGCTTCGCTCCAATACTGCCAATCACTCAAAGGAGCACCAAGACTTCAACTTCCATATCCATCAGGTGGCATGCAATCTGGACTAGTCGCCTTACCCGGTCTCATCTTTATCAGAGCCACAGTTTTCTTCACGGTGATCTTGTAGAGAGGATTGTATGTAGCCCCAGAAGGGGTGGCCAAATGAGGCAGCTCTTTTGTCCAGATTCATGTTTTCTTGTGGTCCACAAGAAGATGGTCGTTCTCATTACCGGTGCCAAAGAACTACTCGATATCCTCGGTTTGGCGAAGGCAGCTCTTTCAAGTCGGTACAAATAAGCTCACGCTCGCCATCGTGCATCTTGAGTGCAACGCCTACGGCCTTCCTGGCGGATTTTCTCCTTCCTGGTATTTAATATATATACGTTTATATTTTATATTTAACGGCTGTTTTGTGCCTAGAAACACATGGTAAAGCACTTTCCACAGTCGTCTCTGCTTGTTGACCTCTCATCTTGATGTATCGCCTCAGCAACCTTTCTCCACGGTTACTGACAGTCATGACTGTTCATGTTTCATGTCTGACTGTCGATAATCGCACGCGGGAAATCACAGCTGCTTCCTTCTCTTTCATTCAACACCACTTGATTTTTGCTGCACCGCAACGTTCGACCTCCCTTAATCACATAGGGGTGTTTTAATAGATCAGTGGTCGATGCTGTGGCGCGACCGCCTCATACGGCACGACCTTCGCGTCTGTGACGAGACTTCGGTCGCGATCTTTCACAAGGACGAAGTATATCTGCGTCTTGGTGTTCACACTATAAAACAGGACGAGGTGGGAGTCGCGTTTACGAAATACGGGGTTTACTTTCGCATACTCAAGGATACCCACACTATTTGTGTTACGCGATCCTTATGGACCCACTATGGCAGCCTTTATAGTACACAAGTGCCCTATGACGTCATCGGCGACAATTCTGGCGTCTCTCGACGGTACCTCTGCTCTCTTCTCGTCAAGCAGGCTCCAAACTCATCCTTCGCTTGATCTAACCACCAGTCTGCGGAGCATACGCAGAGAAGAAGTGGAAGAGTCGCTCCTTAGCGGCGACATCGATCTTCATCAATCGATCTTCAAAGCGCTCGACGCTTACAGTCGCTCGGAAACGATTATTCCGAACCACCGATGTTCATAAGACTTCCACATAGAACGTCCTTGAAGCCTCTTCCCATGCCTTTTGACTTGCACCAGGTCCACCTCATTCTCTGCACCACACACAAATTAACCCTTCTTCGCTGCAGTGCTTCTATTATACCAACTAGCAGAAGCGGCCCGTCAACCTGCACACATTTTGCGTTGCTACGCAGGTCCTGCTTATGCTACGAGACCTTCGGACTAGCTTAAACGCATCAGGGAACTCTTTTAAGTTGCCCCCCCCCCATGCCGTTCTCGCATCAGGGACCCTCGCCTACTTTGCACACTCGCCGGGCTTTGCGAGTGCGCTTCGGCTCCCGCGGACGCCTTGGAGCTATCCCAAAAACCTGTACTGTCATATACCATGTGATGTGACATAGTTTTTTTCTGCAATAAAGCGTCCGTATTAAGCTGCAACGGTTTCCATTGGCACTGCTTGAAGAACGGATATTGCCACCATTATATTCGCCAAATACCCATTCAAATTGCTTCCATCGCGTAGAAGTAGAATCCGTGGCTCGTCCTATAATGGCTTGACTAACGCCGTCCTTTGTACTTTATCCTTTACATCTAGGCAGCGAGCTAGGAGTATTTTCTCGGTCGTCGTTGTTTCTAAACTTATATTTCATGTAAAACACCAATATCTCTAGAAAGCCTTCCTTCGGATGACTAGCCGCAAATGAAAAATAATGTGACGGACTGACAAAACTCTTTTAAGTTTCAAAAACAACTTCTGTAACAGTTTTGCAGTTTATGTTGTCATTGCTGAGTTAACGTTTATTCAGGTGCTGTGCTCGCTGGCGATCTTCGGAATCGGCGTGGGTCGCATGTTGGAAGGCGCCAAGTGGGCGATAGGTGTCGAGCTCGCTTACGCTCTAATAGTTATGGTTGGAGGTTTATCAGGGATCTATGCGGTGCGACAGCGAAGCTACACGGCAGCAACATTCGTCTTCGGCCTTGCAGCAATCAGCACAGTTCTCGCTCTGCCACCGTTCATTATCGGTAGGTGTACATATTTCTAACGAGTTGCCTAGTGTACCTGTACTAAACGAGTGAGTCGCCTTCCCTACAACACAGGCTATCTCTGCGATTGTTGAAAATGTAGGCTCTGCTGCCTATGCGTAAATATCTCGCACATGAATGAAGCAAGATTGGTGGCGATGTCCGTTCTCCACATGGTGCCACTAGAAACTGCTCGCTCTGCGAGCTAAGCTAAGCACGGACACTCAAATGCAGGCGACAGGCCCTTGTGACAGGCCGGCCTACGAAGACCCATGTCACATTACATGGTTGATGACGTTACATGAGTATCGAGATCGTGCTACGGCGTCCGCGGGAGCCGACGCGCACTCGCAGAGCCCGGCGAGTGTGAGAAGAATGCGAGGGTATCTGATGCGAGGACGGCATAGGGGGGGGGGGGGGCACTGAGATAGTCCGAAAGTCCCATAACGTAAGCAGGACCCGCGTGGCAACGCTGAATCTGGGTACGTTGACGGGCCGCTCGTGCGTGTTGGTTGAAGCACTGGAGCGTAGAAGAGTTGATTTTTGTGCGGTGCAGGAGACGAGGTGGTCCTGCCGCAAGTCAAGGGACATAGGACGAGGCTTGAAGGCCGTTCTATGTGGAAGTCCCAGGACCACCAGTGGTGTCGGAATAATCGTCTCCGAACGATTTCGTGACTCGATTGTAAGCGTCGAGCGCTTTGACGATCGATTGATGAAGATCGTTGTCGCTGCTAAGGAGCGACTCTAGCACTTCTTCTCTGCGTATGCTCCGCAGACTGGCTGCTCCGATCAAGCCAAGGATGAGTTTTGGAACCTGCTTGATGGGAAAACTGCAGAGGTGCCGTCGAAAGATGTCATCATAGTCGCTGGTGACCTTAATGGGCACGTCGGCGCGACGAAGGACGGGTACAGCTGTCATGGTGAATTCGGTTACGGATCGCGTAACGCCGATGGTGAGCGTATCCTTGAATATGCGGAATCGCATAATCTCACCATAGTAAACACCGCGTTTCCTAAACGCGACTCCCACCTCATCTCATACTATAGTGGGAGCTCTAAGTCTCAGATAGATTTCGTCCTTGTGAAGGACGAAATCTGCGACCGAAGTCTTGTTACAGATGCGGAGGTCGTGCCGTATGAGACGGTCGCCCCACAGCACCGACCGCTGATCTGCACCGTAAAGATCGCTCCTCCAAGGCAGAAGTAGGTCTAGCGATGCGGTGCACCGAGAATAAAGTGGTGGCGGTTGAGAGAGAAGGAAACAGCTGTGATTTCTCGCATGCAGTTACCGACGGTCACAACTGTCCACGAAACTTGGAAGATGCTTCAAGCTGCACAGACGGAACTCGGCTTTACGAAGCCTGGCGAAAAAGCGAGTACGCTTTCCCCACTCCTTTTTGTTGTCGTGATGGAAGCCATTACACGGGATCTTCAGAAGCCAGTCCCCTGGACTTTACTTTATGCTGATGACGTAATGCTCGCTAGCGAGGATAAAGATGAACTCGAGCGGGAGGTGCAAGCTTGGTGTGGTTGCTTGGAGCGGTTTGGACTCAGATTGAACGTGAAGAAGACCAAATAGCTAATGACGGACTTTACTGAGTCCAGCTCCATCCAGGTTATTGGCATCGAGCTACGACGCACTTCGGTTTTTAAGTACCTGGGATCAGCAGTAGCGTCCGATGGCAATCTGATGTCTGAAGTGAACTCACGCGTGAGGGCAGCTTGGTCCAAGTGGCGCTCGTTGACTGGCGTGCTCTGCAATAAGAAGATACCAGAGCACCTAAAGTCGAAGATCTACAGAGCAGTCGTCCGATAGCGATGTACGGCGCTGAGTGTTGGCCTGCCACTAAGGAAGTTGAAGCGCGCCTCAGCGTCATGGAGACGAAGATGCTGCGCAGGACGGCTGGAGTCACGAGCATGGACCACATCCGAAATGAAGCTATTCGGCAGAAGTTCGGTGTCGCGCCGATGGCCGATAAGATGCGCGAAGCTCCCTTACGATGGTACGGCCACGTTCTGCATTTAAAGGAAGACAGCGTCCGCAAGATAGGCCTTAACTTCGAGGTAATTGGAAAGCGGCCTAGAGGGCGTCTGAAGCAGCGCTGGTCCGATACGTTACATATGGACTTGAAAGTAACTGGTGTCCACCCTGATCTAGCGCAGGATCGGGATAGGTGGACACCCATAACACCAGAATAGCGGACCCGCTGCAAAGCGCGGGACAGAACAAGAAGAAGAAGAAGAAGAAATGAAGCACGATGCACTATGAATGATAAACTCACAAGGGAACTAAACGTTGCATCTGTAAGTCATGCGATATGTTGCCATATTTCTATGCAGTTTATTTGAAGCTGTCACTTTATTATAGTTTTATGGAGGAAGCACTGTTGACGTGACTGTTTTCTTTTCTTCATATTTTTGGAGAACCATCTTTAGTAGCCTATTTGAACGTAATTCCCTGCCTGCAATGACTTCCTCAGATAGGTTCGCTAGATATAGACAAGGTTACTACTACAAAAAGATTCATTAAGTTGCATGCATCAAATTCTATTTTCGATTCTGTTCTATAGCCTCAACTATTCAACAGCGGTAGTTTTTGTGTTTTAAACTGATCGGATGAATAAAGTTGATTTCAGGCCTGTTCCCTTCAATACCTTGGGCCTTTCCTGAGGCAACTCCATCGACGTGGATAAACCAGAGAGAACCGATAGAGCTCGACTTCGGACTCAGTATCGTGGTACTTATTCAGGTGGGTGTTGTGGACCTTGTGTCATCCACTTGGGTCGTTCTATATGTCCCTCGTACTTGGATTATTTGCAAAGCTCTTAGAGAGCAAAGCAGCCAATCCTCTAATGTTACTTCCGCAAGAACCTGTTCAAGGCTTTAAAATCTAAATTTCCAGGGATCTACGTATGTATTTGTGTTCAAAAGTTATGAACGACCTATAGTGGAAGCGGGGGCATAATGTTCAATCCAGCAATGAAAAAGTATATGGACTGAGAGAGCATTGAAATCAGTTTCATCAGAAACCTCATGGTGAAATAATTTTCAACGGACTACAGTATTATTTCAAGAGGACTGCGGCGAACAGAGTCTTTTGGACATTCTTCACGAAAGAATAGGAGAAAATCGACCATGCTTTAATGGTGCACGGAATCCTCTTTAACCAGTTGGTTAGAAAATAATATAAATCAAAGAGACCTCTTCAATGGGTTACTGCCAAAATCTGTGAGAGGTTAGCAGAACCTTAAGGTATCGGTTGCTAAAGAGTTCTTCAGGCCAGGCTTTCTAACTTACAGTGCTCTAAAGGGTTGTAGAGACTTCAACCTGTTGCTTGATAAGCAAGAAAATCTTAACAACTTTCTGTTTAAACCTCTAAAAGGAGTCTTTTCTTCTGAAAGAATGAAGTTTTTTTAGTGGTGATGCGCTGTTGTAATTTGGGTAGCAGTCTCATGTATGTACATATTTTACAGTAATTCAATTGCTGTTCTGCTTCTAATTTTGAAACAAAACTACTATTTAAAAAATCATCAGATCTCATTTTTCTAGCAATTCGAAAAATGTTTGATAATAACTATTGGCCAAGCCTGCCTGAAGTGTGCACCTCTATAAAATCCTACAGGCTTGTAGAAATCAAAGCATTATTTTTCGTTATTATTTTTATTTTTTTCATTATTTTTGACATAGTTGTACAATCGTATTGTATTAGTGTGTGTTTACTTTATTTCATTTGTAAAATTTAGTTGTTAGCACATATGTAATAACACAATAATATATCACCCCGTACTGTGCTAACAACTAAGTTAATTAGCTACCTTCTTCACTGATGACCCTCGGGGTAACTATTTTTAAACTTGTTTTGTATGAAGATAGAGGCGAAACAAAACATGTTTAAGTTGTTGTTAACTATCGTTGTTTTTGAATGTTGTTGTCCATAGTCCAGGATTGTAGTGTAGTCGTTTCTATGTTGTTGAAGAGATGTGAAGGTAGTAATTTTAATTTTAGTGAATAATGATGTAGTAATTATTTAAATAATTTTATGCATAGATTTACACCTAATTCTATTCTGTTGTACAGTGTTATAATGCACTGTATATTCCAGATTGCTCTCTCGATGGTGATTTCCGTATGCGGATGTCGATCCTTTGGGGTTCTATGTCAAATGGTCGAGGAAGTGAAACTACAACATGATCTTCGTTCGGCTTTTCATGACATGGAGATTCCTCACAAGGCATGAATGTCACTAGAAATAGGAATATGTCCCATTCGAACACACTTGCCATTCTCGCATTTTTATTAATAATTCCGTTCTTCCCATGTCTATTGATCAAATGGATTCGATCGACTAATTAGTTCAACTTTCCATTCAATGAAGAAGTCAAACAGCAAATAGCGGCATCAACTAAGTGAAACATATCTCGCAGAAAAAAATCTACACGTCTCCTGGAGTGACTCAATTTGTAATCAATGACGTTTCTGCTTGGTACTGGAGAATTTAATAGAAAAGAATTCAGTAGTGACAGGTGATGTTCATAAGAGTGAGGTTGCTCATCTGTCATGCCATGTTTTTCATGTCTGAGTCGAGTTTGAATTCACCGGAGATGGCTGGGTCTCTTGCTCCCTTATGACGCTCAGTGATGCCCATGAAGTCAGCAATCTGTTATATTTCAACGACTGTGCCTCCATTTTCCGTCTTCTTATTGTTCATTACGCATTTCTTAATTTTTCCCACAGTTCTTGCAAAATAAATAAACGAATTCAAACATCCGAGGAATGTCACATACGTAGTGTCAGGACTGGAGCTTTTAAGTTTTATTTTCCTGTTTTAGAATCCGCAAAGCAATTCTAGACGGGTGTACCCATAAACCTTACAGGAATGGGCGGAAGTTTTGAAAAAAAATATCAGAAAACGGAAAACCGAGTTTGTCAGAACACAGGTGAGCCAAAATTGCTAGAAAACAGAGAATCAGGTACAAGAACACTTTGAAACTCTCATTTAGGTTGTCAGCTGTACGCAAATATGTATTTCTCTCATAGCCAATAACAAGTACATTTGTACAGCTTTAAACGTGTTCATACACATCAAACACAAAGCTTTTGGTTTTTAGGGTTCATAAAACTAACTGCATACTGGTGTGGTACGTCATGTCCTCTTCCTCATTCAAAGAAGATTCGCAAAATGCAATCCGTAACTTATTCAAGAAAATCTCGAGTTCTCAGAGATACAAAGTTAGTCCTTAGTTCCTCTAGCTCAACTATATAGTCCAACCAATTAATTAACTCACAAAACGTAAGAATGGGAACTCACTGTAAAAATCTGCGTGCGCAGGGTGAGAGTTGCGAGGAACAGTTCGGAAGGATGGTCTATAGCTTTAGGAAGATTTGTGAAGCATTAATGGGGACTATAGCGTTTGTCTGCTTATTTCAATAAATTTCAAAAGCAGCTTCCCAACGAGTAGATCGTCGCCGCGTTCATGGGATTTTCTGGATTGACACATTAATCTTATCTGCAAAGCTTGGGTACTAGCAGAATTTTAGCAGCAAGCAGTAGTATGTTATATTGATTTGGTTATTCGCGAAGCAACAGAAAATCCTGGTTGATAGTACCAGTCAAAATCTTAACCCAATTACTTTAGGTTGAGAAGGATCATGTTAAATGTCTTTGTTACCTGAGTATGTCACAGCTGCTTTACTGATCCAGATGGAGCGAACGCTGACTGATCGTGCACCTGGAAACGTTGGAATGCAGCTGCAGATCTTACAAAGACAATGTTTATGGGAAATGGACAAGTTTCTGATTCCCGTTCCCAGAACGTGTATCTAGTTCGCAAAGTCAACACGGTAAACGCCCTTGTATAAGAGCTGAACTGGGAGAAAAGTGGGGAGCATTTAAAGGCGTCGAAGAGGTCGTGAAGAAGACGAAGAATGTCCGGCTCCTGCCTACCTATTCGTCTTCACTATTCTTCCTGCTCCAATATACGCCTCAGAGACTTGGGCTATACAAAAGCAGGATGAACTCGCGATCAGCATCATGCAGCGTGGAATCGATCGAGAGGGTGATGCTCGGGAGTGACACTATTCACGCAAGCGAGAAAAGCCCTCCGGAGTTTCGAGCTTCCTTTAACGTTAGAATATCAGAGACGCTGTCACATGGGCCAAGTCAACGAAAATTAGGTGGACTCTCCACGTCATACGTTTCGAAGACACCTGCTGGACGAGGGGCCTCACCGACTGGATTCCAAGGAATGTCGAGAGGACATCAGAACAGTCACCAGCGTGTACGTCGGTTTCTTCGCGAAAGCCTTCAATTTTTTTCGGGGTCGCAGAATTGGTGGACCAACTTGTCTGGGAGGTAAAAAACACTGCCTTGTTCATCGGCGGGCCACCGCAAATCATTATAAGGCCAAAAACGCGTTCAAATTTCCTTTATGACAACGGGTAAAAGTAGAGTGTGTGGGGCATCTCAAAAGGGTTCGATCGCCGCCGTCCATTATCCTTTATCTATGTTGGTCGGCGGCGCGACAGAAGGTACACCCGACTCCTGTTGCGGGGCCTGGCGTCAGGAGGTACACCGCTGTTCTGCGGACCGGAAACTTTTGTTTTGCGTGTCAAAGGTTCCGTAAGGCAGCAGTTAGACTCTCGATGAAGCCTAGGGTTTGGGGGGTGGGTAAGCAAGGGGGATGAGATGAAGATCGCACGCCCCCTAGCGGGAGGCGGGTGTACCTCCTGACCGTCTCCTATAATGGTCCTACCACGAAGGTGATCGTGCAACGGTTGCGGATTCCCACGAGGGGACAGATATCGACTGTGGGCGAAACTAGTCCCAAGGTGCAACACGGAAAAGCGTCGCATGGTGTATTGACGCAACCATGAACTGCAACGTGCACGTCAACACCGCCCTCTCCACCTCTAAGGTAAGAATTGACAGGTCTTGTAGTCGTCTTGCAACGAACAGACCAATATTGATTCTTCACATACCAAGAATTTTTGTGTAATTTTATTTCGGGCCTAGAACGGATGTTATCACGAACGTACTTCGACTCCACTGTTTTCTTCCAAAAGCGAATCGGCACATAACACAAGACCAGTAAAATGCTGTACATGTGATCTTGTTTGTCGCAGTTGCCGTCTCCAGGATTTGCGTCTCGATTTTGCAAACACTGTGGTCATCTACCGTTATACATTTTGTTTCATTCCAAACTGCAAAGCCTGCAAATAAACAATGCAAACGGCGGTTTACCTATCCAACGAATTTCAACACTTTTTAGATAGTCTCACCTTTAAACCTCAGGTTCTATGTCATTTAAAATTACCCGGCTTATGTTAAAGTTCCAGTTAGGTTGCCAGATGGACGTTCACAGCATGCCTACAACAAACGCCCACTGTGTCAAATGCGATCGATGGCTCACTAAATTCAAAATCCCGCGGGCTACCGTATCCGCTCGGGACCACCATGAGATGCTCCTGAAGTCCGACCTGTCCGCACACGGCATCCATCCGCGCAGGTGGCTGCGCGGCGCCCCTGCCGGGTTCATTCTATACTTTCGTCGACTTGTCGAGCGGCCGCGCGGTGCGGCTCTGGGGCGCCGACCTTCGTGCCCGTCCAACCATAAGTCCGGGGATTCTCGATTAGGGCCTTGCCGCTCTCCCGCTCACATTACAGCCAGCTACGCTACAGGAGGATAGCGGGCCCGGATGGGGCTCGCCGAGTCTTGGATAGTGACTGCAGCCATATCAGCCGTATCGACCTCATCACCCCCAAATTTTTTCACGTCGTTCAGTATTCACCTACGGTGCACTCTCATGGTCGTGTGATGTGTAGAACAAACCGTGTGGCGTTACCTTGTGCAGTGCATGAGGAGGGAGGTGTTAGGTCTCGTAACTGTTTGCGTTGTGGCCCGCACGTTTAGGTGCTAGGGCATGTTGGTTGCTGATGGTGGATATGTTGGATGTTGATGTTGTTGTTAGTCGTTATGTTGGAGGGAGCCTTGGTACACTACAATCGGGATCGACTACAACACTCCCGTAATATACCCACTGCTCACGTGTGGTACGGGTGTGCACCAATCCAGGCGCACTCCAAGGCAAGGGGTTATAGGTTACCAAGCGGGCCCTCATCTATCAGGAACGGGACGTGGCCTATTAACACCAGGCTAAATCCCTTTAGACACCAAGGATATTTTTGGAGAATAGTCTCTCATTCATGTTAACGTGTTTCACACGTCAATGCACGCAAACACCACAGCGACAGTAATGCAGCACTGGTGTAAATCACGTCTTCCACACGCCGTTTCACGTAAATTCCAGCTCTCCAGTGACGTCTGCCAGTTGACAAGTTCAACGGAATGCCATTTCCCGATTGACTTCGGCCGACAGAGGTAGGTTTGTTTTACCCTTATTTATTTTGGCCTTATGATTATCTTGCTTTGTGAAAATCCAAATGTACTCCTTCTGGCTGTGCAGGATGAGAATCACCGATGCACTTCAAACCGGCAAAGAAACCATACGGATTGCTCACAGCGATTTTGAAGTCAAATTCAGCAAAATCTTTGCGCGACCACGTATTATTATTAGCTCTGTACAGAAAAGACGTCACAGTCATGTTCTAGGACGAGGGAGAGATAACTTTTCAGGATTCCTCGTATGAGATTTGTTCGTTTTATAGAATTTCCTTTCCACTGGAGCAGGACTATAATGTAGCAGCTTGTGTATCTTCGAAATGCTCCCACCCCTCCCCCAAACGCGTTCTAATATTCCGTTATAAACAAATGAGAATGCTGGTGGATGAATTTCATATTACGGTTATGCTGGTCACAAGGACAGCTGGTGTCCGTAGCTAATTTGCAACTTTTGAAAGCGGAAGAGGAATAAATAATTGGATTCTTTGAACTTGAGATGAATACTACATCGATTTCATCTAAATCTTGGCTGCAATTTTTTCCGTCCCTAGCTAAAATTCGATGTGAAAAATGTATTGATAAATTAGAGTTCAACAACCAGCAGCGATATTAACAAGCGATATTTTGTTAGTAATTCAACTGCTGAATTACTGAGCCGATATTAATAGACAAAGTGAAATTTTGACGCATCGCTGAACGTCACAATTTGATCCACGGAAGGCTTAGTTCCGACCATCTACAATCCTAGTTCCGACCATCTACAAGATTTATTAGAGAGAGAAGGTATTGTGCCACATAAATACGTGAGATCTACCGATGTCTCTGGCAATTCGAAACCAAAACCCTCTTAGGAAATCGAATTCTGGACACAAGTGATGTGCGAAGCTCCGTTTCCACTCCACTAGGCTTAATTCGTAACCAAACGACAAGTGAGTAATGATGTTACGTTTAAAAAAAGAGATTAGTGAGGTACTTAGTGCTACTTTTTTTATAAGGCCTTTCTATGTGTAGTAGTAAGAGATGGCTAGATCTATATGGGTATAGAGGTATTGTCTTCGACGACACTTTTAACGTAGCGCGGTATCATTTCCGACTAGCCTTTAATACCCGCAGACGATTCCGGAAATGGATTTCCATGCGCTTTTCTTCTCTAGAATAGAATGACAAGAGTTGGGATTTCCACATTGTTCAAGTTTATTCAGCTACCTTCTGTTAAAAATTTGAATTGGGATAGTATCAGTTTCTACAGTAGACACGTTTCAGGAATTAATACCTCAGTTCGAAACTGAATATGTAATTACCGATGATTACTGTACGTTCTATAATGCTTTCATGGAGGTGTTTTCTTCCAGTAAGGCCCAAAAACTGTTGTGTAAATTCCACTTGAGTCAAAGAATTAGAAAAAATTTTAAAAAACATCTGGCGCAATTTATGACTAAAAGGGACTAAAAGTGAAGAATCGGTTGCGGTATGCTTGATTTTCCCTTATGTTCAAATAAACAGGCAGAGTTACACTCTATACTTACTTACCTAGTACTTAACAAACGTTTTTTAGCATATGGAAGTCTTATATTCTGGTCGTCAGAAGAACGGGCACCCTGCTACAGAACCTGTGCTCTATCCTCAACAATAAATCACGCAGAGGCGTGGAATAGAGCGTTGATGTATGAGGTATTGAAGCACAAACGGTCTAGTAGAGTCGGTACTCTTATCTTCGCAATTACTGAATATTGTGTGTTGAGGGTGATAACCTTAGTATCTATGGTAGGCGGAGTGGTAGATTCTTTTTAATCTTTTATCGTTATCTGAAAAAGGTTAAAATACAGGTGCTAAGGGGCACAACAGAAAGCTTCTCACGTCTATAGAAAACCCGCCAATGTCACAAAGAGGCGCACTATCATTACGCTGATAACAGAGTGAGTTTGCTCTCACTAAGACGTTACATACAAGAAGAAACTCATTAATTGCATTGAAAATTGTGTAACACGATCTTCGAACTATCTCATGTTAGTTGGAGTTTATTGTCCAAGTCAAATCCAGAAGTTTTTTACATTGCTACGATTTCGGCTGAATGCCATTGCGATAGAACTGTAGGTTTTATGCATTGTTTAGTTTTCCTAGTTTTGAAGTTTAATAATAATTACGGTTTCAAGAAAAATTCCCACTATGAAAGATGTGGTGTATGTTCTGATGGGATGAAATCTTCGTGTTCTGAATCTATGAACCCAGGAGTACCTTGAATTCACTGCTACGCAATTGTGACTTTCTCAGCATCAGGTTCGAATGAATCAATATATATATTCGTTTCTGCCGTAACTCTGATTTATATTTTCAGCTCAAAGTCAACTCTCGACCACGCTACATAAAATTGCTGCATCCTGCAGTTCGGTACCTTCAAAAATTTCTTCACATTATCTATCGATGAAGATCCCGTTTCGACTATACGATTAAAGGGAAGCCAATGACATCTCCTTCTTTGCGTTTTGTTTGTTTTTTGTTTTGTCTTGCTTCAACGTTGCTTCAGCTTAGTTGCGGGGTCCGCTTTCGTGGAATGTTGACGTTACTTTTCCTGATCAAATGCCTGATCAGGGTGCAACCGAGCCATCTTCAAGTCTTGGTGCAGCGTCAAGCCACCGCTGTTTTGGTCGCCCTCGTGGCCGCCTACCGGGCACATCAAGGTTAAGACCAGTCTTTCGGACGGTGTCATCTTTTGCGCGAAGGACGTGGCCGTACCATCGCAGAAGAGCTTCGCGCATCTTCCCAAATATCGAGGTGACACCGAACCTCTGCCGTATGGAGTAGTTGCGTACCCGATCGAAACGCGTAACTCCGGCGGTCTACCGCCAGCATCTTCGTTTCCATTGCGCTGAGGCGCCTTTCAATTCTTTTGGTAACGGGCCAGCACTCAGCTCCGTAAATAGCTACAGGTCGGACGACTGCTCTGTAGATCTTCGACTTTAGAAGCTCTGGTATCTTCTTGTCGCAGAGCACTCCCGTCAGTGAGCGCCATTTGGACCATTCATGCGTGTGTTGGCTTCAACGAGTAAACCGCCATCGGACGCGATTGCTGATCCCAACTACTTAATACCGAAGTACGTGGCAGCTCAATGCCATTTACCTTAATGGTGCTGACTCATCTTCGTCAGTTGTCATATACTCGGTCTTCTTGACATTAAGATTGAGTCCAAATCTCCCCAAGCGATCGCACCAAGCTCGTACCTGGAGTTCAATCTTATGTTCGCTAGCGAGCATTACATCATCAGCATAAAGCAGCGTCCAAGGGACTGGCTGTTGAAGATCACGCGATATGGCATCTATAACGACGACGAAGAGTAGAGGGGAGAGCGCAGACTCTTGATGTACTCCGACAAAGATGGGAAACTACATCGACGTACCTGCTGCAGCTTGCACTCAACTCTTTGGACAAGAGTACAGTATTCGTACCCACTCTACGAGTTCTTCGGGAACCCCATGTTCCCGTAAGGCATACCGTATCACTTCACGCGGAACGCGATCAAAGGCCTTCTCTAAATCCAGGAAGGCAATATGCACCGGCTTCTGTTTCTCCCGGTGTTTTTCTATCAGAAGACGAACGGCGTGTATGGCATCGACTATGCCACAACCAGCCACGAAACCGCACTGGTTAGTAGAGAGCTGGGCGATGTCACGAATGCGCCCGTCGACAATCTGCTCGAAGATCTTCATGCTATGCGAAAGCAATCGGATTGGACGGTAGTTTGTGCAGTCTGCCAAACTATCCTTCTTTTTCCAAATCGGAATCGTCGTGCTTCTCTGCCAAATGTCGAGCACTTTCTTCTCCGCAATAAGCTGGTCGAAGAACGTCGCTAGCCACTTCGTTGGGTACCAGGACTTCAACTTCCTTAAGTCGGTCGCCAAATCATCGTTGCCCGTTGCCTTGCCCGGCTTCATCTTCTTCAGAGCCGCTTCTACCTCCTTTGCCGTGATTTTCTGAACGGGACCGTATGCAGGAGGAGAAGGTAGAATGCCCGGATGAGCAAACTCTACTGATGTAGACCTCATAGAAGTAGGTGCGCCGTCGGTTCAGAACCATCTTGCTGTCCAAGAGTAGATGACCGTTCTCATCGTTGATGCCAAAGAACTTCTCAACATCCTCAGTCTGGCGACCTTCGCGAGTCGATAAAGAAATCGCTCGCCATCACGCGACTGACATAACGTAATGAGTGGCTCTTGCAATGGCTTCCGCCTTCTTAGCGGCTTTCATGGCTTCCTGATGCAGACGCCATTTATCGGCTGTCTTATCGCCGTGAAGTGCGTGTTATAATCTCTTCCTCTCTCGAACTTTTTTCTTAACTTCGTTAGTCCACAGCCATCTCTGCTTATCGACCTTACGCAGTCTCGGTTTCGTAGTGCCGAGTTCGGAACGCACAGCACTGAGAATCACGTCGGTGGCATTTTGTCATGCCTCGTCGACGGTCGTGACCGCCGGCAACCGAATGCGCGAAGTCACAGCTGCTTCCTTTTCTTTCTGTCGCCACCACTTGATCCTTAACGGACCACTCCGTTCGATCTGCTTAAACATCGGTGGTGTGATCTTCACAGCGCAGATCAGTGGGCGGTGTTGTGTGGCGACCGTTTCATACGGCACGACCTTCGGGACCGTGACAAGCCCTTGGTCACGATTTCTCACAACGACAAAGTCGATCTGCGCTTTAGAATTCCCGCTGTAGAATGAGATAAGGTGGGATTCACGTTTTCGGAGTATGGTATTCACGATGGTGAGGTCGTGCGACTCCGCGCACTCGAGGATGCGCTCACCATCAGCGTAGAGTGGAAGGGATGGGAATGAGATGATAGGGATTGGTGCGGGTCTAACCTCAACCGATATCCACTGCGACAGCAACGTACGGCAGAACGACACGAGTGCAATGAAGGTTTATTTGAACAGACAATGAGATGAGTAAAAAAGAAAAAGGCAAAATCGTACTGGATCACAAAGCCAAATCGTCCAACGGTCGTGTGGGAGGGAGCTCAAGAGCTTGGCGCCCGTAGCGAACAGGCGCTGACGAGTATGACGCCACTTAGGAATTCTAACGGGGCACGCGCTCATTAAGAACGGCGTATTCCCTTCTAAGAAGAGAACACCAACTGCCGCCCCACGAAACACAACAGGGCCTCCTTCCTGATTTGGCGCCCAAAATTCCCATATTCGCGCCCACTTCTCTGCCTCCAGCAAACTCGCGCACCAGATCACTCACGACGTTTCGGCCACCTTTTCAATCGATCGTTTGACTTAAAGCGCCCTCTTCTTGAGAGGAATCCCCCCTTCACGACCATTGCCATCCGCATCCTTATCTAACATGCCCCTCCTGCGAGAGTCGTTATTCGCAAAGACCGATCCAATTTTGTGAGCCGAAATGGATCCGCCTTTCTCGTGATCGCTGAATACAACAACGCCTGGATACGTGTTGTAGAATTGTGAGGCTGACTCTGGTGAACCTGCTTCAAGGAACACTTTCCCTTCTTTCATGAAGTTGCTCGTCGTGGTTACTACTTGCTCATTTCCACCGATCCGGATGAAAATAGCGTCTAACGCCCTCCACAGCGGGACCATCGCTATTCAGCTGTCCTTCGCCACGCCGTCACGACCTTTCCTCCACCATCCAGGTGGCTTCTCACGAGTCCCACGATTTCTTCAATCACGTCCTTCTTCCCTCGCACCTCGATTGGGACTACTATCACCCAGATGCTGAACGTTGCCCAGTTTAGCAGGGTTCCCTTTCTCCATATGACGTGACAACTTTCGTTATGAGACCTCCTCTAGGCACATCTCGTTCTAGCAATAACGCCGCTTCCGGCGGCATAACCGGTAGGATCTTGTTTTTCTTTTCTTGCAGCTCTGCTGTCCTTTTCTAAATCGCGTTTCAGCTGCTCGAAGGCAGCTCTATAAAACTCGACAACGTTGTTATTCTGGACCGGCTTGTGTTTGGCGATTTTGTACGTGACGAAGACAAACTCAGTCCACTGGTGCAAACCGAGTATACCAATTTTAGAATCCTCCGCAGGGCCTTCACATCTAGCACAACTGCCCGCTCTCTGTAGAGCTCGATTTTCCTTGCAACAGTTAAGTCTTCTCGAATAAAGATCGAAATCGTCTTCCACCCACTCCAAACATCACCGAAGGGCTGACGCCCAAAGGCTCCCGGGAAGGCCACTGCTTCGTTGTCTCACAGCTTCGTCGCGGAAAAGCACTCGTCGACACATTGAAATAGTATGTGCCCTCTTCCTGCCGAGCTCGTGAGTACTCTCGCCCTGAAATTGGAAAAACTGATCTTGCATACTTTCGTCCTTGGTTTTCTTACCCTACGCCCACGCATGTGCTCACAATCTAGGGGCTCTTCTGTCACATTTACTGGCAGTACTCTTAATTTATCGTGCTCATCCCTCAACAGTTCCTCATTTTCGCTCACTCGCGTCGCTAAAGTAGAGTTATCACTTGTTTCGAGTACTCTCCTTCTCTTTCATTGTACTCTCTCGCATTCGTGCGTCACTTCCACCGCCTGCAAAATTTCCGCCCACTAGTCCTCCAATGCCTTGTACATAGTGTACCACGACACCTCACCATTCGGCATGATGTTGGACGGGAACTCGGGATCAATTCCATGTAATACAAAAAAATGGGCATTCGCCTGTTGCCCTATGCGGGTCATATTGTATGCCATCATACAAAATGGCAGCCGCGCATCCCACTCCGTCGGTATTATGGTGGCCTTCCTTAAAATCGCAGCGATCGTTCTATTCAGCCTCTCCGTGATACCATTTTCCCTCGGAGTGTACCTGTAAGGGTTTCACCTACGTTACAATAAATATAATGAGTCATAAGTTCAGATCGTGGGAATGGCGATCGAGAGCGAGGCGGAGCAATCGGAGAGTGCAAAACCAAAACAAATCGAGGAAGGACGGAGCACCGGGACGTCGAGGAGCGCTCGGGCGTCTCCATAGGGACCTCCACTTCGTGTTACTGTCCTTTATCCGCTTATGCAAAAAAAATCTTAGTACCGATCCGCTTCTATGCGCGCGCTACTATTACTGGTAGCAGCGAGCAGCGGCCACCCTCCCTCGTTCTTATTTGAGTCACTAGGTAACCTCCTTTTTTGCCCTTTCCTCAATTATTTCATAGTACTATTTTTCCTCTATTTCCGCCTTAACAACTACCAGTTTCGGTCTAGACTGACTTCTAGCAATTTAGTCATCACTTCTCCCCAACATTACGTTTTTGCGGTGTTGCGATGCTAGCGCAGGCCCGGTCAGCCTGTATGTGTTCGTCAACATGTTTCTCATGGACCGCGCCTCCGTCCCTCCTCATTTTTTACGGGCGACCAGGCGCTTCCGAGCCTGCGAAACGGCAATCCCTCTCAGACTAGTACCGGGGACCCTGGGAGAGGTCTCCGCTCGCTGAGTCACTGCCTCCGCCCCCCTTTTGCCCGCCCATTTGGACCAGTTGACGGCCGGGGAAAGTCGTTCGGTACACCGTGCTGCCTGCCGCCCACTTCCCACCCTACCTGCGCCGAACTATTGGGACAAGTTTGCTGCACGCGAAGCCGTCGTTAATTGGCGTGACGTCGTCCAAAAACCTAACAGCTGATAGGAGACGATTTGGAAGCGCATCTCGGGGAACTCTGATGTCATTTTCCAGATGTTGACAACTCTGAAGATGTTGTTGTACATGTCGGAAAATGCGGACGACGCCTTCGTATTGAGCAATGTGGGGGGACCTGAAGAGAGCCTTGGCGCTGCACCTAAAAACTCTTTTCCCTCAAATATGGTGAATGAGATTCTGACTTGTCTCAAGAACGAAATCAGTTCAGGATAGAGCTGCAGGGCCAAGGGAAGTGATTAGAAATGCGATGCCTCCATGTGAAGGCCCGGACATCTTGTCCTCGGCGCTTCCTCGCCCCGCCCCTTTCTGGGGGCGGTGTATCCAACGACTCTCCGCCGTTGACGGCGCACACTGCCCGCATTAATTAGACGACGCAATGTCAACATTTCCCTCCTTCCTGCAACTAATGCTGCTGCAAGTTTAAGAGCTCTGCAGCTACTACTACGATTACTATCCTGCTATTATATTACTTCGACTACTGATGCAACGATATTGTAGCGTATGAAAAGCAGTGAGTTAGAAACCGCTTTCTAAAAGCAACATATCCTTTTTGTGAAAGCTTTCATAATCGCTTCTCCATATCCACTGCGTTCGTTTGCTATTTCACTGGAGATTCTGTGCATATTTGACTGCACAGATCTTCTTTGATAAGCAAAACGATGCAGAAGTATTTGCCTTATGAAGAGATCCACTACATTGGTACCAATTTATTATAGTTTCACCTTTTAATTGGAGCTGTGATATTTTTAAAACAACAGTGTCAAGTTCAAACCTAGAGAGGAGATTCACACTTGGTCTCTTCCTGAACTCTAAGCCCTACCCTGAAAGCAACGAACTATACTCCTCTGCATTTCTAATTTAGGTGTGAGTGTGCCTAATGTTCTTATTTTAGAATTTTTTGACTCTTGGTGTTCTGATCACTCGGCAGGGTGCCCCTCCCCTCCGCTTTAGAGTTGCGCACAGTGCCATATTGGTTCCTAATTTAGACATTGGTCCCCTGGATTGGAGTAATTGCTCACTGGTCTTCTGCGTTCACCAGATGTCGTGACCTGTGCCGCTCCTCACACTTTTACAGTCCTTCGCACATAAATTGGCTGCCCTCAAGAGAAGCTTTAGGCACCTCTTGGCAGACGTAAGAGGTGCCAAATGCTAGGAATCAAAGTACTGATCTTCGACGAAGCCCACGGTTGGAAGAAGTCCTTTCTAAGTAGAGCACAATTAATCAGTGATGGAGTTATGTGTGTTCAATTTTGTATACTGACTACTTCGGTATCCCGCTACACGACCTTCGTTTTATCCTTACAGAAAAAAGAATTTCGAACAACGCGCCTCAGCCCACAACAAATAGATAAAAGAATTCGTTTGCGGGGCGTTCAACAGTGAAGTAGACTACGGATTGTATTGGTGGAGCCGCTATAGGACCTGCGAAGTTAATCGATACCTTAACAGACATTTTAAAGAGTAAACGACTCCTACGAATCCATGAGACAGTACTGTGGCGGACTACTGGCCGATATCCTGCGACTTAACCTTTTGTTTGCTTCAACAGAAAGAGTTGCGATGAAGTTAAAATATATTATCAATCATTTTCAAGAGTTATGATTCGGCTGCCTCAACAAAATTTTTTTACCGATCAACACACTCCGCCCCCTCACAGGACGCGACAGGAAGACGTGATGATGTTAGTGATAACTTGGCGGACATTTTTAAAAAGTAAACGACTTCCTCTACCAATTCAGCGGCCGTTAAACGGCTGGTTGGGGGCTTTACCCCAAAACCCCCGAGAATATTACACCCGGGTCGTCTTCTTTTCTTCTTTAGGACTTCTCACTTTCATTACATAAAAACTGATTTACTATACAGAATAGAATAGCGGGATATAGAAGGGCAAAATTTTTAAAATCTGCTCTTATGAAGCCTATCCACTCTGTATCGTATGTATTCATTTTCCAAGGTACTCATTCTTTACGTGGCTAGAAGCAGGTTGTGAGAGTCCCTATCCGAACTGCTCAGTCTGCATAAACATAAATAAAATCAATCGTCGATCGGACGATATTGTTTGTTGTCCGAAGGCAATAACAGTCCTGCGACTCTGAAGTCATTCTCCCTTGCGCACACCCCCTCCTCCCCTTCAATACCATCTTACCCATATACCGGCAGAGAAAGGAAGTAGTGAGAATCAAGCACGCGCGTGCTTTTTGCAAGAAGTCTTTAAAAGATCTTCTGAAAATCCAGCGCGTGCTGTGCAAAGTCTGATCTATGTCACGTCTTCTGGATCTGAACGCACGTTATACGACGTCTGTGTCACGTCTTCCTAATGCGAAGACATGTTTCATAACGACTGTGACACATTTGCTGAAGACGCAGGTGTCATGACGTGGCCACGACGTCTAGGACATGTCTTCTGCACCCCGACACTCATGGCACGACTTCAGTGACACATCTTCTGTATCCCGGTACACGTAGCTCGACGTCTTTGGAACGGCTCCTGAAGTCCGACACGTTGGACGATATTGAGAGAAAATAGTGGTCCTTTATAGGCCCCTTTACTAGCCCCTTTACTGGTCTCCTTTCATTGGTTCTCCCTTCTTGGTACTCTTTACTTGTCTCCCTTTTATTGGTCCCGTTTACTGGTTCTTAACGGGTATTCCTTCAATGGTCCCCCTCCACTGGAACTACCTTTGCTACCTCCCCTCCTTACTGGTCCCTTTACTCTTCTGAATCCGTACGAATGTTGGACGTCTTCGCCACGTCTACGGAATCCTGACGCACTTGGGCGACGTCTGTGGTGCTCCTCTGAATCCCAAAGCAAGTTAACGATGTGTGTGGCACGTTTTCTGAATCCCGACGCAAATTAGACCACGTCTTCTAAGTCACGGCGTCGGCACTATATAGCTACAGTATATTCGGACAGAAATGTTTCGAACCGCAGGAATCCTGTACGCAGTGCGAAACTAAACTAAGACACGCTAAATCGGCATGAAAATATAAAAAGACCTTGAAAATGTGCATGCTCTCATCAAGATGAATGGTATCATACTCAGTCTATCCATCTGAAACTCGTTAAAGATGCTTTCTCTATAATAGACTGAATTAGACTAGCTCTTCTGCAAATTTCGAGTTTCGAATTTCGACGCAGATTTCGACGAGAGAGGCAAGAGCGACAACAGGGACGGGAGCGACAGCGCCTGCGCTCGAGTATGAACAGATTTAGTCAATTACCTGGTTTTATTCGATTTACATGTTTTGCACAGGCGACGAATCGCTCTCACCGCGAAGTATGAACATGCCCAAACATTGGGAGATGATAACGACATATTCACGGCATCGCAACGGCATCGCATATTGATTTGATTATGAGAATTGTCGCGTGGTCCCGCAGCGACCGTCCGAGTACTGTGGGAACGTTTAATTATTGGCCGATAACTCGGCGCTACCATTGTTTTTTTTTCTTTTCCCTCAGCTCTTCTGCCCATTCTTGAGCTTCTTCATTACTTTGTGCTTTTCCTCGATTTTCTTCGCGTTTATTAAGTATTCCGGTCGCCGAAATGCTTTGAGAAGAAGGCCGAAAAAACGTAAAAACGCATAGTCAGTTGATGTTTTATTAGTTCATTGTACACTCGCGACTAAACCTACCAAAATAGCGACGATTTCCGCAGTGGACGAGTTTTTTTCTGCGGCAAGCGGCTCGAGGCGAAGTGGATAGTGGCGCTGTGTCATGCGAGGGAGGTAAGAGGTTCGGTTCATAGGCGTTGCGGTACTTTTGCAAGTTTAACTGTCCAGTTGAGATTTGAAGGATCCTGACGTCCACGCAGTTTCCAGGCGTTTCCTGCACATTTTTCCAGCTCTATGCTGTGAATAGTAATTTCGTTGCGAATTGTTTATTACCAACATAAAGGCAATGAGAAAGGTATTCAACAGAAAAAGAATTTAACAGAAGTCACGACCAACGTTAAACAACGCTCCTTCTCTACAGGGACGGAGACTGCGATGAAGTTAAACGATACGTTAGCAGACACTTTCAAGAGTAAACGACTGGTTGGACGGGATCCTGCTACTCAACCATTGCACAATAAGAAACGAAAAATGTGCAAATCCAGAGCTCTTCCTTCCCTCAAAGGTGCCACGCGCTCTAACGCTAGGCGACGGTCTCTTTCGTCGGTTGCAACTATGAATAGGCAACAGGAGCGACGGCAGCGACAAGAGCCACGGAAGCGAAAGCGAGTAGAGTGCAAACAGATTTCGCGGCGATCACTTGGTGTTAAATCAATTCCCATGTTTTGCACATGCGACTAGTCGCTCCCGTCGCAGAATATTAACAGATCTTTTCCACGGAAATGCACGATTTCGTGCCATATACGAGCGATCGTTGCGGGACCTCATAGAGAAAAATACTTGAAATCTGGACTAAAATCAGTTTCCTGCTGGCTATATTTGTTTTCTGGACTTCGATTGAAGCCATAGCTACCCTATATACCTATGGTATATTAGGATCAGGATGCTTTGAACCGCAGGAATCCTGTAAGAGTTGCTAATTTCCGTCATGAAAATCAAAAAAACCTTGGAAATGTGCATGCTCGCCGTTTAGCTCACCGTCTGCCGAGCGGTTAGATTCTTTATCTATCAATCTAAAACTCGTTAAGGATACTTTCCGTATAACAGATTGAATTAAACTTGCTCTTGTGCAAATCTCGTGCTCTTCCAACATTCAGTGGCAAATTACGCGCCCCAGCGCTAGGTGTCAACCTCGCTCGTCGATGCAAACTAAGGTCGTATTGATTATACGAGGGGATCTAGCGTAGTCCCGCAACGACCATCAGAATACTATGAGAAAACCCATCCAATTCTACTCCTCGTTAAACAAACACAACAAAAAACTGCGGACGAGTTGTCGCGGCACGGCCACACAGTCATCACCGTAGTCTTTTGCTCTCTGCACCCCCTAGATTAGAGATCGCATCGGCGCGCCCTTGACGTTCGATCGATCTTTTGTAGGCTCGCGAAGGACGCCTCGCCGAGCGAGTCGTGGTGCAGTGGGTGAGCGGGTTGCTTCGTGCGAGGAAGGTAGGTGGTTCGGTTCTTCTGTGTCGTGACATTCTTGCATTTCGGCTGACTATGTGATATTTGACGGGGTTCGACGCCCACGCGATTTCGAAGCGTTTTTTGCGCACCTTCCAACCGTATACGCCTCGCCGCTTCATAGTACAGAACCCAGCTCCGCACCCCTCTTTGGCGATGAGAGGTTCGCGCGTGCAATGCTTGGAATCAAGGATTTCGTGCTCCATCGCCAACGCCCGTGTTCGACCGTTTGAATTTTTACCTTTCGTGCCCGAACAACTCATTCGAAAATTCGCCCGCAGTTTTCTGCTTGTGTGCGTTTAACGGCGAGTTCCAATTCTTGGCGTCTAACCTGTCGCTGTCTTTGGCTGTTTAATCGCGAGCATAGATAAGAACCAAAGTTTGGTAGAACTCTCAGATTGCTGCGTCATTCTAAGAACATAGCATAATATTCTCCAAGGATTTGATATCTAACTCCACAGGTTAGCTTTACAAGTGTGCTAAACATGGCTTGAGCATCTTAGCTTTAAAATGCTCAAGGACTAGTGAAAACATGTTGCTGTTGGAGGTAGTTATTGCTAGCAATCGCTTCTCAGATCGATGATCTAGAAGATCTGATGATCTGTCTGAAGAAGATGAAGGCACTGCTTTGATGTAGGTCTGTTCCGTAGATTGCCGCATCTGGTCATATTGTTTCGTTCCTATGCGTTATAGAATTCGGATATACTCCAAAATTGAGCAGTTCCTTGTGGGAAGCAGCTTTTACTACACAAGATTACTTGCAAAAGTTTTACTGAAAACTTCTCCAAGTGAAAGTTAATACTGAAATGCCACTTGCATCATTTGTCGTTATCCTCTGCCGACGCACATATCAAAAATGGAAGGCAAGGTTGATGCGTTTTGCCTTCCTTTCCTCATCTGATATCTAGCTTTACCACACTATGTTAAGGAAATGAAAGATGTCAGACTACGGAGTGCAGCTACTGTTTCCTACCACGAGTGCTGCGGCGAATATTTCAGCAAGGATGTGGACAATTCGTCCTGACTGTATGTTTCGAAGGGGGCGATCAGTCGTTCCATACATGCTCGCCAGTTTTTTGCAACTGAAAAGCTGAAATGTACAAACTATATGTTTAGTTCACATGCTTAGATGGACCTGGTGTTAAATTTGATCGAGAATAGAAATACCTGTTACGTTATTAAAGAAGAAATGTTTGCACCCATAACGCAAGCTGACTACATGATGCCAATTGTTTAAAAGTGAGACAATGATCCTCCCAGCAGAAACACGATGATCAGTAAATCAAACGAAAAAGAAGCTGTCTCAATGATTACTTTAACTACTACCCTGGAAGTATACTGAGCTGTTTTTAGGACTTTTGAGGATTTGACGCTGTGTAAAGAGCGGAACTAAAGGCGTGTTCATAGTCCGCGAGGGGGAGCAACAGGAGTGACGTAAAGGTCGCTCGAGTAAAGAATACGTATCGATTCTCGCTGGGTGATTGCTTGGTACTAGTCGATTCATATGCATCGCACAAGCGACCCCGTCGTTGCCGTCGCGGACTATGAACAGGTCCAAAATGCTATTGGTCGAAGGAAGTGCAACAATGCGAAGCAAAACGCAAAAACGTGATCACGTAGTTCATGATCAGTTGCTGCTCATTTCCTTGCCCAGAATTAAGATCTTTTTCCTTTTCCTTAACATTCCACATTCGCACGCAATTCCTTTCAACGCGTGTATTCCAACAGGGGAAATTTGAGAAGGGTTGTGATCGTATTGGTTTAAGCTCCAATCCGCTATTGGTTTCGCTGATATTCAACAATTATGAATTTGTTGTTGTTCAAAAATAGAACTGTACAATTTCAACGTGCCGTAACCGTTTTCAAAGACATTTTAAAAAATCAGTAATGTCGCAGGCGTTGTTCCACTTGCATTCGGACTCAGAAGGCGTGTCACAGGCGTCGAGCCATCTGCGTCGGGGTTCAGAAGACGTGTTCACAGACGTCGCGCTACATGTGCCGAGATTCAGAGAACATGCCGCAAGCTTCGTGACTCCAGTTACTGACTCGTTGTGTGTTCTTCTCCATCATTTTCCTTGTTTAGAAATCGTTTTGGCTTATACAGGTTCATTATACAAGATGTTCCAAAAAAGAAGTGAGTACTGTTTGATAACTTTGCGGCCATTAAAGAAAGTGAAAAAGTTAAGAGCTCATATGAAACAGTGTTATTGACTTCACTGCATTGATTATTCCATTTATCACGCAATTCGTGAGGAACCCGGTTGTTCCAGTCAAGATTAGATGAGGATCTCTCTCATTGTGGACTTCTAATGAACGACAAGCGGGCTGATAATTCCCAAAGGATCATAAATGGAGTTTAGCTGGCTGACTATATCACGCTTCGTAAGATCCTTTTTTAATGGAAACTTTGCTTTCACAGTGAAGCGGTTGGTTATGGTATCATAGTGTTATTGACCCAGAAGGTGACGGATCTTATGAGGGGGTCCTTGCATTAACAAGCTCAGTGTTAGAAACGTACTCTCTGAGATTCATCCCTATCCGAGCGAATAGTGCTTTGGATAGTTCGTACTTTTGCAAAGTTTCCTATACAGTGTTTGCAACTAGCAAAATATTGTCAACATAGAGATTTGTAGATATCTCTGTTGCTAAGCTGCATTTTTGTGACTGCTTGGCGAAGCTGTGACTACAAAAGGTAGTCTAGTGAAACGGTAGTCCACTATGTTGCCCTGAGTAAGAAGCACGCTGGGCTGTTTTACCCAAAGGAGTCGACACAGAACATTGTGATGAGCAGCAGGGGTGTGCGTAATTACGATTTACGATTTACGATTTTACGATTTACGGTGATTTTTGGCAGTTTTTTTACGATTTACGATTTACGACATTTTGGGTCGTAAATCGTAAACTTTCGTAAATCTGATCTTCGGCCCACCGATGACAAACATTCAAATAACGCGATATAATTGGAATTATGACGATGTGCTTACTTTTAAAGACTTTCCTCATATCTCATTGCTATTTCCTATTTACGTTTTTTATGTCCTGCTGTGGCGCTGTGACAGAACAACGCAGCTTTGTGGATAGGCCGCTCGAGTTAATTCCGGGAAATGGAACGGGGCTAGCCTTTCTCTGATCACACTATCACAACATCCTACATTCGAATTGCCTGAGAGCACTTCGTTGCAGTTCACAGAAAGACATGAAAATTCTCCTTGAACTGGAATGAAGATGATCACCTGCTGAACCACATCCTATGCTGCAACCACCGCCTAGTCAACTTGTAACTTTTTCACCACTTGTTCACCACATAGACGACTCTCTCCAATGCACAAGAGTAGAATTCATGCAAAGCCATCAAGGAATATTGGACTTCATTGGAGGCTGTGGAGTAACAGCTGAACTGTTGGAAAGAGTAAAACAATCATGATTCAGTCTGATTATCACTGCACGTCATGGCGGGGAGTCTATTTACGTATGAGCGCCTTAAGCAAAACGTCTAACATTTTCATGATAAAAGTGAAAACGTTTGACACTTTTTTTCTCGATTTCAGTGGTCTGATGGGGGTTGTTGTGTTCGCCCTATGCGATCCTTTCAGAATGCTAAAGACTGGGCAAAAGATACGATAGCGTTTGTTACAAAGGTAGTGGAGAGCAGGACTGACGAATGCAAGCAATGATTAATTAGTAATGCAATATTTTGTAGTTTGCGAAATTTAACATGTGCAAGCAAACCTGCGGAAAGTAATTGCCTGTTTCCCCCTTTACCGGTTCCTCCTTCACAGAACTTTCCCACTTCACTGGTTCCCGTTAGCCCTCCCCCCTTACTACCACCCCCAACCTTCATCTTAGTGGCATTCTTTATTGGTCCCCCTTCACTGGCTCCCATCAAAGGTTCTACTCTTGCTGGTCTCCCACCCGTCACTGAACCCCCGCTTACTGGTCTCTCTAGTAGTCTCCCATTACACGTGTTCGGAATCCGGACACCCCTAGCGTGACATAGGTGACACCTTTTCTGAACCCAAACACCACTTACATGACATCGGTGACACCTCTTCTAAACCGAGACACCCCTTGCATGAAATCCGTAGTACCTCTTCTGAGCCCAGACACGCCTTGCATGACACCGATGGCATGTCTTCTGACCCCTGACATCGATTACACGACATCGTTGACACCTCTTCTGAACCCAAACACCCAATGCGCGACATCACTGACATGCCTTTGAATCCGAGCGCCTGTTGCACGACGTCGGTGACACATCTTCTAAATCCGAACGCCTGTTGAGCAACGTCGGAGGCATGTCTTTTGAACTCGAACGTCCTTTGCGCGACATCGGTGACACTTCTTCTGACGGTCTCGACACGGCGTGGGTGGCACCTCGTCTGAACACGGACGCTACTCGACTTCTAGGAAAGGCCAGACGGATGAGCAGACGGACGGACGGACAGACGGAAGGACAACCGTTAACTCCTTAAAATATATATACCAGACGTTCAACGGCCTGCCGGCCGCCAAACGTCTGGTTGACGCTTCGCCCCAAACCCGGAAAATAGAACACCCCGAACGTCTTCTTCTCCTCTTTAGGCCTTTTCTCATTCATTGAAAAAACTGGTTTTGCTATATAGAATGGTATAGCGGAATAGGGCAAAACAGGTCATCACCTTCACTGGACCCCCCTTAACTGTCCCTTATCAGTGGTTCCCTTTATTGTCTGCCCTTTTCCGGTTCACCCTTCACTGGTTCCCTCCCCTTCGTCGGTCCCTACTACTGCTCCCACCTTCGCTGGACCTCCCTTTACTTGTCCCCTCTTCGCTAGTCATCCTATCCTTCACCGATCCCCATTGCTGATCCCACCCTCACTGGTCCCCCTTTTATTAATCAACCCTTTTTTGGTCTCCCTTCACTGGACTCCTTCCCCCATTCATTACTGGTACCTTCCTCACCGGTCCCCCTTCACTTGGTTCCCTCTTTCACTGGTCAACTTTCTATCGGTCCCCCCTCACTGGACCCCTCCCCCACCTCATCGGTCCCCATTACTGGTCCCTTCCTCACCGGTCCCATCTTCACTGGACCCCTCCCCCTCCTTCACCGGTCCCCCTTCACCTGGTCCCCTCTTCACTGATCAACATTCTACCGGTCCCCCCTCACTGGACCCCTCCTCCCCCCCCCCCCATCACCGGTCCCCATTACTAGTCCCTTCCTCACCGGTCTCATCTTCACTGGACCCCTCCCCCTCCTTCACCGGTCCCTCCTTCACTGGATCCCCCCTCACCGGTCCCCATTGCTGGCCCCACCTTCAACGGTCCCTCCTTTATTGGTCAGCCCTTTACCGGTCCCCCTTACTGGAACCCCATCCTTTACCGGTCCCCATTACTGGTCCCTCCTCCACTGTTAACACGTCGTGTGAATCCGGATCTCCTAGCGCGACATCGGTGACACGTCGTCTGAACCTGGAAGGCCTTTCGCGACATCGGTGACACCTCTTCTGCACCCAGGCACCTGATGAACGACGTCGGTGACGCCTTCTCAAGCCGGACCTGCTTTACGCGACATCAGTGACACGTCGTCTGAATCCGAACACCCCTCGCGCGAAATCGGTGACAGCTCTTCTCAACCTGAACATCCTTTGCGCGACATTGGTAACATGTCGTCTGTACATGGACGCCTGTGGTGACAACTACAACCCCTCCCCTTACCCACACTTCCTCCCAACACACTCTTTCAGCACTTCTGTGCAAACAAACACACACACTCACCCACTCACAGACAAACGACCGTTCTCGCTTATATATAGTAGGATAGTAGGATATGCAAGCCATGGCTAGTAGAATGATAAACACTTTTGATCGTCCAAGCAGTGTAAGCTTTTTATTGGGGTACCCTGTTTAGACGCCTTTTAAGGTAGCGTTTTTGAACAAACAGTTTGATTGTCCTAAAACTTATCCAGCTTTGAAAGGTGCTAGTTGATTTTAACGGCTTTCATCTTAATTAGAAAAGTGTCCAGCTCGAGCTGAAAACGTCTCAATAAAACTTCGTAACTAGTTAGCTCGATTAGCTTTAACATAATAGAAAAAAAAACAAGGAAATTAGATGCATTATATGTCAGGCACCTCTTACGATTTACGGTTCACGATCTACGATTTACGGCGATTTTTTCGTAATTACGATTTACGATTTACGAAATTTCGGATTTCATTTACGCACACCCCTGATGAGCAGGTATACGAATTTGTGTAAACGCTGCTTCTATATCGCACAGCAGCACAAATTTGCTTAAACGACTTGTGATCAGTATGTCGTGGATTTTGTTGACAAACGACTCGCCTTTATAAATAACGTCGTTAAGAGACTGCTCTCCTCTTTTTTTTGACGAAGCGTCAAACACAATCCGGAGGGGGTTTTTCTCGCCAAACGCCTCAATGCGCATGTAGTATTTGCCAACGGCGTCTGTATCAAGGTCGTATGCCCTTTCGATCACATCTCGGCTTTGATAATCACTCAGTATCTTTGAGTACCACTGTTGTTGTGCAGGGTTTGCCTGAAGATGTTTCTGTAGTGCGGCAAGTCTTTTGACTGCGACCCCGTAGTTGTCGCTCAGGTCACTTACGCTGTCCTTTAGCGGGAACGGCGCCGTGATATACCCATTAGCAAAGGTAATCAATGAGGAGTACTCCTCAAAATACTTGAAAGTGCTATCGTCTTTCGTATTCTCTATTGGTTCGATACCTAGGCTTTCTACTTAACATTCTTTGGATGTTATCACTATCCGAAATCTTCAATACAGATGTAATTGAATGCGACATGGCTGTGGAATCGCTTGTATCCATGATACCGCGACCACAGGTTGGACCGAATACTGTGTTTGCAATGTGCAGACCTAATGAAGTTCGTGTGTCGGTCGTATTCGAAACTACTAGATCATAGTAGCGGTCTAGTCCAACAAGGATATGTGGCAGTTGACGTTCTCCACGGACCTTTGAGTTCGCTATGAAGATTTCTTCATTTTGTAGAAATTCTTGGTCAATTTCTGCAAGCTTAATGGAACGAAACCCTCCTGTTATGATTGGCTTAGTTTGATACCCAGATTGATTTCTTTGCCATGAGCGGTACATATTTTCAGAGATACCATGTGGCTTTCGAACTTCTCCGTATAACCGCCGATTCCTGATATAATGCAGGTTTCCGCAGTGGTTTTCAGAAGGCAAACTCTGTCTGCAAGAGACTCTTGTATCACTGTCTTCTGAGCTCCAGTGTCAAAGAAAAACAGTACTTTTTCAAGACTGCTGTCTTTATTATTCCACACATTTCCTTCAGCTGTCATGAGAACTAACTGTTCACTTCTGTTTGACAGGTCGGAAAGTGTAACCTCATTTCCACTGTTCTGATTGGAATAGAACTGTTGGTTTCCGCTCGAATGGTTATGACGTGAGTCGATACCAGCGTTAGTGCGCTCTCTATTTGGTATCTGGGGCCTTTGAGTTGGACTGTTATTGATATTGCCGTTGTGGTTATCATTTCTCGGCCACCGAGTTTGCGGTGGTTTTACGATTCCAGGGGTCCGCCTGGACCGATCCTATGCGATGCACACTGAGGAATGGTGTGCGCTGCCGCACGTTGTGCAGTTGGACCTTTGGCAATGACTGCTGAAAAGATTTGTTTGGAAACTTTTTCAGCAAGCCCTCTTTTCCTTCAAGACTGCCCGACGCTGGCGTTCGGTCATGGTTCTACACACCGTAGAACTGTAGTTTGTCTTACCACAAAATATGCAGAGGACCGATTGACTGTGGCGCTGAGCCCTGCTCTCACGCTCTTTGTACGTAGGTGGAACCTAGTCGCTGTTCCACATAAGCCTTGGCGCAGATTTCGTTTTCTAGCGCATCCAGAAGTTCCTCGATTTTGAGGGTATCACTCCTTTTTTGATTTTTAACGAGTGTGTCTCGCACAATTTTGTATGAAAACTTCTGTAGTATAGTTTCACTCCACATGGGATCGCACGTGTCTTGAATGTCGTACCCAGCTGATAGCATTTGGTTGACTAGAGCTTTTATTGTATCAAAGCATTCTTGGCAACTATGTCCTTTCCTTGACGCAGGCGCAAATCGAATAGTGGGTATGGGTTTTATACCTCTAATCACCTTCTCTGCTGGACCTTTGAGGCTTTCTTTGAGCAGGGCGATCTTTCAATAGTGGAGATCTCACTATTGCCGTGTACTAGCGTTTCAAATACCGCCCAGTACTCGGGAAACTCTTCTGGGTTTCCATTAAACTCCGGTAGTTTTACTGGCGGTACCCTCACTGATCGTGAGCCCTTTGTCAGTTATTTGGCACTACTGCCTTGTTCATTGGTGAAGTTGGAATCGCCATCATTTAGCTGGGATACACCTGAATGTGATGCTGGTATTCTCAGCTTTAACTGTGCCTTTTGCAGTTCACTTTTGGCATATGATATCCGCGATTCAATGTTGTTGCATGTTCAATGTTGCAAGCGAATAATGTGGCTTTTTTCAACACTTCCGAATATTGAGATTCTTTATCCAACTCTTCGATGTCTGTCAACATTTTTTGGCTCAGATTTTGACTTCGTGGAATGATAGAATTCCTCCACATTGTCAATTTTGCTTTGCATGGTTTCGCTCGCCAATTCTACTTCAGAGTCCTATTGGAACGTGCAATGGGCATCACCGAAGTGCTGCTGGGCCCAAGGAAGAACTACGGACTCGAGAATGTCTCGCTGGTACACATCTTCGTCGATTTTCACTCTTTTATCCACGAAAACCAGGGGTCCTGCCGCTGGCGCAGATTCCGCCCCACACCATGACAGATTGTGGGTTTTGGACAATAGCAGAGATGCAATAGTCCAGTAGCTTGTTTAGCGTCGCCAAGATTGGTACAAGGCT
>OX375868.1:32161595-32300628 GCA_947359475.1 Heligmosomoides polygyrus bakeri
ATAGAGTGGACGGACCAGGCCAGTGAGGCCGCCTCAAACGGGCGTGCCACTCACCAGAGGGGCATGTACGGTCGGTGCCGCAGTTGGTTAGCTTGTACTCGCTCAGTGCTTTGATCGTACGTTATTGGCTGGGATTGGCTAAGGCGCTCCTCCCCGATAAGGGCCACATTAACAACTAGTGGCACTGAATGGATCCTATTCCAGGGTGACACTATAAAAAGATTGTGGAGTGTGTGTCAAAGCGTTATTTTGTCGTTGACCAGACCACCAATGAATGTCGTGTAGGCAGCTACCTCTCTTTCGCCAGCTTCTGTTTGTTGGTTTTTTATGTGGCTGAAAATATTGGTAGTTATACCATAGCACTCTGTGACAATTATATGTAAGATAAGGCCGTAGTCTTAGTCTTATCATTCATATATAGGGAAAAGCTAAGTCATCAATCATGAGGTGTATGACTCACAACGAAGCTACGAATGAAGCGACATTGGCATGGACATATGTCAAAAGGAATATTGGGGAATGATGTTCATATGCACTTTGTAAAGAAGTTCTACGTTTTTGTGATGGGTGTGCATTATTAGGAACCTCAAAAAGGGGAGGATGAAGAGCATCTCCACTTCCAAGAATATTCAAGAAACAAAATTCCGAATAAGTTTAAAGTGATCGTTTGCTTCAGCACGTTTACATCAAAGGATGTGCGAGATTGAGATGAACTCAAGCTAAAATGCCAGTTCCGAGACTAACTTTAAATTGCGCCAAAAATCGAAGGATACATTCTCATTGGAAAATCACAACTGGGGTAGGTATGAGTTAACGTAATCGCGGAAGTCACCAAACAACTTTCAGCTTCATACAGGTCACTTAATATTAGGCTGCGTTTAGCTGAAAGACAACAGGAAATAACTACGCACGAAAGCGAGCATGTTTGTAGAGAACGTGCATAGGTTCATGGGGGAATTATTTTTTCACCTCTGTCAACTTCGCGAAGTTTCTAAGATCTTCGATTTGATCGAAAAGTACTGCAGTCTGGTTCGTTAAAAGTCTACCCGTGTAACCAGTCAAGGTCGCGTTCTAGCCACAATACTCTAAACCTTCACTGACTTCACTAAAGACATACCTCAATAAATAGGTGGTACTTGAGTATTCGTTGCACCGGCTTCAAGAGATAGGCGCTGAGCGGCAAAGCATGGCCGAGAGCCGTCTGCCGATGCGCCAAAGCAGCAGCCATGTGTGGCATTTGTTGAAGCGAGGTGAGCGTGGCAATCATTCTGAAGCGAAGGACACGATTCCTCTTGAAAAAACCCTGGATGATCGATCTCAGCACCTGTGGTAGTTCGTACAGTAAACAATGTAGTCCTCGAATTTCCCGGCATTATCAACGAAACAGCGGCTCATCTGCAAAGAAGGCATCATAGAACGGACCGAGAAACGCGACTATAGAGTAAACCTCCTTCGATTTGTACCTAGCGAAGAGGAATTTCTTTTGGCGAGCTTAATCATAATATTAAAGGCTTCCTGCTATTGAAGCTTTGTTCTGGAAATCGGATAAGCCGTGGCAGATCACACTAAGGAACATCGCGATAAGTTCTAAATATTCAACAGATTTTCAAAAATTTCTTCACGCCGCTTTAAATTTATGTAGACACAATTTATCTCACTGATAAACAAGCAAGTCTTGTCTACTTTCTCCGAAATGCTTATGCTCATATTCTCAAATTCCTCCGAGGACTTGATCCTCCCCTCCACCCTATAACTCTGCTATTCTCAACTTCTACGATGGGGCCTAGGCAATGCGATCCACCAAAACAACGGTCGGCTGCTTAAACGCGCTCGCAACGATCCGGAACGTGGACCGCCGCCAGACGATTCTACGCTACTTACCTTCACACAGTCCAAATCGGCCAAATCCAGCTGCTGCAGAAGCTTGCGGTTGAAGGCATAAATGCGCTCTATGCAACCGAACAAAGACGAAATATCGTCCAACGTCACACCTAGCTCATCTCGATGGTCCACCAGGAAGTTCAGGTAACCCTGAACAAGTTTTGTTGAGGAAAAGTAGTTCGCGTTTTGAAACAAGACTAATACAAAGCGACTAATAACATGCATATATAGAACGGTGTCATCTAAACTTTCGACGTTTTTCTTTCGTATGCACTCAAGTCGACGTACCGCAGAGATTGGGCTCATGGTCAAGTAGAGCTTGCTACTCCTTCATGTATGGTGGTTTAGTAGGCTCATGGGAATGAATGCAGATATGCTGCCCACGACGTCATGGCCAGCATATCTGCATTCACGCTAACACGCTTACAAGTTCTCTATAATATTCCACAGAAGTGGACTGTGTAACGCATCCCATAGAGGAGATAAATTATGCTCAACATTGGGCCCATAACCTCATTTAGCTTTAAGTTTCTTTTTAAAACTAAAAAAGAATCCTAAAATATAGGAGAGAAAAGTTAAAGCAGCTGTTTAGAGGTTCCATCAGAACCAACGTCAGCAATGCCAACAAATTATCGTTCTGCGGGAACGAAATTATACTACACATTCGAAAGAACTTTTTCCACGCGCGAAAGTACCAGATTCTCTTCTTCTGTATAATCTCGTTAACAACAGATGGAAAATGCAGCGGAAAGCATCAAGGAGTGTAGACAACTTTGAATAGTAATGATGAACATGAATGATTAAGGATGGCGCTAGTCAATACCTTTCTACGATGAGCCACACATTCTACTTCCACTGGATACCGTGAAGGCAATTTGGATGCGTATTCGGCTTTTAAATATGGGTTGCGGTGGCCAGCCTATAGAGAAGTAAGTGCTTTGTCCTTTGCAAGCGGGTTTGGCAGCGATCCCTGAGCCCGCAGAGATGGAATGCTTCGATGGACTTGGTGGGAACAACCGAACCATGAATTAACTAGTGGTGCCAGGCTGAGCCAGTGCCTACTCCCACTACACTACTCGTGCCCACTCTTTTACATAATGCCTAAAAACTGTCCCATCTTCAAGTATCTGTTCACCTCCATTCCCACATAAAGATGCAAATATACTATTCACCTGTATGACAGCGTATAGATCCTCTACGTAGGCCTTTTCGGTGTCGAAAAGTTCAATGGCGATACGGTCAATGTGTGAAATAGCACCATTCGAGAGCAAAGCGGAACGCCGTGAAGAGGACAAGGACGACAACGACGCGTGACTGAAAACGAGTTCTTTGGTCTATTTCTCCCGACTTAGATTTCCAAAGAAACACACTTTGTAAATTCGTCGAGACCTGCACCTTACCTAACGAGACCGCTATCACGGCTAGACTGATCTTCTCCTCCATCAGAGCTACGAAGGGAGGAGCGAGCCGAACTGTACCCGGTGGATGACGAAACAAAGGACAAGCGAGCTGGGTCCTGAAAAGAGAATTTTTCTCAAGGGACTCAGTCTATCTGGCTGAAAATGGGGCAAAATTAAACCATGTGTAAGTTTTCAAGGAAAACACAGTGAACTAACCTACGACAGAGCTATGCTTTGGAACCTCCAAGCTGATAAAGTCCATCATATTTTTATTCGCCTCAAATCGCTTTCTTTAAGCCTCAAGTGGATATCACTTAGGTTGTAAGGTATCGCAACGATATTTTGTTGCTATTAAAATTCGAACGCCAGGCGGTACGCGAACCCGCATCCCTTGCTTACCGGTCAGGATGCTATTTTCTCACGCTGATATCAATGGCAGGCTCATCCAGATAGGATGAGTTTTAGTAGGTCCCACGGAGTCTGTATCTTGTATTCGATCAAACAGAGACGGTGGTGTAATAGCGAACCGTCCTGGCCGACAAGCAGGGTTTGCGGGTTCGAGACCCTTTTCGCGTTTGTCTGCCTCATTTTTCTTGCACTGCCCCACCACTCACTCTACCGCCGCCACCACCACTATTACCACTGCTACAGGTAAAAATTTTCCATAAATTTCTAGATGGAAATTGATGGATCAAATGAGTTTGTACAAAAACAAAGAGCAAGCTGATCAAAAATAAACTCAACCGTGCACTAAATCACTTTACTTAGAAGTGATTCCGACCCTAGGACGAAGTTAATCATTAACAAGGTAGGATAATGGATAAAGCACGGCGTTACTAAATCCTTTTTGGGATGCGCCACGCACTGTATATACTTCTAGGGGATGTCGTGGAGGCGATTTGAATACGTCTTCGGCCACACAAATAACTTGCGGTGGCCAGCCGATGATTAGTTCAGCGTTTTAGCCTTCCCAGACAGCTCTGGCAAGAATTCACCGACCGTAGAGGGATGGAAGGCTTGTCTGGCCTGAGCGTGAAATCCGAACTATGAGACCAGTATCGGGTGGGATATCCGGCTCCTCCTGCGACTGCGCTACATGAGCCGTTAAGCAAGAAAGGTGCCGAGGAATTAAAGGCGATTTTCCACAAAACTGTATTTCGTAACACCATTTTGCTTTAAAGTTTAGAAAATTTGAAATTTCATCTATTATGATAGCTCAATGGCAAACTGAAAAAAATGAATGGAAAAATGAGAAAATTATGGGATTCTAAAACCGAATAATTGAGACGATGCAAAGTTTTAATTACGCGCATAATGACGATACATTAGTTGGGGTAGAAGCTCACCTCCTCGGAGAATCGTGGCGACGTCAACGACGTGGGCGGCATTTCATCGGAAGGAGGACAGCTGAAATAAGGAGCCATTAGAGGTTCTGTCGGTCAAGTGCGCTGGGAGAAGAAGTTCAAGCAGTCGGTAAAACAGGATGCCCTTTAGGGACAACACAACAAAGCCCCTCTTGGCGGAATGAGACTGCAGGAGTGAGAAGCGAGGAGGCGCACGTTAACGAGGAAACAGAAAGGCCTCTTCGTTTCGCCCGACTGTGCGTGCGGTCCGACGGTGCCGCCCAGCGCCTAGCCTAGCCGGCGTCTAGCGATAAGTGGACTTTGTGGGGCAATAGCGAATTGTGACCGACGCTAACAACACTCTGAGAGGCTTTGTTCGGCTCTTGGCTCTACGTTTTCAAGGCTGAACTGGGGCGAGAGAATGACTATTGTGCACTGATTTCTGAATTTGCTACACTGAGCGGAGGGTTCGTGAGGCAGAAAGAAGAAGTGAAGAAAGATGCGTGAAAAATTAGGCCGAGAACATGAAGAATCGAAGAATAAAAAAAGAGAACTAGCGAATAGCTCCTTCACCGATGGCTCGACAACCTGCTGACTGCCGAACAACCTGCTCACATCTTAAAATCAGTGCAGCATACCAGTGTATGAAACCAGCACAAGAAACCACGGATCTATCGGAGGGAAGGGAGCATAGAGTGATTGGCGTCCGTCTCCATTCCCATCTTTGATGTTTATTCGAGAGCTTCAGCTACTGTCTCATGATAAAAGCGCTTAGTTTTAAGCGCTGCGGATGTGGTGGGGTGGCATATGATGGCGAACTAAACAGGCGTCTCGTAGTTGTCCTCTCCCGACTAGGGTACGTACGAAACACCTTATATTGCAACATTTCTGACCCTTCAGAAATAAAGGGTTAAATGCTGGTGGACTGGTGCAAAGAAGCCCGACCAAAACATCCTTCCTGGCAATCCTTCTCTAATGGAGCACGCTCTCTCCTCTGGGACCCAATTAGAAAGTATATAAGGCAAGTATTTTCTCAAAACTACAACTACTTAGGGTAAGGAACAATTGTTCTTCGATCGTTTTGGAGGCAGTCGAAGGAGAGTCGTCGGAGTCTTTTTGCTTACATCTACACACGAAGCGCACATAAGAGGGTGAGAAACCAAAGTGGATGGACGAAGGTGCTAAGAGGCCGGCACTTGCCCGGCGATCTTACTTGAGCTACTGAAGAACAGAGGAAAAACACGTACCCTCAAACGTTCAAGTACCCCAGCAGAAAGAAGTAATCCGAAATACTGAGCAAACCGAAACCCACGGGAGCAGAAGTGTTTTTGAGATTCGCACTTCTATAACGTTTAGACCACAAGTAGAATCTGTATAGCACATAGAAACCTTTTTATTTCAAAGAGCGGTGCAGCAGTACACGAAAAAAAGTTCGCCAATGTGCTAGAAGAAATAAACTGGATGTCATTACCTCTACAACTAGCTCCAAGGCAGGAGAGACTACAGCAGCCTCAAATGGGCACCAACTCCAACGGACGAATTACGACGTTATAAGTTCATTAAGCTAGTAAATGGTAAGATCGCCAACAGGTAGTCAGCAAAAACTTAAGCATATGTTCCATTCCTAGAATGCAAATAAAAGAGATCAGAAGCCTACTCGCTTAAAGCCCTACTGATATCGAGTTTGCGATACGGCATTAGTTGGCCAACGCTCACCAAAATCACTCATTTTCGGAATATGTGGATTAAGGATAAAAGTAAGCGGTAGCGGTGATCAATCTCTTTGGTGAGCGCACTACCTATTCTACTCATATGGGATATTTTGGGGGCAGACTAAATGCGTTCTTCGCATATATAGGTTGACTTCAGTCAGGCAGTCATTTTGCAACAAAATTGGCCTTCTAGCAAAAATAAGATTATACACAAAAGAAAAATGATTGACTCAAACGAGGAATAGACGTTATTCTCAATGAGTTTCTTTCGCTTTATATGTACTGAGTGAATTACACCTCTGTAGAATTTGGTAGAATTTGGTTGGCTTCGACCTGAAGAAGTCGTGTACCACTGCCGTGACCTTATCGACATCGGCGAAGTGCCTACCATGAAGGAAGTGATCCACCGACCGAATCAGATGGCAGTCAGACTGCGAATTGCTCGGGGTGTATGGTGGTTGCTTGATTTTGGTCCAGCCCAATTCCTAGATTTTTGCCAGCGTCTGAAGTGCCGTAAGCGGCCGGCCGTTGTCCTGGGGGAAGAAATAATGGGTCGTATCGACTTCTCTCCCTACTAATTTTTGCTGGATCTAGTCGAGTTGTTGGCAGAAGCAAGCGTCAAGGATGGTTTGACTGTGTGGAGCACTGACTACGTTGAGCAAAGTGGACCATTACACATCCGTCAAACGCACAGCAGGACCTTGTTTCAGTCGAGCTCCGGTTTTCATGTCAGAACCTTGGCTCGCTGCGTTCCAGCCATTGTTTTCCAGATTCGCGGCTGCCGTAAAGCATCCGCTTTTGACCAGTGATAAAGACTTGGTCCGGGCCCCTCGCTCGAACCGGTGCCGGAACCCTCGGCACTCGGAAGCACAGCGATTTACTTAGGCTTCCATCAACGCACGAGTCACTGACGAAGGCGATTTTGGCGACCTTCCAGTCTTCTGAAGCCGACGAGCAGTGATTCACTGGGAGGTGTTGAGATCAGCGGTCAGTCCTAGTGTGTTTTGAGAAGAATTCGCCTTGATGGATTTACACAGGTGCCCTTTGTCTACAGCAGTTGATCTTCCCGGGAGTGGTTTGTCTTTGTTGTCAATCTGGGCGGATGGAAACTCCTGATACCATCTCCAATAGTTTATTCGGTTAGGAATGAACTTGCCGGTGAACTCGTGAACGTGCTTGATCCTCGACGCTAGGTTGCTGCCGAGCTTGAACTAATTGAAAATGAAACCACACACTTTTTCGCTTTGAGTGATCATCGTTCTAGAAAATAAAACTTTTCAATAGCGAGAGGAAAATCAATGATTCATTTTAACGACCTTCCAGTCATAACTCAAAATGATCGCTAGGTAACAAGCTTTCAAAATGTAAGGCTTCAGCGGCTTTACTTTGAATTCCAGAAAAAAAACAGAAATGTTGCAAAACTTATGACTCAACCTAACACACTGACCTAAGAGGCCAGCCGATGGGCCAATCAGTAATTTATCCAATCCATTAAGTTTGGTACAAGTTTACCGAGCCAGCAGGATTGAATGGTTTCCTTTGTCCTGGATCAGAACCAAGCACCACGAGTTGGAGTTTAATTCGGACGCCTCCACCGACTGCGCCCCCACGCCATCGGATTCAAGGCGGACTTTAGAAGTCCGGCATCGATGGGGCCACTTACTCTTAAACTACCACGTACAGCTAATTATTTAATCAATACTTTTCTCCTCCCGACAACACATTTTCAGTGAAAGAAATAAATAACTGTTCGCTTAATGACCTTTCAGAGATATAGAGAATGTGGAGCTTACTAACACATTTAACGCCTTTGAACAGCAACCTTTTGAATTGATGCCTAATTTAGCCCGCGCCAAAAATGTTGAAATATTCTCAGAAAAATCACTCCTAAACAGTCACTAAAAATTTCATGTGGTTTCGACCACTCGATGTTCCAACCTTCCCATCATTCTAAAGAGGCTACTTACCTAGTAGCGGGTTGTTATGTGGGTCTTAGAAAAGCGTCAGTACCACAGCAAGTCTATCACAGCAAAAGTGATGTGAAATAGGACATGAAACAGGATAGTACCGGGAATTTGTAGAGTTCATGAATGAGCAGACGTGGGTGCTCAAGCGTTAACCTCGAAAACCATTGGTTTAAAAAGATTTCTGCAGTCACTAAATACAAGAAAATTTTGGTTACTTAGAAACGAGAGGAATGCAGTCGGCAAAATGTGGTGGTTTTCACTAGTTTTCACCAACTCCTCGGTTACCGTCCCCAACGATTCATTCCACGAAAGAGATTTGTTGGGCATGCGACCTATAAAGTAATCGTAAAGCACACTGACGCTTTCGTATGCTGATACCTGAAAATCCATCCCAAACGCATCACAGCTGAAAGGATCAATGGGGCACATAGCAGCGCAGTCGGAGGAGGCGCCGGGGGTGTCGCGTGCTCCCCGATTCAAAGTTCTTGATTCGGATTTTCTGCGCAGGCCAACTAAGCCTTCTATCCCTTCGGAGGTGAATTAGCATTAGATTTGATAGAGAGGGATAAAGCGCTGACCTCTCCATCGGCTGGCCATCGCAAGCCGCTGCATTGACCAAATATGCGTGCAAGTTGCCCCATATTTGCCCGATATCACGAAGAGGTAGAATGCGTGCCGCATCTTGCAAAAGGATTCTTTTATCTCTATACCTCATCTTTTATCTTATCTCTGGGTGCGAATAGCGCAGTCGGAGTAAGTGCTGACAGTCGCGTGCACACGATAATAGGTACCTGGTTGGAATTTCCCGCCTAGGCCAACCAAGCCTTCCATCCCTCCGGCGTCAGTGAATTGGTACCAGACTTGTTTGGGAAAGGTAAAGCCAATCCCAAAGAAGATTTAGTAGCGCCGTTCTTTATCCACTATCTTTATTTCTTTATCTCTAAAGAATCATATAGAGGTATTCCTTATCTTTAGAGAGAGGGGAAGTGCTACAGCATCTCAATGGACTTCAATTTTCCTCTTTGTACTTTTAAAAAAATTGAGACGTCGAAAATTAGCAAGGCGGCAGTCCATGCCATGCGTTCTAAGGACTTGTTGGGTGAGAGGCATAACCTACAGAATTCAGCACTCGTGGGTAGAGATACCCGCGAGGATCGCCGATTATCCTGTACCTAGCAGTATACCCGGGAATGAGTAGGTAAAGTACAATATGAATGCCAGATCACTGGTATGTTTTGTTTCTCTCCTTCATCCCACTTTTCCCCAGGGATTTAGTCGAAGATGAATTCAACCCCAGCACGCCCGGCAGCATGTTGATCGGACTTCTTCGTAAAAGCTCTGAGCCAGCGATATGGCGCTGTTCGTGTTCCTCGAGCGAGAAGGATCCCACGGAGTTGTCTGACGCAGATAGAAACGAATAGAGCCGTTCGAATAATCGTTCGATCATTTGATATAGGTGGATATAGCAAACCGCTCCAGTTGCCTGAATCGAGCTCAGCGATTTTGAATTAGATTTGATTGCAGTGGATAAAAAACTGAAGCCAGTGAATGATTTTGATGTCTTGAGATAGAATACGAACAACGCTGAAATTAGCAAGACATCCTCCAAGTATTTTACAGGATGTTGGCGAATTCGCTAAGTTATTCGCGATCGAAGAGAGGAAGACAGACGACGAAGCCGGCAGGACTATGGCGCTCGTGAAATACTGTGCCAGCAGATTTTATGCAAGAAACACCGGTGATAGATTCAGTAATTTACCATCTGCTAGCCGTGCCCATACGTGCATTACACAACAACCATTTGGCTGGCGTGGCGGACAACAAACTGTGCTTTCAGATGCAAGGGTGAAGCGGAAGACGGAACAAACAGTCATGTGCTTCAAAAGAAGATCTTGTGCAATTCGCAGGTGATCGCAGCGCGACGACGTAAAACGTCCTCATCACTGAATAGAAACGACGTCGTTGACGGCGGCGCGGTCACTTCGGACGAACGAATTCGTTCCCGAGAATGTCAGGGTCGAACCGTAACGAATTCACTAATGGAAATCCGTTTTTCGACGACTTCAATCCGGTTGGTGAACGCTGCACAGCTGTGTGAGGGATGCACCCCAAGGGCGAAATTCAATCGTCTGATCTGTAGAGGATGAGGAAATGCATCAAACTGAAGAAAGGCAGATCGAAAATGGATAAAATACTTACTATTACGATTCGAGCGCTGGTTGGTACACTACTAACACAACACCTTAATCACGATGATTGCATCTTACCTGACCAAATGAAACCCGTTCCTCTAAATTTTGACGTTTTTGTTTCCGCACTTTTCCCTCTTAAAAACCATAAAATCGCTCAGACGTCACATAGTGCAAGGAGATAGGACGAGGAGAGAAGAACGAAGTCATAAGAAGTGGACTACAGCAGTCATGATGCAGTGTGAGTAAAAAGGGAAAGTGTATTCATAAGGTAAGTAGATGCAACATGAACACCTCCTTCGGTCCTATGATATTAGGCTACTATTGCAGAGTCAGGAAACGCAACTGCGACTTGGAGAATCACATAGTAGTAGAGCTTAAGCATAGCTTAACAGCTTCGAAAACTGTAATTTTCGTGCACATAGCTTTAACCAAACAAAATATTGGTGGTTAAGTTCGAAATTGAAACCTAAAATGAAACAAAATTTGTCAAGAAGGCGAGTTCTCTCCTTGCTGCCGCCGGGTACTATAGCTGTGGGAACGTTGGGACATAGATGCTCCTACGGTCGCGAGTACTAGGAACCCATGAAACATTTCGTAGCAGCTAAGAGAAAAAGTGCGCCGCTTGACAGTTTCGCTGTGAAGGCTAGTCCTCCCATAAATACAACCACTAATTGATGCTTGATACGACAAATTACAAACGCAGCGCATAGTTTCCACTGAATCCGTTTGAATAATCCAAGTGCAAAAATTTACTCGATTATTCTCAAATTCATACATTCTTTCAACTTCAGGGAATTCAGTACTTCATGTCAACAGGACCCTTCAGCCATGGGTTCAGTGCACAACTGATGGTATGAATCGTACTTGGGCATTTGAGGCGTATATATTAGAAATGTGACAAAAATTAGAAAGCTACTAGAGCATCATAATTAATGGGATCTACATGGAGGGGTGGGAATATGCCAGCTAACCATATCCAATCAGGGCACCGACCAAACGCTCCTCTCTCTGCTGGGATACCCATTCGATGCGACCTGGTTGGTCCGTGGCGTCTCTTCGCCTCCCATGTGAAACGATAAAAACCATAGAGGTAAACGATATCAAATCCCACATGGGATGTGACATAGCATGTTACTTCTACGCGATGTAGGGAGGCAATTTGATTTCGTATTTGTCCTATGACTTGCGGTAGCCATCCTGTGAGCAAGGTAATGCCTTGTCCCTCCCAGACAAACTGGAGCAACTCACCAATACCGAATAAGCAGGGGAGAGGGCATGGCAGGAAATCTGAACAAAGAACAGCGATTTGGGTGGGGGTGCAGGCATCAACCGGCGTCTACCCCGATTGCGCTAACACGCGCCCACACATACACATACATACATAAGCCACACTAACAACTAGTACCTTTGTTGGAAGTTTATCACTGCACTAGCTCGCTTTAAAGAATGGGTCTTGCTATAGTAGGTGAATCGAACCGTAAAGGATGTAATCAATGCGGTAGAAATTTTACGGTACAAAAACGGTAGAGCACCCAAATGTAACGATAATCCGATTAGGACACGATGATAGACTTGCGCTGCCTTTTCGAAATGTATTTTATTCGTTAGAAAATCTTATCTAATTTGGTATGCATTTGATTGATGAGCGTCCTAAGCATCTCTAAATAGAATAGAATACGATATCTTGGAGCGTCTACGTTCTCCGAAGAAAAGGGATGAAACGTTTAGGAGAAAATAGGCGGATAGTTCAACGAAATGGGGGAGGGGGGGGGGGGAGTGTCGCCATACGGCGAACAAAAAGCAGACGGACGAATAATGTCAAGCACTATGAAACCTGATTTATGGACGAAATCTCCACACTTGAGGTTCGCTGTCTGACAGCCCAAATCCTCAATAAATAGGCAAGTGGTCAGCATCTGCCATCTCCAAGAAAGAATCTAACAAGCCCAAAGATCAGCAACAAAAAATCGGCATCTCGCGTGAGAAGAGGAAAAAGGGGAACGGATTGTCGACGAACTCAGACCATTGAGAAGAAGCGGTGGAAGGTCGTGTCGTTATCAGCGGCGACGGCAGACAGAAAGAGCACTGCCGTTGACGAGGTGTTAACGAGTGTGCAAACACGCAGACCGGCCACTTGACGCTTCCGTGAACAACCCCGACTCTCATCATCCTTCACGTACGCTGAAGTGACGCTGTCGGCAGATAAACCGACCGGCTTACTTGCTCTCGCATTTGCTCAGCGGAAAAAATCCGAGAACTTCTACAAGACCAGAGAACCGTGTAAGCAGCGCGTCGGCCTCGAGCAAGGTGTTCCAGTGAAGCCACGCATTTTCACTTTGTACTTGCAACCTTAACAATGAGAGAGCAAAGGCAGGCTTTAGTTGATTCTTGAGATACACTGCGCATTCAATTCATAGGCGAAGGTGCTATGAAGACGCTCGGAAGTTGCATTAAGTTTATGCTATGATTTCTGCTGTCAATTTATGGAAAGGTAACAGAAAGTTAGTTCTTCCTCTCCTTCCTCTCCTGCTTCTGAAACTTCCAGACAAGCCTGAAGGCAATCCACGGATCATGAAAATCGAAGAGCTTTTTAGCTCAGGACGCGAACCCAACTTGCAATGCTTGTAGGAACTGCACTCTGCCAACTATGCCAGTGAGTGCTAACGCAGTAATAAATCCCATATGCTAGCCGCTTTCTTGACAAACCTCATGTTAGAGAAGTTTGCATTTCTTCTAATACTGACGCGAAGACATCATGAGGAGGATATTAGATGATTATTGATAAAGGACGGGGTCAATCAATCGCTATATGGGACACGCTACGCATTCTACGGGATATTGTTGAGGCAATGGATGTTCGTATTTCGCTCAGACGAATAAAAAATGAATGAATAGCGGGTGGACAGACCGTGAGTATCTACTACTACACGATGGACAAATGACAGAATCTGTATTCTCGAAAGATTTCTTCACGAGAGAACCCTATGGTATGGAATGCCTCAGGAGACGGGAAACCAAGTCTGACAGATGGTACACAGATGCCTGAACGCTTCTATTCATCTTACAAGTTCTCCTCTTGGCCACCAGGTCTAGCTCATTTTTCTCAATGAAGTATTCGAACACGAAGAAAAAAGAACGCGCCTGGATCTTAAAACACATGCCGAATGCAAAACAACCTGGAATTATGGAATTGTTTCAAACGTAAATTATGTTTGATGCTTTTATTTCTGGGAACTAAAATAAGTCAAAGAAAGCAGCATCGATACCGAGGTATCCAGTATACATTCGGATCCAACACTTCTTTCGGACGCCGGATAAGTAGATCACGCGGGTAATGGCACTTTTGAAAGCACTGAACTTACTATTAGTATTATTTAGATAAGATCTTACTATTAGTGTTATTAAGATAAGTGCGATTTTCGATAGGACGGATTCTCGTATAGATCAGGTAACTGATTTTCTTTCGGATCAGGAACCGGATTTCCGGATTCGGATAGAATATAGGATTTCTGATCAAAATCAATCATTGGATCATCCGAAAACCCGTTCCGCTGAAAACCGCTCCCACCTGAATCACCACAAAATCCGACTTTTTCAAAAATGCTGTTGCCCGCACGATCCACTTATTCGAGGTTTGCAAAAAATGATGGATTCGAATTACCCGAATTGGCATCGGATCCAATCTGTAGTATCTAGCAAACTTGATGGAAATCAGCAACATTCTTAAATATGTTTTGACTCGCAGTATCTATAGTATTTTCTCCTCCCAAAGAAGTCGATACCACATTCTTTCTAAAGAATATATAGATAGAAGAATGGTGTCAGACGACGAGCGACAGCCCAGAAGCGCGACATACTCTAATTTGACTAATTAAGAAGCCGGTATAAGAACAGGTTCAGAGAATGTATAGTTCGCACGCGCCAGGTAAGAGCTATGAAAGAAGTGATACATCTAGCGACTCAACACCACTAAGAAATCCCCTACGAAGAAATGCCCGCTAAGAGAAGTCGTAAGTTCGAAAATCATGAAGTTCTTGTCGTTTCTGCAAAAGATACTAACATTCGTAGCGCATAGGTATTTCCCTTTTCCTCCGCACACTTGAAAGTAAGCAATATAAATCATAGCTGTGTTGCTATTTTAAGTTTTTCTCATCAAATCGACTGCGAGGGCTATGCTAACTATTTGTCTCGAACGCATTGCCCTGAATGAAGTTGGCGTTCCTAAGATAGTGGAGGAGAGCGAAGAAAATGGTCTTCCTAGGAAAACGAAGACGGGTAATAGCTAGTACTAGATTTTCGTTGCAGTTAAATTGCACGTATCGTAAAAGACACGAGGACGCTAACGCAAGCAGAAAATCGCTACAAGGGAACCTATGCAGAAGAGAATGAATGTAGCTATGGGAAACACTTTTCTCGTATACTAAAGGCATCTCCTCACGGCGGAATCACGAATTCAAAAGTCATGAGTCCCACACAAAGATGGGAGAACAATCGTAATACCTTCGATACAATGGGAACTAGTACGACGAATTCTAAGCATTGGTTTCCTCTATAGCGCATCCGGTGTTCGTGGAAGATTCTCGAAACGATTGCATGCTTTGATGGAAACTCTTCAGATCTCTCAGTGTTTCGTGAGAGCTAACGAAAGCTACTGAGTAACGTTTCAGAATATAAATGCAACTTTTCAGTTGAATAAATCTCTGAAACAACAAAGTATTGAGGAGGTAAAACGTTAGGCAATCGAGTAAATATCAGTATCAATAGGAGCAAAAAACGCTGCCAGGACGAGAAGTCTGACGCAGCTCCGAAAACTGGACACTGCTCGGAAGACCACGTTCTCAGCTGATTTCTTGCCGAGCAAACAGAATGACAACCGCGAAATCCTAACGAAACGTCGAAACTGCCCGGCGATCCGGTACGCAGGCGTTTGAGACAAATGCAGCAGCGAAACGACGACTTGAGCCAAAAAGATCACATCCATTTTACACCAGCCATGAACGAAACAGCGCTGCATGAACCACCTGTAGAAGCCCCGCGATGAAATTCCGCGTGGGAGGTGGCGCCGTTGCCATTGGGAGGGCGTGGCGATCGTGAGGAGAAACTGGCCCGGATTGATGCTGCCCTGTCGCCTATCCTGCCAACAGTACATAACCCCAATGTATCACTTCCACTCCGAGAACTGTCTCAGCTTCCGAGACATGGTGGGTGAGACCGCGCTGCTGTAGCAACTGATGCTTTTAGAGAAGGACGCTGCAGAGACGAAGCAGGGAACTTGAGAAGGAAAACGAGAACTTCGCTCGTCGCAGCAAAGGAAACGGACGTCTTATGCAACTGCATATTTGGATCAATGGAACAATGGCAATACTACGGAAATCTCACAGTAGGACCTGTGAATGTAAAAAATAGAAGCTTCATTACTGCGCGGAATTCGCTCTATATCATCGATAGCCTGCTTTTTCTATGCAATTGTTACAGCGTTTGTACTTCAAAGCTACAAACTAACTCTCAGATGAACTCCTTGACTTCATCCCCCTTGCCTAGCTTTCTACCCAATATGGTCAAAAAGATCCCTGAAAAAGAGCAGAAGCTATTTCCCTCTTATTTTTACGGATTGGACAGACAGTAAAACAATACAGATTCCATTAACATTAGAAACGTAGAAATGAATAAGACGCAAAAGGGAAAGAAATAGAATCACGGAAAGTTGGTAGAATCACTGAGTCCATTGCGCTAGCAGCTGCTTACTAACAAACAATAAAAGGCTCATAGACTTAACCTATGCAGATGACATGCTTGACATGATACGACGCTTGAGCAATGCAAAGAACAACTACTGTAAAGCCGAGTTCCTGAGTTCACTAAAGAGAATCTCATTAAGCTCAAAATTGAACACTTGTTTGCCAACACTCAAGAAGTTCTGTTCTAATCCTGAAACATTAGAAAGCGCTCGCGACATCACCCTAATATTCTATCCGAACAACAGAGATAGCACAAGCTCAAAAGTATGAAGTTGTAGAGCAACCAATGGGGCAAGGTAGTTATTTTTCTTAAGCAGCGTTGCAACGAAATTTTGCCATAGATGCAAATCGATAGAAACCAAGCGGGCAGAGCAAGGCTTAGAGGATTATTTCTCAAAAATAAAGCGAAGAACTAAGGAAGCTGTCAGCTTGCACTAACCCGACAACCACGGAATCTGCCATCAAGCCTCGACACGAGCGACTACGAAGGCGAAAGTCTGCCTCGGTTTCGTGCCGTAACCGTGAAGAAATCTCGTCAATCCAAACGACCGTAGCAATGCGTAGTTCGTAAAAGTTGAACGGCTCTCTTACGCTTATATATGTCGTATATGTGGACTGGCACTACGACCGTAGTCCACATATACGACGAAAAATGGGATGAAAGAAAAGCACTGGACCAGTACTCGTTACAAAGTCCGAACTCGGAGGAAGGTGAACTGTTGAAAAACACCTTTATCTCACCGTCTTCAACTAAGAAAATATCACATCAACGGAAATCGCCCTTTCGGAACAAGAAAAAAGAAACCTGAACAATTCAGAGGCGGGCGGATGGCCGCGATTTTCCTCCAAAAAACGGGCACTCAAAGAGTTTTTCTTCGACGAATTGAAGTGCGAAGTCGTGATAAAGAGCGAAATGGGCGCAACACCTCTGGGCAGGTGATCAATCAACGACAATGAAGGCGTTGCCTGAGAAGCCGGTCTGCAAAGCAGAGTAAAATGGCGTCAGCTGAACAGACCACTGCCGGACGCCAACTGCTACAAATCCGCAGTTGGAGGAGCCTTCCACTAGGTCATCGGAGTCGATTTCCTCGCCAGGAATCCGGCATTTTCCTGGAAGGAGCGCGGTGGTCGGTGATTTGCAACGCAATGAATAGGCCGGCCGCTCGATGAGTAGTTCGTGATCGTATTCAACCATGCACCTCACGGTCAAGAGTGCGCGCATAATTGCGACGGACCTCCACAATGGCGGCCACGCAAAACTGGGCCTCCAGCTCATCGGCCGGCGGGAGTGCGCGAGCAAAGGTAAGTGCCGGCGTTTTCATCGGAGATTCCGGGAGCGGACACTCTGGAAGAGAAGCTGGTTGTCAGACGGCCGCACCACATCAAGAAAGAAAAGCAACAGTCGGGTGGGTAACATGGCAGAATAAGGTCGGGAGGGAACAACGGCACTATTTGTTACCTGGAACCACCGCCTATATCCAGGTTCAGTGGCCCAATATAACCTGTGCTTGCACAATGGGAAACATTATTAGCAACAAAAAATGGACAAGAAAGAGAACGGGAGAGAAGGAGAATCACGGAATCAATTGCAAAAAAGGTACGACAGAAGACAGTTCTGCAGGGATGCAACGAACTCATAAGATCTGCTCTTCCAGGCACACCATACTGCTAACTTCCATTATCTTCACTCCATATGTATGCATGTCTCTACGTTCCTTTTCCTTTAGTAGTGTGCAGGATGTTTCCAATATTGTTCGAATACACTCAAAATTGAAGCTATGAAGGCCACATCTGGTTGAAGTGAAGAAAGGGACCAGTTAACCTTAAAAGTGTCGAGTTTGTGATGGGTCCCCCATAATATCAAGAGAACACAGCATTGAGAGATCAGTCGATAAGAGTATGGTCCTGGGTAAGTACTGATGGCATTAGAATCTAGACACTGTTAAGCCGTTCCGACCTCAGTACGTATTTAAGATGGAATAGTTTAAGCCTGGTGAACACAGCAGATCACAAACGAGGTCTGCATTAAGCAAATCAAACAGAACGGTTCTGAATGCCTTTCCTACTTTCCCCCATAGAAAACCTTTGACTTGACCTCTCATAATATATTTCATCAGAAGCAAATTAAGGGAATCTAATCGACTAATTTCCTACGTATTTGGTCTTCGCGTGTAACATCGGTGACTGGAGATACTACTCCATCAGAGGTCATGAGTTCTTGTCACATTAGTAGACTCCAGTTCTGAAAAGGTTCTCAGATTTCAGACCTCGCAACAAGCACCAAATGGCGCTCCAGAATTACGACTGGTGGTAAACTTAGCTTCAAAAACATCTGCAGTAAACTTTAGTGCAGCTTTGATGAAAAATGGGAACGCGGTAGATTCGCAGGCTTATTTCCGGTTATTGATGGATGCGTTCTCTATTAAAACAAAATTTTAAAGGAAGAAAAAGGCTATGGAAGAGGACATTTTCACTGTGAGCTTTCACCTCACAGTAATAAACATAGACTTAAGGTAATGTGGCTAGTAGAAAAGCTCTTTCACTACGCCCGGCTTGACAAGAAGGATAGGGGAGCCTTTTGGTTGCGCTCTGTGAAAAGGCGAAAAGAGACGAAAAAAGGCCACTCTTATATTATTCACAACGAAAGGTCGCTATGGAAAGATTGCCGTCTATCTCTCTGTTTCTTGCTGAGCGCTTATTCCGAACCTTACCATTCAGAAAGCTAAATTATGTCATCAAATTTCGCCACTCTTCACTGAACTACGCAACGTTTCTTATCATTTACATGCGAACGTAAACAACTCTGAATGTACATCCTGACTACATCCTACACTACAACCTTGGTTCTTTGGCTCTTCCGTAACCATGAAAGTATATCGGGAGGATACGTCCTCATTAAAGGGCAGATCTCATCATGCGAAACTGCGTATCGACGCAAATAAAAACAGTCGGCGCGCACTCAGTATTTATAGGCTGACTCGTTTGAGATACAGGGTGTTCCTCTCCTCGCAAATTCCAACTGTTTCGTAGAAAACCAAGGCAGGTTAAATAGTAATGCGAACGCTTAAAATATTAACGCGCCTTGTAGCGGTGGAAGAATGAGCAGAATTCTTCGCGAGGAGGATTCCATCGGCAGCTTCGCGATCTTTACACAATTTCTTTAAGAGGAATTGCCGGATGACGGGAAAATAACTGTCTCAGTCGTCAGAAAACAGTGTCATTCGTCTCCTCCCCTTTCTAAGGTCTTTTAATCTCCTACGACTGAAGGCACACGAAGTGGCCACGTCATGAGCAGTAGTATAGTATTCTCGTTCATACGCAATCAAAGGTCCAATTCTCCACCGTGTTTCGCTCTTGCAAAGGCTAAAAGTGGGAACGGTCCAAGCGTGAAGCTTCTGATCCGATATCATTACAGAATCATGGCCAAAACTCGCATGAAAACCGTGACTTGCGCAATTAGCCATAACGTATATCGCTCCACTTATGGGTCAATAATGGTGCCAAGAAGGGAGATAATAATCGGCCGATAATGTAGCGCAAAAACTTGACGAGACAGATAGGAGATGGTGCTTGCTTCACGCTCATCGTGCCCACTAATTGGCTCGAGTGTTCATTGGGCGCGGAGAAACCCGAAAGATCTCACCGAAACTGATGCATTTTTGTGTATTACAGCACGCCTAGATTACGTCACTGTTTCTGCTCTTGAACGCCAAGTTTGAGTTCACTGATAGCAAGAAATTTCACAAACAGAAAGAAAGATCGGGATCTCCTCTACAGAGTTTAAGGAAATACAGAAAGAAAAGAAGTAGTGTAAAAAGGTAGGAACTAGTTAGCTTTCAATGCTCAGAACCTATACTTGATACGCCTAGTTGCGGCTCACAGCCAGATTCATACAGACGTACAGAAGTAAAGATGCATTGCGAGAATCTGGACTGACAAATACTATAGCGGTCGGCAAAAACAGGTAACGGAAATAGGCACGTTGGTCTTTCGGCTAACCGGAACCAATCAAGGACCGCAGTAGAAAACCCGCGGGGCGGGTTATCCGAAGACGTCCTCCTCTATTGCGCATTAATTCAGCATATTTCAATTACTCGCCAGAGGACACATGAAATTCGTTCAGAGGTCAGTCGCACAGCTGGGCAGCTGCTGTCTTTGCGAGACGAATTACGGCAGCCTTGGAAAATGGGTTACTACCTACTTAAGGAAATAAGGTCGAGACGAAATAGGTAATCGGTGGCACTACATAGCTGCCACGGTGTTCCAAGCATAATTGCTGAACCTGCGGTTGGTCGATGAGAGCAAGAAGTAGTGCATAAACACACCCACACAGTGTTTCTTTCTAGCAACGAAAGCTCCATTAAGTTGAGGCGGGAAAGTGAGTGAGTGAAAAAGTTAGGTTCGCAAAACCAATGCACATATGTAGATCTTTGCTGGTTAATAAAAATTCACTAATCTGTGATAATGAAAAATGGTCGGGTTTCAAAAGACGCGTATCGGTGCCCTTATCCAATTATTCTTAACACATCCTTACAAATAGCAAATTGTTTTAAATATAATAACAAACATACGCTTACGTAAGAAAATAGAAAGTGAAAAAGTATTAGAAAAATTAGAAAATCTAAATTGATTTTAATACCTCAGAACGTTAGGATCACTATTAAACAACCATCAAATGGTTGCAGTAAAACGCAAAAGTCTAGTTTGGCCAGTTCTACTCCCTTTTAAACAACTTAAAAGGCTCAATGAGTTTCGCATTCGTAGTCATAACAAGACAGGACGAACCAGTGAACACCGAAACCCGTCAAACCTGGAGAACACTAGTGCCATTAGAGGAGCCCATAACAATGTTTGCGTCACGATGGGGGAGAACTGTAAGCTGTTTCATGGATAGAAAGCGTTAAACTGGACACTGACGGCAACTTTGACGAAGTGGAATCCATGAACATATGTAACATCCTTTTTTCAAAAAGGGTGTCACATAGGTTCATGAATTTCCTTTGCAGAGGATGACACCACACGAAACATCGGCACAACTTCGATTTTTCAATAGAAAACTAGCAAATAAAATCGCGAAGGAAGACCCCTACAGAGCCTTTTTGATAAGCTCAAACTTCGCGCACATATAGCTTGACAACGTTGTACATCGATAAAAAAACGTAGAAGATGAGCGCAAACATAACCTGCCTCTCGGCACTGAATTCTTCCATCAACAAAGATTCTTCAGTCTTTTTTCAGCTGCTAGCCTAAGCTGTAAGCTTTTCTTGACAGGCCACGGTCGTTCGGTAAAACTACTAGCGATGGTACACTCCTGTTTTTAAAGAAAGTACTAAGAAAGCACTCACAGATTTACTGGCACATTTGCTTCAGAAATGCGGCGAGTTATACCACAAACTCCAAAGGCTTTGTTTCTTCAGAATTCTGAGCTGTAAGTAGGTTGGTAAAAAATCGCGGCTTTACAACAGATCTTGGAAATTCGGAAATTTGTAGATTTAGAACCTCAAAAGTACGCTAGAATTTAATGCAACCGTTAAACAATAAAGGTCAGTGTCTCCATGAATGCGCCACAGATTCTAGGTGAATACATTGCCCTATTCATCCAGAATGTCTGATTTCAAACCATGGACAACACAAGAAGGATGGAATGCTTGACTACCTGCGCCTGATGCAAACTTGAAACTCATTTGGGATGTGTGTGGGACAAGCGTTTCCCGCCCACTACACCATATCATATATACCAATATGTAAGTACGCAATATTGGTCGAAACCATTAAGAAAGAGTACCATTTAGACTTTCTATAAGCTCCACTTGCAACGCTTCTAGTTCTTATAACGTGATTACATATGAACATTATTTTTAGAACAAAACATGACTGTTTTTGCACGCTCCATTTCATTTGAGAGCTATTTAAAACTCAAAAGTGCTTCCTATAGCAGTTCGACATTATTGTCATCGTAAAACTTACGCACTGGACTTACTAGAACTGGCACCAGGGCTAGCGGAGGATTTACTCGGTGGGTAATCCTCCGACAAACGACTGACACTTTTTGCCACGGCAGTCAGCTCGAATTTGCAATTCGTTTAATGGGTGAAGCGCTCTAAATCTGGTCAATTTATCTTCCGGAGATCTACGGTGATGAGCAATCCGGCCGCCATTTGCGGCCGTACTGCGCTCTGGATAATTACAAAGGAAATCTCGCTGATCTTGGACGCACACTCTCAGAAGGACGGCAGAGCTGTTTCTTAAAACAACAGAGTGGGCCCCATAGTTGTGCCAAGCGCTCCGGCCACGTATTCAAGCGAAACAGATTAGCGCTCGCTATAGTACAAGAACTTGTTCCCGGGCGATTGTTCCGATCACGAAGGATTGCAGCCAACGAGCGACTAAACCACAACAAATCGCCGACACGACGCGCTGCTAACTAGCCTCGCAAAAACCAACAAAAAACCGCAAATCGAAGGTTAATAGCGGTCCCGTCGACGCCCGGTTTGGCTCAGCGGTTTGTGCGTACATCGGGGCACCTCAGCCCACCAGCACACGCGGGCGACACTGCTTCGAGCTGACGCTAAGAGTCAGACCGCTGACACGAGTGTGCAGCTTGAGCAGAAGCACTCTTAAGCAACGTGTTAGCGAGCCGTGGACGCGAATGAAGTGCTGATGGCGTTTTCAAGAGAACCAGTTGTCGCCACATACTTGACTGGTATGGCCGGCGATGACCAACACGGCGACAACTAGGGGAGAAGACGGCGCTGGCGTTCGGGACAAATATAGAGCAGAAACGTGTAGTTAGCCAGATTTTTATGGCCGAGGTAGGACGAGCCAGGCTCAGGAATGGACTCAGCTCTGGCGCAGACCGGTATATCTAGGATGCATACCTCCGCCAGAGAGGCGTTCGCAGTTACGACGAAAGAGGTTCTTGAAGATCAATGTGCCATCCATCAAGAGAAAAAGAAGTCTTCGCATGAGGGGCCCAGACCGACATAAAGGCTAGTAGAGCTTTCGAAGAATGAGTTGCAAGGACTTACCTTAGTTAACGCAGCCCCTTAGTTTTACACAACAAAAGAGAACAAACACATCTAGAACATAAGTAGAGAACAGTGTGAGTTAGAGAATAACCTTATGCTACAACGACCTCTTTCAGCCGGCTGCTGCGTGCAGCCGATTCCAGGTTCCAGGTTCAGGTTTCCCGCCCAGACCAAGTAACCATCGGGGTCGTTGAATTGCTATCAGACCTGCCTGGGGAGAATAAACTACTGATGTCCTCTTTGGCTGGCTGTCCACCTTGAGTCATTGTATAGGCCGCATTTTGATTGTCACCAGGAAATCCCGTAAGTAGAATGCGTGGCGCGTTCCGAAAGGTATTGAACAAATCCGTCTATTATCCTTTATATTTTATCCGCACCTCTCTAAGTAGCGCTATTCTACATACCATCAGCTTTCTTTGATAGTAAACTGGTAAAAACGCTTCAGTGAAATGGACTCCATGGACGGTACCTCCACTGCTAATATTATCTTTTAAAAAAGCCTTGGTTTTCCAGAAACACTCTAAGAGGACCAGCAATGGAAAATTATCACGCATAGAAAGGATTGACTAGAAATCTATTGGATTTCTATTCTAATTTTTCGCGGATCATTTCTTAACGATGGTTTTTTTTAAATACAAAGCAAGTCTAGATCATTTTGCTCGACGATACTGGCGTTCTAACGTGTAAGAGAGCGCTAGGACACAAAAAAGGTTTATACAAAAATTTAAAGAAAATGATTCGTGATGTAGGAAAGAGATTTGAAATCGAAGTTATTTTTCAGCTCGATCTCACACCCAAGCATTAAGACTCAGCTTTGAGACTTAGGTAGGTACATACAAAAAGATATTTCTCCTCGAATTTCGTTTTGTGAAGCATGAGGAATGTCGTTCACATATAAATAGTATGCCATCAAGTTCTAGACGTCATAAGCGCACAGCCTCTTTACACTGAGCAGTAAAGTGGACCCAGCTAGGCCCCATTTTGCTAGCAGTAACGAAGGAGGATACCACATTGAAGGACGCAGAGCATGAAAGCAAGGAACAGCGACAGCAAAAAGCATTCCGTGTCGTCTTGACCCGAAATAACTGCACGATCGGGAGAAGCGTACCGAAAAACTGAGGTCGAATTTTGAAATCCAGGAGGGACCAACGCTCGCACGCCTGGAAATTAATCTGGCTGACGATGTAAGGCTGCCGCCCTATGCAAATGGAGTGGGTTTGAATCGCTGCTCGGTAGGAGGTTGTGGTGGCGGAGATAAAATCACCGGCGTCCTTCGGTCATTATGAACGCGCCATCGATGGCCGCTTAGCGGTACGTGAAAACGGCACGAAAAACCGTGGAGCGCCGAGCGGGTGTGAACATTTTGCTGTTCAGGGAGAGCGCAGTGAAACTGTGATCAGACAGCATTGAGACGGAAGAGGAAAGGAACAATGAAATCAAAGAATGCAGTGTTTGAGACTGAGAAGGGACACGGTCATCCAACGAGACAAACGCTCAAGAAGTAGAAGAAAAATAAAAAATAAGGAACGCAATTCTTGAAGAATAGACAGTGGGAAGATAAGATGGGTGAATCTGAGAAAAATGTGAACATCGCAAAAACGTCGGAAGAAAATGGCAGAGCCTCTGCTGCGTCCACCGATGCAAGCACTCAGCGAACCAAGTCATTTTCTTTAAACATCTAGTAGCTGCTACTCAGATTGTAAGCTGTTGTAACGATGTTTTGTTGCGATCTCACGGGGTGTGAATGTTCCTTTGCATCAAACGTGGCCGGTAGTGCGTTGGTGTAGAATATTCCTTCCCGCTTAGCAGGTGGTGCAAGTTCGAGTCCGGTCTGGGGTAAGATTTTTGATCGCAACAAAACAACTTCGTTTCAACATAACACAACAGCACATGGATGCTTGATACTTTCTTCAAAAAAAAAACAGCTGTCATAGGCATTAGTGAACATCAGGCACGAAGGGTAAAAAAATTTCAAGACCTAATAAGCTTTAGAACGAGAGGGTCATCATAGCAATTGCCCACAGGAAGAATTCTTTGTCAACAGTTTTCATTTCTGGTTCGAGCTGAATGAGTTCGGAATGATTTATCATGGCTATAGCCTCGTCATCACGATCGGCTATCTTCCTCCGTGAACTGGAGTGTCACATCAAACTACAGGGAGTTTTTTATGCTTAATTATAGCTCGACCTTTTCTGCAGAAACTCTAAGGTCCATGCCTTTTTGGTGTGATTCCTGTTACGCGGCACACTCGTCCTGCTAATCGTTCATTTTGCTGAAACGTCCTGTACCGTTTGGCCAACTCTTCTGCTTTTTATTGCAATCGCAGCTGCTTCTGTTTTCGTAGACTTTGAAGCTCTCCACTACTTGATATGTTCTCTTGTTAGGCCTACTTTTTCTACATGCACTTAGTGCAAGTTGCTTGGGAGTAGTCGTTGACTCATTTTTAAAGAAATCTTCGTTTATTTTTTTAAAATTATCGTTCTCCCATAGACATTGTACATATTTGAATCGCACCAGAATCGCATGCTTAGGAAGTTGTATAGCTAGCGCATTTTATAGTTCGCGACATTATGTCTTTGCGGTAAGATCTTTCTTTCATGCAAATTTATACTCTACATATTGGAGTTTTTTTGGGCAAATGCCTTCGCAAATTATTGCTTTTCTTAGGGCTCTTCACAACGGCATCTCTAAACACCCAAGACTCAATAGAAGATTCAAGAGCTAAGTATTACGCATCAGGAATGAAACTGGACCATGAGGATACATTGGATAAGCGCGCTTACAGGTCTTAACATTGTTCTGCTAAGCATAAAAGGGAAAGCAAATGAAGCTTTCTGCGCGTGCACATTCGAAGCCGCCAGTAGAAGCCACTATGACACCAGTCAGCGACTTATTCTTTGTTGCTCCGTTGTTCGTCGAAAGGTGCCCATAGTGCTCCGGAGCGAGAAAATTGCGCATTTCCGCTCCTTCTGGTCGAAGACACGGCAGTAAGTCATAAGGAAACCAATTTCTTCAAAGTGCTGCAGAGCATACAGAGCATAAATCGAATCCAAACCGACGTGTGAGAGCTTGCCAGCTGGAAGCCGGTCTTTCCAAACATGACCGAGGGTCTTGCCTTTTAAGTCGAACTTGGAAAATTACACAAAAGATGAACATACACGATGCGAATTCTCGTCTGCAGACGTTAAATGACGGCGATCTGCACTTTCTTTCGTCGTCCTTCTTGGAAAAGGTGTTCGAGAAAGAAGATGAATTTCAGGAATCAAACCTCTACAGGCCTTCGCTGACGTAGTGCCTGATTTAAACGTGGAAAGATGCCTTAAAGTACTTTTTAAATTCTTAGGAGAATGCAGGTAATGGCGCATGCGTAGCCTGTGTTACCATGTAGCGTTAATATCTGCTGAGAAAGCGGATGCAGAACGCAGGCAGCTGGAAGAAAGGAAAAACTGATCTAGTCGAGAGGAAACCGCCTTTGCCTCGACACAGTGAGACAGCGCTCTCAGCTGTGGATCCCTCAAGGAACCGGATGACTGGTGAAGGTAGTGTTCCTCGCCGACAGAATCTCACGCACTTCAAGTCCCCCTCGAAGTTCCACTGAATCTCTTTCTTCTTCCACGGAAAAAGTCGATAAAACTCCTGATCACGTTCGAGGGCATCGTGGGGGAGGGTGGGTGGCTACTGAATACACGCTTCCACTGTTAGCGGCTGGCCGTATTAATTCGCTGGCCACACTAGACGAGCCCATCGCCTGAGCAAATAACCCGGCGCGCGGTATGCGCCGACTACATGCCAGTTCTCACTCAACCATATTGAGGAATCTTCCCGTGGAGCGCTCGAATTACCTGCGGGGTCGCCATGATGAGTCTTGCGTCCGTTAAACCAACGTAGGCAGGTGGATTTCCAGGTGGAGTTCCACGCAAAAGCACTTTGTAGATCTTGTAAAGGGGAGACGACAACATAGCACGCCCTCGAGAAGGAACACATAACAAATCTGGAAACGCAGTGGCTTCACCGAGTGTTCTTCCTTCTAAATCAAAATAATTCCGAGCTCCTGAAAAAGTGAAAAACAATGAAAATAGAATGAAGGGTTGTCGAGAAGCAGCACACCATACCAGCTCCGCTGATTCTAAGCTCGACTGTTCTCCAATGCATTACTAACCAGGCTGACATACCGAATATCTATACGTACAAATGATGCAAGGTAAATGTATACACTAATTTCTCCCTATTTATGGCTCACAACGCATTCAACTTTCGGGAGATTGTAATTGTTGATCACAGTGCTCATGTGGTGAAGATTATAGAAAACTACTAAAGATGAATACCATATAAGAGAAAGGGACATAACACAACATGAACAAGAGAAAACGAATGAGGATGTCAGATACTTATTTATAATGGAATGTAACGGAATGTATGATGGAATTTAAATGTAGGAATTTTACAACTGAACGGGAAAATGAACATCTGCAAGATGCTAAAATGTTAGCGTATTTGGTCTGTTCCATGACTCGTGAAGACCGACTCACACAAATCAACGCTCTTCCCTTTCTGAGTGCCCCCCCCGGTTAGTGATTTTTTGGTGTAATGTTTCAAGCATATATGAACTCGAACTCTAGAAATGGTCGTTCCTCTCCAGAAATTTTTTTCTTCATTTCATCATGCATATGCAACGGCCGGCAATTTCTGAGGTTGCTAAGACACGAGGAATTCGTGCCCAAGCCTTATTAGATCTCACACAAACGACGCCTAGAGATAGAAGATTTACTGGAGTTATTCTGTCTACCAAACTGAAAGGTTAATTAGATTTTCCTGCAGAAGGTAATTACTTGGTTTTCAATCGAGAACTAAGGTGGTTGCGAAACGTTGGTTCTACACTTGTCCATATTTCACTAACAAAAATCTATAATATTTTAAGCAAGAACATCTCCTCCAATTTCCTTCAGGTTGCTGCTTTTCTGCTGCGTAGTATGGATAGGATAGGCATAATGGATTACAGATGACGTGGGCCGATCCCTTTTGGTATGCGACACAAATTCTATGTGCACCTGCCGGTGGGGGCCATGAGTCCGTAAATAGCTGGTATGAACAACAAAATGGGAGAAGATGCTGGTACGAATGCATGTCGTGCGCGCAACTAATACGCAACTGTATTTTAAATTCAGTGGTATGCATATTTCACTGCATTGGGTACGATTCGAAACTGAAGTCGATTTGTAGCGCTCACGAGAACGGCGCCTTCTACCACTGCGTAACTTGGACTCTGCACGAAGAATATGTAGAGACCAAGAATAGGAGGAGCTTTATAGTAGAAAAATCTTTTACATGAAACAGTTTCTCTCCACTATCGAAATTTCTAAAAGAAAATAGAACGCATTACACTTTCCAAGGTAACCACTAGTGCTAAGAACTTAAACGAATCTTTCTCTTTTCTTCTTCATAACGTCACTTTCAAGATCGAGCAAAAAAATTCTGCTACATAAAAATATGCAATCCCTCAGTCTGTCAGCTTAAGCTAATGGTTTTAAGGCCGCATAACTCACACCACATAACTTGACCTGTATTACCGTCTTCTTCTTTGAGATTACCATTAAAGGTCGGAATCACGTGAATACTCTGGCCTGTGGCCTTGAATCGCAGCGAGAAAACCAAAGCAACCACCTAATATCGATCGACTTTATCGATTTTCGACCAAAGTTCACAGTTAGAAGTGGAAATCATCTCAACACAACTGCGGCAAGACGATAACAACGGGTAGCGATACCGATCGGCCAATCGTTAGTAATCGATATGATCGATGCTCAACTAGAGTTCCCCGTTTGAGATATGTACCACGCAAATATGAAGATCGATAGTTGAACTCCACAAAACTAAAAAAACCGATGAATTGATTAAGACAACTTGATTAGGCGTATGGTAACGCAGTCGAGGGAGAATCCTGCACTCGTCTGCACTCCTGCATCGAGGTGCTTGCTTCAGGTTTCCACCAACAAAGCCTTCAATAACTCCGGTGACGGTGAATTGGTACTGTACTACATTATATGTGAAACAAAGTAACTGATTTGCGAATCGGTGGCCAGGCAAGTACTTGTTATAGGCCGAACACACTACCCTATTCATTCTACGACATCTCGTAAAAACAGGATGTGTGGTGTACCTCACGAAAGGATTGACTAATTCCGATTTTTGTAAGAAGAAGCAAAGGGCGACATCAGACAATCTCTTTCCGGGATGCGCCATGCAGAGTACTGAAGATCCACTCGAGCAATATAGTGGCTTGAGGCGGGAGCATCCTTTTCAATGTGTCCTTTATAGCCTAATTACAGCGTACTTCCCAGACGGCCCATACAGTCTCTGGTTGCATAGAAATGCCCAATACATTGAATACAATTACACAGAGATCCTATCACGCTCTCGTTCACAGCTTCGCTATTCTATTCTGGCAAATAATGAAGAGGTTCATTCCAAGTTTCTGAAACAATCTTGGCCGCGACGAAGCCAACTCAGAGCGATTTCAGGAAAAGCAGAAACCTATTAAGACACGCTGCACATGGGGATGAAATGCAGGTCATATCCCGAGAGAACGCCTCGTTATGACGCCGCGGTGCCATAAATCCACTGGAGCCCAGCATTTAGCGCTCGTGACCGCAATTTCCACGATCGACTTTATCCTTGCGTAATATAACTGTAGATTTTAGAGAGTGGACGACAAGCGAATAACGGGTCTTCGCTTCGGAGAAGCAGTACCGCCAGGGATATGAGGCAGGCCTATTGGAGACAATGGTAGAGAAACACTAACATTTTAGAAATACTTAGATTTGCTACCTTCTGAACGAAACATCCACTCGAAAATGGAAGCAATGGCAGCATATCTTCTTGTATGAAAAGCTCCTCGGTTCTGGAACTCTGTATCATCCTCCAAAAGATTTCAACAGCCCGTCAGATGTAATAGAAGAAATTTGCAAAGCGAGCATTTTTTTTCTGAGAATGCCCCGAATCGGCCGCTGACTGCTGCGGGCACGATGAATCGTTGCGGTGTGATTGAACTGACATTTGTACGGCTTGAAAAGGCCACACCTAAATGCGCCCTGAAGGACGGCATGGAAGGGGCCTTCTTTGTCGATCAATAGATGTTGAACACCCGAAGAATTCCGAACGAGCTGGCAAACACCAAAAACGCTGCCGTCGACACGGAAGGCACGTTAGGCAGCCGATGATTTATGAAGTGGCTGCAGCGAAAGAGGTGTCCGATCTGCTCTCAGATAACCGCTCCGAAAACTACCGAACGCCGAAAACGTGCTATGCGGATCAAATGGAACAGCTGTCTGGCTGGTGGGAAACATTTTCAAAAACAGATGCCTAAATAACGACCAATGCGAAAGAAAAAATCAGGGTTTGTTTGCTAATTGAACTATTGAGACATTCCTGTATAAAACTGAAACAAAACATAAGGAAAAGAGGATGACATGAAGGGGAAGCGTGGGAGTTTCTAAGAACTTGTAACAACTCTAATCTCTGAAAAAATGTTTCAACTAGCCTACGGGAATCCGCAAAGTGTTCCGAAGCACATTAGGTGAACTTGGCGGCAGGGCTGGCATTGCGACTTTTGGTTCGCTAAAGACATGAGATGACGGTCGCATCCTCAAGATCGAGCGGGATAAATATTGGGGACAAAGCGTCAAACACATGCATAGTAAGGAAACAAGAAAGCGATGGAGGAAGAAAACACTGAAGTAGTTCGATAGAAGGTAGAATGACACTTTTCGAAACTTGAATGAAGCGAAAGACCTTCTAGTTGTAACCGAATAAAGCCTTTCGTCAAACGTTCCAGCTTTCGAAGGACCACAACTACGCTATTGACAGTGGTTGAGAACTAACCTAATAAAATCAGTGCTACAGCGCTCTAATTAAGAACCCCTGCTGAATCAGCTAAACCTTCCATAACCTCCAATGTCGATGCATTATGTAGCAACGGGCAAGTGTGGCAAGGTGATAGTTGATTCGATACCGAGTTTCCCTGCACATCGCCCATTGTGCTGGCTAATATGCGTTCGAATGTAACACGACACTAATGTGAAAGGAGCGAAGAAATTGTGTGGGAAACGGGGCCAAGTTCCTGAAAAATGGAAGGTTTTCCACCAGGAGTGTGAGAGACTGACACTGTCTGCCATGGTCACAAAGCTGGTTAGGAGTTGTGAAAGGGCCAAAAATACCGTATTTTGTTCCAGTGAAAAATAACCAATCAGTTTTTCTCGTTTGGATCCTCCATGAAGGTCATAGTTCTAATTCTATGCGATTAAATGCAACAAGATCTCTCAAGATGCGGCAGCATTCTTGAGAGTAGACCTAACTCATCAAGGAGCGTATCGTAAAACTCGTTCAGCCGGAAAGACGAGGGACAAGACACCGAACAGCGCAGGGCAATACTACACTACCTAATCACGTCGCTGCAGATGCTGCTGAGCAATTTGTCACAAGGACTAAGGATAAGGGTCAGTGTTGTTCAATTACCCCTTAGAGGGATGAGCCACGCATTCGACTTCTACAGGATATCGTGGAGCAATTTTGATAACATAGCTCATCCTTACAGCGGCTTTTGCTGGCCACCTGATCAACAAATTAGTGCTTTATTATTCCAGGCAAGCTTGAACCGGCATTTGCAGACCACGGAGGGATAAAAGACTCCTTTGGGTTAGGCGGAAGTGCTCATGGCAGATCGCGTCGTCTCCGACTGCGCTAACACGCGCCGACATTCACGCAGGATGGATAAAAAAGCTTAGCACTTTTAGACTTACAATAAAGTTCACCCTAGAACGAAAAGTGCTACATTTCCCATGTGTAACATGCCATGATTGCGCTGCACAGCCATTCAAATTCATTTTTATTTGCTTGAATGTGGGAATCTTAATTATAGGGAGTTGCTTAAGAGACGTGCGGTAGTTCAATCCCAGAGATCTGCACGCGTTGTTAAATCATTTGAATTGCAACGTAACTGAAACTTTGGCCAAGCAAGACACAAAAATAAGCTCAGCCTTACACATCAGAATTCCATGATACTATTGTTCATCCCTGTGAGCGAATAAAACTGAGAAAACGGGGCGCGACCTAGCGCAAATAAAGGTGGTGCAGGCTGTCAATTCGAGATTCCTAGTACAGATTCTTCCCTCAGCTCAGCCTACCCTTTCATCCATGTGAGTCAGTGGACACCGCAAGTTGCTGCATCGGCCAAAAATATGCATTAACTTTGGCACAAAGAGACCACTTATGGTTAGAAGAAGATTGCGTGGCGCATCACGAAGAGAGATTGAGTAACGCCGTTCTTTATCACTGCCCTAGGATAGTGAAGGAAAAACTGCGCTGCAAAGAATGACTGCACGATTCATTCTTCACAGTGAGAAAATTTGGTCCTTTCACTTAAAAAATCTTGACAAATTTCCGATAACTATAATAAAAGGGCATTACTTACAGTCAAAACATTAGGATGGTTGAAAGAGTGTTCATACAAGCGCTGAACAAAACACAAACACTTCTGTAAGAGTAAATAATAGCGTCAGCACCTTTCCTTCAGAGGCTTCCTTAGTTGGGTGGACTCTCCGGAGTTGGGATAAAGACTCCGACTACGGGAGAGTGATTGAGAGTAAAGAACGATGTTAAGCAACCCTTATTCAGCATGCGCCGTGAGCATGCTTTTACTGAATAGCGAGAAGGCACCATGAAATTTATTTCAAACAACACAGTGACATGCGATTAATAAGTCACGGTTTGGACGTTAAGGTCGAGTGTATGTATCAATTTGCAGACCACGAATGGATTCAAGACTCGACTGAACTGCGAAGAGCGGCTGGAGGGGGATGAGCCAAACTTAAATAAATTAGGAAATCGAAATGAACGCAGAACTAGCGTTTCCCGCCGAATTGCCACAAGTCCTGAAGACATGAATGAAAAATCATTTTTCAGCCCAGGAGGGGACTGTTGAAACGAACTCCGGAAAGCACACTGTCGTTCTGCAAGAACTGGAGAAGAAACCAACAGACTTAAGCGCCTAAAAATGGAATAAGAGGGGTACAGTACAATTTGATGACTCGCCGCACATGACCAATTTATAAAACACTGATTAAAAAAATTGACGGTCATTGTGATAGCACATCACGGTGTTACGCACAGGCCGAGCTTCACCCGAAGCATGAGAAACCACGCCCTATTGAGAAAGGACATCTATCAGAGATGTGGGAGTTCGATATCTGGGAAATAGAAGCTGGTTCCTGAAACGCACCACTTCGACTTCTTTTTACGACGACGTCGGCTAACCACCTTGCGACAGCATTCGATGGCAGAGTGGATCGAGGCGACAAGAAGCGAGAAGCAGCGCAGCCATTGTCGATCCGCCGACGGCTGCATACAACACCGGCACACGTGGAAATGATTATGTAACGTCCACGAAACACATCCGCCGACCAGCGGCAAAAAAAGCCGACGCATCTAAGTGCAACGCGACGTGAAATCAGCGCCGCCGTTCTGACTGTGCACACACCGTCAGCGCCTGTTGGCAAAGCCATCGGATATCCGTTAGGACCCAGCTGGGCACCGGTAGCCTCGAAAACGTTTCAGCTGCAGCGTGCTGCGATGAACACTGTCAAAGTCAATCAACAGAGCGTCGTGCACCGCTGCGAAGTCGAAGAACACTCACCGGAAAAAAGATAAAGGATAGAAGTCAGCGTTAGTCAACCACTCTGCGGGATGCGCCACGCATTCCACTTCATACCTAGGGGACAATTTGAAAGCGGGCTTGGACTACATGAGTAATGACTTGCGGTAGCCAACCGGATAACAAATCAGTGTTTCATCTTTTCAAAGAAGACCTGGTACCGACTGTCCGAGTCAGGAGGGATAGAAGGCATGGTTCGCCTGGGCCGGAATTCGAAACAAGAACATTGAATCGGAGCACACGATAACTTACGCCTCTCTCGCCTGCGCTTCTACGCGCCAACTGAAGAAAATAGAATGTCTGAAAGATAGGGGATAGGAAGCAATATGCAGAAAGTGGACGTGGGAACAGTGATTTAGTCAAGGCATATTCCCACCATAATAGCCTGTCTGGAAGAGATGTTGCAGCTGCCTATAGGAGCTGTCTAACATTGATTTTGCACGGCTCTTCTTAACCGTTTTAATCGTTTTTTCCTAAGAACGAAGAGAAATCAGCAACGTGAGCTCAGAGCGCTGCGCGTTGAAAATAATATTACTGGAAACTCTGCCTTAATTTAAGGATTATGGCAGAGTTTCCAGTAATGGCGATAGCGTCAGTCAATCCTTGAATGGGATACGGCACATATTACCTTCTGCGGAATGTCGTGCAGGCAAATTTCATACATTTCTCCCTTAAAAAATGACTTGCGGTGATCAGTCGATAAGTAAATTAGAGTTAGTCCTTTTACAAAGTGTTGGAAAGTGTTCCGCAAATTCACTGACCCCTTTCAGGTTGCTACTTACTGGACATAAATCGAAACTTGGCCGCTGAACGAGATTTGAACCAAGAGCCTCGATTCGGAGTCATTTGACAGCCGGTGCCTTCTCCAGCTGCGCTACCACGCTCTCTTGATTAATCATCAAAAAGTTCTCAGAAAAAATGACTAAAAATTTGCCAGTAGATAAACTAGATTGGTGGAAAGTGTCTCAAACACCCCTCCGTTAAAAAAAGCAATTATGTTGAGTATATTCGGCTATTTTAGTTCACCATCGTTGAAAGCTATTGACTAAAACAATCAGCTGTAAAAAGTAGAAACAAACAACTCTTAAAGGATTCTTATAGAGAAGCGCCGTTTGCAAAAAGCGAGTTGTGGGACTCAAAAAAGCGGACGAACATCTAGATGATGCAACAGGAGATGAACTCGGCGATGTTCATAAATGGCAGTATGAACCATGGCTACTTTGTTTGTCGCCGAAACCTAAACGCTGAGAACTTCCCGGACAACCTAATATGTCGCAGTGCTGCGGCTTGCGCAGCAATTAACGTGTGAGGCTTTAATTGCAGTAATCCGACAATAACAGGCATTTCTTTATGTGGCGTGACTTTCGTTTTCAGTGCGAATGACTGCTTTGCTTCCAGGTGCGCTGCTACTTTCTACGTTACAAAGTGTTGTGCATACTGCGTAGGCCTTAAAGGACACTAACACTGGTGCATGACATCATGGAACGGCGCGTGATAGCGAAGGCGAAGGAGACGCTAGCTACCACGTGCACTCCGTATCAAGGTTCATGGTTCGACTCCCGCTCAGGTTAACCAATTCTCCATCAATCAAAAGCAATGCATCATCTCCGTGGGTCGCAGAATTGGTGCCGTGCTTGTTAGGGAATGACAGAACATTGACTGGCAAATAAGCCATCCTATGGCTAAATACGCATTCACATTGGCTAAGATATCTCGCTGCAGTAGATTGCGTGGCGCATCCCAAGCAGGCATTTGCTAGTGCCGTCTCCTAACATGTATCCCTTATTGCTGTGGAAATCTAAAGCCCGATTATCAAACGCGGTATCTCGGATATATTTTTCTATTCTCTCACGACCCACTAAACCTTCCGTCGACAGATTGGAAGCAGATGTTCTTCAAGAGGTGAACACACACCTGGGTATCGTAAAAAGGAGAATGATGTGTGCTCTGTAGCTTTCTCAGTTCGAAGTGAGGCTGATGATGATGAGTCGCACATTCCGCGAGAGCTGGTCAACACATGGTCATTAACATCGTCTGTGACAAACAGATGTATCAACGGAGGAAAAAAAGAGGAATGATGAGTCTATACTGTGTGATCAAATATTCTTCATTTTGATTATTAGCTTAACAAAGGAGTACTCCCATAAAATATTCAAAATTACAGTTGGAGGAGGCATTTCAAACAATGCAATGTCAACCTGAGGCGAAAACGACAAAAAGCCTAAATTATGATGTTTCAAGAACGAGCAAATGATGATGAGGATCAAGCAGCTCGCATTTTTCATTCGCTAAGACAGTGGGCTTCTAGAATGCCTAAATAGATTCAAAAACTAAACCAGAATTGAAAGTAGAAAGCTCAGCCCTTTATCCACGATGAGAGATTGGTCAGCTGTATGGAAGCACCAAGTTACGACTTGAAACTGGAAGCTAGAGGGGTGCCACTTATCGAAAGCCAGAACATCTAAGAACCTAGTCATCCCCCATCCTGTCCGACGCAGATTTCCAGCTTCAACACATAAGCAGGCGTTTTCCCCACAGAAAAAGACGGCTAAATCGCTGGCAGCGAACCACCTCCATGGAACTGTGAGCGGTCAAGCCTGTCATAACTCAAACTCAAGTGCGCGGAAGAAAGCAGCCCGGTCCGGAGGCTGTCTGCGAGCTGAAGGACCGTCAGTTATACACGAAAGTGACGCGTGCGGCAGTTGCGGACGAGTTTGGTCGCAACGCTCATTACGCGATAGCTGTAATATACGATCGAGATTGGCCCGGTGACACGATTTGGCGCCGCGCCGCGCCGCGAGCCTGCGCGACCACCATTCGAGGGGATTGAAGAGGCAAACGAGACGGACCACACCGATTCAAGGGCACTCGGCGCCACTAGGTAACCAAGGGAGATGGCGAACAGATCGGGTACGACAGAACAGACAGGGTCAATACAATGAACGCAAGAATTGGGTGAGCGGTACTTGTAGACGGAAGTCGGTTATAAAGGTAAAAACCAAGCAATTTCTGCAAAAACTAGTGAATATTGTATGTGTTCCGCAGGAGTCTACGATCATCTGGTTCTTGGGCATCTACTCGACTCGTATTTTTTTCTTGCACCACCATACGAATCAGAAGTCTGTGTTCTACACAAGCAGGATGGACCTGCGAAGGCCGATCAACAAGAAGATGATGAACGAAGTAATAGCAATCACGAACGCAAGCGACAGAGTTCGACTGGAAATTTGAGCTTCCAGTTCGTTCAAGAGACAGGGGATGTGCACTCGCTTCGGCTAGGTCTTCAAAAGTTGGTTGTGCCGGTGCGTTTCTCCTCTCGCCGTCTGAAACCCGAATAGTCAGAATTCCGCCGAAAGTCAAAATAAAATTGGAATTTTCTGTGAAAAAACCCTGAATGAAAGCTATAACGCTGCTGGAATCCCTAGATTGATGGTGGAAGGTGATAGGTCTTTCTAAAGTACGCACCCAAATACATATGTAGCATCTACGACACTCCGGTAAAGCACAGTCCGTCGCGCATACCCAAAGGGAATAGAAAAATTGGCATTTTTCCTTTAACTTATCGATAACAAAGTCCAACCCATTAGTTTCCTCTCAAAATCTTTTCATCACTAAACCATGGGAACAGATTTTCACTTCGGCTACTCACCACGGCTCTTTCGCGTTTTTTGTTTGACGGCATTGAAATCGTTCGCTACGTAAGTTTCACCAAAAAGTAGAACAAGGCCAACAACTGTTTTCTTCGCAATTATTTTTCGGAAACACGTCCTCGCAAGATTAGCAGCAGCAGCGCCGAATTTCCAGATAAAACCTTCACAATATTTCAAAAAACGGTTAGAGAAAGAAAATCCGTTTAGGCTATGGGAGCGGGCTTCCAGAACTGGCGAACGAGGATTCGATCGCATCAAAATGTCTTCGCACAGCAATGGGATTGCCTTACACTATGAATGGCTTACTCTCTCTCTTCTTACTCTAGATGTCATTAAAATAGCAGGAAAAAATGGTAAGGAAAGAAAAACACGAATAACTGATGGAGCAACTTCTGCTGAGCGAAGATCTTCATCTTGAAGATCTGCAGACCTCCACTCCTTCGTGCACAAAGTTCACGATTTTCCGAAAGGACTTAACGGCTTACTCGAAGCAGTGTCTTCTTCATGCATATGTCTACTAGGTGCTGTCGTTTAAGTGATTTCCGCCTGCGGTTTTGCTGTAGAGAGTGACTGAATGCGAAAATATGTATTCAAAATAAACCTATTACTATAAACAAACCACACTGTAAGCCATGTAAGCGAAAAAGTTCCCAACACGTCTAGGAAATTCTATGGTAATGGAAGGCTACAAAGGAACCGTAAAATTGTGCTTCATGAAGATAAAAGAAGGCATTCGGAGCAAATACAGAGAACTGAGAACGTCTTGTTCATCTCGTTTGGAATGTTTCAATCTCATTTTGTACTATGCATGAAACGATTAGCATAAGCAGTGCCTTCTTGAAGTAAGCTGGTGTTGACTGAAAATCCAGCGAACACCTTCCAAACCAGAAGAGGTAAAGGATATAAAGAAATTAGTGACAGAATAGAAAGAAAGGGAGGAAGGGAGGAGGACAGAGTCGAGCTAGACTCGTGCAATATTTACGCGTAGTCCGAGGAGTTGTACCTGTACTCCAACAATCTCGTACGTTCCTCAAATATTTGAATAAACTACCGCTCTTGCGACACGCAATGTTGAACAGACTCACAAAGCGTACAACGCACTTTTAAAAAATCAACAACGGACCATTACGATTCGTTTTTCAAATGTCTTTCCTTCTATGTAATGTTTCAAGCTGACGATGTGTCACAGGTAGTAGAAAAGGTTTAGTTCAAATGACGTGTTCAGTGCACGGATGAACTAACCAACTTTTTGATGAAACCCTTCGAGACGCTGACGAGGACTTCACTTTCGGTGATAGAGCGGAAGAAGGAAAATAGCGGAGAAGGTGCTACTCCTTCAGTACGGGAGTTTCTTTCTAGACAGAAAACGGTGGATTACTGTAGTACTATTAAAATGGTCTGCAGGATCTCTCGTTCATCAAGTTAGTTCTCAATCCGTCACGCAAATCAACCCTTCCCATCCGCCCGGGGTCGTTGAATTGGTGTTATACTTGCCCGAGAAGGATAAATAGTCGACTTCTCCACTAACAGGCTAGAAACTTATCCTGCATCCATGGTACACTTTTTAGCAGAAATAGAATATGTGGCGCATTCGTGATCGGAGCTCAGTAACCCAGCCTTCTTTCATTCTTATGTTACAAACGTATCAGAGAAATCATCTTGGACGTTAGAATATTGCAGCCGTCCTGGATTTCTCACGAATTTAACATTATGACCCGAAATTAATTGGATTGCCTTTGCCTCAAAGAGGTTACGAAACGTATAAACTGCTACGCGTCTAGTGAAGTGTAAAATATCGAGAACTCTACCACTCTTCCTTTGTGGGTGAAAAAACCAGCTGCGATTTCAGGGAATGGATCCCAATCGGTGTTTTGGCAAGCGCTTAAGTTGCTTGGTGCATCATGTAAAGGGGGCTATCTCTATTTGTTTATCTAGATAGTTACCTATTTATTTATTTACTTATCTAGTTAGTTAGTTACCTGTTTATTTATCTATAAATGCACCACAGCTGAGCAATTAGATGCAAAGTCTTGATCATAACCGAAGGAGAACTACTAATGAGCGTTCTATTCTCCATCGAAATTGTCTTTCCTGTCCACTGTGAAAGAAAGAAGAAATAGGAGGAGACGAAAAGCAGAGAGCGGAGTTTTTCTTCCAAGAAGAACCTCTGGTCAGCGGCGCGTGGATAACATAAATAATCGAGTGCAGCGTGGAGTGTAAAGAAGATTACCGTCGGATGAATAGAACTCAGCAGTCGGTCCGTCTGAAAAAAAAGAAGCAGCGCAACTAACCTTCGCTCACGACTGCACAACGAGCACGATTGCAGAGACTGCTTACGATGCAGCATAACCGGCGGCGTGATCACCAGAGGTAGCGGGCTATAAATAATAAATAAATAACAATAGGAATGTTGAGCATCGAATTCACTCCATAGTTGAAGACTGAAAACTTCATAGTACAAACCAACACATTCGACCCAGAGTTACGCTATGAACCTGGCAAATGAACGCCTAAATCGGCTGCGCAGATTTAACCTCAGTGTTTGGTGTAGATTGGACGCATGGTAGCGAAGTTGGAAGAGTGCGGATAGTCACGTACACTCGGCGTCGAAGTCCTGCCCAGGTCTACCAAAGCTTTCAGCTCTACTGAGTCGATAAATTTGTTCCAGATTTGGATCTATCCTGGTTGGGAAGGACGACTGTAAGCTGACAGTTGCGTTCGTCATCCCACGCCACATATCCATATCCCCTGAATTTAAACAAAAGCCCTAGCATAGAGGGACAGTAGCTCGAGCTGTTGCAGACTCAAGTAAGGGATTGGGACGCAAGTTATTATATGCCCCCTCCAATTGGGAGAGATCCCCACATTTCCCTGTGGCGGCAGCGGACGCTTCTACTAACAACTCCGTCACCTTTACCCCTAGTTCGATTCTCCACAAGCCAATCCTAACAGCTTAGCTCCACATGATCGTAAAAAAGCTTGCCTTGAATAACCAAAACTGATTTATTCATCGTGTGCTCTTCTCGAACTGCTTTTGCATGAAAAAATTAGAATTCAGAACGCCTCACCAACTTCTCCTTGATGTATGGTCTGAGATGAACACCGAGACGAATAAATGAAGTCGTCTCTTCTTGTTTCCAAACACTTCCTGTCTTATAAACAAAATGAATGGCACTAAGTTAAAGTTGGGCGCGTGTAGCGCAGTCGGAGGAGGCGCGACTGTGGCACACGATACCAGGTTCCTGGTTCGGATTTCCCGCCCAGGCCAACCAAGCCTTCCATCCCTCCGGGGTCGGTGAATTGATACCAGACTGTCTGGGAAGGATAAAGCGCTGATTTGTTGATCGGCTGGCCACCGCAAGTCATTGTATGGCCAAATACGCATTCATATCGCCTTCACGACATCCCGCAGAAGTAGAAAACGCTGGCGCATCCCAAAAGGGTTGAGAAACGGCGTCCTTTATCCATTTTATCCTTTTAGATTACAGTTAAGACGATGTAAAGCTTAATATCTCCTTTCAAACTGCTGAAAAAGCATCAAAACTGGGTCTGCGCTTGGACACAGCTAGAGTGCGGGCACAATCTTGTATTGCACAAACCTCGTCAAATTTCACTCTGGAAATGTCCCTCAAGAAATCTGGATCAATGTTCATCAAAAGGATGTTGCAACTGAATATGGCAAAACTGAAAATGAGGTGAAACTTCTGTTTGTTTCTGTTTGAGAAAAATCAGGCAGTTTTCTTCAACTCCTTTTACGCCACTAGCAATGCATGCACGCATTACTTTCAATAACGAAAAAATATGATTAAAATGAATACGGCGGTGGGATTTTGATGAGCTCCGTTTTTGTCACGTATCGAGAAACCTCGTGAACACTTTATGGAGAGTGATTATGTTCGATTAGACATCTTAATCTTCACCGGGTAATCTTCACCGGCCATGGTTCCAGCAAGCGCGAAGCGAAACTTTGGATTCAAAAATAGTTTTAGTTATTTTCGCTCCAGTTGGTACGATCATCTATCAATACACATTTCTATTTCATTGATTTATGAATCACCATGTCCTTTGCGTGCGCAAGGTTACGTCGGATTACAGATACTCGTCGTTCGAAAACGCGAAGACTACTAATGAGCCTATACCTTCGTGTATAAAGCGAAGCTCGGTGAATATCTACTCTTGTTCCGCTGCACACCTATCATTTGGTATCATTCTCACCATTTTTGGGTTCGACCACACTTTTGAAGCTAATCTGCTGCCTACAGTAGCGCCGCCGAAGCTTCACTTTAGATTAATCTCGTAACACCTAAAGTTAGTTAAATGTGAAGCACTGTAGCACCTGATTCTGATCGTTTCTATACCGAAAACGCTTATTGAGGAAAAGAGCACTGATAAGATCAGCGAATGTATGATGTGATGTGATGTGACGTGTAATACTACCACTTCCCATTGGAAAATTTGTTGGAAAATAAAGAACGCACCTAATGATATCTTTTTCTCGCCGGCTGCTCTTCCTACGCAGAATCTTGCTCCTTGGAGATGCCTGGTGTGGGTCGATGAGGCCACTCTGCTGCTTCAAGATCATAATCGACTCATCAGGAGCCATAATTCTGAAAAAAGGTGTTTGTTTTGAAAGGCGTCTACGCTTGTGAAGCTGCTCACGCTACAACACTGATCTGAAGTGAAATAACTGCACCTGCCCATGGGTATTTAACCATCTGAAGCTTACCTGAATCTGCGCCTACGGTAGCTTAAGGGTGATCGGACTGAATGGGAACCGTGAGGTCTCATGATGTCCTTCGCATATGAACGAAGGCGGACAAGTCAGTACGCTGAGGACGAAGACGTCTACACGACGGCAAGTGGCGATACCCACCCAGCAGCGCACTTTTTAACAACAGCTGCTCTTTCAGGAGGAGAAATGCGACTTTGTTCCACGAATTGAATGCTGTCTCGTTTGAAAAAATCCTTAAAGCCGACTGTTATCCTTACAAATTGCAATGCTTCCCGCCCCCACCACCCGTGATGCGAAGGAGAATTGAAGTTAAATTTGTATTTTCATCTACATACTAGAAAACAGAGACTTCTAAAAAAGACGCAAGCTAGAACGCAAAATGCAAGCTTTCGCATGTGTTATCAAGAAGCTTTCAAAACTTGGTTCTGCCACATGCGCAGTGGTCTGCAGTCTCTCAAACAGGAATACAAACGGTGCTCCTAAACTGAAGCTGAGCAAGAGTTGTAAGACAACATGGCTCCAGTCCATCACACAAATTACGTTTTAAGAGGGAAGGGAACGGATCTGTCCTAGTTGGGGGAGGCACTTCCAGAAAAGCGAAGTAGGCACAAACAGTGTGCTCGCACAGCCAATAAATTGCCAAGAATGGTTCTCTCAAGTTTAATTCAGTGTATCATCTTTGTAGAATATGTCGCTTTCAATTTTGCCGCCGCTGCCAAACAAATACAATTATTTCCGACCTCTGACTGGTGGTTGTTTGGCTTTGAACGATAGGAAGCTGATCAAGGAAAAGATTTAGCTGTTGTAGAGCAGTCAACCACAAGTATGAGAAAACGCCACTGACTAAAAATAAGGCGTAGGATGCATAGTCGCAAAATTGACATCAACTTCTGCCCCTGAAGCACTTCTACAGGTCCTAAATACGTAGCTCAACAAAATGTTGGCAAAAGACGCACTGGGATGATGAAGCAACTATAACATCGAGAACAGGAAACCAAATTCTATTGTATGCTTACAATTTATATAATTTGTATGCATTACCAACATAGATAGTATTAATAATGATGAAGCGACAATTGTCCAGAAGTGATTAAATGAAACCACTGTGGTTCTAAGAAATAACAGCTGTAGACCGAGTGTGCTGTGAAAAGGTTTAAATGCGCGGGAACGGCCAACAAGCGCATGCACTCTAGTCTTTGAAAAGAAGCAAACCAGCTAACGTTGCTGTCCCGTAAGGAACAAAGGAGCACGTATCATTACATTGACGACGACAGTTTTTACAGCAATTCCAACAGAAGCGGTTGGTACGGCCCACCAACCTCCCACGGTTCTGCAAGACTGCGACTTCAAAACAGTACAGTTCTGTACTCCACACCCAGACTGAGGCTTTTGCTGATGAGTGCTTCTCCGACGGAATGGCTAAGGATGGAGGTCATAAGCGAGCTTTACTCAGCCTTCGTAACGCACCCGGTGAATGTTCCTGTGCGACTTCTTGCATTGGTGCAAGTTCTAGTTGTCAAGGCTAAGTAAAGCTCGCTTATGACCTCCATTCTTAGCCATTCCGTCGGAGAAGCACTCATCAGCAAAAGCCTGGGTGCGTTACGTTAAGTGTCTCCCATTACTGTAGAGGCGGAGCGACGCGCTCGATTACGGTAGGCAGACCTGGAGCTGCGCTCACCACGGACGACATTTCACTACGAGATGAGGCGAATTTAGCAGAGGGCGCATTGCTGCCGTGGAGCAGATTCCGTGCAGAATAGTACCGGATCTGATTGCTTCTTATTTTTTGCTCTGTATTCTTCTTTACTGCAAGGTTTGGGCCCGACCACATTCTGCCTCTGAGATTACAAAGTCGAAATGAAAATAGGAGCAACACGTGAAGTCACTTTTTTAGTGTACGACAGCTCTGTAGCTTTCGCTCAGGTCATGTTCCTTTTCAACTTCTGTATTTTCTTTTACTTGTTTTATATTTATTTATTTATTTATTTATACGTGGATATTCACGCAAAAAATAGAACAAACAGAAAATGCACATTAAGAACCAGAGCGGAGCGAATAAAAAATATACTGTTAGGTACAAGGGACAGACATCGGCAACAGTTGGAAGCAAACTATTATGGAACAGATCCTGGAGATACGTGTCAATAAGTCTTTTGTATTGCCTCAGCGATTTTGGTAAAATATTTTTCTTCGAAAGCCTTTGAAATATTCGTTAGTGAGTACAGTCCTTTCTAGCACGTAAACAGCACGCCTTCGTTAAAGTGTATAATAACGTGACCGCCCACCAGCAGGAGTCACTCAGAGCCCAAAGCGTATGAAAACTAGATGGGCAAAGAGAAAGAAGAGCAAGAAATGAACAAAGTCGTCAACCACCACCCTACGACAGAAAGTCTACTCCACAGCGCATGTTGTTCTCTGTTCATCCACCTCGTCCAAGCCGGGCTCAACAACCCGCCACGCTACCGTAATCGGGGGCGGTAGCGGGCGGCGGTGGCGCGCTACCGTAACTCAAGGAGACACCTAACGTACGAACCCACATTCACCGGCAACGGGGAGCTGCATCCCGCACATGTTTGCCATCGCTTTTTCCATTCAAGACTTCTCTACTAGGCTTAGTACATCGACAATGGCAATTGAAGAAACAGCGCTTCTAGGCGAAGGGGGAATCTATCCTCTCCACTCCAATAACCACATGTGTGCATGATGCGAAATCGTGAAGTACCATGTTGGTTTTAGGGTGATGAGAATGTATTGATATGACTTTTTGAAAAATCCCTAACTCTCCGTTATTGATTGGTAGCCGTGATAGAACAGAAGGCACTTGTAGGTCATTCTCGAAACTTCTTTCTGGTAGGTACATATAGCTACGGTGCTATCCATAGCTCTAATCACCATGTCGATTCCACAAAATTACCCTCGAGCCACCATCTTATATGAATGACGTCGTGGCACTGGAGCGGAAGTAACCGTCCTAAACATCAACAGCACACACGGAGAGGACACCACTTCTAGCATCACCGCCAACCAATCACTAGTTAGTTCGCTTCGAAGAAAGAGAACTGGCTTGGAAGACTCTTTTCGCCGTTCTCGACGGTATTAAGAAGGATCTGGAGGTTAGCACACGCAGACATGCGACGACGAGAGACTACACCCATCCAAAAATATCCTCAGTCGCCTGCAGTCCCTCGGCTGCAGAACTCTCGGGTACAGAAAAGTGCTGACTCGATGGTTTCCTCATGTCTTGACTGATTGCATGCAGTTCACCTCGGTGTTCAGTGCCAGTCTCTCCTTCTGCGCCCGCACCGAAAACGATTCTGGAAGACCTGATTACTACAGATGATAGTTGGGCCCTCTAAGATTCTAACACGCATCGTGCCGCGTGGTTCCCTCAAAGATAAGACCCGCCAGCGCAACCCAAAGTGGGCCTTCACCCCAAGGCGTTTCTCCTTTACTGCTTCTGGAATTCAAGAGGAATGTTGTATTAGTCTTATTCCTCAAGTACACAGTAGCATTTACGCAAATTTACGCAAACTTCGGAAACTGTCGAATGTAGTTCGAGAAAAAAAAAAGGCCGAGACCTGCTTTAGCCCACCCCTCCACGATAACACTAGGCCGCATAGCTAAAGAGACACGAAAAAATTGGAGGAGCTGAGCTGGGACACGAATCCCACCCAACCTATTCTTCTGACACTGCCCACTCCTAATGTCACTAACTTCTTCCCCTCAAGCAAAAGCAGCAACAACAAAAAATCACCAAAGTTGAAGATGTAGAGAGGACGGTCAACAAATTCTTTGGCTTCAAGTCTTCCCACTTCTAGGAAAAGGGAATACCTGACCATCCTATTAGCTGGCACACTGTAGTGACTAATAATGGCGATTGTACTGTTGAATGAACCTGTGTGTTAAATGAAAAAATAAAGGAGAAAAAATATCGAACATCTTAGGACTTTCTTACCACCCCGACATATAGAAAACTAAGAAATCCATTGAGATAGTTCAAAAAACTAGTGGAGCTGAATTTCCTATAACATTTATATTGGATTCCCGCCCCTTTGACACTTGTATGGTGCCTGTTATCATTTTGTATTTGAATTCACTACACCTCTGCCTTGTTTGAAATTATTTGTTCTTTATTTTTATTCGAATGACTATGTATCCGCGTCGAAATAGGGATTAATAAATTGATGAAGCCTCTGTTCTACCTCGTTATCGTCTTATATCAAACTAATGAGCTGGTTGCTGCCTTCCTCTTTAGTTATTTTCGCTTTGTTTTTCAACGGGAACCGGTTTCGGACACAGTAAATTTCATCAGTTGCAAATTAGAGATAACTCGATCATATTCATATTTCCTGTGTCTTATAGATCTTGAAGAAGCTGATCAAGCTACGCCATCTATATACACAACGCTAACAGGCATGTCATTAGCGAGTGACTTCAGCCATACTTGGCGAAAACGTTTGCTTTACAACATTATCTTTTGTAAGACTTCAGAAAATTTATCGTATTTTTCAATAGAGACCGAAAACTTGTCTAGACAACACTGTTCGTCTTGAATTATTTTACTCCGCCCTCTTGTTCTATTTCCTATCATTTCTCGGTCCATTTTATCTCAACAATTTCAACAACTACGTACATAGTACGTGGAAAGACTAAGTAAACAAGTGCTTGACGCGCTTGAAAACAGTTCTCAACAGACCGCTCAAAGATAAGAAAAGCTGGAAACAACAGCGTGTCTATAGTAAAGTGAACGGCAACTAGCACATCATTCGGTATGAACCGGATGCCCGCCCTTATAGGAGGAGTTTTGAATTCCCTCCCTTCAGTGCTTTAAGTGAATAGTTTGACAAACACGAAAACGGAGGTTATGGGCAGAAGGCCGATATTTTCAAACGAAGATTTCTTGAGCAAGATAAAGCAAAAATTATATTGAACGCGCACGTTTGGGCCTGACTGTACCAAAACTGCAAAGGAACCCAGAAAGGATAATCTCTACACACATGTAGCTGTCGCATTTAAACAAGAGTATCGATCCAAACACTCCATTCATCTTTAACACATTTGCTTAAGCCTGGAGTGGCTGGTAGAGAGGCTACATGTTGTTACAGGATGTTTTGTTGCGATCAAAACTCTTGCGCCAGGCGGGACTCGAACCCGCATCGTCTGCTTTCCGGGCAGCGATGTTCGCCTTACACCACCGGCGCTGTTTGACCGCACGTAACATCCGCGATATCCTCCAGGTCTGTCAGCACCCACCCGTGATACGGGATGGGCCGGCCGCTGATATCAGCATGGAACCGGTTAAGCTGGAGACCTTACTAGTAACAATGCTTTAACACATTTGCTTAAGCCTGGAGTGGCTGGTAGAGAGGCTACATGTTGTTACAGGATGTTTTGTTGCGATCAAAACTCTCAAACGCCCCGGAAAGCAGAAGATGCGGGTTCGAGTCCCGCCTGGCGCAAGAGTTTTGATCGCAACAAATCATCCTGTAACAACTCCATTCATCTCTTTTTCCGAGAATTCCATGCATTTGCTACTCTTACTAGGGGTCTACCACTAAGCTGAAGAGATCAGGAATTGCAGGATAAAACATCCTATCAATTTTGCAGGTTCAGAGAAAAAATCTAGTGGTTATCATGGAATACCAAATGGGTAGCTCCCAACTTCTCAAATACTTGGATCCTCGTCATTGTAAAATGTTAACGTTAGTATTCTATCATGTTAAATGAGGACTGAAGGTGGATTATTCAATCGGTCTGAGTTTCGACGTTCCCTTGTCTTCGGAGACGTCAACATGGTATGAACGTGTGAACGAACGGTATGAACGTACGTGTCGCCAGCCAGCAAAAGACGAGGTTTGCGAACCAGCCCACACGCTAAGCATAGATGTGACGCGCATAATGGGAACCACTATGAGGGGAAGTGCACAATTGTGGACATCGAGGGTGACATCTCTTCAGAAAAGCGTTAGAAGTGTTTCGGTGGTTTCGTTAGAAGTGTTTACAAGAAATACGGTGAAGAACAATCGAAATGAGTGTGCTGATCTCTCATTAGGTCTCCTCGTAGTGATTGTAGAGCTAGGGCGAGAATTATAGTGGTTGAGGCATTTGTTATGGTAGAACGCAAGAGTTTAATCTTTACACCATGTTTAGGCCTCTAAAGACGACCGAACCACGAAACGTCAGGTCCTGCTGAATAAACAACTCCACCTGCAAACCTCGTGTGGCACAAAATAATCCTAACGTTAACAAACGAATACGGTTTTTTATGTTTTTTCTTCAAAAGAAACGAAAACAAAGGAAAAAGCAGAATGAGAGCACCTGATTTTTAGCAGCCACGTTTGAATTTATGGTTTTCCATGTAATAAAAAAAAATATAAGTTTGCATCAAACCACATCTTTCAGACAGCTGACATCCTGCTAGCATAAACATCGAATATTAATTGCTCGCTCATTAACACTGCAAAGACACTGCTCCAATTCAATTCGATCTCATTTTGAATCCCTATTCGCTGCCGAGTGGGATGACATCTAAACTCGATGTAAAGCTTAATCTGTAGCAAGACCACTTCATCAATTGAAGCACCTCACTTTTGAATCGAATATAACTTTATGACATCTAAATATAGGGAGTGTCAAACCTGGACGGTTCTCACATTTTTGCATCTAATTTTGCTGGCAAAACCAGCATTCAGAGGCTAAATAGCGGAGATTTCTCTTGGTTATTCCATTAATAAGCTTAACTTATTACGGTGCCTTGCAGATCGTGGATATGAAGACTTTTCTGGTGAAATCAAGGAATGTATTCTGTGGAGGTTCAATCCAAAACGTGGTCACCCGTGCGGTACAGGTCATTCAAAGTATTCAAGAAATTTTTAAGCCTAGAAGCTCGCTTAGTTAAACTAATTAAGACAGTTAACGCAGTCTTCTACATACTGGTCGATAAACAGTATTTAGTTCTGGCGCTAAACACATAGTTATACAAGAAATTTAACTAAATATTTCGGTATCTAACTCTAGTTTATACTCCTTAGTGCTTCTTGTAATTATGGGAATAGAGAAAGTACTTTCTATTCTTGAACCTCTACACTGAGAAATTTGAGTAGCTGCAAAACACAAATTTCCCATCCAATGGGTGCTCATATTGAACAGCTATATTCCGCTCACGTCTTGTTAATGTTAGTTTTTCATGCTATATAAGATTTATTGTGGTCGATACTGTGGCTTTCTTGTTTAGATGCACTTCAGTTATAAAAACAGAAAATAAGCCGTATTCTACTCCACGCGATTCGAAATTAAGAGATCAGTTTTAAGAGCAAATTTCTGGGAATTTCTTATGATTCTAAATCATTCCAGAAACCCCGCAAGGAAGCGTCCGAAATAAGAATACGATACAAACGATGTCGCCCCTTTGGAAGAACTTCGAAGCCTACTCACCGGTAGTTTCTCCTAAGAGTGGCCTGAGCGGTGCTCCGTCTTCTTCGCAAAACCGGTGTCCGCGTTAGCGTGCCATTCACCGGCGTAGGTGTCGTCTCCTTCTCGGTGAGCGTGAGCGTCGACTCCGTGCTCATCGCGATGCTCATTTCAGACGTGCAGCTAAAAAGGAAATTTCTTTCAATTGGGCCAACTCATCTAATGTAGATGATTTTTTGCATGCAGACAGTTTCGTTTCGGAACAAATGTGAAGCCACCTCAGCGAGAGAGGAAAGCGCGAGTGTTGCAGCGTTGAACGTTGAACTCCCAACTCACGTCATCAAAAGAGACACCTCAGAAATCAAAGTCTATGGGACGGGACACGTCAGGCTAACGCATAAAATCAGGCGCTAATGATATTGTTTTGAGGGCCGGCGCCAAAACAAATACACCTTCAGCACGACAATGCGGTGCCGTTCAAAAACTGGACGTGACGGCCACACACCGTTGAAAACCACCTATCAACACTGGAAGAAACAGCAGAGGTGACAGTTAGTCTGCTAAAGTCGCTTCTGATAACGCACTGTTCGTCCTTAGTCTCTCTAACATGCTCCACACATGACATTGAGCATCAAAATCTTCTTACTGGACCGAACTGACTACCTCACCGTAAGGAAAAGGAAGGAAAGTCATTAAGAATGGCAATGTATGAAACGGAGCAAAAAACGCGATCTGTTTTTTAATAATTTCTGATAATCTTCCGCGGGTAAATAAAATTAGAACAATTCAGCCAATGCCTCGAAAATGCGTTGCAGAAAGATTCCTTAAACACCAGAAGCCAGCGTAAAAAATTAGGGAATGAAGAACATGACAGCATTTATGCAAAAACATGCCACAATTTCACACGCAATTGCACCAGCAAATGAATAAAAGCAAGCAGTATTTCTGCACGCCAACGTGGCTTAATTTCTTGCGAACTGGAACTTGCGGAGCAGCTCGAAAATTCGTTGAGCCCGCTGAAGAAATTAAAACAGCTGTGTTTCTGAGACACATAGCTTTTCGCAGACACTAAGAGGCTTCCAGAACAATTCAGTCTTAAGGGCAAAACTATGAATTGACCTAGGTCTAGCATGTTTTTCGGCACAGCATAAGTGGTACGTAGCTATAAACTCTTTAGACAGAAATCAATAACTGGCTCACTATCGAAAAACCGGCACGCTACTTCAAGGCACTTCGTGTAATTTCGGGTCTCGAAATAAGAGTATTCTCGAGTAGTTTTTTTTTAGATTTTTAGTTTGTTTAGTAGTTTTTCATTCATGATAGTTTTCTAGGCATACGTAAACAAGCCGTTGTTTTGAAAAGGTCAGTATCCAAGAAAATGCCCTTCTCCAGAAATAGATAGTAGAGGTTCGCCAAATATTGCATATTTGAAGCCACCATTTCCGATGCTAACTTGGCGAGGCATCTGGATAAATTGTCTAGGCACATTCCGGATTGCCTGGCAACACGTCAACTTCTCCTTTTACTGGATGCATTTTGGATTCCTCTCACGGGATTATTGAAGCGAAGCAGTAACCATTTATGCATGGCATATCCAGCGTGATGTGTGCTCTTCAAAAAAAAAAACAATTAAAGCACGGGCACAAAGCTAGCCTCTAAATTTTCTTCTCCTCCCTTTATCTTTAGACTTCCTTCCATTTTTCGTATATTAGTCTTTTGCCAGGTACCAGAGACCGGCCTTCCAAACAAAACCCTAGCATGAGAGAAGAGGGGAGAAGCTGCACAAGAAGGAATGTGGTGGGTGAAGCTTCAGAGTAATGGTTCAATAGGCTTGTCACATGAAACCTTATCCAGTAAAGTTCATCGGCCAATGACAGAACCAAAGAAATTCGAAAATTACGAGTTGGCAATATAAACTGAACAGAATTTGATTAATATGGCGAAATCGTAAAAAGTTGCGTAGTTGCAAAAATATAGGGTATATGTGGGTGTGACGGAAATGCAGACCCTAGGACCTTCGCCGTGAAAATGAGAGAAATAACTGCCACCATTGCGTCGTTTTTTGTTAAATGGCACTTGAGATAAATATTGAAGCAAACGTCAGCGATACTAGCTGTTCCTTTATTGGGATGCACCACGCATTTTATCGAGCAACGTGGATGTAATATTATATTAAAATACATATGAAAGAGTGCATTACGTGCACAACGTTTTTCTATGTCCAGCAGATGGAAAGGTTAGTTATTTAATTCTGTGAAAACAAACAAGATGTCAATTCGTCGAAGCAGAGACCGAGGGGGAAGGCTTGGGTGGCTTGGTCGGCAGTCGACAACTCTGAATCTTGAGATGCAAACGAAAGCAGTTCTTCCTCCTACTTTACGACAACAGTACTCGCCCTGCACCTCGTGTTCTAGTAGAGAGGTTGGTCAAACGCACAACTCCTCAAAACAGGTGACAACGTTCCCTTGCCCAGTCATTCTTTAGAAAAGGAGCACCCATGTATTTCAAGTTTTAAAAAATATTCCCTGAAAATGTGATGTACGATAGAAAGGGTCTTCACGCTCATTTTAGAGAGACAAATAGAAGCTCCTACAAGGATTTTTGATTGATCGAAACTAAAAGAGCGTCTGTGGTGTAGTGAGGTGTAATCCTGTCCGGACTGCAGATGGTGCGAGTTCGATTAACTTCGGTTACTGATTTTTGCCTCATATCCTAAGAGCCTGGTGGGAGCTTATAAACTCAAGAACATTCGTTTAAATCAAATGATTTGATATGCTAACATTCTCAACCAATGCCGACCCAGTGTTTATATTCGATGAATGTGGACAGTTTTAAGAAACACAATGAATGAGCTTGCACAAATCCGAAAGTTTTATATTCGAAGATAACAGAGGTTCAGAACAAAGTCAGTGATAAAACAAGGTCCTACCTCGACATGGTGTCCGAATAGTCATTCATTTGCTGAATGTTCTCATAATCAGAAGCGGCGTGAGACGCAGGGTGCTTTTCCTTCTCGCAGAATTGCTCGTCTGGTCGTGCGCGATAACCTGAAAGCAGCTCAAATAAGTTACACTCTTGATGCAGCAAAGAAATGATGAAAAAGCACAACGTCGTACAAAATCTGTGAATTGAGCCATGCATTCCAAACTCGGTTAAAAATTTGAGGCCAACTTTTGAGTTTAAACTGGACAGTTATTTCGGCGTAGTACTCAGTAACAAAATCTCTGCTAAGGACTTCATCCCAATACTCCATTATTCTCCCATCACCGATCATCCAAAGCAACCGTTGAAGCTGCTTTTTGATAGGCGCACGGCGGAGTACACAGCGGCCGAAAAACCAACAGAACGGCGGCAGTGTGAACGGTGTGTTCCGTGCCGGACGGACGACGGAAAAACCCTCGTCGCCGCCTTGTACACTGAGAACAGAGAGCGAAGATAGACGAAAGCCATTCAATTAGCGGCCAAGGTGGCCACGCATTGCCGGCCATTGTAACACGGAACGCCTCAGCCTCACAAAACGGAAACTGGCCCAACGTACGAGCAGTCGTGCTCACTGAGTTGGTGGGACAGCAATGGCAGAAAAAACATACTAGTAGTAGGAGGCGAAAATGGTCGCGAAAAATTTGGCTATAAAAGTACTAAGCAAAGGCAATCTTTAGCACTTTTGCAGATCTAAAAATGCTGTTCACTCTATTAAAAAATATTATTTTGGAGCATTTTAAAGAATTTTATGTTCACCGTCATAAGTATATGCTCGATTGGTACAATGCAAGCGCTTAGACAATGAATCATTAGGTAGAAGGCAGCAGGAGCAATAACATTGCGACAATCCCACGGCGATGGCTTGTGATGAGCAAAGGCGAAGACGTCGAGACAAAGGTCAGAAGGGACTATAGGATGCCAAGACTAAGCAATAACCTTGCTAACTGGAGGAGTTATGCAGCTGGAGCTGTGCGGCTAATATCTATAGAAGGGAAACTATGTAGTGATGTGCAGTACCACATGCACGTCACTACAGAGTTTCCCTTCTATAGATATGCTTTATTTATTTCTCATTTATTTGGTTATTTAGTTATTTGTTTAAACATCAGAAACGAGTCTGCACAAAAAAAAACTGTAGACATCAAAATATCTTGGGCGACATTAGTAACAACCTAACAAAACCGCGAGTATGTAAGTGGTAGGATATCGCTAAGAATACATTAGGGCAAGAAACGTTTGTTTCCTTAGTACTCAGAGCTTCAGTTCATAATGCTAGAGCAAGTTATAAAGGTATTGCGGAAACGGTAGAAACATGGAGAATTGACACGCACTGTGGTTTCCACGTCCTCTGATGTAGTCCACCTCACTTTAGGATACACTAATCATAGCTATTATCAGACGTCGTTAGCCAGTCCCGTTTGGGACCGGTCACGCATTCTATTTTTATGGTTCAACATGTATGTGCATTTCGCTGTCACTTGTTGTTAACCGGTAGACAAGGCAATGACAGGTAGAGTTCCGGAAAAGTATAGCATCAATTTGCCGAGCCTTGAAAATTTAAGAGCTCCACTGGCTTGGAAGAGACCCAAGCCGAAAATCTATGTCCGAATTGAAAAAGAAAATAGTCCTATTAGGGAGACTGTCGCGAGATGAAGCCGAACGCTTCAGCAAAAAAAATCGTCAGGAACAGTGCTGCAGAAATATTTCGCCCCAAATGGATTTAGGTCTTTGCCTACATTGCGGACAAATAACTGGTCACTATCATTCTCCTAAAAGCCGCTCTATCGCTGTCACCCTCCTTCTTTCCTTTCAGACATATTGTGATAGCAAGGGAATGTTATCGTACCGATTTAAGAAACGATCTGACTGGCTTTTTCGGTAGCAGCAACGAAAAAGGCGGTCTGTGTCAAGCAGTTACAGCACTGAGAAGCCACTAAGAAAGATAACACCGCTTAAGGGGCAATGCTGCAAAGTACGATCGCACTGACAGACTTTCTTCCTAAATCAAAGAGCGCGGAAGAATTTTGGAAAATCCACTCTTACAAAGGCTAAAGGAAAGGGTAAATGATGTCCTAAATTCTGTTACACAAATAGCAAGTGTCGTGAAAGCATAACATCGACGATTTTGAGGTCGATTTATGATTATTTCAGGATTTAAAGGTCAGTCGATTGCCCTTTGGCAATGACGATCTGAAATGTTGATCAGATTCAAAAAATTAGCACCGAAAAAATCAACGCTTTGTGGAAACAACTTGTTTTTAACGTTAGAAAGATTCACTTGTCGAACGTTAAAGGAAAACAAGTTGCCAAAGGAAATGCTGCTCTACCTAATTTGCTCTATCATTCCGGCAGAAATCTTCCTTAGATAACACGTTAACGATATTGAGAAGCAAGAAAAAATTGATTACTGCTGCTGGAATACTTAAAAACTTACAAGAATTTCCATAATTTCTAAAAAGAACTGAAAAGTATGAACGCGCAGAGGGTGTTCATGCTAACACTCTAACAATAGATTGACTACAAATGTACCTAGCCAGGTAAGCGAACATAAATGGCATAAATAGTTATCACTAGAAAAGCTGAAAACATTTAAAGAGAATTACGTCTGAAAATAAGCTGAACAGTAGCCATTGTAAACGTGGAGCAGCAGTCTGCTGAGGTTCTCTTTTCTCTATGCAGCGATTTTTGTTACTGCTACACAGTGTTCGCTTTGTTTCACGGTTTTAGTGCAATCAAACAAATATTTAAATAAAAAAGGGAATCGAAATATTTTGTGAAGCCCTATAGAAATTGACTAGCAAGAAAACACTGATTACTGCTGGAAGGTCTATAATCTTCAAGGAATTCCCGTAACAACCAAAAATGTGATCTACAAAATAATCAACGTGGTATCTTAAAAAGTATTCAAGAGAGATGAAACATAATGCATACTTACTCAAGAAGCGTGTTAACCAGATGGGCATTCGCATGATTAGGTAACTCACACTGTCGCCTTCTGGCGAGCGGCCACGCGCTTGTTCCCATGTAACCCTACCCGTCGGATTCATTACCGGACGCATACATAATCGGCGTTCGGATGGAATCCACTTTCCTTCCTGGGAGTGCAAACATATGAACGCGACCCCAAGCTCGAAACCTCATGTGTTAGCTACAACCGAAAGTTTCAGAAATCTCCTCTCTTCGCCTCTCCAGTTTACTACGCAGGTAGAGTTCAAACGAATAAGCGTAAATTAACCTAGATGGAAAATCAAAGAATTAGGCTGCGTGTCGAACGAAGCAAGCAGTGAAGGGCATGCTAGCGGTTCCTTGCCTGACACCAGTGTCAAAAGCAAGAGAAGATAGAGAGCACTAGATGAGATCGACCTAACTGACTAATCTTGAAACCAACCATTGACAAAGGTGACGCTGCAGTCCGTGAATTCGACGCGGTTTCGGGCAGTTAATCTCGATGCCTATTGTTCACGTCATAGAATATGCTTCGCCAGGGTGCATAGAACAACAGATACGCTCGCCTTCAAAGTGATCAAAGAGTCTACGAATTCCATTTCAACGAGAGTGCTGGATGTTGTAGGGAACCAGGATGTTTGACTTGATGTACAGCTTCTGCTTCCAGCATGAATTTTGAAGGAAAGCCAACTCTTCACATGATCATGTTAAGACCGATGCAAGTCATCTCTTGCTTCGGATATGCTAGGTTTTTCTTTCAACCGGGATGAATGTGAAAGCTTAAATTGAAGATTCGTCTTCTAAAACAGAAGCTTTGAGAGATTGGAAGAAAATTTCAAGAAAAATCTCAAAAGCGTTCTCCAGCACCCACTACGCCGTCCCTTGAATATTAACGGCAAAAAGCTATGCTCTTTCCTACATCCAAAGGCAGTATAGGGAACAATTTTGAGCGGAGCTGAAAATTCCGACTCTCTGAAAAACGGCTGGAAGAAGCGAAGTAGCCACGAGGCCAGCAGAGCCGTAGCTTTCAGCTGTTGGCAGCTGTCACGGCCTCAACTCCATTTCGGCGAAAATTTATAGGCCGATTCGAAAACTGATAGTACGCCAGCCCGATGGCCAGTGAAATTTTTCTAACACTGATGCTAGAAATTTTTTGCAGAAGCATAGGACTGGAGTTGTATAAAATAAAAACGGTTATCAAAATGGGGAAATTGCCACAACAATGCTATCGGAGAAGTTGAATTCCAAAGCTTTAGATCTTTTAATGCAAGGCATAAATATCATAGATGAATGCTGCAATTCAAGCATTTTCGCCCTTATAAGGAAAGAGTCTGAAGCGTTTTCTGAACGGGGAGAGCGAGTCATATAACCACCACCCTTCATTTAGTATAAAAATGTGTTTCTTCTTTGCCAAGTCGTTAAACCGAAGGAGTAGGATGTCTATAAAGTTACAATAGAATCAGCGCCTCACCAGTTTGAGGGTCTTGTATGCCCGCGATGCCTCCGCTGGCAAGCAGCTAGGAACGCAGTGGATATCACGTTGCTTCATGCGAGGGAGGTCGGGGGTTCGATTCTACTCCTTTGCTGTATCCATGAATTTCTTCTGATTGGTTGAGATTTGAAGGATTCTGACGTCTATACCATTTTGAGAGGGTTTTTTTTTGCCCAATTGCCCAGATGCATGCTGTCGCATTCAACATGATGATAAGTGTTCAATACCAGTGATACACAGGTACAAAGTGCTGAAGCAGCACTGGTTACAATACGAGCAGCGTATAAAGGCTACAGGCTCACCACAGTTTGTTTCCATACGTGGACCAATGAACTCGGGAAAAACCATCCTGCTCGGATTTTCAAAGGAGGCCACAGGATGTGACGTGAGAGGTGGTTAAAACGTGAAACAAGGTCTGTGGATCCCGCAAATTAACCTGAACGGCCATCGATACACCCTTTCCCTCACTTTGCCTGTCACATGGAACCAGAGGTCTGCTGAAGGTTTTCAAAAATCTAACACCAACAATGTCCGCCGATGCGCGAGTGGTGATCCACCTGCTCACGCTGAAATTTGGCCCACTTTTAGACAAGGAACCTTCCAGGAAATAAATAAAGCTGGCCGAACGCACGGCCAACATACTAAAGGAGTTCGAAGCACGTCAACTTGAAGTTGAGGAAGATGAACAGCTGGAAGTGGTGGGAGAAGGAGAAGCAGATTGGGATCGGCAAGATGAACTGATAGATGTGGAGAGGCAAGCAAGCAGTGGACGTGATAACGTTTTCGGGTGGAACTCCTGCTTCGGAGGAAAGGGTAGGTCCTCAATTGGACTTCGTCTATGGAGCCGATGTCATTGGTCCATGTATGGAAGAAAACTGTGAGGAGCGTGTGGCTTTACACGCTGTCCGCATTACGACCAGTGCTTCTGTTTCATGCACCTGGTGCCTGTGTATCACTGGTGTTGAACATTTCTGCATCATTATGTTGAATAGCTCTCTCGTTGCCTTTTGGTTAAAAAACCGGTCAGTAATAACAAGTCGCAAGAAAGTTACTGTTTACGCAGAAAACGTCTGACGTCAGAATCCCTCAAATCTCAACCAATCAGTTAAAATGCAGGAATGCAGCAGCGAAGAAGAATCGAACCCCGATCTCCCTCGTATCAAGCAACGTCACTATGCACTGTACTCCAAGCCGCTCGCAGGCAGAGGCACCGTGGGCGTACAAGACCCCCGAAATCGTGAGGCGACGATTCCATTGTAACTTCAAGAACCCCTACACCTTGGGTTTAACGACTTGGCGAAAAAGAAACACATTTTTATACTAATTGAGGGGTGGGGATTCTTCCTATATGACTTGCTCTCCCCGTTCAGACATACGCTTCAGACCCTTCCCTTGTTAGAAGAACCCGAATGTGATTCAAAGGAGTGCTTTTGTCATGAAGCGTGACTATAACCTAGGACCCTTGTAATATAAAGCGCTACTTTATGAAAATAAAGAACGAACATTCAGACCCCAGTACTATGTATGAGCAGAAAAAATCATTACAGCTCAACGATTATGTACCTCCAACGGTGGCAATATGTACGTCTTCAGAACGCTAATGGATAACATCGCCGTGATACAAGGATTCGGCCCGAGTTCACAGCACTGCCCGTTAACAGTTGCCACTTCCTGCATCTTTAGAGTGCCTGTTTGTTAAGACCCTAATTATTATAACACAAAGTGTTATCGGGTTTTGCTTCTAATTTTATATTAAGAACACAGAATGTTCAAAATTCCAGCACAAGAGGCTAGATGTAAAGTGTGCTGATAAAAGAAGAATTAATATTCTATCCTGAAGCGGAAATCAGTAGACGGAATTCTGTCAACTCAATGGGCACGTGGTCTAAATCGGGCAATCGAACAGCTCGTTTTCGATTTCTTACAAACAGCGACCATATCCTCCGATGAGGAAACTCGTAATTACGTACAAGATAAATAAACAAATGCATCCATTTGGTTGTTTCAGAAGTAAGGCTAGTGATAAGCTTAATAATGGCGTATATCGGTTTCCTCTATTACGGCGGTAAAAATGAAAGGTATTAAGAGCGCAAACTGATTCGTCTAAGACATAGAACCTAACTCTTTAAAAAGCTACGCGCTTCAAAATTCAAAAAAAAATCAAAATGCAAATAGGTGCACATGAACTCTTGTTTTGTATGCATATATTACACATGGGCGCGTGGAGCGCAGTCGGAGGAGGCGCCAGCTGTCGCCTGCACCCGACACCAGGTTCCTGGTTCGGATTTCCCGCCCAGGCCAACCAAGCCTTCCATCCCTCCGGGGTCGGGGTGAATTGGTACGGGACTTGTCTGGGAAGGAAAAAGGTACTCAGAGCGCAAAATGAAAGGTATTCAGAGCGCACGACTGCTGACATGTACAGGATGGCTGGCCACCGCAAGTCATTGTATGGCTAAATACGCAGTCAACAGGCCTCCACCACATCTCGTAGAAGTAGAATGCGTGGCGCATCCCAAAGAGGATTGAATAACGCCGTCCTTTATCCTTTATATTATACATGCACTACATCTTCATATACGGTATAATTCTCACTCCTCCAAAGACATTCCTCTCTCACCATCGGTTCTCTCTGAATTCAGATCACAGGATACGGTGTTTGTATGTATGACACCGTATATATGTACATGCACACGTGGTTCTGCATGTCCGTCTTGCAGACCGTTTTGCTGACACGTTAGAGAACAAACTGGCCACACTCCGCGACAAAATCAACCTCTTCGGTTAATGTGACTTAATGCGATAAGATTCAATTACCAAAGAGCAGTATGGGAACGTCAGCAGTAGTCTAACGAATCAACCGGAAGTACACTGCGCTGCATACCGGTTTCAGCAGAAGTGCTGGGGTGTTGATGCGGCATCCTGTGGACGAAACAGTTGACCACTGTTGAGCCGAAGCCGTCTGCTAGGCATGAATGACAAACATGCAAAAGATGCGCATGCTTATTGCTGCAATATAAGAGGGCTTCAATATAAGAAGGGTTATCTTATAATGCTAGTCATTTAGTTCAAACCACAATCTGATTTTCAACTTTTTTCATTGAAAACAAACGTTTTCAAACTCTCATTTTTTAGAAGCAAACCCAAGGCCCACATAGGGGCTCGCATAGCCCAGAATACATTTACTCCAGTCCGCTATTTAGTGTTTGCCCTAATTTGCACAGCATGTCACCTCCTCAAGAGTTGTGCAAACAGATAACCACACCATGACGCAGCAACGAGGTAAAGCTGAGATAGAGGCGACACCAGTGCCTGTCTGTAAGCTATGGCGTCGCAATCGTCCGCGAGGCTTCGAAGCCGAACATAAACAACGCCGCGTAGCCCAGAGGTCATCCGAAGGAAAAAGCAGGCTTCGAACGGAGTCTCGCTAACTGGCAAAAAACACTGCCGAACTAAGTAGCGCTTCTAGGGAAGGCAACAAGCATCACTGAAGCTCTGCCTGACGCCACGAAAATGGTGTAGGCCTAGTGCTTTCAACGATTCCAAAATATTTTTGATGCATCTAATGTTACGTGACTGGTGAGATGCTTAGAGCAACAATTCAACAGGCGTTCGTTGTAAATTAATGGTTTGCTCATCGAGGAGATTTCTTTCAATAAAAAGGAGGCACAACGAAGCTGAAAATGAAACGTTTGCGGCTGAATGTCTTAACACGTCATCAATAAGAGCGTGTGTTTCACTTGAATGGCGCTAGAAATGAGCGCTTTCTAAGCCTTTTATGACCGTTAGTTATTGAAATACCAATGAAAAGAGGGTGCCGAAATGCTAGATAGCATTCAAAATAATTTTATGCAAGACCGAAATAACGAGGGGTTTGGCATAAAGTACGCCCTTCCACCAGAAAGTTAAAAATAGATAGGATGCTTGAAATAGCCGTAAGATCTTTGCTTCGTAAAAGGAAGGTTGCTGACCTAAAGAGGCTCTTCAAAATTCTCACGGACAAACTCCACATCAACTCTGGAATTTTTTGGCAGTCCAGTAATGTAATAAGAACAGCGCAAATGGGCTACGGTTCCGCTCCTGTTCCTATTACAAAAACCCCAGCAAGAACTACATTTTTGACATTTAGAAGTTGGAACTGACGCTTCCGGAAACCGAATCTTTTCAATGTCTATGTATGCAAGTACTCGAAGAATTTGCTTCTAACTACATAACTGCTTCTACTTCATTGTCGCTGTTGTTTGCAAAGGTATGGTGTCCTTCTTAGGAACCTTCTGTGGGGAATGAGGAATAAAAGCAAAGACAAAATACTTCAATTAAAAATGAAAACTATGAAATTTATACAATTGAAAAAGGCTTTAAAAATACGATATTCAAGGAATCATATTATGCTTTCACATTTTTATTATTAATGACCACGATAAACAGTTTCTTCTAAATGGATTTTACTTGGTCTCTGCTTAAGACCTGAGTCGTGGAACGTGAATCGGTTGGAAACTCCTTACTTATTAATACCATAAAACGTTTCTTCGACACGGTAAAAAAATTAAGTTCGGTTTTAACCAGTATACCTCCTTTCCCTCCTGCTCAGAAATATATTTTCAAAGCAATATGATAAATGAAATGCAAATATTGCAGAGCAGTGGTCAAGCAGGTCGTGCGAAGCAGTATGCACCAGCGGCTAAAACATTTACCAGCGACAAGGTAATTGTCAAATCAAAGCTGCTCATTTTCACTACGGGCTCTTCCTTTCCTTGAACCTCTAAGTGGAAAATCTGCTGTTCACAAAAACTGATGAATAACACTCAGTCAGATGAGCAACACTACATATTGAGCTTGCAAGCAGATGTTAGCTGTCCAAAGTCTTCCGCCGTGAGGGACAAAACCTGAAGAATACAGTGCTAGAATCGTTAAATAATTACTACGTAATTGACAGATCTTCACTAATCGTAAGCTTACACGGGTTTAGACGAATTCTCTCCGAGTTGCGGTACAATAGCGTTCAGACCACCGGTGAATGCATGGAGTAAGAAAGAGGTTTCGTTAACCGAGCTGATGATGACTGATCGTGGTATTTGATAGAGTTGAGATCGTCTGCGTACTGTCCTCTGCTCAGAATCGCAGCGAAATTTAGTTGGTGGCAAATGTTTCTGGACGGGGGCAGCAGAGCTCTGCAGAGAGCTCGTGCACCAGCAAAAAGTGGACGAGCACCTCTGGTAAAAAATGAACCGAGCGAAAGCACGGTCAGCAGTTTCATAACGGCCCATCAACGGTCTCGGTACCAGTAGAAGAACAGGGCGAAAGGGACGGATGGCAATAAAGCAGTCGAGGATCTGCAGACCGTTCACCCGCAATGGCACTGTAATAATCTGAGGCCGAGTCCGCGGGACGACGTGAAGACCGTGATTACAGGGCGGCGGCTAATCGCGTTACGTGAACTCGGCTGCACTGCACCGCTGCAGTCAATCGGACTGAAACGGAGCTCAGCCTGGTGGATAAATCAGGACGTCGGCAGGAAGCAGAAGAGAGTTCAAGTGTTGTGCGAGAGGGGTTAGAAAGATCCCGCAATTGGAAGACATTACTCCACGTTTAGACAAGGGCCGACGGACGGCCGTCAAAGGTTCCAGTGGAGAAACAGTCCTCGATGATTCTCAGATGTTCGTTCAGAGGCTGACAACTGTGGGAAATGAGGCCGTCACGCTCACAAACATTACGTTGGAGGAATGGGGGCGGCTGATCCTAGACGAATACTTTTTGCTACGATGATTTGGATGCCTCTCCACGGAGAGATTGCCTTAAACCGCGACAGTCAACTATCGCCAAAGTAGAACAGTCCGACGAAATTCGACCCAAAGGCATGTGGAACGACGTCAAAGAGGAGAACTGAAGAAGTGGATTTAATGCATCATCGGTGCGCTTCAGCACGTAAGGCTGCCGAGCTTCTAGTCCAAACAGCGGTTAGCAAACAAACGTATCGCGTATCCAACGAAAAGAGTGGCCAGTTTTAGGCTCTCGGCAAACCCGCCTATCCAAAACGCAACATAACGAGCGAACAAAAAGCTGAAAATTGCAGATAAGTAGAGAGTAACAGTAGGCAAAGAACTATACCCAGGGGGGTGTATTGTCACCGATTCTTTTCATCATCTACACTTCCGATTTACCTGTCTTAGTTGAAAGGCGTGGCGTTAAGTGCAAAATGTTTGCAGATGATATAAAAGTATACAAGAATATTACCAGTGAAGAGGATCACTTTGCCCTCCAATGTGCTGTTTCATATGTTGCCGATTGGTCGGACAGGTGGAAATTACCTATCTCAGCTCAAAAAACTCGGGTTTTTCATCTAGGCAATTCAAATTCGGTTAAACACATTTACAGCCTTGGTGGTTGCAACCTACTCAGTGAAAACAGTCTGCGTGATCTGGGCTTCATCTTAGACAAAAAACTTAGTTTTTCAGAGCATTGCGAGACGATTGCAAAGAAAGCTGAAAGAGTTACTTACAACATTTTTAGAGCGTTGTCTACAAATTCAAAAACTGACTTGCTTCTTGCATACAAATCATATGTTCGCCTAATACTGGAGTATGGCACCACTGTGTTCAATCCTCACCTTAAGCGCTGCATACAGAGGCTAGAATCCGTTCAGAATAGTTACACTAGAAAGCTATGGTTACGCTTAAATGGCTACGACTACACCTCCATTCCATCAGCGCCTGATCGTAATAAAATATTCGAGCTGGAATCACTTGCTATTCGTAGGAAGCGAAATGATCTAATTATGATTTTCTGATGATGACTGGAAAAGTTGCACTTCCACTTACTGAGCTTTACACAGTCCATCATTCTACCACTAGGGGTTGTAGATCTAAAATTCACTATTCTACGGCCAAAAGTTGTGTTCGTGCCTCCTTTTTCACTCAAAGGGCCGGTTCTGAATTCTTGATGTTTACCAAAAAACATTCTTTGCCATCTTCGATTAACCAATATAGAAAGCTCGTTGGTAGTTATCTTAAGACTCGCTAATTCGCCGTTTCTTGTATTTTTGTGTTTATTACCAATGTGTTGCCTTGCTGGTCTTTATTTCGTCGCGTGTTGTCATACACGTATAAATAAATAAATAAATAAATAAATATGTAGATCAATGGGAAGGGATGCATCGCGTGAGCGATTTGTGTATCGAATCAACTTATCGTAGCGAATCAATTTACTTTGTTAAAGCGATAGAGATAAAAGGCTGAGCACAGCGTTTATCGATCCCTTCTCGTCGCGCCACGCATTCAATTCCAGCGAAAACTCGTGGAGGCGATGTTAATTTTTATTCTATCCAAAGAGTGAAATGAATAAACAGTTGATGGGCAATCATCTCACTATTTGACTGGAATAAGCATTAAGGTCGCCTTCACAATTTCTTGCTGGAACTGAATTTGAATTTGAATCATATGAGACCAACAAGCCCGCGTAGAGTGCTTTTTTAGAAGAGACTTGTAACCGTCTATTCTCTAGGAAAAATGAAGGGATGGACGCGAGTAGCCCAGTCGGAGGATGAGCCGGCTGTCGCGCGCATACCAGGTTCCTGGTTCGAATTTTCCGCCCATGCCAACCAAGAGCTTTCACCCCTCCTTGGTCAGTGAATTGGTACCAGACACGTCTAAGAAAGATATAGCGCTCACTTGTTCATCGGTTGGCCATCGCAAGTCATTGTATGATTAAATGTGCATTCAAATCGCCTCCACGACATCCCTAGAATGCGTGACGCATCCCAAAAGGGATCGAGTAACGTTGTCCTTTATTCTTATCCTTCTCCTAAAATTAAGGGAGGAGGCATAACTGATTTAGATAAATCCATATATCAATTCGATTGTTTCAGACTGCGACGCTTTATGTGGACTGCTCCATATGCGTCCCAACTTCAATAGAATCTAAAACCATACAGAGTGAAATGTTCACACAGAACACTTTCGATCGATGCTAAATGTGCTGTTTTTAAGCACCTTTCTTCTACGCCAAGCAAGAAACAAAAAATGAAACAATATTTTGCATTGAACAAACGTGCTTTGAAAAAGTCGGTTTTTTAGTGCCACGAAAATTATAAGTCAACATGTTTAGGCCGAAATGAAGAAATTTCTCAAAACTTGATAACAGCAATGATATTTTGTTCTGTACCTTTCAGTTCTCAAATTTTTAACGGGTTAATTGTTCCCGCTTTCACAACTAGATAAAACATTCGGAGATGGTTCAGTTGCACGGTCAATTTCGGAAAGTACTTACTCTTATGACGTTTAGCTAATGGTCTTGATAACACAACGAGAAAGACTAGTATCTCACGGTCGACGGTGTTGTTGTTGTATGTAGGTAGGTGAAGACGTAGTAAGTAGCAGTTAATGAATGACCCGCTGTGGGTCAAGTGGTGGTGTTGACAGATGGTGTACATTTTTGTAAGGCGGGCAGTTTCAAGCAGAACGCATGCAGACATTGTGGACTGGACGGAATGGACCGGCTTATCTAACCAACAAGCAACATGTATTAAGAAAGGCACCCAAGGTATGACATGGCTGGAAATGCAGAAGTCACATTCCAAACAGAGGGTCGCTAAGGGATCCGACGGGAGAAAATGGCAGGAAGCATGGCTTGCATGACGAGCCGACATAGATTCAGGGATGACGCAGACGCTCCTGCGTCGTTCAGCTGTCCTCCTGGCAACGACAAATTGTCCCGCACTTTCTCAAGACGGAAAAAAACAATAACGAGGTTAATGACCAGCCCAGTTCATAGGCGGACCAGTAACGCATTCAATAAGATAAGATAAAGATAAAGGACGGCATTACTCAATCCCTTTTTGGGATGCGCCAGCGCATTCTACTTCTGCGGGATATCGTGGAGGCGATATGAATGCGTATTTGGCCATACAGTGACTTTCGGTGGCCAGTCGATGAACAAGTCAGCGCTTTATCCTTCCCAGGCATATCTGGTACGAATTCACCGTCCCCGGAAGGATGGAAGGCTTGGTTGGCCTAGGCGGGAAACCCGAACCAGGGACCTGGTATCGGGTGCACGCGACAGTCGGCGACTACTCCGACTGCGCTACACACGCCCACGCATTCAATAGAAGAACGAAATGCTTTCAGATAATGGATCTGCTTTGAGGTAATGGTTACCGCCGACCTTTAGCCTCCATGATTCGTGGAGAAAATTGAAACAACTCGAAAAACAAAGTCATGAAAAAAAAAACAAAAAAACAAAGCCAAAGCCTGAACTAGTTTTCGGCACCACTTTTTCTCAATTCGGGCTGGATAGAAAGATATCGAGTTGAGTAAAAAGGTTTGTGTACCGGTTGATTTCAAGTGTTTCTAAAAGATGTTGGACTGTCATCTGAATCGTCTCAAAAAAGATCTCATCTGAAGAAATTGAAAAAATTGATTGACCGCAGTTATTTCTAATTATCGGGATTGAATCTAATGGATAGATCCTAGAAGGCTATACTCAAGAGGTAAATGTTTTTCATCAGCTCTTACTCCGATCGCGGTTTGTATTATTGATTTATTATAAGTTGTGCATGACGTGGTCATGAAATAAAGTAGAATTAAAATTTTTGTCATTCCACATTGTTGGGAACACGACCTTGAGCAAATTTAATTTCATGACTAAACAAGCACTATTTCATGGCAAAGAATAGACACTAAGAAATGAACTTCTATGTGAATCAAATAAACCAAGCAAACGAAGAATGGGAGCGTGTCCTACTCAACGCAATTCATGGAATTCAGGAGATCAGGAGAACGAACGCTAACACGAATTACACTGCGCAAGCGAGCGACGTATGGCGGAACCGCGGTCATTTGTTATACAAGCTGTCAGCCGCCGAAATCGCCGACTTACGTTTGCAGTAGATTCGACACGACAAACCTCCAGGATCCCTCGCTCATTAGCATGGTGACATAGCCACAAACCAGCCCTTAGGACGGTAACTCCCAGTGCAGGGCTTTCGCCTAGCTTTCGCATTCTACTAGATATTTTCACAATGAACGAAAACGCTTGCTATTAAACTATTTCTCCACCTGCTTTCAAATTGAAATGAAGCAGCTATGTGTGACAACGAATCTATCGCCTTAAATCGGTAACAAAGACCGCTGAGGTAGATTGTCGCTATCTCGTGCCCAATGGAGCACAAAATAAAAAGAGGAGGAGTAACAGGAGCATCTATTATAGATTGGTGAAATTTTGATAGGAATAGAAAAGAAAAAAAGAAATAAGGGTTAGAGGAGAGAGGGCTGCTTAAACTAAATAAGGTTGCATAGATGTTATAAACAAACCTATACAAAGATTGATAGTGAATTAATAAGAAAATCGAAACATATAGTCTTTTTTTCTGGCTTTGAAAAGTTGCTGGTATATGTTTACTATGTTTGCTGCTCCGTCTTCGAGCGCATCCTAAAAAGTATAATAAATAAATAAATAACTAGTTTGTAAACACTAATTCTTTATTTTAAACACCAAAATCCAACAGAAAAAATAATATAGTCCCTAAAGTGTCACGTTACGTACTTCGGAAGTGGCATGTGGGCTTGAAGTTTCAGACGGCAGACACTGAGCATCCGGGAGAATATCACAGGTGGATTAGAACTTTTCATCCACTAGAGCAGTCAGTCAGGGATGTCGCCATCAATTAACGTCAGACACCCGCGCAAAGACAACAATTAATTACGTTGCGCGACCAAGAATGCGACGTAGCCTACGATGATGTGCGGGAGCTGTTCGGGCACATGTTGCTTCTTGAAAGCTTGAGCAGCGCGTAGCACTAGGACGGATTCGAGCTGAATGCAGCGAATCCTCACGATTTGGCGCCCTAACACGCCGTGATCCGCACACTTGGTGCAAAGGTGGATGCGTCGAATCTTAATGCACTCTTATCTTTTGGATCATCGCAGGACAAGGAATGGGACTTCAGGATAATCACCGCGAAGCCTCATTGGTACTGTTTTCTTGGATATTGAAGTTTTGTGAACCTGTCCCGAAGTATCCAAGCACCCACGCCACGCAGTGTTCTGCGCCAATTCGCTGATGAATCTGTGTATGTGTGCGCCGGATCTCAAACGGAACCCACGAAGATTCGAAACGCTTTCTCTGATGATCGCGCCCAGATTCGGTTTTTATAAGAAGAAACAACTCTCGCGCAAGAAAAGTGAGCAACAACTAAGCAGGCAGATAATGTCCAAGATCTCAAAGAATAAACTCGATGAGAATTTGGGAGCACAGGTTAACATGAACATCTCAGAAACGCCTCTCCCAATTCGAAACTTTTGCCTTTCAATGTCTTTGCGGGACATCGACTAACGGGAATGTGCGGGAATGCAAAGACGTTTTCTAGTCCGGAATTCGCTTTTTTTCAATGACTCATCAATTCCGTGTTTATGCTCGTATTTCGGATATCGCTCTGGTAAGCTGAACACAATACCTCTAAACTTGAAAAGGCCGTTTGAACAAACATTTCACAATTGCTCCATGGAACCTGTATGTATTTGGCCTTGGAGAACTTCCTCGTCCGACATGTTCTCCAGCCTTCAGTTCGAACAGCCACCTGTTAGTGAGAAAAGCAAGATATCCATTTAAAAAGGTTCCTAACCGACATTTCTGAATCCGCATTATAACCGAAAGAGCGAATGCAGCACAGCCAGCAGTAGACGCCGATCCACTTCCCCCCCCCCCCCTTATTGCTAGTCGACCCTTGAGTTCGAGCACCGCTTTGAACACCCACGATTTTCATCGTTACGGTGCCTCTAAACTTGAAGTAAACCTAAGCACGCAACAATAACGCGTGCTTCGGCTTACAATGTGTTTAACTCTTTCTGCGAACAAACGCTCCTTCAAGATGACTCTACATCTTCAATCCAAGGACAAGTGTGGCGCAGCCGAAACTAACTGAACTATGTGAACAGATCTTTGCCCTATCGAAGAGTAGAAAAGTAGTTGGCCACATGAATGGATTCGTTCGAGACCATCACTGAAATTGTTCGATACTCAGCTAAGCGCTGATTATTACATATGACTTTGAGGGAATTTTAAGACAATATGTATTTATGCACGTTAAGAAAACATGGAATCAATGTCTAGTGAAGTGGAGATAGCTCAAAACTCTGTATTTGGCGGGAGTTGAAGCATTACATTAGACTGGCATTCTGAACGGGATGCCTACAATTTGTTCTGATTTCCAGCTAAAGTGGGCACAACTGAGTCCTTAAGTTGTCTCGGCTCATTGCTGATTAATTTCCAAAGCTAAATGTCAACCAAAAAGGTTCTCCTCCAAAAAACTATATACTCTCCAACATGAACAAAATAAATTTTCGTCTCGAAAAATTGCTTTGACGATCTTTGCAAATCGATCAACAGCCTACACTATCGGCCCCAAGAAGTTGACTACCCTGTTTGAGAATTCGTAAAAGGCTTATTCCTTTGGCTACAGAGGTGTTTTAAGCATGTTTCAAAGCTCGGATTCACAAGAACTTTATGGTGCGAATTTCTATTGACCGAAAACATGCACCATGCACCCGAACATTACGTCATTACGTGCATCTGAACGACAGTAAAATTCAGCTTTCGTTGATCTGCGTATAAACCTGCTGCGCATTGCGAAGTCACAAAAAACGCATTCCTCCATTGACTGGCTCTAAGTAAACAACGTAAACAGTACTCTATCAAATATTTAGATAAACATAATGACTCATCGACCTAGTGCACTGCGCAATGCTCACATAAGACAAGCCAGAAATTTTTGCCTATATACACTTTAGGAAATGGTTAAAAATTTCTAGGAGAATGAAAACTTGAAAAAAGTGAGTGAAATGAAAATGAAAATCCAAACAGTATAGTCACTTCTCACATCAACTAATAATTTTTCGAGGAAAATCAGGGACAACACTTTTGAAAAAAAATTGTCTTGACCAATAAAGTGTGTCTGTTTCAATTTGGAAGATTCCTCTCTAATTTAGGAAGTGTACAGCTAGCTTGGTATGAGTTCAGTTTGGCATTAAAATGGAAAAATGTGCGAGTAGTAATAAAGAGAAAAAATTGGGAAAAATATTTAGGCTTGAATGATTCAGGAAATAAAGGATAAGGATATAGGACGGCCTCCTTCAATTCTTTTTGGGATGCACCACGCATTCTACTTCTACGGGACATCGTGGAGGCGACATGAATGCGGGTTTGGTCATCCAATGTCTTGCAGTGGCCAGCCGATGAACAAGTCAGCGCTTTACCCTTCCAGGGTAGTCAAGTTTTCATTTGTCGACCCGAGATAGAAGGCTTGGTTGGCCTGGGCGGGAGATTCGAACCAGGAACCGACATAGTACCGGGTGCACGCGACAGCCGGCGTCTGATCCGACTGCGCTGCACGTGCGTAATGAACTCAGAAAATATACAAAAAGGACCGGGAATGTGGCAAAATCCTGACGCCAAGGAGTTGAGTGCTAACGGCAACAAGAAGAGCAGGAATGTGTGTACAGCTGTCAAAAGAGGACGCAGCCTGTGGTGTACAGCTCAGAGCAATCACGTCCGCAAGCAACACCTCAGAAAGACAGGACGGAACGACATCCTGAACGCTCCGGCATTATGATCAGTGCGTCAACGCGTCAATGGAAATAAACTCTCGTGATGTGAGCGGAATCCGCGGGGGAAAGATGGCCGGCTGGCCGCTGTCGACGGCGATCATAGTCGTCGTTCTTGCTGCCACCTGACTCCATATCGCATATCGCATGCCGGCATCTTGCTGTACTAACGTCCAGATCGCCGTTAGCTACACCGCACGTTCCGCAACAACAACATCAACACCGTTGAACTACAACCGACCGCCTTCCGAACGAAGAATCTCATCGGAAGCTGCAGCAGCAGCCACTTTGGGCGCAGATCGGTGCGCACCAGCGAAACGCCAGAGACTACGAAGCCCAGGTGCATGTAGGGTGTGAAGTTGATGAATCTGTGAAACTGCGGATTCAAAAGAGAAATCTCGGTGAATGGACAGTCCGTTAGGCGCGAAACCGTCAACAAAGGCCGTGCCCTTGACGTGGTTACCTATCAAATCCTCATGAATAGTGATGAACTGGACACATAACTCCATCGCTCCTCGCCCCATTTACTGCGTTACTATGTAGGCATTAGCGGAATGTCGATGAATAGCTTTGCAGAGAATAGAAATAGTGAACCAATTCGGAGGACACTATGGCTGGATAAAAACGCGCACTTCACCTAGGCGCTTATGAATTTTTTTGATTGAGATCAATAAAAACAAATTATTCTCGAAATCTTATTTTAATTTGAACAACGTCTACACCTACCTAAAAGTGTTGCCCTTTTAGACATTACCACGCAGTTTCAGAAGCCCCATCAACAATATCTACTTAATATAAGGAAATTAGTTCTAAAACAAATAGGAAATATCGACAGGTTAAGAGTTATTGAGCTAGTTCAATAGAGAAAGCTTCTTGACACACCTTGCTATCAAAATTTTGTTTATCCCAACGCTATCCCTTTAGAGAAAAATTTTGCTTTTCATGCTGGATTCATAACAGATACTGCAAAAAGATTAGCCTGTTTAGAAGTACTAAAAATGTTTACTGTTAGGTAATATCAAAGAATAGCGCTGAGCCATTCTGAATGCAAAGTGTAAAAAGTTCGTTCAGCAATTCGTTATTGATACGCCACGCATTCCAATTCCAAATAGATCTATGTATATAGATCTATATTCATATATCGTAGCTACCTTTGAGTTGAGTGCCCCTTTTGATCCAAACAGTTGCCTAGTACCGACGAATGTCTGTAGGGCCTAGACCCAAAACCCATTTCGTGGACATTTCTTAACAAATGTGTTATAAATCAACAATACATCGCCGATAAAGAACCATATTTCAGCGGAAGAAGCTTACAACTGCATTTACATTAGAGGAATGCTAGGCGCCGCACAGGAAACTGGATAATGCTTACTGCTTTCACGTTGAGCTGCACACTTCAATTCAAAGTGGACACTCTTCTATGCAGGATTGAAACCTATGAAATCAAAGTGGACATTTTTCAAATTAAAGCAAGCGTCTTCTGATCAATCTAGAGACGCTCCGAGAAGGTTGGGATAGTTTTTGTCCAAGGAAAGTTTAAAACGATTTCTTTTGAAATTTTTTTAATCACTTGCCTTAATAAGAGAGCACACGAATCAATAATTTATAAGTTTGAAATTTTCAAGAAGAGATAAAAATTTACAGTATATTTTAAAGTACAGCGGTATTTCTTATGCTCAAGGAGAGACTGCACCATGCACTACGTACATAGTCCTGGACGACGTGAAGGTATATGTCGCGAAGGTGAGCAGCATTGGTAGGTGGGAGCGCGCCAGCCAATCGGGCATGCCATTCAGAGAGGGCGCACACGGTCGGTTCCCTGATCGGCTGACATGTGCTTGGTCTGTGCTCTGTTTGGTTATTATTGGCTGACGCACTCCCACGCATCAATGCTGCTTACCTATGCGACATGTACCAATCAAAATTTGTTAGAGAAAGTCGCACTAAATTTTTCTTGGAGAAAAAACATTACAACCTTCTCCTAGAGCCTCTGCATAGACTGATCTGGAATACGCTTGTTTTGATTTGTAAAATTCTCAGTTTCATCTTGAAACGTATAGCTTTCATAAAAGAGTATCAATCTAGGTTTGAAAAGTATCCATTTTGGTTTGAAAAAGTCGAACTCAATTTGAAAAGTGTCAATTTTGAATGCAAACGTGTTCAACTCATTTGAAAAGTGTCTCGTTTGATGTGAAAATTGTATAAATGAGGAAGCCGTGGTTCCTCAACCTATCAATGTTTTCAGATTCGTAGTTTTCAGATTCGATAGTTAAAAAGAACTTCATAACGTGCCTGAAAACTTCGTCAGCTCATAGCACTGAAGGTCGTCTGTTAAGAAAAAAGAAGAGCCTCTAAAACATGGACAGCGATCTCCACAGAACACCTGCCACGAAATGCGATAGTACAACTCTTACACTCAAGGGAAGTGTTTTTCACAGAACACTGCACGGGACAAGATCTTGCAGACGCATACAGCGCACCTCCCACTTCTCCGGGAGAAGGCGAACGCCAGAGAGGGAGTGATAAAGAGCTAAGAGAAGTTTATCGCCCGTCTGTCGCCGACGGCGACAATAAACGAGCGCTCGCTGAAAACTATATATCTAATTGTCGGAGGCTCTGAGAGACGGACGGGCTGGACAGCGAGCTGAAGACGGCGGAAGCGCGATGGCAGGCGAGGAAATAGCGCCAGCACGCACGAGGGCGACTCGAGCCATGCCTCGCCCCCGCTCTGTTCGTCGCCAAAAACTGACCGGTTCCATGGGAACTCAGGTGGAACTTCTGATCGCGTCGGACGACGGTCAAGGACACCGACAACGGCTTCCAGCTGTAAGTGTGAGTTCTATCAAGTGAATCAGTGAATGGAAGGCAGCAGGGGGAAGAAACTCAAGCGAGGATCAGCCAGCCTAGGGGTAGGTTCGCCTGCACCAGAAAATCGTTTAGCAAACAACTGCAGCTGAACAAAAAATACCTTTAATGTGGCAATTTCAAACCCAAATGTGCTGAAATCCAAGAGAACATTTCCCGGAAAGCGCACACAGCCCGACAAAAATAGGTGGTGCTTTTCAGTGAGATGCAGTACCCTTCAGGAAACCTAGTTGTTTCCATGTTGAGATTGCACCATATCGTGAGAATCTCAACAATTGTCTATTTATGAAGATCCGCGTGCACACGATGACAGATGCTGTTCGCCCCGAGGGTCTATCCCGCTTCGATCTGACAACGTTCGTGAGGACAAGATGGACACAGATCTGCGAGTATGCTAATTGGGACACCACGCGGAACCAGCCGCCAGCCAATAAGCAGCTTAGCAGTGCCATTTCAACACTCAGGGTCGATAAATTTTTAATGCTAGAGACAAGTACACTGGTGTTTCTCTTTGCAATCTAAGAATCCTAAGAAATAGCGTCTTTTTCAGATGCGTATTTGAAGTAATTTCTGAATTACATCGACGTCAAGAATAACGGTTAAATAGATTCAAGACCCACACGTTTTTTTTCCCGGTTCACTGAATGTTGGAAGAATACGGAGTTGAGTAGACTATTCCATGTATTACACAGATCGATTAAGCCTAGCGAGCAGTTTTCGAAATTCTACTCCAAGTCTGTAAAACTCGGATAATGTACTCATTATGTCGCGTGCACTCCCATTAGCTCCTAGGATAGCGCCCACTAGGCCACCAAACCTTCGAACCCTCTGGGATTAAAGAATTGGTATCAGATATGTATAATGAGGCATGGAACACTGAATTCCTTTTGAACGGCCAAGGCAGATCACTGTTATGGCCGAATTTTCAAATCTTTCAAATCGCCTCGATGATATCCCGTAAAAGCAGAATGCGTGGCGCATCCCAAAGTGAATTGATTAACGCTATCCTTTATCGCAAAAATTTTATTCTTTACTCAATATCACTCAATTGCGCTCATCGCCATAGAGAATAAACTAAGAAAACTGCTAGATTTCGCGGGAAGCAATCAAAATAACGTTGAATACCATTCTAACCGAACCTGATCCTTGGTTTCGCCACTGTCTGGAAAGTCTGGCAGATCTTGCGTAATACAAGCTTTTCCAAACACTTTCTGTTTACATAAGTACTGCTGTGACATATAAGAAATTGCCGCTTTGTATAATAGGATTTATCAATTTCATGAAACCATCGTTGAGCAAGGGAATAGCGGACCCCGCCATGAAGCAGGACAAACGCTGAAGAAGAAGAAGAAGATCATCGAGCAAGGGAACCCCTAAGTGTCAGGTTCCCTTATGCTTTATGCATAATAATATAAAACCTGTACGAGGCGACTCTTCAGGTGTGTTTCGCTTTTGGGACCAAGGTGTGCTGAATGGCTTAACCAGACTACCCTTACGGCTTTATCTTTATCTTTATCTTTATCTAGAGACGCACATTAACATGAGCGTGGAGTGAATTAGCAGAAATCAAACCAAAAACAAATTCCTAACAACTTTGAACATACACATGCTTTGGTGAAAAAAAAACCATTTAAGTAGTGCGGAGAAATAAAAATGCCGACAAGTGAACATAACCCGAATAGCTAAGAAGTAATAGAGCAAAAGGCAAAAAATCACATGTACGGCTAAAAAGGCAGTGAAAAACACACGAACGAATGATATTAAGATAAGAGCAAGACAGATCAAGATGAAGATGGTACTGTCAGGGCAACTAATTTTTTGAAAGATTTGAGAGTAAGGAGTAATCCGCCTTTGGCTATCAATGGTGCTAGCAAAGGGACAACCCTCTGACAGAAGAACGCAGACCTGACCCTACATCTAGAGCGAGAGGCCCTAATTTTTGTGGGCCCACCCCGAGCCCGAGATGAGAAAAATTTGAAGAAACATTCAGGCTTGAGTGGATTCATACCAGTCAGAATTTTGAAAGCCATAACCAGATCATTTTTGATCCTTCTACTATGAAGAGAGCGCAATTTTAGCACCACGCGCCTATCAACACTGCTAGGAATAAAGCGATATTCGAGCCCACTACATCTCATAACAAGTTTTCTGGTAAAATTGTTCTGTACACTTTCAAGTGGATTTATGTCTTTTTTGAGCGTTGGGTTAAAAACGGTAGTTCCGGATTCCACGAGAGGTCGAATATAGGTTTTGTAGGCCTTTATGAGAGTGGTGGAGTCTTCTGTCCTTAAGGCTTTGAACAGATTGTATGTGCGGGAGAGAGAGCTGTTTATAATCCTTTTCAGATGAGGGAGAAAACTCAGCTTGTCGGTGAATATAAAACCTAGGTCACGAATCAATTTTATAGGATGGAGCAAAACTACCACAACCGAGAGTTAGAACTTTAGACTTTTGTGGGGCCAGGGTCAGGCCATGCTCTCTGGACCAGGCTTGGACTGAATCGATAGCCGACTGAAGAACACTCATATCGTCCTCATTTTCAATTGAGCGGTATATTTTAACATCGTCAGCGTACATTTGGCACGAAACGCCAGTAGAGAGGATTCGGGAAGGGAGATCGAACGTGTAAATAAGGAATAAAATCGGAGAAAGTACACCCCTTTGAGGGACGCCACTAGGGGAAGGAAATGTGCTAGAAAACGACTGTCCGACTCGGACTTGGAATGTTCTGTTGCTCAAAAAGTTTTGAATCCAACGTACAATGTCAGGGTGAAGGCCGACGAGCGTCAATTTGCGCAACAGTATTTCATCAGGAACCATGTCGAATGCTTTAGCAAAATCGAAGTATACAACGTGTACCTGTTTCTTTTGATCAATCGAGGCAGTCCAATCATTGAGAGAGGACAGAAGTGCGGTCTCCGTGGACCTACCTTTCCAGAACCCGTGTTGACAATCAGGGACAATGTTGAATTTTCCCAGATGACTAACAATGTGCCTCTTAAGTAGCTTTTCAAAAGTTCTCGCAAAAACTGATGTGATGCTAATAGGCCTATAATTACAGGGCAGGTTATACGGTGTCTTTTTGGGAACTGCGGTGACAAAAGAATGCTTCCATCTATTAGGAACTACACCTGTTGCAAACGATAGGTTGAATATGTACTCAAGGGGATAGACGATAAGATGAAGAATTTTTTTTGATAAATACCATGGGTAACATATCAGGTGTAGTGGAATAAGATGAGGAACATTTATGAAGCAGTTCGAAGATATCTTCTTTATAAAACCACCCAATATTGTGCATTTTAGGAAAACGAGTGATGATGCCATCACCGTTAACGGAGGGGCAAGTTGTCGTAGCAGAGAATGATTTAGAATCACAGTGATGCTGCTACTTCACAGTGATGCTGCTCTTATACTTAAACCGAACACAACTAGTTCTCACCGCATTTACGCGTTCGTTCTAAATCATGGTGTAGGCCAAATAAACTGATAAAATGACTTTCCTCTATGGAATTCCATGAAAAGATTGCTCGACGCATTCAAGGCGGTTAGAAAGTAACGCAGAACACCGTTCAAATAATTTTTTAGCAGACCTTTTTGTGGCCTAAGGAGACCTGTAGCTCAGGACGATTTAAAGAATGACCAACAAATTGTCTTCTCCAGTGCGCCTTTCTATGGCAGTATCTTGGTCAGACTACAAAACTGAACTGCTCACACAAAGTTTCTGTCTTCGTCGAAGCAAGGGAAGGCGAAGAAAAGATCAATTATGCATTCCCGCGAACACACTTGTGACTGTGTATGGTCACGGAATAAGATGCCTATAGTGAATGCCGAAGAATAACTGCCTGCCTCGGTTGGCCTACTAAAAATAGAATCCAAGACACAGAATAATTTGGAAGAGACGAACTGCTCATACAGTTCACAACCGTAGAATTCGCCATGAACTACTACATACACATTAGTGTATGTTCCGCGACCGGACCATTTAGGATCGTCACCCTGTCTACATCCTAGACCTGAGTGCCAGCCTCTCCAGCAAATGCTATGCTATTAGATTCTTCAAAGTGAAGCAGGTTCAGGCTCGGTCCAAAATCCAGAGCAAAATCACATAGATCCCAATATTCTGTTGAATGCGATTTTCAAAGGTGACACGAAATGAATCTTACACCTTGTTAGTAGTTAATAGGACGAGAGAAAATGCTAAAAATTAAGAATAAAAAACGTTAACTAATTCACTTAAAATAAAATAATTTGTGTATTCTAATTCTTACACGACATTCGCAAGGGCCTTGAGTTCAGTCTTCAGAATGACACGTAGCCTAAACACATATCTCAGACGAACACTGAAAAGTTTGAATATTCTAAATAGGAATAACCAGCAAAACATAGGAAGTTCGAGGAAAAATTTCAAATTGCACTCTCCTAACTTCAATGCGCTTCATTAGCAAATCAAGAGCTTCTGCTGAATTATCCGCAAATGGAGCCAAGCGCTTTTGGTGAGTGAGGCTGCAGAAATCTGGGATGCTTGGTCTAACGTGGGCAGATTGCGAGCAGTCGACGTTCCGGATGATCGGGCGGGAGCTGGGCGGCGAAGCAAAAAATCGTCAAGGAATCCTCAAACAAGCAAATGGCATCCGCATTTCGATGGGCGATCTCCTCAGATATGACCGCGAGAAAGAATGAATTGAATGGCTGTAGAATGGATTCCGTTTTCTTCCTCCTTATGCGCACTTTGGAACTGGAACGCATGCGCAGTCAGAAAAACAAGCTAATTTCTATGTTCTAGAAAATGCCTGCAAAGGGGGGTTGCAGTGCCCAAAAAGGCACATCGTTTTGTACATATAAGAATCCCTAACTTTGGTGTACCTCGTAGAGTTTCGTAGCAGTAGAAAAAGCGTGGAAGAGTAGTAAAATACACGGAATTATGGCAGCGAGTCTATATGCGAAGGTGAAATTGCAAACTGTGTATTTAAATAGAAAACGAGTGTTTGCAGGACGACAAACACACCCTGTTATGCCGACTTGGAAAATAAAAGCTTGGTGAAACCCTCTCACCTACTGTGCTACCTGCTACCCACAATTTCCCTGTCAAGACATTCGTTCGCTAGAGAAATACGTATTCAAATAATAACCCACAGTTGGCGTCTTACAAATAATTCCAGATAACATGCTGGTTTTTATAAATATTGGATTTTGTATAGTATATTAGAAATTGTGGATGGCAGCAGAACACCGGTGCCCGGATTCATCAGCGATTTACCGGCCGATCACAATGGAACTTACCGCGAAACCGCCTCGTACCGCTATTCGTCAACGCGTAGCGTGGTAGGTTTGCTGAAAACCGCTGTAGTGGTTACCCGGCTATAGCGCCGGGTAAACGATGTGATGAAGTACCGACATCGCTCTACTGCTAATGCCTGACCCAGTGGCAGCGAGTTGGGCGCGCTGTCAAGTTTAGCCGGACGCATGCGCGGCATCATCCTTCGTGAATCAGGGGGCCGGTAAGTTTCTAGCAAGGAGCCGGTTAGGTAACTCAGCGGTATCGATTTACCGACTCCTTCGATGATGAATCCGGGCCCAGGACGCTCACCAATACATTCATTGGTCGAACTGCCCTGAACCTGAGTGAAAGCCCTGAACGAACGACGTGACGTTTTTCGTGTCCCACGAGCGAGGAGGATTCATTGGGGCGCTCTGGCACGCGACAGGGACGATTGGAGACGCTGCTGGCACTCTAGCAACTCGATGATCAACGGGACAACAGGTGATGTATTATATTACTTTTATATTATATTATCAGTTTATTAATTTGATTTATTAGTTTACATTCTTATACATTGATAAAGTTTTTGACTTTTTATCTAGACGAACCACTTCCCCAACAACACATACAAACACTTCGCCTGAAAGGCGCTATTCGCCAAAACTCGATTCTCAAATAATTTCATTTAATCAACAGGACAAGGACGGACTGAATATCGTTCTGTTTAACAAAAGAAGCTGGAGCACTTATAGCAAAGGCAACACACTTAAGCTCAGCTCGTTACTCGTAACTTGGTTATAATAGAACTCGCAGATCTTTCTGTTCTAAAGAACCAAGCGTAGCAGTGGATTCTGAAGAGTTCTGAAGTGTGGGGAGTGGAATTGCAAGCGCTTTTATTGAGTTACACACGAACCAATTTCTACAACATTCCTATGAGGTACAAAGCAAGAAAGGGCGGCGTTACTCAATCTCTTTTGGGACCGATCCGCCATGCATTCTACTTCTACCGAACGTCGTGGAATCGATATGGATGTATTTGGCCTCACATACAACGACTTTCTGTGGTCAGCCGATGACAGGTGTGTTATCACTCTTAGGCAAGCCTGGTACCAATTCAGCGATCCCGAAGTGTAGGAAGGCTTGGGTGGCCTGAGCGGGAAATGCGAACCCGGGAGCTGCAAGTGGATGTATGTACGCGAAGGACGTCACATCCTCCGACTGCGCTCCACGCGTCCCGCATTACTATCATTCCCCTCTGTCCTTTGCTCTTGTAAGCCTGGCAGCTTCTTCAAGAAATTCGTAGAAGACATTCATCAACGACCGCTTGGTTCTCCTACATCTGAGAGGTGTATGAACAGATTTGAAGCCTCGTTGTAGGAAGGTAACATAGTAGCTAGCGAAAGGGCTGTTCAGAGGGGATTGACAAGAATGCGCTGAGCCAGTCGCTCATTTCGTGTTCGTACAGCTTAGAATAGGAATGCTAGTCGTTGCACTTCTCATTCCCACATAAAGAACCGCATTATTTTTTCGCGTGTCTCGATGTGTGGGTGAGAACGGCTTTAGAGGGTAGCTATATAGTCACAAACGCGGCTGTAGTCAGCGTCTTTCTTTCGGTAACCCAAACCCTGAGTGCAAAGAAAACGTTGCTTTCGATAGTATCGCTGACGACTGCCCACAGAAGAGATGATCCAACAATCCAGGAAGAGAAGACTATGCCATTCTATGAGAAAAGGTTTCAAAAGGTAAACCGATGTGTCTGAGAAGAGTTAAATGGTTTGGATATTACGGCACAATCCTTTATTCATGCGCTTGACATAACTCAAAGAAGGTAGCAAGTGAAAACATTAATTCACCAGATAAATTGACAAAATTATTTAGCTCACTAGACTAGCGAAGCTGGCACAGGTAACTAGGGGCTCCTTTTACAAATGGATAGCATGACCTTGTGCTCCCTAATATATAAGGGCTTGTCGAGAAAATGTTGAAAACTGTGAGAGTTGGCACCGATTCGCCTCCCCTGGGCGATACTTGCGGCTCTGCGTCTTTTTCTTCATGCCACTTGACTGGTTCGCATTCAAGTTAGCGGAATCTTTGCGGAATTAGAGAACTCGAAAATCAGGTTTTCTTGCGGAGCAAAAAATCGCGGGCCGGTGCGAAGGAGCTTTCGATAGAAGGACGACCTTTAGACACGCAAAAAATGAGACTGTTCCAAAATCACAATAGGGAATGGGAAAAGCCTAGAGAAGAATATTAGCTATCCTCTTTCGACTAGCACACCGTATATTGACGTATTTTGAAACCACAGGCCTGTTATACGGTTAAAAAGGGATTCCACGAGCGGTAATACGCCATGCAGCTAAGAAAATGTTAAGAATCGATTTCATAACTCTATCGTCGTTTGTGCCTTAATTGGGCAGCCGTTGAGGCCAGATTGAATCTGATGATGTGAGACCTTCATGTGTTATAAAAGGATAGAAAGGATAAAGGACGGCGTTACTCAATCCCTTTTGGGATGCGCCAGCGCATTCTACTTCTACGGGATGTCACGGAGGCGACATGAATGCGTATTTGGCCATACAATGACTTGCGGTGGCCAGCCGATGAACAAGTCAGCGCTTTATTTTTCCCAGACAAATCTGGTACCAATTCACCGACCCCGGAGGGATGGAAGGCTTGGTTGGCCTGGGCGGAAAATCCGAACCAGGAACCTGGTATCGGGTGCACGCGACAGTCGCGTCTCCTCGGACTGCGCAACACGCGCCCTCATGTGATGTGTTATAACACCAGCAATTCACATAAAACCTATAAGTCTTCCACGGAGTGAATCGAGCTGTTGTAGTATGCACCACCAAATCATTCGAAAGCCCGTAAGTTATCATGTCAGTTGTCAAAGGCTGAACTTCAGAAATCAGATGTCAGCAAGAATCTCAGGGAGCGACATCATGACAATGAGCTATACATATAACAAGCATGATTATTTTTGGTATCTCAAATTGAAAACTGCTCCCCTCCCGAGAACACAGTTCGTCACATATGCACTAGATCAGAGCTGGTTACGGACGCATGTTTCGATTTAAAACACATACACGCACTTCTAAATTTGTCGATGCTTTAAATCCGGTGGTTTTGGCAACCAGCAGAACAGCCTCCATAAGCAGAATGAGGGCTGTGGCAGCAACTCTGCCCAAAATCAGTGGCGATGTCGTACATCTCACGGAGCTGATGGACGTTTAATCATTCCCATATAACTTCTTCAAAAGGATCACGGAAAATCTAATCGGTTTCTTAGAAAAGCATCGCTAAACCCGCAACCACAGTGTGCGAGGTAGGAGAACAACTGAAGAAAACAAAGACGCAATACGCGTTATAACGAGAGAGGACTGTATATCGATATAATAAATAATTGGTGTAAGGAGATAAAATAAAAATAAAAACAAAGAGGCGCCATGTCGCGAATGTAGGCAGCATTAGGAGGCGGGAACTCAATAGCCAATCAACCCGCAGATAAATGGTGTTGAGGTGGGAAATATGCGTTCGGCACATTGATTGGGTGGCACACGTTCGCTCGTTTCTCTTCTTGATTATGATTGGCTGGCGCGTCCTCAGACCCCAATGCTGTCCACTTTCGCGACACGGACCAGAAATACTACCCAAAAACAGATTAAATGGTTCCTTACATAAAATCAACATTATTTTTTTGCATCGTGTAATGACGCTTCTGCAATTCCTATCTTGAAAAAAATGCGTCATAGTGAATTTTTTCGTATAATTCAAGCTTGGGCAACGACAGCTGGCGGCCTAGTCTCTCTCCAATAGGGGTTTGGGGACACTGCATACCTCCTTACCATAGATGTATCCAATATACCCAACGTTTTGTCGGTTTTTTCCTAGCGCTGATCCACCCATCCCGCATCCCACATTAGCATTAGTACATTCTATTATAATGACCTGTATTAATAAAAGATTAAGAAAAACTCTTCAATATAAAAGGCTTAAATCTCTAATACGCCCAAAAATTTACCCAAAGAACTCGGAAAACACTTCAATCAGCTTCAGATCTCATCTCTATAGGTCATGATCCAGCTATTATTTTTCTATAATTTTTTTGTTCGTAAAGAACAGAAACATCGCTTAAAAAATGAAGGCTAAACAGCCGTGTTCCTCGAGCTTGTTCCTCTGCTAAGAATGTGGGATCAATCCCATGACGAAAAAATATATATAGGACCCTACCAGCGGTTATGTCCCTGGTGGTATTAGCAGCACCTCCTCATCGCACTCAAAACTCGAACAATCATTAATCTGGTTTCAAAAAAAAAGGTTATCTCGCTTTGTCAAAACTACGTTTCCAATTTTTTGAACTGTGCTAGGCTGCGAATGTAGAAGGGAATAATGCTACATAAAAAAGGCCTTCCGGCTGTCAGTACATCACGGCTCTAGTCATAATGTTATTTAGGAATTCTAACCCATTCGTTCAATTAGTGTATTTTTCCACAGTGAGAAGAAGAACTTTCGAAGATAACAGTCACACAATCACATGCGCTTCTGACTGAATGTAAACGTTCTAGTCGAGGTCCAATCCCTACTAGAAGTTATAGAATGGATCCTATCGATCACAGAAACACATTAGCCAAACCATAATTGTGAAACCAGAATTTTTAAGATAGAAAGACATCGTTCCTCGATAGTCAAGGTCTTAGGTATGCGCCCTGTGTTGTATTCCTACAGCAGAAAGGAAATGCTTACAGCTAGTCGGTGCGCATTATTGTGAAGTGAAAGAGGCCTCTTGGTAAAATCCTTACTCCGCAAATCCTCTTAGAGCTGGTTATGTTCCTCAGTACATGGTTAGGTAATTAGCGTGGTTCAGGGTATAATCTGAGATGGGACCAACCGACATTGGACAACTGTTTCCCACTCCTGCGCACCGCCATACGCTCACGTGAAATTACCCAAGCCTCTCACATCATGAGGCAACTACCGCGCTCTTGAGCCATCGCAGGGTAGAAAATGAAGGGGCACAACCCCATTTTCCCACACCCCATCCGAACTAGAATTGTGCGTAGATTTCGCCTAGTTGAAGAGTAATCGAGCTCACGGTCTAACAGCGAAGCGACTATCTTGTAGCGAATCTGAGGAGGATTTTGCAATCTAAAGCCCAATCCCGTATGAGGTGGGTAATCCAGTCCAAAAATTCGAGGCATCCCGAAGCTTTGCTACGATCGGGATTCAAAGAACAAATTGTTGGTGACGAAGTGGACAGCTGTCGTCGCCTTCTGATGCGCGATATATGTAGTCGTAGACGACGTCTCTCACATGACTCGTCGGAATGCTATCGCGTTGCGCAAGCAGTGACATCAAGGGTTTTGTTTTGATATGCTACGAAGTCTTCATGTCATGCGTGCCCTAACACCGCTGTATGACATCCAGCGGCGACGGTTCTGCAGAATTCCTCAGACGTCACATGGTAGGAAGAGTGCAACGATCCGGAATAACCACCGCTACTTTGAAAGCCGGAGAAAAGTTCTCGCTGGGGAATTCGCGGGGCGTCCGCGCCTTTCACTGGCCTTTGTCATTTTAAAAGAACTGCGCTCATTCAACATATGGAGGAACGAATGCTGAAACGAGTCCAATAGAGGGAACCTCTGGCTCTTCCTTCCCAAAACATTGGAAGAAAATGCGGATTAATAGCAAGTAAAGAGAAAGTTTCTCACGTCCCTTCCAGGATACGGCTTCGTGGGTTTTAGTTTAGCCCAGCACGAATATGGCGCACTCGGCAGGATTCAGTGGATGAAGCAAATTCGCGTTCGCTTCCAGGTCAAAGAAGCATTTTCTCCAGGGTGCTTGAGTTTGAGAATGGTGTGGATTTTCGTAGGTCAGCTACTGTTATGTAGCTATTCTATCTGTCAACCCATTTGGTCATCCCGCTGGATGTGGGATTCTTCCTGTGCGCGCCATCCATCTTTCCATTTGTTCGTGTCGCATTCCAGAGCAGCCTAATAGGGCTTCTCCTTTTGAGTAACATGAGGAGTTACATATCTTTCCCTTAAAGTGAGACCATCGGCATTACTGGGCCGTCTGGTTTCCTTTTGAGATCGCGTGTAGTCCAGTCGATTACGGCTCTTCTTCAGATCTGAATCGCACTGCATGGCCGATCACCCGCTTTTCGACGATTTGATACAGCGCCTCTGATCCTTGGTACTCGGAACTCCGTTGGGTTTCTCTCAACTACGCGAATCGTGCCACTTCAAGCATTGTCCTCTTGATTCCTCGATGCGCAACGTTGATCGCGTGCTCATCCTGCTTTTCTAGAGACCAAGTCGGATACTTAAGTTCTGGCACAAAGTGCTTCAACTTCCGGAAGCTTTTTGTGCGTCGCTAATGATGTTAAGGTAAAAAGGCTCTGGGTTTATATTCCCGCTGCTAAATCCCAGATTAAGTCCACTTTTAAGTGTAGAATTCTGAGAGTATTCGACCAATTGTTGGGTGAAAAGGAGATCTCCTAGAACTGTAGGTTCAACTATGGAATGAGATATGAGGTGTAGTGCTTAACTGACGTCTAAACAATTTTGTTTTTCAGAAAAGCCGTAGATGAAATGATAGAATGAGTTTGTCGTACATCGAAGGGCGTTCTAGTTTTTTATTGCAAGATTTGCTTAGGAAGTAGCAGAATGTGAGGGTTTCTACAATTATAACATGCTAACACAGATTTTGCTTAGAATTTAGTGTCTTTTAGAATGTACCTAAAAGTTTAGCCTCAGATATCGAAAACCGATCTTCTTTTTCTGAAAATAGCCTGGTTGAAACAATAGCTCACATGCTGTATAGAACGAATTATGTCTGTCGCGCATTTCCCTAACAAATTTCATGATTATTGTTCTTACTGAAAAGTCGCACCCTTCTTCTTAAAAGTCGCACCGTTTGCGCTTTGATGACCTTAACTGACGGAGTTGATAGATCAGACAAGATAACAGGCCCGGAAGGTTCATCATGCTTGAACGAGGATCCAGCGATGCAATATTAAAAAGGGCTCGGACATTAGGTGGAAGCTGTCATATGCTGGACGTTCAATTTCCTGCCGATAATTTTGGTCATATCGCTTCGCAGGGCGCTTCGTTTCTGTTTGGGAAGAATATACTACTAGAATATCTAACATTTGCTTAGGCAAAGAAACAACAGATCAATAGGAAGACATCAAAAACCATAACCATAAAAACAAAGGAGAAAACCGCTGAGGTATTCTGAATCTGATAAGATAATCATTATAGCCAAAAAAATAAAACATAAATTATAAAACAAAAAAGCTAATGAGCGGAATGCCGAACCTAATAGAATCACTCGAAGGGAAGGATCGAACAGTTTAAAAAATTGCATATCCCCTCCGGAAGAACATCACCTCAAACGTTTAGAAACACGTTTACAAAAGTGAAAGCCCAATGTATCCAGTAGATTGCAAAAATCCTGACTGAGAAAATACATAAGACAAACCTAAATTCAGAACGTGAAGGTCACTGCCTAATGTCGGATGATCTAAATCTGCAAAGAATACACTCACCGCGCAGTTTTATTGTCGGCTCTTCGTCGGTGGGACATCGCTCGATGAGCGACTCGTAATAGGAGAATCGCTTCCGAAACCACGCCATCTCAACACTACGGCATTTCTAGAAACACCCACTCTAGAGAAGTCGCGAATTCTAGACGTACGACATAATCGACGGAAGCGCTGCTTCTGTAGCCACGCCAGAAGTCAGCGAAACGTGAGGTTCAAAGGTAGTCCTCTGCAGCAGAATTCTAGGTACAGAACGGAAACAGGTTGGAGCAGTTTCTGCCACCATAGCGCAGTAGTTCTCATTCCTCTATCCGAAGACAGTGCACAGTGCATAACATTATAATCAGCCTTATATCTAAGACTCAGCGGCAGCACTGTGGCTTAGGTACACTTTAATAATATAAAGATCTCTCCCAGAGAAATCTCTAGGTGTTGAAAATTAACGAATGAGTAGATAGGCCTCAGGGTCTGCGAAGGTTCTCTGATAAAGCTCAAACGCGATCGTGGAGTGAGTGATAAGCAGAAGTCAGGGTAAATGACCGTGCATTTCCGAAAAGTAGAATGAAACGAGAAGTTTATACGTAGATCGCAGATTGTGAAGGGTTCCAGGAAGAACTAGAGTTCAGAGATAGTGCCCAAATATGAAGGACAATAAGTATCAGATTTAAGATAAAGTGAGAACTAGTTATTTTACAGTACATTGGAGAGAGCGAAGTCATCTTTGTAGCCAATTTCAAATTTCACTTCTATGACAAAGAGCATAACTTGTTAGAACGCAATCATAAAGTTTGCTTATGGAAAGGATTCAGAAGACTTCTCTATTGTAAAACATACGTTTTGTCCTTGCATGGGGTTCTGCACATTCGTCAGTGTTCAATACGTTTTCTTGTTTGCGCATCATTCCGCTAATGGAACTTTTAACAGCTAAATAGCTCTCAGACAGCACTACGAAAGGCATTTTATTTTTGTTCCAGTACTTTTCAGAGCTGCCTGTTAAGCCTTAACTTACTTATCAAAACACGTTTAATTTTAAAACTTTAACGTTTTATCATGACTCCTATCCTTCAGGCGCAATAAATCTGCGAAAAAGAACTTCTGGGGCAATTTTGGCGACATTATATTCTTATTAACCTACAGTTTTAGTTTTTCAAATACAATAAGATGTGCTAAATTTGTAGGATGGTCAAGGTACATATTCGCGAAGTGCGAACGACAACTTAAAGATTTATATGGTTAAACATGGTTCAATTCAGTCGTTTGCGCTCACTGGTTTAAAGTCGAGCAATTTGGAATTGATGGTCATTTGCAATGTAGAAGTAGAAAACAATCCTTCCGATGTGAGGAGGTAGAAAAAGGTCAGACGAGCGTCTCGCAGAGCAGCTAAGGCAGTATTTTAGCAAGACATGTTTCTTGAATGAATGGCTCGGGCACGAAACGATTAAACGACGTGCAAGAACTCCTTTACACACTGAATCAGAGGGAGAGCTAGGCTAGCGATGGAAAGATAACAAGAAAAAGGACAGCTATGCATCCCATGTCGTGGTCAGGTGATGGCGACAAGCCTCAGTGTATACGAGTTGAAACTATGCGATTAATCGATGCCATGAGGTTCTCAAGAAAAACTAGAAATTCCCCAGAAAAGAGGCAAGTAGAAAACTACCCCACAATGAAATCAATCATAAGGCGCAATAACAAATATATTCAAACAGACTTCTATCGAGTAATTTCTATTCATTAATTAGCTTCCGATCTCCTTTTCATTCAAGTAGCAGAATTCATGAGGCGATATCTGACAAAGAAATGCAAAAGAATAAATGTCACACCGTTTTGGCAACAGTGGAGCTTACCAAGATTGACGGCTAAAGTTTTCTTTAAAGTGTAACGAAAAGGTGAGAAACAGAGCGTTTTCACCTTCAATATCTACATGTGCTTATACCTCATCTTCAACAATTTATATGTGCATCTTGACTAACCTAATCTCCAGGGTGTATGTGTAGCTTTATTGCAGAAAATGATAGATTTTACCTAATATAAGCATTATCCTTTTTATAAATGAGTTATCTCAAACCTGTAAACAATCAATAAAGGAAAACTTCATGATGAAATAATCACAGCTTTGAGTATACGTAGGTCGGATCTACGCATGGTACCTTTCTACATATGTATGTAGTTTTAAAATTTGTCTATTTTAACAAGGGTTTGAACAATCCAACAATCCAACGATATCGAGGCAAGAAATAAGGTTGCGATTTGCAGAAATACCAGGTTAGGAAAGAGTTTATCTATCCTTCTGCAAAAAAAAGCAAAAATTTGGTTGTACCTTCCTGCCCCATTTCTATGCATAACCTGGTACCAATCTTAGAACGATTTTCCCCTACTGTGTGGGGAGTGGGCTAGTCTACTACTCGTATTGTTGAATTCTGCGTATTGGTGTACTAGTCAAAAAATGCATAGTAGTGGAAAACTCAACAAACTCCAGCTCATCCGACTTGCTACATTTACTACTTCCGTGTCATTTTTACAACATAGAATTGCTACTATAAATGGTCGTTCTTCTTACAACATTATTCCAGCTCACACTATCTCACTCCATTCAACTGTTTGGTAGAGAACTGCGCTGTAAAAATCTGGATATGAACGTCAATGAGTAATTAATGCTACTAATCAATGGCAATTACTCAAATATAAATGGAGACGAGATCAGTTCACAGAACGCATCCATGAATCCTCAGGATCTCCTTTACAGTAAAGACAGGTCGCCTTGGCGAAAATAGCAAGTCAAATAGAGAAAAAGCGGTGCGAGTTCACGCGGCTGCTAAGCTTATGTGACTAAGCAGATGATTCAGGTATAGCTAGACGACGCCGCGGAGCAATACTCGACCGCAAACGCAGCATTTTCTTCGACCCGAAGGTTACATTTACATCAGTTCAGACAGTTGTGGTCAACGATCAAAAGAAGGCGTTTATCTTACCATGAACCTGAATCTTGATATTGGGTACAAATTTAGAAATCCGAAAATATGGCACCGTTGAGAGGCATGGTTCTTTTGAGTCGCTCTCAGATGGTCCATATCGCTTCGTCACTGGTAAGTAACTAATAATAACTAGACGTGACTGTCAACTAGATTCTGAGCGGATTTGTTAATTAGCATCGAATACTGAACAAAAAGGACAGAGGGTAAACGTCGACGTCAATGCACCCGGTTTGGGATGCACCAGGCCTCTTAATTTTGCATGGTATCGTCGAGGCATTGTGATTAAGCACTTGGTCTGTGCTGGCGTACCGAGCGCATCCCGAGGAACTGCCTGCTCTCGCGTGCACTCCGAATCCATCTGTGGTTTCGCGGTTTTCACTTATGCCAACCAGATCCTCCAGCGAGGGGGAATTAGTACCAAACTTGTTGGGAAGGATGTAACATTGACTTGTCCATCACTGGCTGCCGTAAATCTCTGCCTAAGCCAAGTGCGCACTAATATTGCATCCACGATATCCCATGGAAGTAGAGTGCGTGGCACGTCCCAAATAGAGATCGGTCAACGCTGTCCTTCGTCCAAAATTACTTTATTTGGCCTGCACAATGACGTGCGGTGGTAATTCGACAACTCAGTGTTTTGTCCTACGCGGACAAGTCGATTCGTTGACACCGAAGAAAGGCATAGTTAATCTGAGCGTGACAAGAAGCAAGGAATCTACATGCTGGCTTTGGTAACAGTTGCATGCCCAGTACAGGAAACGGTAAGGCGAAACCATCAACAACCGATGCAACTCAATGTAGTATAAGCAAAACCAGATGCAACTGATATCTACACTACATGTAATGGTTTGTTCAAATTTGAAGAGAGAAGCGAAACTGGACTTACGTAACTTCCTCAGGTGTGCAGCCTCACAGAATTCTTAGGAGAATAACCTTTATTAGCGGCCCATAATCCATCGCGTTCTTTTCCAACAAAGAAAAAATACGCTTCTTATATGCCAAGGATAATTCCTTGGGAGGCGCAATCACTAAATACCGTGTAACTACTAGACACACATGCTTATGATTCGATATGAGACCGAAAAAACGTCTCCTTCACTGTAGTCAAAAACTTCTTTAAGGCGAAAGAGGGAAGCAAGGATTCATCAGAGACATGGTAGACTCTACTTGGCGACTCTATTTAGCGTAGGTACCAATGAAACATCATGACAGAAATCAGAGATTTGGATGACTGGCTCTAATTCTAGGCTTGAACAGACATCGATTAAAACAGGCCTTGAACATCCGAAACTAGTGCCTGGCCATGTAAAGCGGACATTTTGCCAGCACAAAGCGTGACCTGAGAACCGGTGCATCATCTTTTGAAAAGAACTCGCATGAACACGAAGATGTGGACTGGAACCGAAAAAAGGTTGCGCGAAAATATCTTTAGAGAGCTGGCCTTCTTTTTTTATGAAAGCGGAAAGGCAATGGGTCTTAAAGGGCTCACGAGTTGCACATTATTCAATCTTCCTAATGACATTATATTATTATATTATATAATACTATAATTATATTTATATTTATTATGTTATTCGTTATTTTTATTTATTTATTAATACTATATTATCGGAAGAAGTACGATTTACCACGGAGCTGCAAAGCCTTTAAGAAATCCCAAATTACTTCTCAGGCTATAATGTCGCCGCAGCCTTAAATGTCGTCCGTCGAGTCGGTCTCTGAACTTTATTCTCCCTACTTTTTTAGGTTCGTTTAGTAGTTGTTTCTCCTACCGTTTAGTTTGCGTTTATTAATAGATACGATCGTTCCTTTGATTTGCGTCCTTACAATAGTTGGTTGTCCACACGACTTTTATCATTTTTTATTTTGAAATATATTATATGCAACAACATAGACATACATGCAACTGTCTGAGTGCCTCCTCAAATTTCCATAGCTTCCTGCTCAATCAGCTGTGCTGTCTGCTGAAACAAATCGCGGCACATAGAGAGCAAATAATGCATTTTTTACAGACATAGCATGGAATATTTCAAGGTTCATTGTGAAAGCAAAAATTTGGTTGGAAATCTTCAGCATTCAGCGAGACCAACTTCCGATACACAGATTTCTGATCAAGGAGAGTGGATTTGTTTCAAAATTACCGAGACCGATCCCTTCGATGAAGTGCACGGTGCGTAAATGATTTCAATGATTTTTGGCCATTTTCTTATTTGCACAGCTATGTTCATATTCTATATGTGTAAATAAATAAATAAATAAATAAATAAATAAATAAATAAACAACAATAAAATGGATAGACTTAAGAACAAAATATTGATAATGATTCCCAGCGCACAAAAAAGTTGATCGTACTTGTGCTACATAAAAATCGTTTCGGCCTTCTTGTTAAAACCAGGCGATCAGCGCAGTACGTTTGCAGGACACTGAACGTCTGTCGTCTGCTTGAGCGCTTCTCCCTCAAGGCTGCAAATAAGACCCGCCGGGCGCAGCGGTCTTTCCTTCCTTCTTGATGCCTTCCTTCTTACCTTCATTAACGTAAGAAATCTAGTCTCATATATAATAATGCACGCGGTAATGGGATATGGCACGACAGCTCCATCAAGGCGGTTCTTATGAAGTTTGTCCACGTTCCATCGCATTCATGCGATTTTTACTCCGAAGAGTACCCCGTTCTCTATGTGGCGACCGGCAGACGAGCCCACAGAGACGTATATATGTACTTATACAGAATCATTCGACTCCCCTCAGAATTGTACAATCTACAGAAAAGTGGATGACATCAAACGTTGATTGCCCAGTCGATGCTGACTACTGTCCAACAGGAATCGTATTCAATTGACCACCCCTCCACGCCCCATCCTTTTATTTTTGTCAACCGACAAATTTTAAGCAGTAGTGTCCACCACATACTTAAGGTGACATACAAAAATTTAAACCAATCTGCATCAAGTAAAGTCTAAACTGAAATAATAATCTACATAGTATGTTCCATGCTCGACCGTCACTAAATCTTGGCATAATTGTAAACAGGAATCGTAGAATTTCTTTCACCTCGAGACCAAGATTGATATAATATTTTATCCGGCTAACGTTTCGGCGCAACCGCCTTCGTCAAAGCCTGGAAAAACAAGGGAACATAGAGAGGTTGTTCGTCCAAGGACTATCTTCAAGTCACAGAGGTCTAAGAAGATAGAGATGGAACGAGACAGAACGGAAGTGGCACAGTGTACACTTCTGTTCTGTCTCGTTCCATCTCTATCTTTTAGACCTCTGTGACTTGAAGATAGTCCTTGGACGAACAACCTCTCTAAGTTTCCTTGTTTTTCAAGGCTCTGACAAAGGCGGTTGCGCCGAAACGTTAGTTCAATAAGAACGTTAATTACCTTGAGCGGACTCAAAAATTTTACGCATCTGTGCAACACGATGCCAAGAGATTCGCAGACATTTGCATACCCCACATTAGCAACCATTGGAATTACATAACAATTTCAAAAATTGCTACTCAGATTGCGTAAATCACTCTCTTACATCAATCAGTCTTTTCGAAGACCGATGTGTGGATGATTAATTTGTCATGATGGCTCAACATCTACGCAAGAACATTCAGACGACCCTAGAAACTTCCTCTAGATAGAGAGGTGGCATAGGTGGATATTTCCTAGACGATGCATAAGGTATTAGTTCTTTCTACTGTTCAATAAGTCGGTAATCGAAATATCGGCTCACAGTACCCGTTGAGCACACACCCACCTAAAAAGGCTTCTACTACATAACTACATACCAACGGAAATAACCCAGCGTTCAAGAACACCTATGTATGTATGTATCAAATCTTGAAGCTGAACGGGCGCATGGCGCAATCCCTACTGAATCTTTTCCTTCACGTCGATGGAATATTTTCCTTTAAAAGTTTTGTAGCTAATGGCGTCTATAAAAGCTTTCATGACCGTTCAAAAGTTGAGTGTATTTGTGGGATACAATGCGTACTTCTGGCTGGCGTCTTAATTGTGCCTCTGGCTTCAACCGTCATAATAATGTCTTTCACTAATAATCCACCTAAATTAGGCGGACCGGAAATCTCGAGCGAAGAGGATCCATTGGAGCACTTTGGCACGCGACAGGGACGAATGGAGACGCTGCTGGCGCCCGCTCGAGCTACTTGATGATCAGTGGGATGACAGATGATACAAGTGAATAATCAAACCTGTTTGATGGACAAGAATATTTGATTCGTAGAGCACATTCCCTCGCAATTGCATGGAACATAGCTTCTTCAATTTATTTATTTATTATTTATGCGCTCATGGAGGGCACGCTAAATTTAAGTGTTGTGAGGAGACTAGCGGTTACAAAATTGGTGCTAAATAGTGAACATTTCCGTTTCTTCTGGTTCAAAAAACAGAGATGACTTGTTAGGCAGAAAATGTTGTCTCCGCAAGACTAGCAAAAGATGCAATCTAAACTAGAACTACATCAAGTATTTCATTTCGGTTGAAAATTATAGTTGAAGATGAACCATTAGAACATTAGGAGGAGAACTGCCATCAAACAGATGGTACAAGCTATCCACCAGAACACAACAGATATCGCCTGCCCTTATAGGCAGCCGTGTCAGCAGGAGTGGCTTCGATCCATTGCACAGCTTTTGCAAGAAGCCATCTGCTGTAAGAGCTCTGGTGAGATTCGTCTGTATGCGAGCTTTTTATACTCATATTCAAGATGTGTGAGATGCTTCTCTCAAAGAAGCGTTTAATGTTCAGCAAAACGCCGTTCATTTCGCGGCATGGCGTCCACTGCTGTTTGTTTCCCCATCAGAGAAAGGGAAAGAGAGAGGGGCAGAGAAAGGAAGGGAGAGAGAAAGAGTAGTCATATTTTCTACTCCTGAGAGCCTCGATAAGCCTCAACTGGCGTTTGTCTAGGTCTCTTCTACCCACAGAGGATCAAAGATCTCTTCTATCCACAGAGGAATGAACGAAACCAGGATCAAGGAATTCTGTAGCACCATGTAGCATTTAACAGATCCAATGGGAGGAACCGGTTCTTAATCAATAGGGAAGGATGGCCAAACGAGGAATTAAGCACCCGTTTAGTTGTCGACGCTGGCACTAACATCTGCAAAGGTTAGAGCGCAGTACGCCACAGCTAGTAAAACTGACATTAAAGTAACTAACTTTCTGTTACAATCCACATCGAAAAATCGTTTCCGAATTCAGAAACGCGCAAAGAAGATGACGCTGCTGAATATGTACGGGTGTAACTTTAGCGTTTCAATGAAGCTCATGCTAGAAAAATTTCTAACGCCTTCGATGACCCATTTCTTAAAAGCTACCGAAATTTCATGCTTTCCAAAAATTTCTAGTAATTTTTTATATATACGATAAAAGCACTTATCATGTGTTTTCAACTCCTTCTTTGATAGCTGTACAAGGTGGATAAGCAAGTTGCCTGCGGAACTTTTCAACGCTACGACCTCAAAAAGCTTAAAAAACAAAATAGCAAGGTTAGATCTTCCACATTTGCATATGGATGACCATTTCTGTTAGCAATCGTTGATGTTACAGAGTTGCTGTTCATCAGCTTTATTGCAGACATGTTGTTCTGCACCTACGTCTTCAGATATCCATCGTGACCACGCAGTGTAGCACAGGAGGGCATAACCCATACTGCGATAGAGGACACGCCATCACTCAACATCTTAGGGACGTTTCTTGTTAATATCGGTATTCATCTAGATTCGTTTACTACCGATTCACATCTCGCTGGCAGATCCAGTTCGCCAACATTTCAACAGGGACGACACGCTACTCACAAGTATGACACTATTGTTACACCCAATACCGCGATGTTCATCAACAGGAGTTACTCCTAGTGTCCTAGACAGCTACGATAACTCCTTACACTATTCCGACTTTTCCGTCGCAGCTATTGTTAGGATAACTCTGTTCTTTAAGGAAGTTGGCAATTTTGGAAACAAATAAAGAAATTGTGATCATAACCAAAAACTAGAAACGATTGAACTGAAGTCTACCTAACTAAATGCGTTTGATACCAAAGTAAACATTGTATTCAGAAGGCCCGAACAACTCTTACGAGCAGTGGCTCCTCTAACAACTTGGCATCGCGTTCAGAGGCAACCCGTGAGTGATTTCTCCAATTTGAAAGAGAGAACGAGGAAAGAACACAGAAAATGATCACTGACGGTATTGCTCGAGGTAGTCCGCTGCTGAACCGGCATTCCAGTACGTTGAGCTCGAGTCCGGGCGTTTCGTTGTGAAGCCTTCAAGAGTAATGACATAGTGAATGAAATAAATTTAATAGACAAAGTGAAATTTGGATTTGGTCAAAGTTTAGTTCTTATAAATAAATAATAAAGATTCTTCATCAATAATTAAAATATAAAAATTAACGTTAACCAATCGCTGTGTTGGTTGCGCCGCGCATTCTATTTCAGTAGGATATCGTGGAAACAATTTGAATGTATATATGATCAATACAACAAACAGTGTCAAAAAAATGAAAATCACTGCTTCAGTGCATATTACTTCTCAGAAAACATTTCAGAGACTGAAGAGGGGTGGAGAATGTGGGTAGAGTGTGCGGTACAGACCGTAACTAACCGGACAAGCGGGGTGCAACAGTCGACAGCACTTCTGTCGGCGCTATCCACGTGTCCACCTAGCGCAGGGTTTCATTCAACGAGGTAGAATTTCCAAATTCGAATTAACAACATTAAGCGCTTTTTCATTTTTTATGTAAACTGACACACAACCTTGCTCGAGTGGGTAAGACGCCATACAAAAATCCGCTTAAAGTGCTCCAAAAGAATCAGACACGTATAAGACAGGGCTGCGAGCTAAGCTTCTGCCTTCACTCTGCGAATGGCATGCTTTCAGAATCAGTAGTAGCAAAGAAATAGTAAAAATGTTTCAAAGTACTTCAATAATTTTTTCAGTTCTATTGCTTAAGTTGAGTTTTCTAATGCTACTTAAACTGATGTCGCCATTGTCCTAATTATTTATTTCAGTGAAAATCACTGTTCACTTTAAGGGCAAACAAACTGAAATAAAATGCCTCGATGTAGAGAAAGGGAAAGAAGTAAGAAATATTTGTGAATTCATAGTGTAGATCACGACAACCCGTTCCTTCTAAGGCTCCGAATAAAAAGATCTGGGTCGGGAATATGGAAAGCCAATTCTTTGCAAAAAAGTCCAGTAGTGTTTTACAACCAATTTATAGAAGCAAATCAATTGGTAAGGAGCGCAAGCGTTACAGCTCTTAATTGGTCGAGATATGGAGATATGTACATGCCCGCTTGGGCATCATCAAGTGTTTGCCAACCCATTAATCGCTTCTGGGAAATAAATGCACTTCTGACCAATTCGCCATTTTGCTCAAGTGCGTAAGACCCCACGCAAAAAATCGCTATAAGTGCTCTAAAAGGATCAGTCACGTTCAAGACGGGGCTGCAAGCTAATCCATTGCCTTTGCTCTGCCAAGGGCATGTTTTCTAGATCAGTAATTGCAAAAATAGTGACGATATTTCAAACCGTTTCAGCAATTTTCTCTCTTCCAGTGTATACGGTGAATTTTCTAATGCTACTCAAACGCCATTGACATCGCCATTGTCCTCATTTACTTCAGTGAAAATCACTATTTACTTATCGAGCAAACATATTGAATTAAAGTGTTAGTGTAGTTACATGTAGCTACATACATATGTGGGCGCGTAAAAATTCAAGACAATGAATTAATCAGAAGATATCCACTGGTGTTCCCGATTAGGAATGGCCTACTAATAGCTTTGTTGACGACGAGCGAACGAGCAGAAGCAACAGCGCTTAAGCCCTGTGCTTATGTGTGTAGTTGGGCGAATAATCTGTTAAGAGGCGATCCGGAAATAAACATCGTAAAATGAGCAGCGACGAACAGATGCTGGCCGGCCATGACTAGTGGTCAACACTGCCGGCTGAGATGTACAGATTCCTCCGCTGCCAGAAACCAGCACCAACCTCTCAACCGCAGAAAAAGTGTTTACAAAACGTAGAGCACAATTAAGATGGATTTTTGGAGCAAACTAAAATTAACAATAAAAAAGAGTTTCCGAAGCGCCTTCTCCGTCTGTGCTGCCACGTACCATAATAGAGGAATAATAGAAGTTGTAATAGGGTGAATATCAAAAATGATATTAACGACAGCGACCTACAGAAAAAAAGGGTTAAGAAGGTCAGCGTAATTGAATACATTAGAGGACTTGTCACGTATGTAGTTCCTGCATAGAATTATCAAGCAGGCTTTCCTTCGTGCATACAATGACACTAGCGATGATTTGTGACGGACAGTTACAGTGGCTGGAATATTCAGTGCTTATTAGTCTCCATCCCGGACACGTCTAATATCACTTCAGCGATCCCGGAGGGGGCGGGGGCATGAAAACCTTGGTAATTTTGGTCGCGCACCGAACTCAAATAGTTGGCTGCACGAGATCGGCGCCTCATGCTGACTACACCATATAGACTTAAATGTTCCAGAACAGAAGCAGGAAGCGATGACAGCAATTCACACAACAACGTAACTTCGATATAATATACCCTTGCTGAATTGTTGATTTCGTGAAGCTGTGCACCGAGATTGTTGTAGCGCTTTATTCGGCTTATGTTTCGGAGGTTCCGCCTTCTTCGAAGTCTTTGTGGTGGAAGCCGAGAAGCTCCACCAGTCACAGTCAGATAGAGGTGGATGTTTATGAATGACTCTTAAGGAACAATATGCCAAGATTCATGGAAAGAGGAGTCTACTCAGCTATTTGATATACCCGTTTTCAAACATCAGATTTGAATTCAAGCATTTTACATCGCACATCATAGGGCCGCTCATAAGTTTTTAAGACGATTGTGTTTTTTGTGAAAACAAAGTTAAAACCAACATGAAATAAATTGTAGAATTTTTACAGAAATTTAGAACATAAAGATGACAAAAGCATGACATCACCTTTTAATTGGCCTCAAAATATCTGGCTACATTTTTTACAATGTAAAAGTGTTGATAAAGAGAAATCATGGTCTGAATAAGCATATAACTCACAGAAATTTCAAACTTTGAACGAAACGTGTGGTGTCGCTAAAAAATGGTGGGTTGTCATATAGGGTATGTGGTCCGCATTCTTTGCGGATTAGCAGACAGATGGGGACCACCTGCACCTAGAACTGTGACTAACGCTACCTATCCCCTAGGTAACCTGAAATCGTCGCATCGGAGGTTTTTCTGCCAGCAGTGGAAGCGATGCTGGTGTCGTTGCACGATATTTGAAAACCAAAGAAGTCCAAAGGGCAGGTCGGGGAGGAGATACACGCTGAAGCTAAGACCTGCTGAAGTCCACTAAGCATTGTACAGCCGTACCACGCAGTAAAAAGCGATGGGATAGGCACTGTACGAGGAACCGAGGCAACAGTCCTGAGGCCTGTTTACCGCGCTAACTGCCGCCCTAAAGAGGCTGTGGGTGACACAGCAGTATAGCAGTGTCAAACTGAAGGCGGCAACTACGGCGAGGGTGTAGGCATTGTTCGTCCACGAAGAAGGAGCCGAGCAGCCTATGAAGAGCATTTCATTGCTCACGCTCAGGAATAAATGCCAGCAGCACTGCTAATCAGACACTTGCAGAGAATGATCTATTAGCAGCACATCTCCTGATCTAGTTCATCCAAATTACAGACAGAGCTAAGCTTACATCAAGTTGCAAAATTAACGCGAATCAAGGAGGGAGCCATCTACAATGTCTGTGTTACATCTTGGAAGCCGAGCGTATACTGGCATCCTAGAGGCTCTCGAAGGATACCAATCTCCGTAAATTGTTCTCATACGTATTGCTTACTGTGGAAAAGCTTTACACTTGGCATACGAAAGACGACTTTTTTCGAAAGGCGCTACTACAAACCAGAGATTGGAGAAGAGATCTAGCAGAAGTTCTGATCACTAACGTTATCCATTTTCTTTCTAGTGGACGGCTCTATGATATAACAAACTGAAGTGAATCTAGGCAATGGAACACATTTTTATGAGAATGTCAGTTCCTGCAGTGCTCGTTTCATAGAAAACGCTTCGGCAAGAAAGATAATCGAGGGAATTACAAGTGTGTTCCATTCACAGTTCACGGGATTTTCCCTGATAGCTGGAAGCATTTCAACATTAAAACGTTGCCTATAAAATCTTCAAGGTCTAGCTCCAGCCTAATGAAGTCATAAAGCTGTGGCGATTTCAGAACTAGAGGAAAATGATAAAGCACGGGTTAGTTACGCAATCTAAACCTAATGAATCTCTTGGATGCAACTGAAATGCGCATTTGACCTGCATACGTATTGGACTACTGCCTATTAGAGGCTACAGTTTGGAACGTGATCCAACCATTTTGTATGATTTTATTATAGTCCATCAGTACTGTAAGATAAGACCCTACTTTGCACCTCTTTTCCTTCATAGAAGTTGACACGTTGAGTATACTCCTCTTGATATTCTACTCGTTGAAACATTTGCTTAGGAAACTGCATAGCTAATTCTTCAAATTTAGAAGATTCCCATCTGATATAATGCACAGCCAGTCACGTTCAAATAGTCGTGTTCACAGGGCACTGAGTTGCATTCTGCACTTCTGCAGCTGGCGAAACTCGAACCCATGCTTACAAGCGACTCCTGCCGTGATATTAAAGCGAGCTGGAACAGTTAGGTGCAGCTCTAATGAGCGAATGGGATGCATGAGTGGGGAAGATAAGTAAACTTGAAGAAGTGCCAGATGGAGTGGGCATGTTCTAAGTCCTGCAACAGCGCCGCAAGGCTTGACTATCGAATCGTCGTTGGAAGACTGATGACTGAATGTGAAAGCACCGTCCTATTAATTGCAGAAAAGCCAGCACCTGAACTGATGTTTCGCTCTCAGCCGCCGAGCTAAATAAGACGCAACGGAAACTGGACAGGCATACGGAACTGAAGAAGAAGAGTGAATAGCCGTCTTAAGCATGAGAGAGAAAAGGAAAAAGTGCGATAATGAAGGAAAAGTCCGCATGCAGATCTGCGGACTACTGGATCTATCAGCAGTGACAGCCTTCAGGTCCCCCCCCCCTTGACCTGCATACCGCCACTACTCCAGCTGGGTGTTAGCCCACTTCGAGGCCAACACTATGGAAGGCCATCAAAAATTCGCCGTATAACACAATGCTGGCCGGCTAGCCGAAATCAAAGGCCGAGCCGCTCCGCGCAGCGTATTAGATTAGGAAATGAAGGAGACGGGGATTTCGGGCGGCAACGAGCCCTTGGCTAAAGGGACCACTGGGGCCCGCCAGAGGCTTGAGTGATTCAACTACAACGCGACGTGACACAGGGAGTTGCCAGAAAGAGAGCGGCCTTGTTGTCAAGCAGATACGCAGCAAACAGATGTATAATTGCGAATTCCTAATACTCGTAGCTCAAAATTCAGAGCAACCATGGAGAAATGTTCTCGAAAAATTAATGCTACGTGTTCTGCACATAGATAAAGTGAATAGAGTATGCAATCTATCCATTTTAAAGATCAATCAAGCTGTCTTCCTCTTTGTTGAACGAGAAAAAGCAGATCATCATATATTTCTATCGCACCGCTTAATAGCACAGGAATCTTTTAACTAGGCCATTTGTTAATTCAGAACTATGAAATTAGTAATTGGAAGCACTCATTTCAGTCCACAGCTTTAGACGGAGGTGCCTCTGAGCAAAGCTGAAGGGATGCGAAATGTAAAGCCAGCATCTTCAGACCTGTATTTACTAGCAAAGTCTAAGTGCGAGTTCAGTATTGACCAAAACTGAAGCACCAAGTATTCACAAAAAATATTACGTGAACCAAGCGAAACTTCCGTGTAGAATTCCGTAACCTTTTCTAAAGGGGCTAGTCTGATACCTAAATATGCTTTTTTCGCTAATTTTTGGGTTCAGGGGAGTTCCCTTACTTTAAATAAGCGACAGAAGATATTATACTGCTACAAGAGAGTGCACGTAACACGGAGCCTAGAAAGGACATCAGACGAGCACTGTTATCCGCACTACTGCACTGCTCGCATAACACACCACGTCCACACTTCCATTCATTTGAGGCGTATCAGGGTTCAAAGCATAGGAGATCGGGTGGGGGGGGGGGACAGGGTTAAGATCGAGTTAATCAACAGGAGTCGGTCTCGCAATCGTCATGAATATATCTTGGGTTCAAGTGGCACCCAGATAATGTAATTCTTCCATCCCTTTAAGCTCATGACGAATTGTTGCAGACCTGTCTAATTGCGAGGAAACATTGGCTCTTTTGAATGCTCAAGGAAGGGAGCAAGTTGTAGTTCAAATGCGCACTTGATGCACCTCCATAACAGAAGAAGTTTAATTATAGAATTACAGTAGTAAAAGAGTGCGCCGCATTACAAAGAGGTCATTTAAGGTAGATACTCAACCTTTACTATTATGACTACTATAATGTTGGGCACCGAAACCAGCAAAATATTCCGCTCTAGAGCAGATAGTGTGTATGAGGATCTGAAATCTCTATTTTTACTGTAGCATCACAGGGTGACTCATTTTTGAGCAGTGTTAACATTTAGTAACTGATCAGCTTTGTAAATCTTTAATATAGCCTCTCCAAACCGCTTCGGTTGCATGCTGCAAATTTTCACAGCATACAACAATACCGGCCTCAACGTTTGGTTTTGGGCGGAAAACGTGCAAAAAACGCCTTTTCCGCCATTTTTTGATAGCGTTCTTCAAATTGCGTGTTTTGAAAAATAAATTCGATATTTGGAATCACCTTCAGTAATCTATCCATAAAGAGAGAAACGCCGAGTAAATTTTAAAAATGTTGATTTAATGAGCTATATTCAGAATGTGACCTTTTTGGTGTAACTGTCTCCCGGTAGGGAGGGATCTGCGGCGCTGACCAGATCCTAGGTCATCAAATCAACATTCTTAATACTTTCTGGGCAATTTTCTCTTCATTAAATAGATCATTCGATATCGATTCCAAACGTCGAATTTATTTTTCAAAGCACGCAATTTGAAGAGCGCTATACAAAGGCGGCTGAGAAGGCGGTTTTTTCTTTTTTCCGTCCAATACGCTTCTACAGTGGTCTCCTTCTTCACACGTCTGCCGTTGCAGAAATAGCTATATAGTGAAGGTTTGGTTACCTAAATTTGAGGTGAGGCACTCGCACGAAGCATCGCGTTCGGCATACCGACGCTACCGCCGAGCAACATAGAGCGTGCTCGCGCAGTCGAATGAAGCACCCATTATCTGGTGTTCCCCGTATCAAGCTTTTTGGTAGGGATTTTCTTAGGCAAACTAAGCATTCCACCCCATCAAAGATCGGTAAATTCGTGCAAGACTAGTCCAGGAAACACGAAACTCTGACTTATCCATCAGCTGGCATCAGTCATCAGTCAATATCTCCTGAATAAGACAAAGAATAGCTAATCCTTTTGGAATGTGCCACGCATTAAACTTTTGAATGCCTCTGCGCTTCAGATCGGCGATCTGAATGAGTACTTGCCCAGGCAATGATATACGGTGGCCAGCCACTGAACAAGTCAGACCTTAATCCCTCCAAGACAAGTCTGGTACCAGATCGCCGACCCGACGGGGTGGAAAGCTAGATTGGCCTGGGCGGGAAATCCGGACCAGTAACCTGGTATCGGGTGCGCGCAACAGCCGGCATCTCCTCCGACTGCGCTATACGTGCCCACACCCCTTCAATATCCCCTGTTAGTAAACTAAGCGGCGTATTCCAAGCAATTATTGAATAACGATATCCTTTATTCTTATTCTAACATGAATATGAAGCTTTAGAAGGAAGAAAGACGCAGTCGCGAGTAAAGAAATGAATTAGACTACAAATTAAGCTCTTGAGTAGACGTAGAGAAGAAAGCCTCTGTACCAAGAAGGTCCCTCATGCACAACAGTACAGCGCTTGGAGGACTAATGATGGTACTCTGAAGTGGCTCCTCGTCTGATCCACCATTTACGCAGCGCGGTTGAATTAAATCAGATACAAATATGTTACATTGGTTTAGGATTATCTCGGGACATGTCTTGCTCATCCAATGCACAGTAGGCGTGATTTTGCGCAGCTTCAGGTTTCAGTTAAGTTCGCGCCCTCGCCAGCCGAGCTGCACTTTCCTTTGCCTTCCTTGGTATCACAGTTCTATAGGAAATACAACGCAACGAATTTGTCTTCAGCAAACATCGGTACCCTAGTGCCCATGGAGAAAAGCCGAATGCACAGACAAACTGTCAAAAAAACAACAACACCAGAAATGCCATCACCGCATTGGTCAGAGCTATAGGCGCAAGCCCCTAACTACAAGTATGACACCGTCTATCGAGCGCGGAGGACCCATTGGCGCGTTTTGGCACGCGACAAGGATTAATGGAGAAAGAAGTTGCTGGCGATCGTTCCACTCATTCAGTGACGATAAGTGGTATAGCTAATGTCATGTATGCGCCAAAAAACATTCAATTTTTTTTGATGCACACATGGAGCTGGAGTCAACTGACCTTTACCCTCAATCTCAAAAAAAACATATATGTGAAATAATTAAAGCTGCAAAAACAAAAAAATAAGCTATAGAAGCAGCATCAAATAAACCGCATAATTTTCACAGTTATTAATGGCCCTCGTGGAAGTGAAGAGGAGATGGCCGTACTCTTTCTTCATCACCACGGTCATCAAATTTCTCGTTAATGCAGAGATCCAGGAAGGATTCTCTCCTGAACTGCTCCCAATTTCCGAAAACTCGCATAGTGGAGAGGGAATTGGAAGTGACTTATGGACAGATGAATGACAGATGAATGACGATTCATGAACCTAGGCAGTGGACTAGACAAAACAACAGCGGATAGCTTCTGATTTAAGCAAATATCTCTCACAATATTATAGAAATCCCTTCATGTAGTTTTATAAGCGCTGATGTATAGGCGGTACCATATATAGCTCAAGTAAATACAAGCTGTCGCTGTAATATGTATGGTTTTCCTAATACAGGAACAAGGAAGAAGGTAGGTTCCGCTCACTACAGCAGCCTCTTTAAATCTTCCGTAGCGGTAATGAAACGTCTACGAGCACTTGAAGAAAAATATGAAAATGCAGGAACCATTTCCTTCAATAGACACCTAGCAGGGCAAGCAGAAATCCGGTGAAACGGAACCCTGAAATAGCTTTTGTCGTTTCAAACGGGAGGAGTGCAACAGTATAGACCATGGGAGTACATTGTCGTTGCTTTTATTGAAAACCACAATGGAGATGAGAAGAAGAGTACATTCCGCCAGGCAACTATGCTGCGCCCACTAAAGAACGGTTACGGAGACTGAGCAATTAGTAGGCGAGACTTCGAGAAGCCAAAACACAGCAGGCAGTCCATGTACCTGTCACAATGGGCGAAGGCATGACGACAAAAGGAAATTCACGGAACGGAGTGGCCTTCAGAAAGCGATGAAATTCTTACACGATAGTTGCAAGGAGCCTGAAGGGAGCCATCTCGATCGGGTGGTCGGAGGGTGCGCGGTTTTTTGAGTGATCGAGACAAGTGTTATCGATGAATCAGATCGGATTTCCAGGTAGCAGAGCACCGGCCGGACGACGTGGATCAAATTTCCCCGCGGAACACGTCCGACTCGGCCAGATCAACGACATCTACTTGGCGCCGGGCGAGGCGACAGTGGGGATATGGAGCTCCAATTTGCATCCGAATGAGGTGGCTGGTCGGACCTCAAGGATTAGTTCACCACGTGCGCGACGGCCCCTCACGTCGAGTCGGCGATCCCTCGCCCTCATCTCTCGTCGCACAATGCGCGACGACGACTAGCGCGGCGAAGGTCACCTAATTCTGTAATTTTACGGCAGACTGCTTGGCTGAATTTGTTCCGTACAAATGCAGCTGGGCGTGTACAATGCAAAACAAACCGGGTTATGTTGTACTTGAACTGAAATTCTAGCTGGAAAAACGCTCGCTGCGCTAATCGGCGAGAGCCCGGGCGCCTTCGGATAGCAAGAACACGACCCTAAAAGGTTGTCCACACACTTGCATCCGCACGTCTTCTCGAAAGCGCGTATGTTGTTGTTTTTTGGGATGCCTATTATCTCCGGCCATATGGAAAGTCAACGTTTTTCCCTCGTGGAGAAAGCTGTGCCTCTCAACGAGCACCTATCAATCCATTATACTTCAATGTTGACTTACATGTATTTGCTGGTGTAAAATGTAAAACCATAAAGGGCTATGTTAATCAAACCAACACCGTGATGCGCCACTTGCGTTTGAGTTTTAAAGGAGGCCGATAACTTTGACAAGAACCTATGAAGCGATGGGAGCGAGCCTCCAGCACTATATTGAGTTTATTCGTAACTAACAATTAGCTATTGTTTGAAAGCTACGGCGTATTCGAGCCGGTTTTCTCTGAGATTTATCATGACAGCTCTCGCTAAATTGATAAGCCATCTCCGTGGGACCACTGGGAAAAGTGACAAGCTCACAATGACATCAACACCTTTAAGCATTATTCGAGAATAAAACGAGAGGAAGAGCACTGTGGAGTTTTTTTTTTAGAAAAAGCCTCTGAAGAGTAATTTTGAGCGGCTAGTTCAAAGGTTATGGGAAGGCGTATACGTTTGAGCAATAAAGTGCAGCAGTAATAGGGAATAGGGTTGTTGGTAAATATTTTAAACGAAAAGCTTGTGCCGAACAAGCTCAGCAGGATATTGAAGCACAGGACAACTGCGAAAATAGAAATCACCATCCAGTCTGAATAGAACGACACAGCTAAATATCGGATGACCGAGCCGCCTGAAGAGGCTGGGAGCAGCCGAACATTTTCACATTCGATTACACATAGCGCGCTTCCGGGTTCGGCAAATGGTGATTCTAAACTTAAGGTTTCCATTAGGACTAAGGACGACAAGAAGCATAGAATTTACCGAAATCACAAAGTAAACACTATTTTCGTTTGTCTCGCTAATAAATTGTTTGAAGGTTGCACATATGTAAATGACAATCTGTGCAGTATGCAACAATCATCAGGTTCGCCGCAGCACTTGTAAAAAAACTGACAAACGAACATAAAGGTCGCTCTTGATTTCTATTGTAGGACGCGCCACACAATCTTCCTCCAAATGATACCGTGAGGCAATTTATTTGTATGTTCGGCCTACAAAATGACAAGCGGTGGTCACGCGTTAGAAAGTGCTTTCGCTCAAGAAAGCCTTTTAGTATCTCAAAGAAATGATGAAAGGCTCTGCTGAAGTGGAGGGTCTCGAACCCCAGAACTGTTATTCGGGGAGCAGGCGAGAGACCGACCGCGCTACCTGCACCGATTTGTTGGAATAGGTTGCAGATACGCCCTTATATTTTGCTTTTTCAAAGTCATTTTCAATCGAAGGCAGAAAGACCTAAACTGAATTGCCATGGCGCAAGCCTGTGGCAAAGATGAGGCAATGTTTCGGCAAAAATGAATATCCAACTGTTCGGCCTTCAACCGAACTGGAGGATTTATCTCCGGTCGCTTGTTTTTTGAAGGATTTCACACTTATTTGCCACCGCCACATTTGTTCCAGATATGTACTTTGCAAATATGTGCTAACGAATGGAACTGGGCACCCCATCTCGTGACTAGATCCGGGAATGAACAGAAGTTGAGAAAAAATTAACGAGGAAAAATTAGCTCAACACCTTCTTGTGGATGGAATATCGGGAACTATCCATGTAAATATGAGCACTTTCGGTAATCAAAAACTGCACAATTTTTGAATCGCTTCTTCGTAAAGGTTCAGTGCTACATGCCTCATTTGTACAAAATGTGATGAGATGGCTCGGTAGGAAGAACTACCGGAACGCTGATCACTATAATTGCTTGCAAAATAGGTCCCTACAGGTCCCTCCTTCCTGCAGCCGGATTCATCAACGATTTACAGCAATATAACAGAGAAAACTATAGCCGAAATCCCTGATAGCGCGGTTTATCAAGCGATATGATGAGCATATCACTCACCATATCGCTTGATAAACCGTGTTATCTGAGTTTTCCACTGTGGACTCTCTGTTAAAGTTATGTAACTCGTTTATGAATCCGACCCCTAGTCGCACTCCAGGTTCCCTCCCCCCTTCGTGGTCTCGCTTACTTCTCCATCTCATAAATCTAAATCTCGCTTCCCTCCGTTTTGTCCGTTGTGTTCTTTCTCTTGTTGCTGAGCCATGGATCACTTAAGTTTAGTGTGTCCTCCATGGGAGCATAAATAAATAAATAAAGTTGCCCTCCAATGCTCATGGCATGATGACGGTGAGCGGACCGCTCATAGCGCGACATCTGTCACATCTCCTAAACCCGCACGCTTTGTCTCCCTTACTGATCCATTCGTAATGGATCCCCTAGCTGGTCCTCCCTACTGCTCCCACTTATTTGTAACTCCCCAAGGGTCCCTCCTTATTGTCTCCACTCTTCTTGGGGCCACCTCCTGGTCTGCTTCACTGTTGTATGTGTCCTTCCTATTGAATATTGTGTTCCATCCTGATCCCTCCTTCAGGACACTCATTGCAGCTCGCTCTGCTGTACCCCCACCTTCGAAGTCCTCTTACTACTCTTACCCAGTGGTTCTCCCATGTTCATGGCACGAAGTCGGTGACACGGGTGTTGAATCAGGACGCTCAGAAATGCGCACAGTAGTAGCGAACATTCTGAATCCAGAAGCTAACAAACGCGAGCAGTTAACGCTGTGCCAAGCATGAAGAGCTGCTCTTCCTTTTCTGCAGAAGAGTCCCACGTTAAATTGCCGATGCCGGTGATACATCTTCTTAATCCAGATGCTTCTATCAAGACGTAGAGGAGCCGTCTTCTGAATCCAAACGCTCAGAAAGGCGTGCAGTTGCTGCTGTGTGAAGCGCGAGTAGGAGGCTGCACTTCCTCTGCAGCACCAGCATCCCATGTTGAATTCTGAATTCTACGCTCGCCGCACGACGCCAGAGACACATTTTCATTACCTAAATGCTTCTAGCGTGACGTAGAGAACCCCTCTTCCGTATCCAGAATCCCCCTTATTGGTAGCTCCCTACTGGTCTCTCCTTATTGCCTAAGCCACTCTTGGTACCACCTCCTGGCCTGCTTCATTGTTCCTCCAATCGACCCCCCCCCCTCCGATGCCGCCTCCAGTTCACTCCTTCCTGGTCGATGTCGAAGTTCCCTCCACTCTTACTCCTTCAATGGTCCTCCTCTGCTCATAGCACGAAATCGGCGGCACGGCTGTTGAATCTCGACGCTCTAAAACGCACGTAGGTGCTGGCTGTTGTGTCAAGCTGTAAAAGGCTGCGCTTTCCCTGCTGGAACATCCCACGTTCAATAGCAAATTTTGCCAGCGCTGTAGATGTTGAGTCGTATCTCACTTAGGTTAGTTCACTCGATCGCTCTCGCTGTGGATGGTGCGGCGTATCTCAGTTACGAGGAAGGTCAAAGAGGCGAGTGTGGAGTTTCATAAAGCGATCTATATAGGGTTGTAGGGCGTTGTTTGGGAAGCACCATAATGGGTTCCAAATTTCCTGCGGACCTCTATGTAGGTCAAAAACTGCAAAAAACTGTAACGCTTCAGTGCGGCCTGATAACGCAAAACTAACACATGGAATACCCTCGCCATGTTCAGAAAAGATCCTGCAAAAGGTTTGGAGCTTCAATCATTGCTAGAACGTGAGATTTTGCAAATTCCTAATAGAAGCGAGACAGCGCGTTCAGAGGATGCAGGAAGCATCAGGAAGCACGCACCGATCGAATGGCCAAGTGGATAACGCGGTGGACTTGCAGGAGAGCGACCATGGATCGGTACTTGGCTTAGGCTTATGCATGGGGCCCTCCTTCGCATTTTTATCACTGTAGAGTGGATTTTAGAGCCCTATCAGGGTGTCGTATTCGCTTTACTAATCCGTCCTTAACCTCTTTCAAGATGTGGTCCAAGCAAGCCTTCGTTAGAGATACGCCGCTGACCATTAAACCAAGCTTGTCTTGTTGGGGGAAGTTCACTTTAGATCTTATCCATGTATGATCCTCTTATTATGTTTCCTGCCAGTCTTGGAAGTGTGTCTCGTGGCGGCCTCGTTTAACCGTTCCTCCTCCCTAGTCTAGCAGCTGCAAGGGGGAGGCATCACAGATATGGGCGCTCGCACTCTAGACACTCCAAGGGCTGAAGAAATTCTTTGTCCAAACCTTGTTCAGACTGTTATCTTGAGCGCTTATCACGAGTCTGGCATCTGTTTCGTGTAACGGTGGAATACATTAAGTTAGAGTAGATGGGGATACTGTGAAAAAAAACAGCATACGCATAGCCGTTCTCTTCATCTAACCACACTTCGTTTCCAAGGTCACATTTTGAGCTGAAAATAGCACTCCGAAATTAGCAGACAAAAGCCTATGTTAAATTCGTGGTCAGGCGCTGTCCGCGGATCGTCGTCAACAGACGATGAGGGGAATGGTATGATGGCTTCCCGATGTATGCTTCCTCTGAATATTCCTCTGAATATGTTGTCTCGCTTCTATTAGGAATTTGCCAAATCCCACGTTAGCAATGATTGAAGCTCCAAACCTTTTGCAGGCTCATTTTTGGGAACGGCAAGGGTATCACAGGTGTCAGTTTTGCGATATCAGGCCGCACTGAAGCGCTAAAGTTTTTTTGCAAATTTTGACCTACCTAGGGGTCCGCGGGAAATTTGGAGACCACTATGGTGCTTCCCAGACTACGCCCTACAACCTTATATAGGCCGCTTAATGAACCTCCACGGTCACCTCTTTGACCTTCCTCGTTAGGTTAGATCACTCGACGGACAAACTCTTTTATATATAGGTGGTGATATACACATATGTCTATATAGGTATACACATAGTATATACATACTTATACACATCTATGTACGCACAAGCTGGATATACGTGAATATATGTATGGCTGGCAAGCATCGGCGATTATCCTGCAACACTCTAACAACAGAAGCCCACCCTTAAGGCCATTGGTATACTCCCACAGGAGCGTCAACGAACGGCAGGGAACCGCGCAGGGACCCCTCACCTGGCCAATCGGCGCAGTCCGCCACACCCACTGCAACAGATTCTCACTCCAATAGCATGTGGTTGTTCGGCCCTTCGAAAACGATTATCCGAGCAGGACACCTTTCTGCAGGAGACTGGATGTAAGCTTGAGCTGACTTGCAGGGTTATATAGGACAACAAACCTTACAGCAGGTAGACTTAGTAGTCTTATAAAGGGTAAAAGGAGACTACGTTCATCAGTCGGTTTTGGGAATGCGCCGCGCATTCTACTCCTACGGATTTTGTAGAGGCAGCATGAATGCGTAGCTTGCCTAAATAATAACCTGCGGTGGTCAGCCGATGTGCAAGTCAGTGTTTTACACTTCCCCTTGAGTCTAGTACCAATTCATGGAAAGATGGAAGATATGGTTGGCCCTGGTGGGAAATTCGAACGGGAGAGCGGGAGTCGGGCAAACGCGACAGCCGGTGCCTCCTCCGATTGCGCTCCAAGCGCCCGAGTGGCATCATTCTGTTCTATAGGACAATCAAAACGGTATATCACAATTAAACTACCGGATTTATTACTTATTTAATTATAATATTACATAATAATAAATAAATAAGATTTAATTATGTTAAATTAAAATTACTTTTACTTATTCCCATTTTTAAGGCCTTTCATTGGTTCAGGCCCCTTGTACTTGGGCTTCTGAATGGCAGCACAATACCGAAAAATACGAAATTGCATACATAATGATCTTACTTTTTACTTTGTTGATCAGCGTTGAGTTAACCAAAATTGTGCAGGATTACTTTGTTTCGTTGTTACCCTGTTTTTATGAACGCGTTTGGGAAACAGCTACAAATAAATAAATATAAGCAACACAAAACCTGTATTGGCAAATGCTCATTTCCAAGAACATATAACTCAAAAGATAGAAGACAGTCAGAAATAGTAAAGTATGAAGAAAGATAAGTGTGCCAAAGCGACTAAGAAAGGAAGAAGGAAATATTTTGTTTAAAAAATTGATGTGCTTCGCATTTTGAAGACATGCTGGCCGCCACTCACTCCGAAAGGATCAAGTGTTAGAACATTACTCCTGTGCTTAAAATCGAATCATGAACCGCATTCTATGCAGCGAATAAGAAGCGGCAGTCGCGCGGACAAAGAGTGAGGTCACCTGGAAGGTGACGAGAGGTGTTTGCGAGAACTAGGCTCGGGCTAGCGGCTCAAAAAAGGTGCGCTTCCCTCTTGAGGGCTGATCGCACAGCACGCACGATTTATTTGCCGAGTTTATTATATGCGCATCGGAGCGAGGTTGGGACTGGACCCAATCCAGAACGCACAGGAAGAATCCACAACGAGTGGCGCATCAAAGAGCACTGACGTAAGCACAAACGCGATGAACTTGAAGTGAGTCGGTGACATTGAAACATGGCGCAAAGTGAAGCAAAATTGAGAGCTGTCGCGAAAAAATTCGGCCGTGATCTGCGACATTTAAGAGATGATTAAAAAAACTAAATAAAACACTAAAAACTAAATCCGGTGTACCAGGACTATATATCTTTAAAAATTGAAATGTTGTGGAACGGGAAATATTGACAATGACTCCAAAGATTAGAAAAAGTCAGTGAGACGCTTTAAACGACCTAAGCGCTGTAAACATATGCTCAGAGTCCGTAGGGTAGTCATCCTGGTTAGTGCAAAATAGTCACATGAGGTGACAGTGGTTGAACGTCGAAAATTAAATGGTGATAAATGCGAACTACAACTACATACATTCATCGTTTCCTGCACGACTTCTCTTTATTTGTGGCTAAAGCCTGCTCCATCCTGAAGTACAATGGCAAAGGGCAGGGATCAGCGTCTATCAATTCCTTGATAGAGCGCGCCACGTTTTCTATGCAAAAGGATATTGTGGAGGTAAGTTGAATCGCATATTCGATCTATGCCATGAGGATTCGAGACCAAGCGAAGCCAAAGTTGACGCTTTCTTATTTTCGAGCTCATCTTATACAGATACAATGCAGATCAGACCCCAAAGGATTGAAAAGCTTAGATAGTCTCGATGGGAACCGAAATTTGAATGAATATAGGCGGCACAGCAGAGCGCCTTCTCCGATCGTGCCATTAACTCTCTGTTAGAGTGAGCAGAACTTTAAATAAGTGAGAGCTAGTGAACTAATTGCTTAAAACTTTCCAGTAAAGTCAGGTGCGTCAGGGACGCTTCGGCCTGTAGAGGAGTGTAGACTGATGAACGAAAAATGTGAGAAGCAGCAGTACATGTCATTATGCTTTTGATTATAAGAAATTCAAGACTGTTTGATTATAGCCTTTTAATATCGCCCTACGACCTGGATAACGTTCCCATCAAGCTAAGTAAGGTTTCGCAGCTAAGCAAAAAATATTCAATGGAGAGTCGAACAATCATTGAGCGAAGTAGAAAACCGCAGCTCTACTCACACAGAAGTGATTGTATTAAATGTAGAGATAAATTTCATCACTAACCAACCATACTGGTTCTCATCGTCAAAACTGGCTGCAGGTTTTTGAAAATTTAAAGTTGCTTTCCTTAGCTGGAGGCGGAAAAGCATTTAAGCGGAGCTGCTGTTTTACACCTTTCCTCCCAGCGTGATTTTAATATGAGATGGACTGACCACAGGATATAGGCAACTGAATTTTGTACAATAAAAATCAGTCTGTCATGAAGACATGCACTTTGAATCTCAACTGGGAAGTGCCAAATTAGCACGTCCACCTACACTTCAGCTAAGTGCACGAAGAAGGAAAACAGAAGACAAACTGCAGTTTCTCAAGGAATACAAATTTTTCACTAGAAACTGAATTAAGTAATTAAATATAACCGGTCAATGGCTAGATGTTTTAAACCTGCAGACTCGTGAAAGCAGACAACTGCAGGGTTTCTGCACAAATGTGCTGATATTTGAATAGCTCTCCAAAAATCTCCAGTAGCCGTTAAAAAATATGAAGTCGATTTCGTTAGTTTTTTTATATTTCGTAATTTACAACGGCAAAGGCCACAAATGCTTTTTCTGTCTTGTTTTGTCAGAAAGCCTCACGGATTAGGTGAAGAAGGTGTTTGACAGAAACAGCAATTAAAATTTGTAGATGAATAACTAAAACGATAAATAAAGGTCGGTGTTAGACGGTCCTCTTGCGGGATGCGCCACGCATTCTACATCTACGTGATACCGTGGAGGCAATGAATGTATTTCGCCTGTAGAATGACTTGCGGTAGCCATCCAATTAGCAAGTGTCTTATCCTTATCAGACAAGTGTGGTAACAACTCACATATAGATGGAACGCTTTATGGTCTGGACGAGAAAATCGAAGTAGGACCGTGGAATCGAGTGCTCGCGTCTGCCGGTACTTTCCCCGACTGCGCTACCACACGCTCTGTAGATGATTGGGCATATCGAATTATTAAAACATGTGACATCTGCTGGGTAGGTCTAGTGCAAGTATAGCGGGTATTTTTTAATGCTATATTAATGCACATTCTGGGAAGGAACCCGGCAACTAAGGAATGAAAATTTAAAAAAAAATAATAATACATTGTTATAACAAAACTCAAGCAAAAAAAAATTGGATGAGGCGTATAGTATAGTTCACCATGCGAAGCATGTCATATCTGTTACAGGATGTTTTGTTGCGATCAAAACTCTTGCGCCAGGCGGGACTCGAACCCGCATCTTCTGCTTTCCGGGCAGCGATGTTCGCCTTACACCACCGGCGCTGTTTGACCGCACGTAACATCCGCGATATCCTCGAGGTCTGTCAGCACCCACCCGTGATACGGGGATGGGCCGGCTGCTGATATCAGCATGGAACCGGTTAAGCTGAAGACCTTACTAGTAACAATGCTTTAACACATTTGCTTAAGCCTAAAGCGGCTGGTAGAGAGGCTATATGCTGTTACAGGATGTTTTGTTGCGATCAAAACTCTTGCGCCAGGCGGGACTCGTTAAAGCATGTCATATCTGATGCAACCACAATTACTATAAGAACATAGGAGTAGGAAAATATCGCTCTTTTGAAGGAACAAGGAATTGATGTCATTTGGAGAGGTGGCAAGAATGTTCTTAACAAGCTGCCAACTACGCAAATTGCTTTGCGTAGCCTCAGAACAAACTGCTGGAACCGAAGTCTCAGCACATTGAAATTCCACCAGAGGAGCAAGTCTAGGTCACATTCCAGTTTTTTCCAATGAAATCAAGAAAACCTTTAAACGAAACCTCCACCATGACAAAAAGACCTTTTGGTTTACGGCAAAATAAGAGTTTTTAACATTATTACAACACTATGGAACATTCGAAATAGACTTTTAAACAGAAATATTCGTGAAAATAAATGGCTCGTCACTCTTCAAGCATAAAAGGAATAAGCGATAATGGATTATTATCTGAGCCTATTGTCACCTGGAACAAGGCTCTCTATTATTATTTCACTATATCTAAAGAGCTCGAATGCAGTATGTGATCAATTCAATGTTCTAAATCGAGATGAGCAACGGCCAAATGCGCTATGAATCTCACTTTCGGATTCCACATGAAAGTGCTTTGAATGATTATTCCCTTATATCATTCTTCGCACAGGATTATGCAGGAATAGACGCGTTTAACTTTTTCCAGACAAGCCTGGCGCCAAATAATAGCCATGAGTCAACGACAGTCTGGTTTCGCATTTAGTTGTAACTAAAAACCGGAAAGGAATCCATGTACGAATGCGAACGTCGTAGGCGCCTTCTCCTGGTGCGCCTTAGCGCGAGGTGCCACTGAGAACATTCACAACGAATTCATGCCGACGACAGCATGAAAAGAAGCAAGTGTCTGAAATGCGTTTGGACACACAAGTGTGCCATGATGTCAGCATCAACGCCATCGTCAATTGCACAGAAGCGTCGAAAAATCGAAGATATCGTTGGAGTGCAGAGCGAAGCGCAAACAATAACCGAATTCGGCTGTCACTCTCGAATGTTTTGGCCGCTTTGGGGCTGGGACCATCTGGACAAATAGGACCCCAGCAGCGCGGATAAATAAGGACGCACACAGCTCAAGAGGTCAACCCCATCGGAAGAGAGCAACCGCTTTGCCCTCCCGTACGACGGCGCACAGCGATAGGAGGTGGCACGGAGCAGAAAAAGGTGGCTCGAAAATTCTCGCCTTTTGCTTCCCGTCATGCTGAGCGCTTAAGCGCTGTAATGCGCTGTGAAAAATTAAAGAAGAATTTGAACACCGAAAAAGTTTTCTCCTTCAGTTCCACCTTTAATTACCATCTCACGAGACTTGGCCGTTATAGCTAGTGCTGGTGGATTTGCGGGTAGCTGAAGCAAAAACGAATCTCAATGCTAGATCCAAGTTTTGCTTTTTTAGTGCAGATCCAACACCAAATTTGATATGCGAGAAGCTTGGAAAGACAGTAACAGAACTCGGCATACGTGAATGGTGACGCCTGGTGCGTATATACGCAAATCCTACGTAATGAAGCGATTGACTTTGCCTCTTACTCGTCCCTAGGTTAGAATCCTGTGAAGAAGCTCTAACCATGTTGTATAGGTGAAGGTCCAAAATTCACTGAACCGAGCTAACTTCGTGGTCGAACAAAGGCATCTTAGGCTATTTTCGTTATTTTGGTGGGATGCTCCGTTTATATTTCAAACCGCAACTTCATGGGTTCGAAAAAGGTTGTTTTCGTCTTCATCACACAATGCGCTTGCTAAATGTACTGACAGAAGACTAACTGGACAAAGTGTGGAAATGACTAAGCCAACCTGACAATGAGCAGGTTTTTCAGTAGCTTAGAAACATGTGAATCACCTACATATTGGCTAATCTATTCAACCGCCAAAGATTGCACCATGCTGACGCGCCTGAAAGTGAACACTTGTGGAGAGACACGAATGAGCAATCTATCCGAAATAGGGCCCTTTGCACCTTATAATAGTCATAATTCTCCGGATGAATTAGATGCATGCATCAAGGAGCCTAAACATCTAAACGGCTCCAAAGTGCGAGACCTGGTCGAGCAGGATCGTGAACAGATATAGCACTGGAAGGAAGGTGTCAGAAGGGACAAACCTCTGCCTTGCCTTCGACAAGTAAGCATAAACGAATGCAGCGCTCCCAACGCTAATGAAATTTCGGGAAAAAGCTCCAAGCACTGAGGGTGACTGACAGCCGAACCTTTTTTTCTCGTGTTACACTGTTAAGGAATGCACTCCAGATGAAAACACGGTAACAGATGACAGTTTGCATGAAGGAAGGCAAGAATGGTTGTGATCCGCATGTGGCGCAGAGATGGAAAAGGACTCCGACACTAAAGAAACTGTAAAGTATAAAGGTAAAGGATGGCACTAAACGATCAAGTATAAGGTAGGTATAAGCCACGCTTCCTGATTCTACGGAATATCACGGAGGCAATTTGAATATGCGCTTGGTCTAGACAACGAATTGAGGAGGCCAGCCAGGGAACAAATCTATAGCTCACCTTCCCAGAGAGGTGCAAGTCTAGAACCATTTCACTCCGGAGGGATGAAGCTTTGCTTGGCCTGGTGAGTTGTGGCCGACGATTCGGAGTGATGGAACAACCGAGCACCTCCTCCAGTTGTGGAACCACGTGCTGTCCAAGGAGGAATAATACGATGTTATTAGGATCATAAAGGGTTTCGATCCTGCAGAATGCTTCATACTACTTGATTTGTGCATAATTATCAAAACGAAACCAGGCCACCTAATAAAAATTCCACGTATGCCGTGACGTTTGCGATATGCTTTTGCGAATAACGCATAGACTCCTGAATGTCGCCTTCATATTCTGTAACCGTAGCTGTAACAACGAGCTAGCAGTAGTCTGAACACTAGCGGAATGCTTTCAAGGAGTACTTGCAACGAAAAGCTTTCCCTGTGAAATGCCGTACTTCGAAAAAGCACTATAGTCGTTCACAATGAAAGGACTGGTTTTCCTTAAAAAATCTATCTGAGCGTCTAATCTACGTGGTGAAACAAGTATTTTCTGACAGTGTTGCCTCATGGCACGAAATCAAATTTAAAATTTATAAAGTGGTCCGTTCGAATCCGAATAAAGGTTGAAACCTGCCACCACAGACATTTACATCGTCGACTATGCATTGTTGTGCTCACCACCTAAGGAGATCTCCTCGCCATATCACCTACTTCTCAATTGCATTCGTTAATACATATCAGCATGCAGTTAGTGGTCCTGAAAGCTTGGAATGATTCAATTCATTTTACCCCATTAGGGTAACAGGTAACCACGAGATATGTATTTATCCCACGTGACGCACTGTTCGCTTGATACGTAATCGAATATCATCAAGATATAGGTTGATTTGTAGCTGGAGAATGTACGATTTTCGCGCCTGACTTTGCTGAATCTCCAATTCAAGTAACAACAGAGGCCACACAGAAAACGCATAAAATACACATGCATTAAATCCAGACGTACATAATGCAGTAATGTGACCTCGAAACGAGATAGCCCCTTTATTTGGCGGTCTAGAAAATTTCCTTTTCTAAGCCAGACGCCAGTTTCTGTGTCAATAGGCCAAGAACTTGCGTGTCTACAACATATCATCGAGGACGCGTGAGCATGAGCCCGAATGTCAAAGCTCCTTGAGTCAAAAAATTCTTTTTTATTTGAACCGTAACCCGGCTGGCCTGGATTGCCTTAGAGTGGTGCTTGCCGCCCATCATTTAAGAAACCACGGTAGTATGTAATACTCTTGTGCAATATGGGAGGGGGGGGGGGGTCTAAAGAATGAGGTCTAACAAGTTTTGCATTTCTTAACGAAAGCATCATGCAAAATGCAATCACAGTACCTAGTAATGAAGGAATGCAGCTCGTGGGAAGAATGCAGTGCGCAATCTCATCATCAAATCCACCGTAAGACACTCGCTTTTTGAAACTTTAAGAATAAGCTATAGAGCGTTGATCTGGAAATGGGTAGTAATTTCCTGACCATTCAAACGGGGAAGAGTTACTTGTTTCTAACACGCTGTATATATTTTCTCTGCAATGCTCCTTTGATATCTATTGAGTAGCTACTGGAGCAAGTAAAATGAGCTCAACGATGAGAGGTCTGCGCCCGTGACAATGCATGAGTTGGGTGTACCGTCGTGCCACTTCAAGGCTGCTGTTCACTATGCGCCGTGTTGTGCCCAAAGTGTTTGAAAGTGGCTGAAGTGTGCTCTGCAAGGAGTGCATGAATATCCCGTAACTGAACCGGGACAGCCTTAGCGCCACACGTCGCCATCAACTCTGTTTCAAATCTGCCCATTATAGTATAGAATGATACAGGTGAAGCGCTTTTCTAACGCTCAAAAAGCGTATCAGAATTCGCTCTGCTTCGCACCATGATAAAAGAGCTTTGCAAAGCAGCTTGTTTTGAATTAGGTGGAGATTGCCAAGATAGAAATCCTCGCAAAGCAAACAAGCACATTGAGTAGTCGTTTTCGTGGCAGTGGAATTTCAGGGTTGAGGTTTTGTGCTCTGACCATGAAAAACTCGAAGGAATCTACTGAAGGCATAGGAGGGAATAATCTCGCGGACAGAGCAGCGTTGTCTTCGCACTGACAAGGAATTAATACCACATTCCTCTTAAAGGGTTACCATTACTTAGCCATATCTTGGCTCACCATTAGTACTTTGGAAGTTTAGAAAAAACAATTTTTGCTCTCCTTAAAATCAGCTGACAGAGCATAAAGGCAAAAGTAGTCTTGATATTATATATAGTTTATATTATCAGTAAGGCAAACGTTAAATCCTGAGTAACCAATAGGAGGGAATTAGGGACTGTTGGCCTTTGATTGTTGTTCAAAAGTCAATCCTTGGCGAGTCCTTCTAGCCCTCCTTTTGTGGAACGCCTGAGATACACAGATGGTGCTGGACTACCGAATATTTCTCGGTAAATCGCGCGGTTCCGTGGACTCTCAAATCACTTAACCCCGACGAAATGACCCCCATATATTTCCACTTATATTTTCACATAATGCTCTGTCACTTTTTTCCCTATATCGGCAACCAATTTGTCCAGTACTGATGGACAAATTGGTGGTCGCCTTAAGTGCCGGTTTCTTCACAAGCCCCATTTGTCATGTGACGTGAACTCGTCACTCATTTTTATTCTAGGCATAGATGATCGATAGTGATGATATTGTTGGAGAAACAGCGGTGTTTCCTCCGCTGTGATCTAGCCAATTGTATGTACTATTCGATGGCAGTGTGGTAACGCAGTCGGAGGAGGCGCCGTTTTCGTATTCACACTATTTCAGATTCTTGGTTTGGGTTTTCCGCTCAGGACAATCCAAGCCTACCGTCTCTCCGGTGTCGATTGGTATCAGACTTGTCTAAAACTGTGACTTGTCTGCCCAACGCAAGTCACTGTATAAGCCACATACTAATTCAAATTGCCTCCACCACATCCTCGCCAAGTAGAATGTGTGGTGCATCCCAAAAGAGCAAGTCGATCGGTAGCCCCATTACTGAAGGTACCTAACGGAAAACGAATCCACAAGGTTTGAAGGATCCAAGCTTCACTTTCCGGTAGGCAATTCTCGTGCAGTAAATCATCGCCAGGATCTACGTGACGCGACCGGTTCGCTGACGAGGGGAACTATACGACACTCGAATTGCCGCTACGTGGAAGGTTCGCAATTGAAAAAGCGCTTTGGGCACTATTACCGGATTAGAGGGCTGAAAGTGAACCAAACTACACGCTCGGTCGTAGAAAACCGGAAAATCTTGTGCTGTTTAGAACTCTGGTGTGGATATGAGCTAGGAATCAATGCTGGGCATGTAAGGGCATGAAAAGTGTTCATCACTGGTGTAGGCAACAGTGCAGGCTCGCTCACAGCAAAACATACGGAAAAGGTACGGTCAAGTTTCCAGAGGCTCGACGACATCGGTTCAGCGCCACACCCACTGCGTACGGCGCAGCGACAGAGTGTTTGAACGAATGGGGAACTCCAAGGATTCCGCACTCACTCCCGACGTCTTGTGCGGCCAGTGATCGCCTTCTGTTTTTGGGCGAGTTGTTCTAGCGGGAACTGAGCGGCCAAGCGCTTCAAAGACACAGTTCCCGATTTTTCTCATTCATGCGCACACGTGGTCAGTCTGCTGTGTGCTCACACATCAGGCGAGCGACAAAGGCAATCCTACCTGTTGTCCAGAGCAAACAACATGTGTCAAAGTGTCGTGGAGCATCCACTGGACATCATAGATGGTGATGGGATAACAGTTGGGTAACAACACCGTTCCATCCGGAAACTGCGGCGCAACGAGCCAAGCCCAACCGTGCTCATTTTTACGAAGACTTAATCACTTTGGTCGATGCGTTCATTAGCCTTTCAGAGGTCTATTTACATCAGACAGTGAACGCAATTCAGAACCTTTCGCTAATATTAAACATAGGATAACCAGCATAAAAATATATTACACAATCTCCAAGTTCTCTCTTCGTAATTATTTAAGTTATTAAGTTATTTTGAGGCTTATAATGGTAGCTTTATATTCGCCTTGATGCTGAGCCTGTAGCGCATTCGGAGGAGGCGCCTGCTGTCACGGGCACTCCGAATCGAGGTTCTCCGTTCGGTTCCTAACGAAGTTAACCAAATCTGTTTGAGGTCGATGAATTTGTATTAGATCTGTAGGAGAAGGATGAAACTCCGACATTTTCAACGGCTGCCAAAAAGCAGTCATTGTATGGCCAAATAGACATTCAAATGGCTTCCACGATATCTCTTATATTACACAATTATTTTGAGGCTTATAATGGTAGCTTTATATTCGCATTGATGCTGAGCCTGTAGCGCATTCGGAGGAGGCGCCTGCTGTCACGGGCACTCCGAATCGAGGTTCTCCGTTCGGTTCCTAACGAAGTTAACCAAATCTGTTTGAGGTCGATGAATTTGTATTAGATCTGTAGGAGAAGGATGAAACTCCGACATTTTCAACGGCTGCCAAAAAGCAGTCATTGTATGGCCAAATAGACATTCAAATGGCTTCCACGATATCTCTTATAAGTTGAATGTGTGGCGCATCCCACGAAAAGATTCACTGACGCCGTTTTTTACATGTCTTTATTTGCTTAGTGCCCTACAGAGAGTGTGCTAAAAGAAGCAACTAAACAAAACGTAATGCTAACACAGAAGGGTAGAAACTGCAGTATAGAAAAACAATAGGAGCAATAATAATTGTAATAATAATAAAGACCAGATTCAGCATGATGAAGAGCAGTTATAAACAAGATCGAGAGATACTTTATATTCATATTCCATTTTATATTTTATAACTTTGTGAATACAAGAAATGAAATTGAAAGGAATAAGATGAATACGAATATGAGTATGAATAAACACAATGTTAATCTGTTTAGCACCGTGAAGGTTTCATGAAGAATGACGAAAAGTCATGTGGCGGGAGGTGTATCAAAGTAATGTTCTATTACAATGCAATCGTATAACAAAGGAATCAGTGGGCACATCACAAACAATCGGAGCCCGTAGCCACTCGCCGTATACATCCATTAGTCTACAAGTGCTGTACAAATTGCTCTGCTCGCTTGCTCTGCTCATGCGGGATAAGTTTAGCCATCAAGAACTTTATTCGCAAAACAACCAAAAGTAAGTTTACTCGAGTATGTCGGTTCACTCTCAATCTTAACTGGAGCTTAATTTGGAGAGTAGCCCTCTGTTGATTATGGGAGCACCTAGGCATGTAATGTCGAACGTGAAAAAACCCTTCTCAGAATCCCTGGGCAACCCGATCACCCAATGTCTGGTTGTGTCGTACCATTGGAAATGCATGGTCCTGCATTTTTTCCAGGTTGTTCAGCACTTCTATGGTTTTTCGTGGTGCTATCGTCATTCATCCCGAGCTATTCCTTTAAAAACTCTCGCGGTTAGCCACTTCCCAATGCCATTCATTGTTAGTATTTAAGAATTCGACCAACTACGTACAAACTCAATTCAATTTTTTGGTGCTTAAGCAAATAACAGAGTAAAATAAATACTAGGTTCATTGAGAAAGAGGAGCCGCTCTTGCGCGCACTCAGAGTCGGTTTCACACTTTTCAGTTAATAGCATTGCTTAGTTGGAAGGACTGATCAACGATAGTCTTTATCCCTCCATTTTTAAAGTAGAAAGCGTAAGAAACAAAAGTTCTCGAGACTAAATTGCAAGCGTGAAGAAACACCCGTCAAGGTGCGATGCCTACAAGAAAGCTGTAAGGATGGTGGAGTTCCAACGATTCAAAAAAACCTTGGCCGCTTTCATTTCCTGTTATAACCAACCAGACCAAAACCGCTCAAGAAACAGAGCAAGCCCATACTGAACCCTAATTCGATCTAACTGACAGTGTACTGAATGTGGAAGCAAATACTCCAAAGTTGGAGTTGGTTACTACTCTTGGACTGATGTTGCTAATGTATTGCTGGGAGCTAAGCGCATAAGCAGCTTGTGCTCGAAACTTAAAATTGCCTTCAAAAGTAATATACTTCTTAATTAGGCCTCAGATGTGCCATGGTCATCATTTTTTAAATAGGAGAAATAACCAGTCATTCGGAAAACCCATTGCCCATTGTCAACCTAGGAGCGTTCCAAGTAAACTGAGCTTCAAGAAATTCTCAGACAAGCTTGCACATTCGCTGTTCAAGTGTGAAGAAGAAAGACCTCGTGTCGACTGGTGGCATCCATATAATCGACAAGGTCTTCTTTCAAAAAAAAAACAGCTCAATTGCCATACGACTGTGCTGGCGAACTTAGCATTTGTGCCAAAGATATCGTGTTGGATTCCCAGAAAAAGTCAAAGAAGCATAAAAAGTCTTGTATGTGAGACTAGACACTTTCCTGACAAATGTAGATAAAATAAGGTAGAGCTACTTACAAAACGGTAAGGTCTTGCGCACTGGAAAGGATGTAGACGTGGAAGAGAGCTAAGTGCAACTGGGAGCAGTGCTCGTCGAGATCGCACAAGGAAACGAGACATTTGGCGCTTCGAAATCACCTCACCTGCAGCGCCACTAGCGTCGCAGTGGGCAGTTGAGTGCGAAATTCATAGCACTTCGCGCCGGTGGCCTGATGATGAGATCTGGTGCCCTCTGCTGCCACAAGTTGTCTTCCGTGCAAATACCGCATGTTATGGCTCGGCCCGATCGTAACCAGCGGTTCTTCGGCCGCTTCTTCTCGACTTCTCCTTCATCGGCATCGACCTTCATCTTTTTATTCGCCAAAGCTCGACCACACTTGGGAACTAGACTCTTCGGTAACCGGGAATCTGTTAGAGACAAGCCAGGAAAGAAATCCGAACGACCCCACTTGACGTTGGTAATTATAAATCAGCGCTTCTTTGACTCCTCAAACCTCTCTAACTGCGGTACTTAAAGCTCTCCACTTATATCCTATACCTGTTCTGTGCGATGAGTGTATAATGCCCTTCAAAACGTCCACTGATTAATGCTGCATGATTTTGGAAATCTCGAAACAAATCCCAAGGGTAGGGCCGATAAAAATATAATAATTACATAAAAATAATTAAGGGGTGCTATTTTTAAGAGGTAAGGCCAAATCTCGGGTTTGACTTCCTTTGCTAAATCATGAGACAGATCAGATTTCCTCACGTACAGGATTCCTGGTGATTTCAACTTATTGCTAGGTAAATACATATCCTGCACAGGAGCAACCGAAGTTCAAAGATAGGAGCAATCCTACGCCGCATATTGAGATTGGACCAATCCCTTGTTGGAAAAAAGAAAATCTAGTTGATTCTGTCCATTTCTCAAAGCCATTTTACACGTTTTATAAAGACCATCGTTCCCACAATGGAATAGTAGAATACTGTCTTCTGTAGCAGGCTACTAGTTGGGTAATTCTTAACTGAATCTTAGGTTTCCGCCCGTTTGAGCTTATCTGAAATCGGGCCTATGTTATTCAAACTTGGCACTATTTAGTATCACAGTGACACTTGATGCGTAACAAATACAGATATGCTAAAACCATAGAGGATTTCTGAGTTTCGATGAACCTCGTCAACGAAAAGCCTTAAGGACATGCCACTGGCGATCTCGGAGGGGTCGTAAATCAATTAACGGAGCCGAGGAAGCAAAAGCTTCATAACTAAGTCACTGTGCAATCGTTTTAGATGTTGTTTAGATCGTTGGATAGAAAATGAGACGGGGCTTCTAATGGTGTGAATTAGATTTTAAACAAGTAACTTTGAGAAGAGTCATGGCAATGCGACGCTTTGTGACGGATTAATCCGTCGCAAAGCGTCTTTTTTGCAAAGAATTTGAGCGGTATTGTAGGAAGATCAGATAAGTTTACCGCTGCAAATTTGTGGAAGAGCTGTTGAATTTTGGCCACATATTCTTCTTGTCTCATAAAACAAAATAGCTGGAGAGAGTAGGATATATGTAAACGATAAAACAAATATGGATACTCAAGGCAATACACATATGGCACAGCTTATACTTGCTTAACCTTTAACGTCCAAAGGAAAGGCATAACGATCTTTCCTCTGTGGCTCCAAATGCAAGTGGAAAAGGTAACCGCTAAACCTCAGCTGCGCACAGATTATAAAATTCATGTTGTCCAACTACGTAGGACAAATTGTGCAGTGCCATATTCGACCACATAAAAGTAAAAGCAAGGATAAGCGCAGTTGCAGTCCAAGCGCCGGTTGTCAATTTCACTCCGAATGGAATGGTTCTTTAACGTACTCCACCTTGGCTAACCAAGTCTTTCATCACACCACAGTTAGCGAATTGATGCGAGAATTGATTGAGAAGCGTAAACGATTGACTAGTCAATCGGCTGACCGCTCCAACGCACTGTATAATCAATCGTATTCACTGCCTCCACGACATCCCATAGAAGTAGAATGCACGACGCATCCCAAAAGGGAATACACAAACACCAATATTGATTCATTCACTTGTTCATTCTCCACGACAGTTCGACTCTCACCTTGTATTCATTGATTTCGACGAATCCACAAGAGAAAATGAATACACCTGGCTGCACATGGATATTGATTTCTATATCAGAGCAGTGATGTAGCGGCGAGGAGAGAAAAAAATGGAGACGACGACCGAAGAAGGCAGTAAGGCCCAATGAATAATGTCTTCATCAAAACCAAATTTGACAAAGTGTATTACTTTAGAAATTTTAGAAATAATTGCAGCAGCTACAAGACACAGGTTGACTCAAACTGAAGGGGAGCGCTCGCTACACTCTAGCTTTGGAAGGCGCTCTGAAGGCGATAACTGCGTCGAAATATCAGGTCTGTAATGAAGCTTTCACATAAACCATCCCAAGAAGAGACTGTAGCAAGTGTCTTCTATGTGGTTCCTTACAATGGAGCTTGAGACAAAGAAGCGACGCAGAGCATGTTCGTAAAAGGGGGTCCACGTCGTTCATCTGTATGTGACTTTAAGACAAGCACAGTAAACAGATGGAGACTCGAACACTGCGCATAAATAAAAGGAAGCCTAAAAACTAAGAAAAATTCGATTCATGCAACTGCAAAATTTTCTATAAATGGCGAATTTGAAGTCTTCTAGTTTAAATTGCAATGCTCTTCAATGCTGATCTAGATCCTTTAGTGAAAATATGACATAATAGATACACTAAGCCACTTAAGATGGACGACAGTAGCAAGTTCAGAGCAGGACAATGAACAAATCTGAACTGTCACAACAGAGCTATATCTGCACACATCAAGCACGAAATCTGACTGAATGTCGAATCTAAGAAGAAGCTGTATAACTGAGGAAAGAAAGCAGCTGTGTGCTGCATTTATGAAGAGTTTTTAACGCGATAATCCTGGCATTTTAGAGAAGGAGTGACAGTTGGCCAAGATTCAAAGGATGAAAGGAGGGTTTGGTTCATTCTACACCTCTTCAGCAGAGCACATCGACATTTTATTCTATATCTTAATTGCTGTAAGTCACTTGACAGAATCCCATGAGTGCTCCCATTAGAAAAAAAAATGTTATGTTACAGTGTCAATAATACCAGAATTACAGGAACTGCTCCATTGCAGTCTTAGTGTGACCCTAGGTTCATTAATTTCGACGATTCCACAAGAGAAAATGATTATACTTAACTGGACATGAAGACTGATTTGATGTAGCGGTGATGACAGAAGAAAATTGAAGACGACGGCCGAATGAAGCCGTAAGCCGCAGTAAAAAAATGTCTGTAAAACCTACCAGAGGAATGGCTTCTGAAAAAACTATTCTTTCCTCTATGCAATCTTTAGAGGATCATACAAGTCGGTGTTCAAATTCATTTTTCTGTAGGTTAAGAAAGCACTGGATATTTGAAAGTGAGCACATGAATCTGAATTACGATGTGGCGACATAATATTGCTGTGATAATGTTCAGCCATGGCTCCTCGTTGGCGAGAGGAACCACGACTATGTACTACATAGTTAGCGACAGGCTTTTCAGTTCCACTAGTTAGAGCTTAAACTGAAGAAGACATTTTGGTTTCAACACTCCTAGCCAATTTGTATTAGCACTGTTAAAGGCCTCGAATTCCAATTTAACAATTTCACACCCGTTCATGTTCAGTCCGCAGAAGTCTCAATAGTTCGCACGTCTTCGGTCAGCGAACTCGGATTCGAAAGCAATCAGGAAGCAGAAGCGGTGGGTTATGGCTCGCGGAACTGCACAGCAAGCAAGAACTCACCGACGACGAAGAACATGCCGATGCGTATGGTGATAGCAAGTGCAGAGCAGTGTGTCAGCGAGGTGCTGAACTCATCGAGCGCCGAGAGCGCGATCTTTTCCGAAATGTTTTTCCACGGCAACAGACACAGAGGGGTCGGGAACGGTGTAAAGAAAAGCGCACTGCGTTCGCCCCGTCATCACCCTCCCGCATATCACGCCTGAAATCAAGACCAGCGCAAGTACAGACGACCCACATTGCTACGACACCGACATATTCTCACCCTCTTATTCTGACCGCCCTTCATGGCAAGAAGAGTTGGTCCCTCTAGGAGATTACTGCAAGCCTAGCGGGACGAAGAAGCGACTGGTACCTAACCTTCCAGGACGTGAAACTTTCATCGAATTAACGTCCTTTTTAATCCAGCGTTACCCTTTACCTTTTTGTAAAGAAACCCCTCAAGTAGAAAACTGAAGGATGAAATTTACAAGCAGTCATTTGTAAACCGTAGCCTTTGCATGTAATATACATACATAAGTGCATATGTGATGTACATAAGTATAAAGATCAACGAAAAAAAACGAAGATATTTTATTCCTCCTTGGTATGCGCCACACACTTTACCTCTACGAGATAGCGTAGCTGCAGGTTCAAGGTGATCTTACCGCATATAAAGGCGAATTTCGGTGGCCAGCCACTAAACATGCCAGTATACTATTCTACCTGACGAATGTGGATCCACAAACGACTTTGGTGAGTTATAGTCATTGGTTAGCATGGACGGAATCTGAACCTTAAAAAAATTCGAGGTGCACCTGGTAGCTGGCACCTCCACGGCTGTGCACACCCTTTATTCTGAGACTTATCAAGGCTCGTGGGCCTGTGGTAGGGCAGTCGGAGGGGGAAACTTGGAAAAGCTTCTTCTTGCGCTCCGAATCGACACTCTTCGTCCAAATATGTTCTGCATAGGCCAGCCAAGCCTTCTGTTCATTCGGAGCCATTAGATCGGTGCCAGGCTTCCCTAGAAAGACAGAATCGGACTTTTCCATGGGCTGACTGACAGCGCAAATTATTGCTATATAGGCCAAATATGAGTTCAAATGGGTTCCACGATACCACGCATGCAGGAGGAGAATGTAGGGCGTATCCCACGAAGAAACGTTATCCTTTATGAAGGGTTCTGGGACAATGTATGGAAACAAGCAAATAAGGTGCCTTCCTAAACAAGAACTGTGCTCAGAAACAGCGAGTTCAGAAACAAGCTTTCGTTTCTTTTATACACTATCGAGGGGTGTTTTGTTTCTCTTCATGCCAGACATCACGAAGAGGAGGCCTCCGAAAGCCAGAGATCGCCGCACTCTTTAAATTTCGCGATTGATTTCACGAGACTGGCAGACAATGTGTTAAAGCCCGCGAACTCCTCCTTATAGTGGTCGATCAGTGATTGATGGGGAGAGCTCAGAAGCTGGACCGTGAAAAAATGAAGCGGCGGGGAATTCGAGCGGAGGAAGCAAAACGGATATCTAAGAGTGATATTATATGGTCTTTCATTCTATAAAAAGCAGACTTCTGGACTACATCATTGTCTTGCAAATTTATTTCTGCCAGATTCCTTTACTGTGTGAAATGGGAACTGCAGTAATTCTTAACTGGATGCAAGCAGACAGAGATCGAGCGGTCTGGAAGAGTTGTGGTCCCCACTGAGAAGACCTCCAGCCGACAAAGGGACCATCAAAGTGTCAAAGTAAGTAAGTATTGTCACAACACGTATTCATATGGTTGAGTGTGCCATAAGAACCTGTGTTTCGTAATACAGCACTACTACAAGGGAAGCTTTACCTTTACCTTTGTTCGCGAAACGAATCAGGGCAACATCGAAAAGCACGAGGACCTCGGCAGCTGTGGGATACAGTGCAATGTAATTTCCAGGCTAAACAAACAGTCGAGTACGACGATGTAAAGGAGCATTTTTTTCTCAGCTGGTCTATCAATTCTAGGAGGGCTTCATAACGCTTTGTCGCTATATAGGAAATTTTGAAGGCAAACTGCTTTCGAGTGTTCTATAAAAATTACCCCTTGACATCACTGCGCATTAACACCAACCTGAGCCGTTTGACAATGGACGTGAATTTCGCGACTTCTTCAAAAATCTTAAGCAGATGTATTTTCAATACAATCTTATGGAAACGATGGTTTACCTTACGGCGGGTCAGATCACTGAACAATACTATATTGAGATGAAGCTACGGTCCAACATGGGCTAAGCTCATTTGTCGAATCGGTGGTATGAGATAGCTTGGGTTTGATAGTCAGTGAAAATAGTTTCTGTATATTCTTTCAAAATGCAAATGGCGCTTATGGTTTCCGGCTTTAGAAGGGTCTTCAACCTTGAATCGTTATGGCAGGAACATAGTGATATCCTATTGCACGGCTAAAGTACAACAGTGTGTACGGATAGTGGAACGCTCAGTATTAGGTTTCATCCCAGACGATATTATCCCCTCTAGCCCTCAGAACTCTAACAAGATGTGAAACGCTCCATTAAACCATGCTTCCTGTAGCTATGATTTACAAAACGCGTTGAAATCAAATTCACGAGGTGGAACTACAAGGATGCACCATGCTAACCATGAGCATCATCAGGCAGATATAGGGTTATATGGGACTTTGTGCACTAACTGGAGACTCGGAAGAGGTGAAATGGTAAATCAGCTCTTTTACAAGGATTTTTCGCCGCGATGCAGGGTTTGGAATAAGGCGGATCTCAAGGCCTGTAAACATGTACGGCGTTTGTAAAATTCAAATCAATAAAAGGGGTTCGTGGTTTAGGTGTTCACACGTCACGCTTCAATCTTTATCTCTGATGCTTGTGAAGCCAGTCAACTAGGTTTTATGTTTGACAAGAGCACATTCGCAGTATATGTACATATTTTTATTTATTTATTTCATCCAGGTTGTATGGTAACGAAACTGGAGGACGCGCCGAACTTCGCGTGCTGTTCTTGAATCAGGTTTTCCGTCGAGGCCAACCCCCTCGAAAGAAAAAGATAAATCTCTCATTTAGTAAGAAGGTTTACTAAGAGTTAGGCAGTTCAATCAGAAGCAAAAAGGCAAAGGTGCTTAGCCAACGTAATCGGCTCGTCAAGAACAAGACGCTGTATGCACATTCGGTGGTGAAATGAAGCGACGGATACCGCTTAGAGCTGGTGAGTTGCAATCGCTCCAAAATTGACTTGCATTACCGGTTTTTGTCGAGAAAACGACTAACTGCGTCTAATCGAGTACCTGTTGCTGAGTCAGGCAGCCGTTGACTCGGCGCGGCGCCGGTAGCGGTCGCGCGCGGCTTATCTCCGTCACGAAGGTAGCAATTTGCGGATCACAGTCCGCTACAGAATCGCGTTGGGGCATAACTTTTAAGTCAAATCCCGATTTGACAGTCAAACCGAATCAGCAGTGAGCGGTCTGCGCCACGCTTCGGCGAAATCTCTCTCACAAATACACATATTTTTGTTTCTTTTGTAAGACCCAAGATAGCTGGCATGCAAAGCCATAACAAGATTGAATAGCGGTGCATATGAAACTCATACCAAGGACAGCCTTCAGAAATGAAAAAATGACAATAGTCAGTTACTACGCCAATTACAGGAAAGAAGGATAAAAGGATAAACGGATAAAGGACGGCGTTATTCAATCCTTTTGGGATGCGCCAAGCATTCTACTTCTACGGGATATCGTGGAGGCGATTTGAATGCATATTTGGCCATACAATGACTTGCGGTGGCCAGCCGATGAACAAGTCAGCGTTCTATGCTTCCCAGACAAGTCTGGTACCAATTCACCGACCCCGGAGGGATGGAAGGCTTGTTTGACCTGGGCGCGAAATCTGAACCAGGAACCTGGTATCGGGTGCACGCGACAGACGGCCTCCTCCGACTGCGCTACACGCGCCCATAGGAAAGAAGGAAAACAACAAAAACTATGAAAATGAATGGTGAACTATGAAAATTCAAGTCGTGGTTGAAACACTCGCATCGATCACAAAACCTTTATCTATGTGGGAAAGTAGGCTCGGGGGTGGGGGGGGGGGGCTCGCTCTTTGTTTGTATTCAGGGGTTATCCGTCTTGATAAAAAGGGGCATGAATGCCAAATTACATCAGAAATGGCCTAGCCCAGTTCAACGCAGGTGTGGAACACACCAGTAGTACATAAATTTTTTTGTTTCATACAAAACAAAACTTTGCATAGGGGTGTACTAAGTGGTGACTTCCCCTCCCCCGAACCTGTTTGCACCATCTATGGTAATCAAAGGCATGAGAACACCTACAGATACCCGCGTTAAAAAATGCGTTTCGATTTGATGAAGTGCGGTGCGAGACTTGCGGTGCTGCTGTTCAAATCTTAAGCGTACGAGCTAAAAGAATCCGAGATAGAGGGTCCGCCGCCCTCACTATCGCGGACACCGACGGTCATAATAATGGTCAGCGTGCGTGCGTCGATTTGCAATTGACATATGAGGTATCGTTCTCGGACAGGTGGTCGAGAGTCACGCGAGGTCAGCAGCGGCGGCTTCAACGCTTCCGTCTCCTCATGCCGACCACGGCCTAATCATCGCTGGCGTCTCAACGCCCTTCTTTATTACCAAAGGAGCAGAGAAATTGGGATCGTTTTGAAATCAGGCGAGACGAACCACGCTGCACTGACTGCATAACTACACCTCATGGTGACCTGAGGCTGGCAAACTCCCCAGAAGCAAAATTAATACGATACATTATTTTAAAAAACAGTGGGAAAGAAGCAAAATATTCTCCATCGTTGCCTCTTATAACGAGGCAGAACGCAATGCGAGAGTACTGGTTCGTAAATTAAATATATTGCTACCTCGTGTAGACCACCAAGGCAGTTCATCCATGGTTAAAGCGAAATAACCGTAAAGCTAATCGATTGCTCGGTTTAATCTACTGATATGAGCCAGCTCAAGTTATTGGGATGCACCACGTATTCTATCTGGTCGTGATACTGCACTTTCTGTAAGCATTACATGGGTTTAAATTATTGCTTTCACAAGAAGCCGATGAAGAAGTCTGTTTCTCACACAAACTTTGTTCAGCAGCGGAGCATTCGTTGGAGCATTTACTGGTTGGTTAATGGGAGATTGATTGCGCCATTTCGGGAGAATCACATGAGGTAAAAAGCTACTTAGCCTTTCAATATTTAGACTTTTCTCACGCTTTTACCGTTCTTTTTTAAATTTTTGACTACATTCATCAGTATATTTGCCTTTCGCCTTTTGCTTTTTATGTTCACTTTTAACGTTCTACATACACATTTTCTTTTATGTCTTGCTGATTAAATGCCTATGACAAGACGTCAAGTTCCAAGACACAATAATTTGAAGGAGATGGAAATCTTCGGATAACGAGTAAGCCGGAATTCCACCGCTTTACTTCTAATGTAATGCACACGGAGTGCTTATAGAATACCATCGAGCCGTTCAAACCTTTCACCGGGTAACAGCTGATAGAGGAGAGTCGAATCGTTTACGGTATATGAATTATTATATCTACCCTTATTCAGGCTAAAAAATCCACACGAACGAAACTCTATGGGGCGACTATTGTATCCTGAGTCTCCTTGACCTATGGATAGTTGAATTTGTCCATGAATTTGTTCATTATATATCCACAGCCTCCTATGCTTTCAGAAAGAATTTGCCAACAATTCCTTACGCTGTCTTGAGCAGATTTCGACGCACCCAACTAATTTTGGGTTACCTAATACGAAGACCTTTTATAACCTATTTTTTTCGCATGCATTAAAGGCGTTGCAGAATGTTCAATGTGCCTTTGGGCGTGCAACTCATGCTATTGTCTTTACAACTGTGCCAGCTGAGTAAAGCCAGGCCATGAACAGGCAGTGTTTTATCCTCCCCATGCAAGCCTGCTTTCACTGACGGAGGCATGGAAGGCCTTGTCCGCCTAGTGGGGAACGAAACCAACAACCATGAATGCGGCCGCACGCAACGGTCAGCACCTCTTCCAACCGCGCCACTACACAAAAAATAGATAGACTTCCCCGTTTCAGCGCACGTTGAAACACTCCACGCCGGTTGCTCTCAGTCCGGGCTTTTTCTGCACCAAGGATGCACCAAAAATTTTGTGCGCTAAGGTCTTTAGCGTGATTTTTTGACGAAAATTGCTCGTTAAATTTCCGGTAAATCGTTAAAGTACGTTAAAAATACAATTAGCTGCAAACCATTACTTCAAGTGAAAAAAATCAAGGAAAACCTTATAGGTTTCAGCTTGAAGAGGTCAACAGGTGAAGTTAAAGGAATGGAGTGCAACACAGCAATGAAAAATAAACAATTTAACATCAACAAATGCAGAAAAATAAACAAGCCTTCAGCAGAAAACTATCTACACGGTGTTGAACAGGCTTTGAATTATCATTCAAGACGATCACCGAGAAGGCATCTTAGAATCTGCGATCCGGCAAAACGCTGAGTTCCCCCTTCGCTAGTTCTTTGCGAAACCGTTTTGTGTGACTGTTCTAAGAAGGAAAGAACAAGCTGAAACCTTTTTGTTGTGTGCTGAACTGTGACACGACATCGTGTCACACGGTCTCACACTACCGAAAAGACGTGATTCGTCGTCAACATACTAACGTTCAGTAAAAGTAGCTTTTCTAATTTTTGTTATTAGCGTTCTTCTACAAGAGTTCAAAATACGTCCAGCAGCCGAAAACACTCCCCTGTCTTAACTTTTCCAGGTGAAAAAATCCATTCTGGGATGAGCAGCGCCAGGTGAGGATAGGCGTATATTACAAGGAGGTTAGTTAGCCCAGTGTCTTTGTGGATTTATTGAACTGCTTGGGGAATCGGCGAAAAAATTTCCAGCTCCAAAATGCATTAAACGATAAGGCAAAAGAACGGTGTTACTCAATCATTTTTAGGACAAGCCACACACTCTACTTCTACGGGACATCATGGAGGGAATTTGAATGCGTATGGTGCACGCGACAGCCGGCATGTCATCCGACTGAGCTACACGCGCCTCAAAATGCATTATTTCCAAAAATTCAAAACAAATTCACGAAAGGACTAAAATGTTGCTGATTTTAATAGTTTTCGCAGGAGCGGTCCTAATCAAGAGGATGAGACCTGCAAAATTAATAATGACAAGGAGTAAATGTGATAAACTCACTGAGAAAAAAGTCCGTTAAATTCGGTTAAATTTCTAAAAATTTCCGTTAAGTCGTTAAACCAGATTTTAACGAAAAATGCCGTTAATTCGTTAAATTAGTTAAATCGTTAACCGTTAAATGTGCACCCCTGATCTGCACTAGCTGGTTCTGTGAGTTTCTGCCTTCCGTCTATTCAGCATTAACCAGGGGCCGGATTCCTCAAAATTACTGCAGTAACTTTAACGGAGAATTGTAAGCGAAAGCTCAGATAACGCGGCTAATCGCTCACCATATCGCTTGATAGATCGCGTTATCTGAGCTTTCGCTTACAATTCTCCGTTAAAGTTACTGCAGTAACTTTGATGAATCTGGCCCCAGGGAAGGGTCTCAGGCGTAGGCTTGAACAGGGGAAATGGGTAGTACTGCGAGAATCTCCACCCCTCATATAGTAGAAAAACATTCTTCGTTTTTGCTGAGTCCTTGAACCAAAAGAGCTACTAGCCGTTGAACGTGGGGTACAGTATCGCTTCACAAGTGCTTCCTCTAAATATTTCACTCTAAATTGTCAAACAGAGGTTTACTGAATCGCACCATCAGCGCGGGCGCACGTGCAAACGGTTCAGCAGGGTGCGACGCTTCTTCAAAGGAGTTAGGCCAGATGTTCAACTCCCGTTCTATGCACTATTTTTTTCATTTTTTCATGACCTGCCTCCTTCACCTATTTGCTTTCTAAACATCTTCTACACATTTAATTCATCTAAATTGTCAAATAAGGTCAGACCGAAAGGTCATGGTCACCGTTTTTAGGCGAAAACGGTGACCATGACCTTTCGACGATTAGTCACCCCTACCTACTGTAGCTTACCGAGCTCCAGCGTAGTACGAAAAAAGGAAGTCAGATTCGTGATCAGCACCCCAAATAATCCTCCTTGGGGAATTTTGGGCGAAATCTGTGATTACAACCTCGACACTTCTAGTCTGCTGTGACCTACTGTAACCCTACCTGCTGAAAGGTCATTGTTTAACATTCGTTGAAAAAAAAACTTTGTATAATGCAAAAAGTGAGAAAAGGGAGTGAAACACAATTTACAGTAACCCCTATTTGACAATTTAGAGTGAAATAAATGTATAAATGTGTAGGACATGTTTGGAAAGTAAACTGATCTAAACTACCATTAATGTGCTCTCACGCTCCAGAAGTCGAGGTAACGTCGCCGTCAAATTTTTTTCGCCCAAACCTCGCTCAGGAGGGTTATCTGGGGTGTTGATCACGATTCTGACTCTTATTTGACAATTTCGAGTGAAATGTTTAAAGTGAGCACCTGTGAAGCGATACTGCACCCCACCTTCAAGGACTATGTAGTAGCTCTTTTGGTTCAAGGCCTCAGCAAAAACGAAACATTTTTTTCTACTACACGAAGGATAAAGATTCTCGTAGTACTATCAGTTTCTGCCGTTCAGACCTATGCCTGTGATCCTTCTCTGGCAAGTTTATGGTTCATGGCATTTATTTACTCATTTGCTCTGCGATAACATGTCCGTCTAAAGGTAGGAGCGAAACGGATAATAGTCTGCTTCCTCCATCTCTTCTAATACTGCTATGTTCTTTGACTCCAAAAGTCGTTCAAAAATCCCATTTTGTAGAGTCAGTTCAACTCAGAGCGCGTTCATCAATCGTCCCGACACCATGCTGTTCTAGCGCATGTAGCATGTAGTGATTCATTTCAACAACACGGGGTCTAGTGTCCGCTGTTTACATAGCCAAAGGTGTCTGTCAGCTGAAGATTGAGCATTCAATCACCGTCAACAGCTGGCCGTCTCTAGGTCAGAAACAGCAGTGATAAGCTCGTGAAAAACGGGACCCTCATGAGAGGCACCACTCAACAGCTACGAACATGACCTCAATGGCAAGGAAAATGGTGGGAGGACTTTCTCCTCATAATAACCATGTCTGCGTAGGACCAGATTCTTAAAATAATAATGGGCACTGTAATGAAATGGTTGTTGGTTTGCCATCTGTGCTACTGAAGCCTGTTAGCTACTCATTGGAGAAGTGCGTCACGCTTTCTAGTTCTAAGGGGGATCGTGGAGGCAAATCCATAATTGGCCAAACACATTGACTTGTCACTGTAAGCCGATGAAAAAGAAAAAGACGTGGCGGAGACTTCACAGGCAATTTCAGCATAAATTTGCTAACCAGGTGGGAGCGGAACACTTGGCTCCAACTGAGCTAATGCGTCCTGCATCTTATGGTGTATCTTATAGCTGTGTAAGGCAACTACTCAGAGCACTGCTGTCCTTTTCTCATTGTTTGTGGTTAGCCTTCGAATTCCGTGAGACTTCACGCGGTACCATGCACGAAGAAGCGCGCGTGGTGCAGTGGCAGGAGGCACCCACAGCACGCGCGATGAGTACACCCCGGCTCCGATACCCGCCTAGTACAGCGCCCTCCGCCTCTCAATTACTCTACGAGAGCTTGATTGATATTACATTGATACGTGAAGGAAGAGCTGGGTATGCACACCGGCAATTGGATAACTCCTAAGGAGGCAATTGGATACCTCACTTCCCTATCCTTACCATGGCTACTGCTCAAAAGGAGCAATTTCGTGAAACCTGCCTAGAATTAAACTTCATAAAGAAAAAGAGAAGTGCGTTCTGCACTAACTGAGATTTCGTAGGTATCACTTAATGAAATGCTCTTTATTAAAAGTTCTCTAATGGTAAGAATCTCCTTTCCTTTACTGAAGATAATAGGATGGTGGGTGCGCTCTGAACGGTCCGAGGAACCGCCGGACGTTGCCATCACCCTGATTCGAGGTTCTTATTTCATTGAATACCTAAACCTTCCATCCCTCCTGGGTGAATTGATAGGAGCCTTATCCGGGGAGGAAAATATTGACCTGACAGTCCGCTGGCCCGACTGAATCTTTATTTAATACAAATACCTATTCAATATGTCTGCACGACATCCTAGTGAGTAGAATGCGTGACATATACCAAACTTTGCCCAGCGCCTAGCTTTTAACGTTTATCCCTTCACACATTGGCTAGAAATCTGAATAAGATGTTTTAGTGCCATCAGCCGCGCTGAAGCAACGTTTACAGATCAGCGAGTAAGTTGTTAAAAAAGAGTCTGACCTCGCTCAGTGTCAAGCACCTGGCATCAGTTATGCTTTCACATTGTAGCAAGATTTGCCTGAAAAGCCTAGGGTGACGACGCAGGTAATGGCTAAAAAGCAGGCTTTCCACTGAAGCTTTTAGCGTTGTAGAGACGAGTTGTTTGTTAAGGAGAAATTGCAATATTATCTAGAACGTTTACGAATTCAAGCAGAATGCGCGGCGCATCCGAAAACAGATTGACAAACACCGCCCTTTACCCTTTGTCCTTGGAAAAAAAGAGTTAAATTAGTTGATCCAGTTGTTATTAGTCCTCCAAGTAACAACAGGAGAGCAGCTTAACGTGTGTAATCGTTCAAGCATCAATATGTAGGCTACAGGGTCAGCATTATAGTGATATTCAGTCGTTTCTGTCTTTGCTGCAGAAAGTTCGCCTAATACACATCCGCTTGACGAATAAGCAATCATATTTTACTGAAAGCACTGCTTCTTCGATGAAAGTTATGAAAAGCGCGCTCAAGACCCCCTCCTCTGATTTCGAATTACAGCTTGTGCCAGTGTTTTCCGTTTATTTCGTGCTATTCGTTTCTTCCCATTTTTTTGAAAAGGTGCAAATACTAACCTATTTCGGGGTTAGTATTTGCACCTTTAGCAGGCTAGTTTCTTACGATTAAATTTTCTCCTAAACACAGTTATTTGCGCTCTTCGTTACACACGCTTTCGCAAAGCACCTCGCATCTACATAGACTTACACAAAATGGTTGTCGATGCTATCATTTGTGTGTGAGAATGGCCATTAGCCAACAAAAAAGTGCGTTCTCCAGCTGTCATAAAGCTCTGGGTGCAAGCTGAGGGATTTCCTGGTGGACAAGTGCTTTCTCCGGCTGTGTACGTTGATCCGTGCGACAGTTGCCCTGAGCGATCTGGATTCGAGTGGTTATTTCTGGCGCAGCACACGACTGACCAGCGATGAGCCGTGCCAGGACAAGGGAACCCGCTAGGAAGAGCCAGTCAGCAGTGTGCCCGTTATCAATGAGTGGTAGTAAGGGGCTTTTGCAAAGACGTATCACAGTTTCTCAACCACACTACTTGTCAGAAAAACGTATATCGACAACAACTGCAATTGGCCAAACAACGGCTATCATTCGTTTCAATCCTTTTTGTTTTTCTTTTGTATTCACTTTTAATCAATTTTGCCACTTTTACCGTTAAAAACTTTAATTCAGACAGGGGTGGTGTGGAGTTTCAAGTGATGTTCACTTAGGCGTTGTTCATCAAATAGCAATGCAAAGCAAGACATTGAAAAAGACGGACTGAAACTTACAAGATATAATAGAAAACATTTTAAATACAAGAGTGTACACTAGTGTACATTAAAAATGCTTTTTCATCCGATACAACTTGTTTAACTGGTGAATTTGAAAGCCATGCTTAAAGACGATGGCGTCCTATTTCATATGTCGCACTTAAAAGCTGAGGGACATCGAAACGTCAGTGATTTTTTCGCTCGATGTTCACAAATTAGTTGCTACACCAAGAGTGGAAGGAAGTCAAACGACGATAG
>OX375868.1:32300828-32352466 GCA_947359475.1 Heligmosomoides polygyrus bakeri
CTTGTCGATCTGGCAGAGCTCATAACTGCACATTAGTCCTATAGTCGGTGTTTGCTTGACACATCAGGCAAAAGCTCAAAGGGAATGCTCAAGATGTTTTCTCAGAAATGGCAGCTTCAATCAGTATTCTCCACATAATCGTCAGCTGCCTCTTGAGTCAGTTGGCCGACTGTTTATCACATGAAACGACGAGAGACTTCATTCTTCTACACCTTGACTATTCTCAATTTTCGCATTATTTACCGCTTAGCAAATGGAATCACCTGTTTAGAAGAACCTACTAAACGTCTTGTTCAGCAAAGCAGTGAGAACCATTCTCAAGGATTTGAGATTTGATGAACCACGCTGTTCTGAATTCTATTTCTGTCAATCTTGCTAGCAAATTCGGCAATTCTCTGGCAAATTTGGCAGGCTGACGAGACTACTTTTTTGATGATTCCACCGACCGTGGTGTACACCATCCTCGCGAGTTTGGGAATTATTGGCAACTCTATAATGGTTATAGCATCTGTCAGAGTGAAGTAAGTTTTTTGGCTCTTTGTAGTGTCACACGTCTAGCGAGCTTTTGCGAATTTACCACGCGCTTTTGTCCTGCTGAGCAACGTTCGGTGCGAGTCTGTAGAGGCGGTCCACTCTCCCCGTCCTTCATAATACCATGCATGCGGTGGCGTCCATTAGTTTGTGAGCACCTCTGTTTTCTCGTGAATCTCGCCGAAAATTTATCCACCTCGGGCCAAATTTGCAACCACGGTAGCAAAGATGTTTGCCATTAATCTCGAGGTATAAAAATTACAAAGAATTTTTGAAGCTCTCACTGTTTGCATTGGAGTTAACTGAGCTCCGTTTGATTGTACTCCGTTCAGTCTTGAGAGCGATTTTACATAAACTTATGCCTTACCTTTACTGTTGTGCAGAAAAAGCAAGAATACAAAACGGTTCGAGTACCAGAAAGACTAGTAGTTTTTCACATGGCCGGAAAACGTTTTGAGTACTTCACTCGATATGTATGCGATCCCCTCCATACTGTGAGGCTTTCACTTGGCGGTTCAGATTCCACGTTTTGCAGCAATCCCCCTCACAGGTATTACCGTAAAATGTGGAACCGAAATCCGTGATGATGCTAAGGTACTAGGCTTAGGTCGTCTGACCTTCCTCATTGTGAGGATGTCTAACAGTGATCGAGAGGCCTTTGATGTTCCGTGCGATACTGCAATAAAATGCATGTGTTTACAAATTCGTGGACGCTAGTGTTCACATCAAAGTCACAGTCGCATCACATCAAAGATGGTGCGAGTGCGATAAAGCTGACAGTTTGAAAGTGCAGAGTGAACTGCAGCTGAAACGATAGGATCGACCGTCAAATCCGCGGCAGCGCAGTCGAAGGGCGCGCCGACTGTCGCGTGCTCCCCATTCCACCTTCCTCTTTCGGGTTTCTCGCTCAGACCAACGAACCATTCCTTCCCAACGGGGTTGGCAAGCTGGCGCCAGAGTACAGGAAGGATAAAACACGAACTTGTCCATCGACTAGCCACCTCAAATCAATGTAGAGCCAAATACGCATTTAAATTGCCTCCACGACGTCCTGTAGTATATAGTAGAAATAGTAGGATGCGTGGCGTATCCCAAAACGATTGACTAATCCCTCTTTATCTTGCATCACAAAAAGTGCGTAGACCTTTTGAGACAAAAATAGCTGGCGCATCCGACCGTCGTTCAACACTAGATTGTACAGAAACTAATGGCACCTCACAAGGGCAACTGCATCAATACGGATGAATCGAGAGCGCTATCCACCTAGAACTCTCAGTTTGCTTTCTAGAAAGAAGATATATCCGAGTCATATTTTTATCGCACTAAAGTGTCTCTCTGATATCCTTCATGAACTCGGCATAATGGTTTTCCCCTACAGTGTCATCACAAACGGTAAGACACCCAGTTTGCTACCTAACTCGTCAAAACTTTAAATGTTAAAAGTTTTTTATTTCAAGCCAAGATAGTTCAATCAACTTGCTTCTGGATAGAGTTCATACCGATGATTGGAGTCTGCACTGGCAATCCGTTTATGCTGAACCTGGGTCTTGATCGCCTCGTTGCTGTGTGCTTTCCGATGTGGTAATCCAATTCATTAGCAGTTTTCTCTCACTATCAGTAGCAGAAACCCACGGTGAACTTTCTTTTTCAACCGCTTCTTCCCTCCTGATTTTTAGGTAACATGAGGGCAAAGAGAAATTGATTCTATTATAATATAATATTATGAGAGTTTTACTACGCTTCATAAAACGATTGAAAATTTAGTTAATCTTAGATGCAAAAACAGACTTTAGAACCTTATAGGTTTTCACTTAAAAGGCTGTAAAAACCGTGAGGACGAATAGATCTCCGAACTCTAATCTCTTTGTGTACAGGTATCGCTATCTGCTTATAAACAAATGCAAATATGTACTATGTCATTGCTTCTTACCGGTGGCTTATGCATCGTATCTATTGAAGGTAGCCTATTGTGAGACCACATCAGAGTAAGTGTTCAAATGCTGTTTTCTGCTACAGTTCCCATGTCTCTCCAACGGCTCAAGAAGCTGCTAGCCGAAGGCACATTTATTTATTTATTGAATACGTCACAAGAAGTGTCACATAAGGAAAAAAGCAAACAAACACTCCCAGGTAATCTAGGCGGGTTTTCCATAGAAGCGAGCGCTGTATATGTGGCTTACGTGACCTGACCTCTTAATTTTCGACCTTTCCCAAGCGACATTTCTTGATGCTTGAATGTCGACGGAGCTCGGAACTCCGAAAGCGTCCTCTGGAATTTATGGATAATGTAACTCTGAGCGACTTTGTTTCACTTCGCATTTCACCATCGAATGTAGAGCTCGTATGCAGGAGCGTGCGGTAGCGTATTCGAAGGGGAGGGGGGCGTTCGTATCGGCTGGATGTAGGCGCCGTGGCCGCGCGCCCAGGTGGCCATACCTGCGGCGTCATTCCCCTGCTGGCCGCCTCCGCTCACGCTGTGACACCCGTCGCGCGCGCGGCGGACAATGGCCCGACGGGCGCCGTCGTCGGCGGCGGCCCGACGGACGAGCGGAGCACACAGTCGACCAGATTTGCCGGAATTGCAATCACGTTTACAAAACCAGCGTAAAGATACATGTTAATACGAAGCAAACGTAGCTCTACATCAGAATTTCGAGCTCTATCTAATGAGCTCTACCTCAAGCTTATAAATGCCGCCGTTGATGCGATATTTTTCAAATTTGGAGCTGAAAAATAATTCTTCGCAAACCTGCGACGAAGCTGTGAAGGGTATATTTCCATGCTAAAATTTCGCACTGAATTCAACTACTAAATAACTCATAGAAAAGCTAATTTTTTGAAGAAAAAAATTGCGTGTATCACACCGTTGGGGACATGACTCCAAGCCACCATTCTACGCAGAATTCAATTACGATTTTTATGTTCGCAAATGCAGTGTCTCAAAATAATATATACACTGTTTGAAAGGTGATAACTTTGCTTGAACTAAAGATACTGAAGAACTTGGTGGCTCATATGAAAGTATAAGAAAGTAGAAATTTTCTGACAAATAGGCCGCATGGACTGCGCCATGCACTCGTTTGAAACCTTGCATTTTAAACTCGATTGATTGCTTTCGCTTGAATGCTTGATATAATTGCTCCACAAAGTGGCAGTTTCGATTAATGTGAGCTTCTTTAAATGCTCGAATGTTGAAAACACACTACGGCTTGCGGAGAATGCAGGGAATCCTAAAAATTCATATACTATTTGAGTGGTTCTAACATTAGTACTAGAGAAGCTTGTGAAGAGGTTTGACACCCACATGAAAGCACAGGGTAACGAAATTTCTGTGGCGTGCAAATAGTCAGGATTGCGCCATTCTCCCGCCTGGAACATTGCATTTCAGACTCGATCGATTCTGATTCTGGGCCGACTGCTTGTTAAAATCCTGTTACTACTTGGCCACATTAGTCTGTGCTGTGCCTCTTTTAACGTTTAGAAAATGACAACTACGTGAAGGACACGTGACATGTGAGTTTATTGATAGCACAATTTATCGCTTTCGCTATATCTCTAATAACCCTCTCTACACATGTATGCAAAAAACAAGAGTCAGGCCCGGCTCTAGGCTTTTCTTCGAGGAACGGAGTTGATCTGAAGTTCCACTTGAAGTTCGAAAACACCGTCGAAGTGCATAGGCGATTCAGCCACTTCACTATATAGTCCATTCACAGTAGTAATGAACGGCGGTAAGCAAGGATTGATTAATAAACATGTCCTACCTCTGGAGGCACTGCTTCCAGGGCTTAGTAGCAGCGAGCAAGGAGCGATTAATAGTCATGACCTCAACCCCTGGAGGTACCACCTCAGGGCTCGCTAGCAGCAAGCAAGGACCGATTAATAATTAACCTCGATCCCCTGGACCCACTGCCTCCAGGAGGTCGAGGCAATGAAAGACTATATGTGTTCAGAGAGCTCGATTTCCACGAGGGCTGAAGTTTCGCACCGCTTGATTGACATCCCCATAGAATCGATAATTTGATCAATGTCGGTGATGGCGATCAAAACTTCAAAAACGAATTTCAGATTCGTGTCCAGAGACCTCGATTACCGCCACGGCTGAAGTTTCAGATCGCTTGAATGACATACACAAAAAATACACACAACTCTTTTATATGTAATAGGATAGGATACCAACTTCGTGATTGAATTCTGCGTAGAATGATGGCCTGGAGACGTGTCCACAACGGTGTGATACACACAATTTTTTCTTCAAAAAACAGCTCCCCTAGAAGGTATTTTGACGACGTAGTTGAATTCTGTCTGAAATTTTAGCCTGGATATATAACCTTCACAGCTTCGTGGCAGGTTTGCGATGAATTATTTTTCAGTTTTCAATTTGAAGAATATCTCATCAACGGTGGCTGGCGACGAAAAGTTGACAAGCAGACATGGCTGTGGACAGACGACGTGAAAGCAAAAGTGCGAGAGAAGAAGGCACTTTATCACGTGTTTCTCGGCGAAAAGACAGCCGACAATTGGCAGAAGTATCAGAAGGCGTAGAAAGCTGCAAAGAAAGCCGTGGCTGTTGCGAAAGCCACTCATTATAGTGAAGTCAACGAAAAGCTCGCGTCGCGCGATGGTGAGCGGTATTTGTACCGACTTGCAAAGTTCCGCCATCGCCAAACCGAGGATATTGAAAAGTTCTTTGGCATCAACGATGAGAGCGGCCATCTTCTGACAGACCGCAAAAAGGCGCTGAAGCGATGGCGTGATCACTTTGAGGAAATTTCCGCTATAGAATTTCCTCACCCGGCCATCCCTTCTGTGGCTTCTGTTCACGGTCCCGTTCACAAGATCACCGCGAAGGAAACAGAAGCCGCTCTGAAGAAGATGAAGCTATGCAAGGCAACAGGACCGGATGATCTGGCAGCCGATGTTTGGAAGTCGAAGCTCTGGTATCCTGCTGAGTGGTTGGCTGAGTTCTTCAACCAGGTAGTAAAGGAGAAGAAAGTACCGGAGTGTTGGCACAACAGTACGACGATTCCGATTTGGAAGAAGAAGGGCAGCCCTGCGGACTGCTTCAATTACCGTCCGATTCTCTTGCTTTCGCACAGCATGAAGATCTTCGAGCGATTCCTCAATAGACGAATCCGTGAAATCGTCAAGCTCTCCGACAACCAGTGCGGCTTTGTGTCTGGTTGTGGGACCATTGATGCTATACACGCCGCCCGCCTCCTGGTGGAGAAGCATCGTGAGAAACAGAAGCCGGTGCATATCGCCTTTCTCGACTTGGGGAAGGCCTTCGACCGCGTACCGCGTGAGCTTATATGGTACGCCTTGCGACAACACAACGTACCTGAAGAACTCATAGAGTGGGTGCGGATGCTCTACTCTTGCCCAAAGAGTAGAATGCAAGCTGCAGCTGGAACCTCAATGGAGTTTCCCATCTCTGTTGGGGTGCACCAAGGTTCTGCGCTTTCTCCACTCCTCTTTGTTGTCGTCATGGATGCCATTACGCGAGATATTCAGCAGCCTGTTCCATGAGCGCTGCTCTATGCTGATGACGTGATGCTCGCTTGCGAAGAGAAAGACGATCTCGAGCGGCAGGTGCAAGCTTGGTGCGACCGTCTGGCGAGGTTCGGACTCAAACTGAACGTCAAGAAGACCGAGTACCTAACGACTGACGTGAACGAGTCCGGCTCCATTAAGATTAACGGTACTGAACTTGCACGCACTTCGGTGTTTAAATACCTGGGATCAGCAGTAGCGTCTGATGGCGGACTGACGGTTGAAGTGAACTCACGCGTAAATGCAGCTTGGTCCAAGTGGCGCCCGTTGACTGGCGTGTTCTGCGATAGGAAGATACCAGAGCGCATGAATTCAAAAATCTACAACACAGTCGTCCAGTCGGTAGCGATGTACGGCACTGAGTGTTGGCTTGCGACCAAGAAAGTTGAAACGCGCTTCAGCTTCATGGAGACGAAGATGCTGCGCTGGACGGTTGGAGTCACGCGCATGAACAGCATCCGAAACGATTCTATTCGGCAGAAGTTCGGTGTCGCGTCGATAGCTGGCAAAATGCGGGAAGCTCGCTTACGATGGTACGGCCGCGTTCTGCGTTGAAAAGAAGACAGCGCCCGCATGATAAGCCTTGAGTTTGAAGTGTCTGGAAGGCGGCCTAGACGACGTCCGAAGAGGTCCGATACGTTACTCATGGACATGAAGGTAACTGGCGTCCATCCTGATCAAGCACAGGATCGGGAAAGGTAGCGTCACGATACCAGAAGAGCGAACCCGCGACGAAGCGGGACAAACGCTGAAGAAGCAGAGAAGAACCTCGTCAGCAGCTTTGGCCGACTTTTACGCAACGCTTTAGGATTCCTCGTAAAATGCGTAGACCTTTGGAGGTGGTAAACAGTTGACGCTCGTGATACGCCCGCTGCGATGTCTGCGAGAACGCATCTGGAGCAAGCATCCCTTTGTGGAGCTTTAAGCTCTCAGCTCATCTTGCTGTGTCTTGTATCGTATTGAAAGGAGTGCTTTTTCTTCGTTAATGAATCCTCGTAGTTGTCTGATATACTAGCGATATCTCCTTACTCTCGCAGCTATAGAAATTGGAAAGAGCCAGAAATCCTCTTTCTTCGGCTCCCTTATGAGCAGGTCTGTGGAATTGGAAAGAAACCCAAGGAAAGAATGTAACTAACAGTGGCTAACCCTTCTATGCATAAAATAGCCATTCCGTACTGTTCGTTCATTTGTTTGCATTTTCTCCTATCCTTCCTCACACCCGCAGGAATGTCGGTGTAGATATGAATCCGATCTATGGGTCCCTCCTCAGGGTTAGCCGTTTGATTCGTGATACTAAAACAATGGCCGACGGACTGGCTTCAAACAAGGTGACATCATCGATAGGCCGTTATTGATCAATTCTGTTTATTCTTTGACCAGAACTGACCACATGAAGTGAACTTCGCGAGAAGTAGTTGGTTGATGTTTTTGCACAGAGCCCGGGCAGGTTGTGAATTAAAAAATTGTCGGCATATTTGATGAGCTCTACCTCCTTGTTAGACTGGGAGTACATGTAAGGCGATTAGAGGCCGCCTTAAGTCTCGCCCCATCCCATAGGGCAGTCTGGCTGGCTGCCCGGAGTTCTTAGCCTGCACGACAGAGCCTGACTAGCTACCGTATGCACTCCAGTCAAACACAGCAGCCATTCCCTGACCCCGAGTAAGCCCCTATTTTTGCAGCATGGGAAGGACGAGTACGGAGAGGCTGCTAAAATCTCAGAGCCCAACCAGGCTGCGCAAATTGAGGACTAGGACGAAGATCTGTACCTACAACGCCTGCACGCTCGCATCGGAAGCATCTGTCGAAGACCTGATGATGCAAGCCAAGAAGATCAAGAGCGACGTCATCGGACTAACCGAGACGAGAAGACACTATTCCCTACACGCCGCCTATGACTCCGGAGAAGAACTGTTCCTCGGAACATGCGACAGCAGGGGAGTAGGCGGCGTTGGTGCCCTCGTCAACACGCAGTACGAGTCTCTGACAAACCGAATCGGACGTCTGCGACTGAAGCGATGTGGCTCCGTGCCAGCTTTGACTGTATTCGTCGCGTACGCCCCAACATCCGACTACGACGACGAAGAGGTCGAAGCCTTCTACGTGGAGCTGGAGAAGTTCTATAAAGAAGATCACACCTTCTACAAGGTGATCGTCGGCGACTTCAACGCCAAGATCGGGCCACGAAGGTCGCCGGAAGAACTTAACATCGGAAACAACGGTTTGGATTGCAACGAGCAAGGTGAAAGGCTGTCTGAGTTTATCATGTCGACCAAGACCATCCATGGAAACTCACACTTACCAGAAGCCTCCCTCCCTACGATGGACCTGGGAATTCCCCGGTGGCCAGTTCCACAACGAGATTGACCACATCATCTTCAATCGCAATATTGCCTGACCGATTTCTCCATTGTCCCCAAGTTCTACAGGGGATCGGACCACCGCCTCCTTCGCGCGAGGTTCCGTTTAACGACCAACAACTGGGACCTCTACACCTCTCTTGCCGGCCTTTGGGACGATGCCGTCATGGGCAACGTCGATGAGAAATATGACCGCTTCGTGCACCATCTCCACGATAGTGCTAAAGGAGCCGAGAGATTGAAGACCACCAAGAGACGCCTGTCTCTGGAAACTCTCTAGCTGATACGCCAGCGTGGAGCAGCACGAGCGTCAGGCAACTACCAGCTGACGTCCGAGCTTGCGAAGCTACAGTACCGCCGCTAAACATTCAACCAAACGACGTTTGCGACGCAAAAACGCGTTTTTTGCGTCGCATCATGATAACTTTGTCCAAAGTAAAAACTGTCTCACCAAAATTTACAGAGGCGCCTAGCATCATCCTACCTACCACTGGGCATGCGATCGTCATTCAAAAATATGTGGAAACCTGAAAACCAGTGCCGCAATAAAGGGGGTCTTAATCACCGTGACCTGACCCCAAAACCGTCGCCGAGTCTCGCTTAATTGTGTCCCCAGGCACAAGTGGTGGTGCCCAGTTGAATTTTAAAATTCTTAAACCTAATTAAATTTTATTTTTCTGAAACTGACGGTCTTCCCCTGGTTGCGACAATTCTTTTGATGCCAAATTTGGCAGCAAGATGCTCACTTTGAACTTCAACCGATTTCGTTTTTTCAAGGGAAGAATTCTCAATCTAAAACCTGTGATTGTAGCTTGCCATCTACTCATGCTTAAAGAAGGAAAACGACATAGAAAATGTACGTGGCGAGTTTATTTTGGGAATTTGGGCGCTTCTTGCAGTTCATCAAACTGCAAGTGAACATTTGGTAAACAGCACTCTTCGGCTGCGAATATCTATCTCCTAAGCGAACGAGTTTGTCTAAAAATACGTTGACTAACCAGACACAATGTAGAGATTCTAGTTATCAAATATCGAGAAGCCTGGTGATCAGGCGGCACAATTTCAACCGATTAAAGTGACGATTTCCTACAAAAGTGTGACTGCGTTTTAACAACGTTTCATGCTGAGTCTTCGCAGAATGAAAGCTGGAAAGCCCAGTATTATAATTGTGTAATTTTTCGCTCAAAAATTCCAACCAGTTCGTACGCCAACATTTTGACGCAGCAGATCGAGCACTGATATAGAGGCCCCCTTCTGTCATAATTGCGCTGACCTGACATGCCCTACAGAGACAATGCACTCGGCTGCATGACCAACGAGTCTCTCATTTCTTTCCCGTTTCGACTTTTCCACCATTATCGACCCATGCTGCCAAATCTTGATGAGTCTTTGGGTTTTCTGGATTAGGTAGATCACACAGACTCCCTAATTTAATCCTTACGACTGTGGTTGTGACCACAGTCGTAAGGATTCCCAAAATATATACATAATTTTCGCGTCGAATTGCACTTTTCAAACAAACCTTTTCACGTCAAATTGAACACTCTTCTAAGCTAGCCTAAGAATTTTGAAATCAAATTAAACGTCTTCAAAATTGAAAAGAACTTCTTAAGGGCTAAACCAAAGACTTTCCAAGATGGTAGGAACAATTTTTTGTCCGAGGAAAGTTTTGTATAACGTTGTTGAAATCTTTTTGTCCAGCTGCTTCAATAAGTGTAATAATTTCATAAATTTTTTTAAGAAAAAATAATCTAAATTCTGTTTTGAAGCGCAACAACGCAGCAATCATTTAGTGCGTCAAAGACCAGATTGAACCCAGCGTTTGGAAAGCTCGTCGTAAATTTTATTTGATTGATAGTGTCAATGATGCTTACATGAAGCATCGAAGTGAGAATGTGTGTTTTCACAATTGCCTTTGTTATATTTTTTACACGAGTAAAACTCTATACAAACGACAATTTTGCTATCAATTGAATAAAAATCGCGACGTCTTGGATGAGTTCATGGCGCAATTCCTTTTCTCGTCCTAAAAATAGCCCTACTGTTTAAAACCGGCTATGAACCATTATAAATGAGAGTTCTATAAAATGTCAAACAAAAAAAACCACAACCTTTTGGGAATGTGAATTAAAACTTGAGAGAAATTTACTAAAATTTTCCATGAACAAAAAATTATTCTGATCCTTTTGGAGAAATCTCAGCTTATTCTAGAAGAAGCTCATTTTAATTAGGAAAAGTTGAATTTGATGTCAAAGTCTTAAGCTAGCTTAGAAGAGTGTTCAATTTGATCCGAAAAGTTTCCAATTCCAACTCGTGATGAAGCTGTTTTACTACAAATATTTTTTAACAGAGAAATAAAATTGAGTTGATTGGGCTCAACAACAGCTGCTGAAATGTCTTTTATGTGAAGCTTACATACTATCCAACATATTCAAGCTATGATCTCTGTAATCCGAAAAACCCAAAACTCATCAAGATTTGGCAGCATGGGTCGATAATGGTGGAAAAGTCGAAACGGGAGAGAAATGAGAGACTCGTTGGTCATGCAGCCGAGTGCATTGTCTCTGTAGGGCATGTCAGGTCAGCGCAATTATGACAGAAGGGGGCCTCTATATCAGTGCTCGATCTGCTGCGTCAAAATGTTGGCGTCCGAACTGGTTGAAATTTTTGAGCGAAAAATTACACAATTATAATACTGGGCTTTCCAGCTTTCATTCTGCGAAGACTCAGCATGAAACGTTGTTAAAACGCAGTCACACTTTTGTAGGAAGTCGTCACTTTAATCGGTTGAAATTGTGCCGCCTCATCACCAGGCTTCTCGATATTTGATAACTAGAATCTCTACATTGTGTCTGGTTAGTCAACGTATTTTTAGACTAACTCGTTCGCTTAGGAGATAGATATTCGCAGCCGAAGAGTGCTGTTTACCAAATGTTCACTTGCAGTTTGATGAACTGCAAGAAGCGCCCAAATTCCCAAAATAAACTCGCCACGTACATTTTCTATGTCGTTTTCCTTCTTTAAGCATGAGTAGATGGCAAGCTACAATCACAGGTTTTAGATTGAGAATTCTTCCCTTGAAAAAACGAAATCGGTTGAAGTTCAAAGTGAGCATCTTGCTGCCAAATTTGGCATCAAAAGAATTGTCGCAAACAGGGGAAGACCGTCAGTTTCAGAAAAATAAAATTTAATTAGGTTTAAGAATTTTAAAATTCAACTGGGCACCACCACTTGTGCCTGGGGACACAATTAAGCGAGACTCGGCGACGGTTTTGGGGTCAGGTCACGGTGATTAAGACTCCCTTTATTGCGGCACTGGTTTTCAGGTTTCCACATATTTTTGAATGACGATCGCATGCCCAATGGTAGGTAGGATGATGCTAGGCGCCTCTGTAAATTTTGGTGAGAAAGTTTTTACTTTGGACAAAGTTATCATGATGCGACGCAAAAAACGCAAACGTCGTTTGGTTGAATGTTTAGCGGCGGTACTGTATGTAGAGCGGCGATAAAGGAGGATCTTAAGGAGAGAAGAGTGAAGTGTTGGCAGAAGCTGCAGAAGCAGGTTTGAGCATCCGCAATGTTCGCCGGAACTTCGCCAACTTTGAGAACAAGATGACCGCTCTCCGACGTCCTGATGGAACCGTCACCTCTTCCAGAAGGACCATGGAGAAGGTCATCCACCACTTCTACTCCGATCTCTTCGATAGCCACGTCCACTTGCCCCATGCCATCTTCCGCAGGATGGATTCGTCGTCCCCTCTGTTCTCCCTTCGGAGATCCGACACGCCATCTCGTCAGTGAAGAAACGTACAGCACCCGGTTCTGACAGGATCAGAGCTGAACACCTGAAGAACCTCCCGCCAGCGCTCATCAACACTTTGGCGCGGCTCTTCACACGCTACCTGTCGGAGTGCAAGGTTCCATCTCAGTGGAAGCCCAGCAGGGCCGTCTTGCTGTACAAGAAGGGAGACGTGCACGACATTGGCAACTATCGCCCGATCTGCCAGCTGTCCGTAGTCTACAAGCTGTTCACTCAAGTGGTCCTGAATAGGATTAGCAGAACGCTGAACGAAGGACAGCCATGCCAACAAGCAGGATTTCGGAGAGGACTCAGTACGAGCGACCACATACACACCATTACGGAGCTCATCGAAGTGTTGCGAGAGTACAAGCTGCCGCTGTGCCTTACGTTCACCGACCTAAAGAAAGCATTCGACTCCATCGAAACTGAAGCGGTCGTTGACGTCCTGCTCACTCAGGCTGTTCCTACTCAGTACATCAGAGTCCTTCGAAAGCTGTACAGTGGATTCACGACCAAGATCTCACCATTCTACAACGACGTCATCATCGACGTAAGGAGAGGGGTTCGGCAAGGGGATACCATATCCCCGAAGCTCTTCAGCGCCACCCTCGAAAACGTCATGCGCGAACTAGAATGGGAAGGGAAGTGAAAGTCGACGGTCGGCAACTGCACCATCTTCGCTTCGCTGACGACATCGTGCTCATAAGGCCTTTGTCATACCATCGCTCACCTCGAGCGACGCCTAATGTTATGCACCCGCATCGATTCTATCACGCTGCCCGATCGATATGGGAGCATATCATTAGGCGTCGCTTGGGGAGAGCGATGGTATGAGAAAGGCCTAACACCGAGAGTCAGTCAGGCGGAGCGAATGCTGGCCGACTTCGATCTTGTATGTGGGAACGTTGGACTGCAGCTGAATCTTACGGAGACGATGTTCATGAGGAACGGACAAGTTTCTGATGCCCCATTCTCGCTCAAAGGAACGAACATCTCCGAATGCTCCAGCTATGTTCTGGATCGCGAAGTCAACATGGCCAACGAATAGCGCCGGAGCTGTGCAGGAGGAAACGAGCGGTTTGGGGAGCTTTCAAGAGCGTTGAAGAAGTCGCGAAGAAGACGAAGAACGGCCGACTCCGTGCCCACCTTTTCGACTCCACTGTTATTCCTGCCCTAACACACGCCTCAGAGGCCTGGGCTATACGAAAGCAGGATGAACACGCGATTAGCGTTGCGCAGCGTGGAATCGAGAGAACGATGCTCGGAGTGACACGACTCACGCAAGTGAGAGAAGACGTCCGGAGTTCCAAGCCTCGCCGACGTTCGAAGATCAGAGATGCTGTCGCGTTGGCAAAGTTGTCGAAAATTAGGTGAGCCGGCTACGTAATGCGCTTCGCAGACACCCGCGGGACGAGAGCCGTTACCGGGATGTCAAGAGAACACCAGGACACCCACAACGCGTTGTGGGTGTTCTTCTTTGTGAAAGCCCTGAACGACCGCTATGACGCTCTTCGTGTCCCTCGAGCGAGGAGGATTCATTGGAGCACTCTGGCACGCGACAGGAACGAATGGAGGTGCTGCTGGCGCACGCTCGAGCAAGTCGATGATCAACGGGGCGACAGGTGATACATGTGATACCTCCATGTGTTTCCAACCTACATTAGGAGATCACGTAAAATTCACTGTTCTTTGAGATGGCAACGGTCTGTAGAACAGAGGGTGAACCAAGGGCATATTAACGGCAGCTCAATTTCCGGCCTAAAATACCACTCTTATAGTAGTTTTCCGCCGTAGTACAGCATAAGTGTCAAAGGAATTTTTTTAGACTCCTGCTGTGTTTTATACCACAAAGCTTTGGTCCGAAGTCCTTCCAACAGTTGAATCGAGTCGGATTTGTCGTCAACATTGTCATCATTATAGTATATGGATTGACTTTCTTCTTTATTCGAAAGAGTGCACCAAGTATGTTGTTACTTAAAGGAGACTCTACCGCGGTGTATTAACTAAACTATGAGTTTGTACATCATGCACGCCCCCACTGGATGAGCTTTTAGTAATACGCCCTATTGGCGGTGCTCAGTAGCGTCGTTTTTATACCCTCTTTGAAACACAAAACCGTTATGAGCTCTTCATAGCAACACTCTCGGATTAGGACGAGTCCCAAACGAACTTAAAGGAATTCTTCAGAGCAAATGAAGACCATGGCCAATAAACACAGTTTGATATATCGACTAATTCGATGACCTTCCTACAGATACGAAGATGAGGACTGTTTTCAAGCCAATTTTCGTTACCGTAGCACTTGTAATATGCGGCTGGCTCCTGTCGCTTCTGATCAACGACATTGTGCCCGCGGTCACACAGGATTTATACATAATCATGGTCGTCAATTTATACGCTGGAATTCCTTTACATATTGGACTAACGCTCAACGTCTTCGTCTACTATGTTATAAAGTAAGTGAACGTTTCCGAAACTGATAATCTTACAGGATTTATTGAGAATTTTGTCATCTTCTAAAAGATTAAAAACACGAGTTTTAGCGTCGCTTGTCTAACAAATTTATTATAGCGGTGAGAGAGAAATCTAAAAATTACTATCAAATCGTAAGGCTTCCAATTCGCAATTTTTTCTGCAATGCAACCTCATGGAGATTTAGTTCCGCACGACAAATAGGCGAATTAGCAGAGCATGTACTGATTAACAGTTATTATGCATTATGGATGTGTGCTTGATTTCAGCCCTGAATATCACGATGCTATCAAACAATTGCTGAATCTACGCAAAACATCGTGCGGGCGTAAGATCAGCTCCACATACAGAACTGGTGGAACGGATCGGCCTTCACTGAAGAGATCTACACCGCCATACTTCTAGTCGTTGTTCGCTTGAATTTGGCGGACACAAGGAGTACAGGACCAAAAATTTGGTCATGAGATTTACGCAAAACTTTCTGGCGACAGGGCTGTTATACTTGTTGTTGATTCTGTCATATTGAATAAAATTCTGTTTGACATTTGCTAAATTGTGGCGAAAGTTTAATGTTTTCGCATGTTGCGAAGGTTATCAAGATGTTCGAAAACAATCCGCGAGTCATGGACGAGTTCCTGCTTGGGGCCCATGTGCCTACGAAGCGGTGCTACTCGCCAATGGCCTGTGGTTGCCTCAGCCTGGTGCCCATACGGGCATGATCCACTTCCCTCTCGGATGAGTAGTGCCCGTCATTGATCCTTGCCTTAGGCCTCTGTTATACTCCCGCGGGAGCATCCGCGGAACCTCCGCGGACTAATGGTGCACCGCGGACGGCGGGCGTGGAGGGGCGCGGCGATTGGCCAGGTGAGGGATCTCGGCGCGATTCCCGCCCTTCCGCGGATACTCCCGCGGGAGTATAACAGAGGCCTTAGGGTTACTGCGACTAGATGACGAAGAATTCCACCGAATCCACGAGCTCGCTCCAGTACAAGGCGATAGCGCAGACGGTGCATTTAATAGCCGGTGGTGCGGACAGAAGATGACTGAATTCCGCGCACTCGCGTTTATAGTCGCTCGAGAGTATCGATCCTGCGCGTCGACTGGTGCGCCGAGGGACCCACAAGGCACGTCCTTTGAAGAGTCGCAGCTAAAATCACGACAGGGTTGCATGCTGTTTGAAATATTATAATCTAGATCTCCATTCAACGTTTCGGAGAACGTTGAGACCCTTCCTGTATTAACGTTTCAGTGCTGCTCAAGATTAGATGATCCCACATCCAGATTTCCTCTAGCACACTATTTCACTCTATCGTAAGGCCCATGTGAAACGGAGCCGTTGCGCCACCACTAAGGATTCTGACTCTCGTGTGCTAACTTCGTCGGAAGGATTCAGCTGATTCTTGCAGCGGCAGAAGATTGCCCTTTAGCTGTAATGCATCAATTATACATTGTCTTATAAAATGAAACGTGAAAAAAGAAGCAAAAAGTAAAACCTGGCCCATATTAGCATAAGTTTACACCGAAATGTGATAAAATGTCTCGAAGGATTACCTAAAGTAGTATACAAAAGCAGCTAACTAGCATGAAGCAATAAGCATCAAACCCACTTCGAGCCGACACAACTACTACGATTTCCTGCATTGTTATGGATCTCTAACTGCTGTCGCCAAAGCTTATTCTAAAGGAAACTCATCTCCATCGAGCCCATTCATTGTTTGTAGCAACACTTCCGATCAGGAGATAATTCTTTCAAATGCCAGTCACGTCCTGTATGCTCTACCGTCTTTAACGATAACTCCCTTCACAATGCCTTGAAAAGGAAGCCGAAAGCTACCGCTCGCCAACTATTGGTAGTTCGGTACACGATGTTTGCTACCGTGGAGTTCCTTGACTTGGATTCGACACGAACCGCGTGATTCACATAATCCTCGACAGGATCACAGTCTATGCTCCACAGCAAGACTCTCAAAGATCACTGATGAGGAGAGCTGGATCCTCTCCATCAAGCATACTCGATACTGTCAGTGGCTGCTCAGTGACGAACCACACCAAACAGAATTCAAGGTGACCAACACGAAGAGAAGATTCTACACTGTTGTTGATAGGATTGCAAGGAATGCTCTCTCCGTGATCCTTTCGTTTGGACCGCAGCGACGGACAAAGCTGGTGAGAGCACCCATGTTTTCTAACACGGTGCAATAAATAAATGAATAGGTGCCAACGTTCAGCTTCAGACATTGGCGGACGCTATTCGCATGAAATTAACGATTAGCAACAACGTTGAAATAGTTTCAATACTACACGACCACACCAGTCTCCAGGTTACGATACTGAGGGGATACAAGATTTCCGAACACGGATGGGAAGTCGTTATTCTCCTTAGAAAGGCATTATGACCACCGCCTGTCTCTACTACTTTAAAGCATCTCATTCACAACAAAGAAGTAAATGCTCAGTTGGAACTCGAAGCTAAGGTCGTCCGTATTCTCGACTACCAGCCGCCGCAGTGGAGACTACGTAGATGAGATCCCGATATCACGGATGGGTGCTGACGGACCTCGAGGATATCATGGATGTTACGTGCGATCAAACAGCGCCGGTGGTGTAAGGCGTAGCATCGCTGCCCCGAAAGCAGAAGGTGGACATTCGAGTCTCGCCTGGCGCGACAGCTTTTATCATAATAAAGAAAACATCCTGTAACAACATAGAGTTCGTGTTATAAAGAAATCATAAATTCAAAAAGAACCTCTGGACAAAAACTTTTCGTTAACCCAGTAATTGACTAGCGTATCAGTGTGCTCGCCTGCTGTACATATATAGAGGAAACAAAATAGATCAGTTTATTATGTTTTTAATGGAGTACGTGGTTTAGATAGCGCGGTCAAAGAAGCTTCTATCATAGATAAGATAACACGAGCAGACATTTGATGAAAGCGAACACCTAGGTCCGTCTGCTTCGCGGCTTCGCTTTCCACGTTCGCGTTGTTGTTGGAACTCTAGATACGGGACTTTCTTCCATTGAAGGGCATTGCGTGAATCTGCTTCTGATGATGCCAGTGAATAATCCTCTGGTTTGTGGCTCTTAATTGTAATAAGAGCTTTGAATCTTGGCATTTAGATAAATTCCTGCACTCGTAATATCCTACATATGTAAAAGTTCTATAAGCACTGAGTAAATAATATCAGGGAAAGGTTGTCTCAACAGGGTCACAAGGCAAGTGTCGCCTGATTGAAATAAGCATAGAATCTGTTTGCATATGCAGCACCTTTCATGAAACTACGCACATGCGCACAACTGAATCTAAAAGTTATCGTGGAGGCGACTTGTAAAAGGAATCGCACTTTAGTGCCATACTTCGTTCGTTGTGCAAGCTGCTTTGTTTTTCCTCTTTTCAAGTACTGATCCGTAATTGATGCTGCGAAACTCTTTATTTGCCTGACGTTGTCCTGATCACAGTCCATTAAGTACGGCAAAATAGAATGTAAGTTTGTTGTTATTCCTAGTTACTTAAAATCTGCTTCAATTTTTTGAAAATCTTTAAAATCTTTTATAAAAAAATCACAAGGTTCTTATGAAAAATTTCCTTAAGTGTCCCTCGAACTAAGCGCTTTTCCGAGCGGCCACCGCAGTGGGGGGAGGGGGGGGGGGGGGGGAGGTGTGGACTCTCTTGCGCACCCGATCTACAGCCTAAAATACGAGCCTCTCCTAGAGGCTATCCAAGCTTTCCATCAAGCGGTCAGCTATTCGGTAACAAACGTTTCTGGTAAAACTTTGGTTCGTGGGAAAAGAGGTAGGATGGTAACAAATGTCCTTGTAAGGTTACTACTTTGTCGGCCGACAATTAGCCGTTAGCCGTTATCCCTCCGAGAGTTTAACCTCAGGCGTAAAAGACATCAAAGGCTTATTGGCCTTCCAAAAATTTCCTGAAAAAGTGTGTCAAACGAGCGCGGGAGTGGAAGAAACGATCCGTGCGAGGAATTTCCATTCCTTAAATAGCGACAAAAGCGTTTGTCAAATAGGGCAAAGTCCAGACTCTTCCTGGCTGTGCACGTCTTTGAAAAGTTTCCTGAGGTAATTTGCTTCAATGGCAGAGTCAAAACGTTCTGTTCAATTTCGGAAGGAAAACGGCCGATAAAGCATATTATAATTGTGACTTCATAATGGATGAATGAGAGGCCGGAGAAGGATAAAGATATTTCACGCCACAAATAACAATACGGAGCCCGAGTCTATGACTTTTAAATGATTTCTTTTTGTCCTTGAAGCTGAGCCTAAAACATACGGTCCACTTTTCAGTTGGAATAGTACTCTCATCATGGACTTCCGGTAACAGTTAGCATTGTGTGCTCGATGAAGGCTTATTTCCTTCAATTCCTGCACCTTTATTCTAGAAAAGCCTGTCTTTGCCGTTTTTAGAGGCCCTTAAAAGATTTAATTGCATTGGACTTTTCAGCTGCCGGCTTTTTTCAGTAAGTTACACTTGTTTGCGCTCAATTTTCGGACACCGGTCATTCTTCATTTCTCCTCTAACAGAATGGAACCTTGTCCCTTTCTCCTTTTCAACCCCAGGTTGTCTGATCTTATCTTGCTAGGTTGTACCTCTTGGCTGAAAGAAGTATGAACATAAACATGAACCGAACCTTTCAATAAGTTGCTGAGGTGTAATGTCGTACCTCAAAGTGTTCTATGCAAACGCCACAGCCTATTTGGGAATTGGTGCTGCCACACGCAACCACATGTACGTCTTGACATCGGATCCAAAACAATGGACATTTATACTTTAACAATTCTATTTTCAGATGCGCTGCCTGGTACTGCTCGTTATCCTCGGCGCTAGTGCTGCCATGCGCCAGCAAGCTGTTGGAGTGAGAGGTCGCCTCATGTGCGGAGATGTGCCTGCTGTTGGTGTGAAGGTAAAGCTGTGGGATGAAGATGATGGTAAGATTTCAAATGTATCTGTTGAACTGCTGTACAACAACGTTTCCGCTTTGAACGGAAATCTACGTCCTTTTTTAAGTCATAAAATTGCAAGGTGCCATATTTGACTAACTAGCTGAAGCCCTTGAATAACTTCTTACGCAAATGCTGCTGGGCCAACACTCATTGGTGCGAGATGGATTCTGTGAGATGGCTGTTAGGCAAAATCTAAGTGGAGTGCAGTGTTAATCAGTCCCTTTGGGGATGCATGCATTGGCAGGGAACTCAGCCCTGATAGTCGCTTCCACAGTCCGACTGACTGTTCTGGCCATTCGCTCTCCTCGGTTTGAAGCACCTTCGCCTGCGATCATACTACGACGAAGAGGGGAAGAATTACACTCGGGGATCGAGCACGTTGGAGGAGGATGGCAGCCTCAGTCAAGCTGTAACTAAATCCTTGGATGTTCCATCAAACAGTGTCGTTGGTGCAGAGAGCTAACGCCCGACCGAAAAGCGGAGGGCTCAGTTTTGAGCCCCGGGTGGCGAAAGAGTTGTCGATGCTTCCCCTTTCCAGTGCCCAAGGATAGTTCATAGAGCACTTTCAGACGGGTAAAGTCTTGCGCTAAATGTGAGCTATGTCTGTCATGTGTACGTTGCTTCTGCTTGTTGCGAGGTGCAGTAGTCAACTCTGAGCAAGACCTTCCAACATTTCCAAATCTTCTTTCTCACTTAAAAACATTTCATTCCAGACATTCACTGAAGACCTTCAGGCGATTACTTGCCGGTGCTGTGAACACATGTTGATCTACTTCGGTTATATCGTTAATTGAGATTGATATTTGAGCTGTGAATCTTCGTGACTTAAAAATTGGAATTCTCTACTATACATAGAGAAAAACTGATTAACATCTCTAAGTTTTTAGATTAGCCACTAGCGCTACTTTGAACTACATATTTTTTCTAAGTATCAAAGGCGCCTATTCAAAGGACGTCATCAAGAAAGATCTCGCCGATGTCGGTGCAACGACAGAGAAGCCCTTGATAGGATGAGGTGGTGACAGATCAAAAGAACAGCGAACCCTGCGACTGCGCGGGACTAAACGCTCAGTAGGAGAAGAAGAAGAAGATCAAAGGCACCTATTCAGCTTTGAAGTAAACAACAATAAAAAGGGCGAGAACATTTTTAAACTCAAACGGCGGAAACTTTGGTCGACATAACAGATAAGTTAACTGCTCTTCGTTGTATGTAGCGCTACTGAGCGGAATTTTAAATCTCAAAAATTGAAGAAGAATAGATTATATTCAGAAGTCCTTCTCCAGAACCCCTCATTATTTCTCCACAAATCCGTTACAGTAATTAAGGGTAGACACTGATTTTTAGTGCGATGGACGAAATGCTCTATCTTGATTTGATTTATGGAATGCGGTTGAATCATGTGAAAAGTTAGCTTCACTCACGCATTAATCACCGGTTCAAGCCCATGATTAGAATTACTGACTGCTTAATAATATTCCTTTTAGGACCTGATCCAGACGACCAACTGGATGAGGGCTACACCGATAACAATGGCAATTTCCGTCTTCAGGTTAGAATTTACTATATAGCCAATCTTCGACTTGTTCCATTACTTTTAGGTTGTTGCAGAAGTTCTCGCCAGTTTCAAGACATTTTTTTAGTTAAAAAAAGAGAATCGCGTCAAGAAACGAAGTAACCGCCATCATGTTCTGTAGCATTTCTCCACATTTCGGGGAGACTCCCGATCCCGTCAGCATAGAACTTTTCTGGTTTTGATTCGAAAAAGCCAGCCAGCCAGCGTTCCATGTCGTCCTCGTCATCGAAGGTTTTTCCTTGCGTGGCATTGGAGAGAGACAGGAAGAGCTGCCAGTCTGTTGATGCAACATCTGTGCTGTACGAGGATGAGGCGGGACTTCCCATCCAAGGTCGAGAAGCTTTTGGCGAGTCATTCTTGCAATGTGTGGTCAAGCATTGTCGTGCTAGAATCGGATTGTGCCATGGTTCGGACGCTTTTCTGCGATCTTGGCGGCCAGTTCATCTAGCTGCTGACTGTACAAGTCCGCTGTTGGAGTTTCGTTACGGGCCAGCAGCTCGTAGTAGATGACACCTTCGTAATCCCACTTAACAAAATGCATGATCTTCGGCGGGAGAGGACCTTCCTTTGGCTGTGGCTCAGCCTACTCATTCTTGTCAACCCAGTGTCTGCTCCTCTTGATGTTGACGTACAGGCACCAGTTGTCATCTCCTGTGATGATGGCCTTCAGCCAACTAACTGTGCGCTTGTACGAGAGCAATTGAGTGGCCACCTCTGCACGTCACTGGCGGTTCCGTGAGGTCATGGGAAACCCACTGTGCCAACTTGCGCTCCTTATCCAGTTGATGTAGGTGCCTGGCGATGGTGACATAGAACACACCCAAGTCCTCCGAAAGTTCACGAGTACTCCGCCGTGGGTCTGATTCCACCAGCTGTCGCAATCGGTCGTTGTCCACACCGGATTCACGTCTGACCTGAGCGAACCTTGAAGGTTAAACTCACCTTTGCGAAAGCGTGCGAACCATTCTCGTGCAGTGCGATCGGACACTGTGCCCTCCCCAAACGCATCATTGATGCGACGACAAGAAGCGGCTGCTGACTCACCAAATCTGAAGCCATAAAATAAGAGACCTCGGATGTACTTCTTTGAAAACTCCATTTTTCAAGAAGGGTTTACGCGAGAGTGAGTAACTAGCAATAACAGTAATGTTGTACATACATGATCTCTTTGTGTGAACAAGAGGTAGGTTGCTATAAGGTAGCATTAGTTAGAAAAAGGCCCGTTCCAAAAACGGCGTGAGCTTTCACAACAAGCTGATAATTCTATTACAGACACAGCCGAATTGCCCATTATAAAAGCCTGTTATTATTTATGAGGCAGCCTTAATTAAGCGCAACAGTTCCTTTACAGGGAACGACTCGAGAGCTAACCAACATTGATCCTGTTTTTAAGGTCTACCACGACTGCGACGATGGCTTCAAGGTATTAAATATTGCTAGCGTTCGAAACGAACAAATTTATTGGGTTTTTCGGTAATGAATGCCGTTTATTCTCATAGATGGGGTGAACTGTATATTTTTATGTATTGCTGATTGTATGCCTTACATTATTATAGGCTATTTTAAAAGCTAGACTTTAGACAACCTTCTCTCAAAAACTAAGCGTCATTGGTCATTTCCGTCATTTCACCAAATTTTCACCAATTTGGTGAAAAAATAAGTTGAGAAGTTACAATAGCAACATACACGAGCAATAAAGCGAGCATTACTAGCATATTTCATCGTTTTACTTCCGAAAGGGCCTCTCATCGGAGGCATGTCAAGGAGTGATCTTGTGTCTAGTTCTGTGTGTTGCAGTAGAGACGTTCCATGCCTTGCATTGATCGCCGGTACCATCCTTTGTACTTTCGAATTTCGTATGCTAGAGGTCCCCGCGCGAAATTTTCCCGCACTATCGTAACGCGTAGCCTATATAAGGCGAGACCCCGCTAATGAGTCATTCATTCAACGTCTGTCTTGGCCCCGAGCGGAAGGAAATAAACTCGACTCCGGCCACCCCAGCGGGTCGACAAGCTCAGATGGCAAAGGGTCATCCAACAAAATGGTCAATATATCATTGATTAATGTTTATTGTTAACATGAATAAATACGCTTTGAAAAAAATGAAAAAAAAAACTATATTTATCAAACGACACCAAATCCCAGTATGGAAACCAAGGGCTGTGTAAAGGAAGACGGTTCCTGTATTCATTACACTTTAAAAATTTTGATGAACTAGGTTGGAGTACCTGTACCTCTCTCTTCTCTCAGCTCTTTCCTTAGTATACACGCACCCATCCTTAATTTTTTATTTCCGAAATTTTGTGTGTAAGATTTTCTGGATCAGGGATTGATTGCTTGTCAGTATTTGCCAGCAGTCACTGACTCGCAGCTGAATGGTCCTCACCTTCATCCCTTCTGTCTCGTAGGGATCACTTATTTCGTTCGTCGAGAGCTTCTATTAAAATACTGTGATTCCTGATATCCTTATTCCCAGGGCAGAAACAATAATACGGCATCAAATGGATCACACGTTCAGAAAGAACAACAGGTAGAGCTTATGAAATTGACCATCAAGAGCGGTTACAATTTGAATCCACTATAGTTATGTTCTATTAAATGAAATTCTGTCATATACAAACAACACCTGGCCTTCCATATGTTGCCGCTAGTTCATGACGTCCCAAGCAAGATCGAAATACTGCTGGAGATTGGCCTGAGGTTTCAGCTTTCTGAAGCAGACGGGATTCAAAGTTCAACTCCTCTCGTACATACAGTACCTGTCGCTAGCTCGCCTACAGGTTATTTCGCCCACTCGATCAATTGTGTCGGGCCTATACGCACTGTTCAACTCTACAGGGTGGCCCATAAGTCCTGCAACAAAATTAGGAGACCTTATTGGTTGTCTTTTTCCAATTGCAAAAAACCGCATACCAACAGTTATGTAGCATATACTTAGTGCTATACTTCTGGGAAGTATGGTCATGGTTGTAGCTGCTCTTATTACAAAGTAATGCGCTCTCACGTAAAACTACCGAAAATTCTTCTCTGGCCCGTGGTGGGGCGCTTCCGTTCCGATATGACTAAATTTCGGAAGATTGGTTGTTGAACATGCAGTATGATGGTATTGTGTAGGACAGTACAAAGGCTTCTCAAGAGTGAACATTGGATGAACGGATCTGAACTACAGTAGAAGAACGCTATTAATTTTCTGATCATACAGGATGCAGCAACCAGCTGGAACAAATTCAATATTGAGCCGTGTGAGTAATCTATTACTAAGCAATATGTAGTTTCTAGAAAACTACAAGGAAAGTTCTACAAGCCTACAAGCGAGGAGAACACTCAGCTATGAGGAGAAGAAAGTAGAGAGAAAAATTTGTAAGCGCAGTTGGAGCGCGTCGTCCGAAATGTGTAATCAGCCTCTGCCTGATTTGATGAAAAATTTCTCAAAGTTGAGCGATCCCAGAAAGGTCAAAATAATAGTGCGTTTAATGCTACCTATGCGGGAACCTGATAATATAAAAACAACGGCCGCGCATGGCAAGTTTTTGTCATACACGATTTTCCAAAATGTTTTCCCGCACTCCATAGGTTTTTGTGTAAAAATAGTGAAAATCAATAGAAATGTTCGTTTGATAGGAACAAGAACTTAACACCATTTATTAGAGACTCAATCGTGTTGTTTAAAGGCAAACATTCTGGTAAAGCGATTCCTGTAACAGCAAAAGAAAAGGACGTGGTAGCGGTTCTCAGTCCATCTGCAAAATATTGCACCTGCGAAAGACTAGCTGTGAAATTCCTAAATCTTTGGATTTTCAATCTTTGTTTATTAACAATCTTAAAGAAAATGTCTTGCTCTATAAATCCTGGGAAAACTATTGTTCAATATCTTCTTTGGAACGAATAAGAAGTAAAACTCCGTAAGAGGGGCTGAGACGTGAGCTGCAAAGCAACCCACACGATCTGAAGGCTCTTATCAATCCAGGAGTGGTCCCTTATAAATAATACCGCTCCACCATAATCTACAAACCATGGGCAAACATGGTTTAAAAACGAACCAGTGCATTTTTAGCCTTTTTATACGCCTATGTTTTTGTTGCATTACTTATGGGCCACCCTCTAGTAGACTCTACTTAGATTTATAAGTCAGTAGATTGAGCTCGTCCTGCTGAGCTCAAATATGTGCTTATTTTTACAAATACTCGATTTTTAAAAAAGCTATCGAAAAAAGATGCTTTGAAACGCTCCAAAGGCTTCAGACAGCTGTTATCGAGGTTGTATGCTGGTACAATGGTGTCTTGTTGAGATCAAAACTCTAGCACCAGGCGGGACTCGAACCACAGACGCTATGCCGCTGATCGCACGCAATGCCTACACTTCGTGGGACCCATTAGCGCTAGCCACTTGAGACCTAAAGGAAATGAATTGAATAACTTCTACCAGGACCCTCAACTTGACTAGTTCCATGCCGATATCAGCGGCCGTCTCATACCGCCTTATGGGTGAATGTTGACAGATTACATGAGGTGTGGATGTTGCGTTCGATCAGTGCCGGTGGTGTAATGGCATAGAGCATCCCCGCCGGTTAACAGGAGCTGCGGGTTCGAGCCCCGCCTGACGCTAGAGTTTTGATTGCAATGGAACGTCGTTGTAACAGTTCACAACCTCCATATTGTTCAAATAAAACGGTTAGAAGACCCCTTGACTTGTACCAGGATCTTGAGAAGTTTTAGTCACATTGGAATCATTTCGTAGCCATACTTGGTCTGATCGCGAGTTTGAAACCTTGTCACCCAAATGAAATCCTAGACAAACTAAGTATTAGACGAAATCGACATGGTCTCTACTCCTGGTTTTTTCATGTGTTTCTTTCATTTTAGGGACGGATTGCTTGAATATAATGGATTCATATTGGAGCAGTACAAAAGTTTAAAATCGTTAGCTCTGCACAAAGTTTTTTTTTGAACCCGTGTAGTGTTCGAATGTCATAGTATTCTTACTAGTCTTGTACAATAATCTCCGGTAAAACAATCTTTGAGATTAAAAAGTCGGTTAAAAAGATTGCATGTGGGAGTGTCTAGCCTAAATTACGTATACCTGGTACAAGAGGCACAGCTGTTCCAATCCGGGTATCTTCGAGAATCTCAAAACAGATCTATAAGATCCTCTTACCGTATTAAACCATGCAGGTAATGGTTGGGATATTGTACTACGAGTTTATTCTCATAGAAGCTAGAACCTGCAGTTCTGAGGTGCGTCCTCAACTATTGTAGCACCGTTTTTTTCAGCATAGAAGACGTCGCACGAAAGCTGAAGAAAGTAAATAATTGCTCAACACTTACGGTTTTCTAGGAATAAGACATCCTCTCACTGCAATAGTGTAATCGTGGAGTTTTTGAGGAGTTTTAGCACAGGTAGAAGTGGGATGTGTCGAACTGACGAAGAAGAGAAGTCTTCTTCGAGTGTAGCTATATTGGTTGAATTTCTGGCATCCTCATTGTCTCTAGTTAGTTTCCTTCCTATAGAGTTTACCTCGAGCTTAATTCAAAAGATCTTTCAGCCATCGTTCTTTTTTGTTCGTGGCAAGGAGTGAGCTCTCATGCAGAATTTCGTGCTTGATAGCCATCACAGAGTAGTTCCGATTTTTTAGCTCGGCCAAAGAAAACTCAAGTTTCGCATTCCTGACAAATACATAACAAGTGGCGGTGTGCCAAGGAGGTACTTCAACATTGGAGAACTCAACCTCGAGACCATATTCAAGTGCGAGGAGCGTGATCTTCTATAATATTGAATCAATGTTGTGTATCGTCCCCTGCTAACGCTCAATAAATGCATTTTGAGTGTTCCGCTGTTATCTATGTAGTGTCTATCTATTTTATCTAACAATCACGTAACAAGTAAGCGGGATGAGAACTGAACTGGCAATTAGCCTGCGCTTCTCATCGTCAGACTAGAATACCGCTCCTGTCTTTTGGTTTTTGGGCGGAATAGACGGAAAAACAGCCGTTTCTGCCGCTTTTCCATAACTCCCTCTAAAGTTCCTTGATTAGAAAATAATTGCAACCATTCGATTCCCCTCTGCATGGTCAATCCAACGATATAGGTTGATTCGGTGACCTATATAGTCTCGACGGCGGCGGCCTCCCTTCGCCGCTCGAGACAATTGCCCCACGGGGAATATCTAAGTAGCTGGTCAGAATAAGCACTTTAAGTAAATTTCTGTCTTCTGCTTGTGGCACGATCTGAATGGTGCACGTTCTCGTAGCTGGTCAAAAATTATGATCATTTTGGCCTGCATCTTTGTCAAATTTTCCTCATCTGAGCTGCCAGATTTTTGGAAATCGTCCGATTTTATTGGCTCCCACTTAGTACCAGTTCGTCCACGAAAACTCAAGTTCGTCCAGTTCAGTACATAGCTGAGCTAAGGATAATCCGCAAGATAGCTTGGAGAAAACAATAACAATAAAGCGGTTTGAAAACTATCGACAGCCAAAGCCACCTACAGGGTTAAATGTTGATGGGAAATGTGACTTTTGCTAAATCAAGTGAACGATAGAAGTCTCGTCTTCAGGAGGTCGGAGCGCAAAAAGAGAGGTTCACGGTAGTGCTCTGTCACCACCCACCTGTTGTCATTACGTCATTACGAACATGGCAAGAAATGATAGCGGATCAATCAGGTGTCCAGATTTCAGAAAGGACTCTTGATATTCCGGTCAATATAGCAGATCTCTTCCTTCCCGCATTGCAGTGCTGGCCGAACTACAACGGAACTAACATGTCAGTGGTGAAGCTTGTTAGAAAGATGAACGAAAAGCCAATGCAGCGGACATGACGAGTAGAATCTGGCGAGGCTCCTTCCTATGCAAATAAAAGGATCAGTCAAAATAAAGCACGAGAACTGTGATAACGATGTTAAGCTGGATTACAGAAAAGTTGCTGACCAGTTGAAGATAGGCTTTAGTAGTCATAACTTAGTCGAAATAGCAAAAGCAAAAATTTATCACGTGAAGAAGGACTCCAAAGAAGGACGTTACTGGGAACCCTCATCAAAATTTACCGACAGAAATGAGCGCAATAGCCGAAATAAGGAATGGGAACAACATGACGATAACGAAATTCCTGTCTTACCTTCTAATAGTAATGACGATAATTAGGTCTGCAGAAGCAAAAACTCCTGCCCCATGTTTTGTGCCACTGTACTGTGGCACCAAAGCGATTATCGCGCTGTTGCACACGGGTAGTTCTATAACGTTTATAGACAAAAATACTCTTTCATACATAGGTGGTGTACTCATTCGCGAAACCGTTCTATCTGCAACAGTCGCAAATGGAGGACAAATTCCTTTTATAGGATATGCGAAAAATACTATAACGTTTGCGAAAGTAGCTAAGCTCATAACGTACTCATGGCGAAAAACGGTTATTGTCGCGCAGCGCTAATTATCGGAGTGGACATCCTTTCGAAGACTAAAAACCTTTTTCCCTCGATATGTCGAAAAAATAACGGCCTCAGTTGGAAGAAATTGTATACGAATGCTTCGAGAAAAGGAAAGCTGATTTATGAGCATGGTTTTCAAGTCACGATAGCAAATGATTTAACGATTACTGCGTTTTCCAACAAATCCGTTATTGCAACAATGAATTTTTCATACGGCGACTGCACTGGAATAATAGCAAGCGTACATTGCATACATTGCCAGAAGGGCTACCAATTGGTAAGGCGCTTTACTGTCCAGCGGGTTCAAAGCGTTTTTCCTTACGAATTTTCAGTAGCGGATCATCAGGAGTTAAGCTGTACAAAGGACAGCATGTGGCTAATGCAGAATTTGTTCAAAACTTTAACCATCGCCAGGTATTTCCAGTGTACGATAAGGAAAGCCTGTGCAAAAGAACAGCTAACGACATTAAGGATGAAGTAAATTACACTCCACCTAAAGTCCATTCTGATAGACACTTGGAACATTGTTCCTCAAATGTGAAAGGAGCATCCGTTGGCCAAATTGATTGGTCTGATTCAGAGTTAGGCATTCTCCAACGGGCCAAGGTGATTGAGTTGGTAAATACTTTAATGATATTTATATTGGTAGAGATGATGACATGGGACGTTATAACGGCAACCACAGAATTTATTTGTGTGAAAATTCGAAAATTCCCAGAAAAACAGAAAAAACGGTGTCGCGTTCCTCTTAAACAGAGAGGTGAAATTGCGAGACAAATCAATGACTTGCTAAAGCAAGGAGTTATTGAAAAAGTTTTCCCCTATTCTGTGCCCCAATAATCTTATGGTTAGTCAAGAAAAAGGACGATTCGCTGCGCTTTGTAGTAGACCGGAAGCTCAATGTTACAACGCAGGCGGAAACAAATGTTATTCCAAATATACAATGAATAATTGATCTTGCCACCGGTAAAGTATTTTATACGAATGTTGACTTCAAGTCAGGGTTTCACCAGATTTCCATGGAGAGGTCGCACAGAGAACGGACAGCTTTCAAACCATCTTAGGTCTATTTTAATTTATTACGACGCCTATAGGACTAAAAGGTGCACCCGGAACGTTCCAAAAGGTTACAAATTCGCTTGTCAGAGAATTGCGCAGTTGGACGTTTGCGTATATTGACGACATAATAACGTGCTCCAATGGTTTTGATGAACATACAGAAGATATCCGCGCACTTTACTATCAAATTCGGTCCTTTGGCATCGAGTCCAACAACGATTGAAAAACTAACAAAATTCCCTCTACCCAATAACCTCACTGCCGTCAAGTAATTTCTGGGCTGCCTCATATTTTCGAAGATACATAGAAAATTCTGCAAAAATTGCTTTACCTCTCAGAAAACTGACAGCTAAAGCGAACAAATTTACATAGCAGCAAGAACAGCAAAACGCGTTTCACGATTAAAAGAAGAAGAAAATAGCAGTCGCGGAAACTTTACTTCAGAATCACGAGGAAACACATGAAACACACCCCATTGCTTTCGCTAGTAGAAGTTTAAACAAACATGAAAAGAATTATTCGATTATAGAACTGGAAGCCTTAACGATAGTGCACAGTCTGCATCAGTTCAGACCATACGTATTTGAAGCCAAGATAAGAGTGCTTACTAATCACGCTTCACTGTGTTCGCTGTTGCATTGAACTGAACTAAGTGGGCGGTTAGGCAAGTGCCAAGTCGCCATAATGGGCTACAATACGGTTATTGGAAAACACAACGCCGTAAGCGATGCCTTATCACGTTATCCGGTGAAACTCAATTAGGTCAATACATAAGGCACACGCGAGTGCCATCCCTTGAAAAATACAAGAGGCGCAACTGAGAAGTCCTTATAGCGATCGTATAAAGGTACTTCTTGGCAACACAAATAAAGCTATAGAAAGGGGACAGAAAGGCTTTTACATACAAAATAACGCTCTATATTATGAAAGGCGGGAAAAATATTCGGTTATTTCTAGCGGACAAGGCTCAACAAAGAGAAATCGTGCAGCACCATCACGAAAACCTTTTTGACGGAGACCATTTGGGCGGTAAAAAGATTATACGGAAGATTCGCACACAATTCTACTGGGGGAGTATGAATAGCGAAATAGCGAGCTTTGTTGTAAGCTGTGCCATTTGCCAGGAGGTAGAGTCACCTTCTCAAATTCTTCGCAAAGAGGAGTTATTTGCAGATGCGGAGGGATATTTGCGAACGGAGGCATACCTTTTTATAGAGTCTATTCCGATGTTGTAGGACCCATTCAAACGTGTTTGAATGGTAATCGTTTATTTTGATCCGTATATATAAATCCACAAAGTACATGGTTTGCAGCGCTATTCCAGATCAGGAGATAGAAACACTAAAGTTTTGCAAATGACGTGGTCTGCCGTTTCGGAGTATCAGAAATTTTGGTTTCAGATCGTGGATCTAACTACACCAGCGCGCTGTTCAGAGACATCTCTCAAATTGTAGGCCTAGAACATGTTTTCGTAACCACTTATCATCACCAAGCAAACGGACAGGTTGAGAGATATGCAAAGACTATCGTGGACACACTAACATGCTTTACTCAATAATCAAGAGAGAGCTGGTTCGATTTTCTACAGTTATGCGTTTTTTGCTATAAATACGTCAAGAAATGAGACGACCAAAGAATCACCATTTTTCTTATGCATAGCAGAGATCCAAAACTCACGTCCGATGCCGTTCTAAAACTTCCTCGGAAAACATACTTTGATGCTTCGACCTATAAGGCTGAGCTAATCCACAACTTATCTGTTGCATGGAACGAAAACGAGAAACAAATTGCTAGTTCTTCATTTTATAAGGAAAAATAAGACGAAAACAAAGAACCACAAAACGAGCTAGCAGTTGGTGATTTTGTCCTACTTTGTGATGAAATAAATACGACAAAATTGTGTAACAAGTGGTGGGGACCATTTCGAGTTACGAAATTCAATAGCCCAAATGTGTCTATTCAGTGGGTTGGACAGTCTAAGAAAAGGCAAAGTGTTCACTTAGACAGAATAAAAATAGCGATCCTATTCCTGCACTGATTCATCGCAGTCCCACTGGAATTCTACCAGAATCTAGCGCTCTCGATAAGTCGCTGCATCGATCGCCCCGCCTCAATCACCAATAGTACCAAAAACGCCCATAAGAAAGGTCATAGAAGGACAAACGGTTCTACCCTCTTGCTACTTTTGCCCTCTCTTTGTGCTGCTTCCTATTTGCTCATAACGATTTCGAAATAATCTTGACGTTTTACAGTATATAACGATGTCCGTAGGTCTGATAAAGATACCGGGAAATTTGAACTATGATTACGACAGTGAATACACTCCCTCAAAAACTCATTTTGAGGTAACTTTAAACATTTTCACCAGAAGGTTGGAAAAATAAAGTTTGGTAGAATAACGATTTGAGATAAACCAAATTCATAACGATACCTAATCAATATTTGAAGGAGCTATGCAAAGATACCAGTGCTCGAACTGATATCTTGGAAGAAGAGATACGTGAACTCCGACAACCACACCTGACTTGTCAGGAACAGGTTGATGCGATGGCAAACTTGGTGAACAAGGACTTGGTCGCCAATTTGGGTCGCGCCGATAAGACGTGCCCTAGAGATGCGATGGTGGCCGGCTCTAGAGATGCGACGGCTCCAAGGTCGGTGGCAGCAGGCGGGAGCGATTCGAGGGGATGCGGGCGTTATTCCGATACCCGAGAAAGCGCCCTTCAATCTAGCTACCAATTATCACCCCATCACTATCATATCCGTTTTTTGCAAGAGGTTTCGAAAGGAAAATCAAGGCTGCTGTCGTCAATTATCTTGAGTCAAAATCTCTAATTCCCAAAAATCAGCACAGTTTTCGCAGCGATAGGTAAACGGAAACATTAATGCTGTTAGCGTTATATGATTGGACAAGGGCGCTTGGTCAAAAAGTAAATGTGGACGTCGCTTATTTCGATTTTATGAAAGCTTTCGATGAAGTTCCATTAAATAAACTGATCTACCAGCTGAAGAAAATCGGTGTTCATCCAAGGATAAATAAGTGGATAAAAAACTTTATAACCGACAGATCCTTTCAGATTTCAACGAGTCGTACTCAGAATCTAGTGGGGTCCCTCAAGTAGGTGTTTTCTCATCAGTTCTTTTTATCATCTTCACTTCCATGATTCCCTCTCTGGTTGAAGAGTTTGGAATCACCTGTAAAATGTTTGCTGATGACATAAAAATATACAGAAACATCGTTGAGCAGGATGACTACGCTGCGCTCCAGTCTGCAATAGATGCTGTTGCGGATTAGTCAAGGAGGTGGGAGCTTCATTGTCAGATGAAAATACCAAAGTGCTTCATCTTGGACAGCAATACAACAGAAACAAGTTTTTAAAGAGTGAAGCTTGAAATAACGAAATGTTTATTGACAACGTTTCGGGCCTTAAGCCCTTGTTCAGGTCTAAAAGAACTAGGATGCTTATACAACAACAACAACCGACGTATTACAGAACTGCGTTCCACCGACAGGAAGGGGGCCAAAAAGTTACAGTGGTGCGATTTGGCCAGAAATGAAATGCAGGGTCTCTGAGCTTTTTATATAGATTTGCGAGCAGTAACCGATCTCTCGTCTCCCAAATTAGCCATCATCCTCAGCAGTCACGCATCGTAGCCTCAGAGACCGATAACGCTCATTGCATACTTCATTTCTTCCTTCTTGTTAAGCCCCGAGCACACTTCGCTGCCGCAGCAAACCCGGCTCGAGCAGCAAATGAGGGTGCACGCTGCTTTCGCAAATGATACGGATAATGATAAGGATAGCAAACAGCAGCCGCAACAAGAAATGTTCTTCGACATTTCTTGCTGCGGCAGCAAAACCGCTGACGCGGCCGCAGCGAGCTGTGTTCATGGCTGCGGCGCTGCCTTTGCCGCTCAGCAAATGCAGCAGCAGCTCGATGACATCCTTCATCATTGCTGCCGCACCAAAGCAGCGAAGTGTGCTCGAGCCTTTAATGGGTGGCTGCCAGTGTTTTATCTCAAGCGCTTCCTTGATCTTCCTCTCTATTGCTGCAACTACGAGTGCCGATCCTTCACAAAAATCTGACGAATACAGTGGAGAGGAAGAACAAGGAAAAAAGGAAACCGGCATCTCATAACATCTTTCTACACGCGTGGAGTTGCCATCCTACGTATATGAAACGAAATATCATTCACCATACAGTTACCATATCTACTACAGTGACCTCTACGAATTCTCATAAAGTAGAAGATTAGGTGGTCGAGATCCTGCGGTAGAACGGATATGGCACGTGACTACTTCATTGCTGGAAACCTCAACGATGCCCTTTTGGTTCTCGTCTGATTATGCTTTTCATCACAGATTCCTTCGCTCCGGACATCAACCGTATGGTGAAACGATCGGGCTTCTTATAAGCTTCGTATTTCGACTACCTCCATCTTTTCGACGCCTCCTAACAACGTTGCGTCTCTACGAGAATTGGTGTGAAAGGCCAGGTTGCTTAATCTGTGAAGAGGACAACCAGATTTGCCAAAAGAGGTGCGTGGTATACAAAGTGGTGTGCATGACATGTGAAGAATTTTACATAGGGAAAACAGCGAGACCACTTGGCAAGAGAAGGGACGAGCATTTAAGAGCACTGCGTAGCCCTAAAAGCTATTCAGATAATCTATTCTCGAGACACCGCACCCTGAGACACGCACGAGGTCCACTGCCGCAACTGCGAGTCTCGATCCTTCACTAAAATCTGACGGATACAGAGGAGAGGAAGATCAAGGAAGCGCTGGAAATAAAACACTGGCAGCCACCTATTAATAAGAAGGAAGAAATGAAGTATGCAATGAGCGTTATCGGTCTCTGAGGCTACGCTGCGTGACTGCTGAGGATGATGGCGAATTTGTGAGACGAGAGACTGGTCACTGCTCGCAGATCTAGCCCAGAGAACCTGCACTTCATTTCTGGCCAAATTGCACCTCTGTAACTTCTTAGCCCCCTCTTCCTGTCAGTGGAACGCAGGTCTGTAATACGTCGATTGTTATTGTTGCTTGTATAAGCATCGCAGTTCTTTTAGACCTAAACAAGAGCTTAAGGCCCGAAACGCTGTCAATAAACATTTCGCTTTTTCGAGCTTCACTCATAAGAAGAAGGATATGTAAGTACGAAGCTCAGGGAAAGAACAATATTAAGAAACTGTTATTGCCTTGGTGAACAGAAACTCAATAGTACGCCTTCTTTACGTAACTTAGGATTTATTCTAGACACTAAACTTCCCTTCAGTCAGCACTGTGATTATACAGGGTGCGTAAAAAGTATTGACGCACTAAACGTAATTGTTAGAAATAACAACACATTATAAAATTTAAAAAGTTCACATACAAAATGTCAACAATGATCTAGCAAACAGAATAGCATCACTTGTATTTTACAGGAACTTCTTTGCTGCAAATAGGGGCAAAGACGCCGAGGAAAGGTATCGACGGTGCACCGGAAGTAGTCCACGTCGATTTCGTTCCATGCTTTTACCAGATCATCCTTCACTAACTTCATACTTTTGTGGGAAATAGCGCAAGCTTTTTCCAAAACTTCCCATGTAGAGTAATTTAGCGTAATCAAATCAGAGGCCATTCCTCTGCCGAAATGAAGTCCTTCAAGATGGCGCTGCAGATGCAGTCCTGAACAATCCTCGACTCTGAGCAGGAGTCTAATCCTGCAAGAAGAAATACGGCTTACTCTTGAAGTGGGATCCGAATCAAGGAACCAGTTGCTTCTTTAGAACATCAATACTGATAGCTCTACTGGTTTATCTTCACTGCTGTATCCACGAAAATGAGAGGTGCTTGTGATGAATGCACAAGCCATGATACTGGCCGAATGGTCCTCTCTTGCAGCGAGCCTTTCGCTTGAATTAGCACTTTAAAGGTTCTTGAAGAGTGTGTAACACTTTTTCAAGTAGAATGCGGAAAAGCATCAAGTCACTGAGGTCAAAGCATAGAACGAGATCGAAGTGGACCACTTGCGGCGTACCGTCAATGCCTTTCCTCGTCGCCTTCGCCACTGCATTCGCAGCAAAGAAGCCCATATAAAATACAAGTGATGCTATTCTGCTCGCTAGATCGTTGTTGATATTTTATATATAAACCTTTTAAATTTTGCGATGTGTTGTAATTTCTAACGCTCCCGCTTAGTGCGTCAATACTTTTTACGCGCCCTGTACGACTAAGAGTGCTGAAAGAGTTGTGCATAGTATATTTAAGTCTCTGAAAACTAGTTCAATAGCGCATTTATTATCCGCATACAAGGCCTACGTTAGGCCCATGCTAGAGCATGCTACTACGGTATAGTCCTACTACTAAGAGAGAAGTCGCCAGATTGGAAGCTGTGCAAAACAGTTTTACAAGAAAGCTCTTGATCGAAGTATATGGGTGTGACTACAATGGCATTCCTTCGGCGTCTGGAAGGAACAAATTCTTCAATTTATGCACTCTTGCTTGTCGCCGAAGAAAGTTCGATTTGATAACGGTTTACAAGATGATAAAAGGCATGGTGGAGCTTCACCTTAGCGAATTCTATTCAATGTCTCATTCCAACACAAGAGGCGCTCAGTGGAAGATCCTAGTTTCTAGGGCTAGTAGCAAAATAAGATCTTCTTTTTTCACGAATCGAGCTGGCAATGAATTTCTGAAAATCTCTGGGAAAAATGGATTACCAAATTCTATAGGGCAGTGCAAAGTCCTCATTGACCGATATCTGCAGGAAGTTCCTTAGCAGTTTGGTTTGGTCGATTATGATGTTGTACTAATTGCATCCTCCTATTTCCCACTCGTATTATCTGTATTTTGGGTTGATTTATGTTGTTGTGCTTTTTTGCGTGGATTACCACATACAATAAATAAATAAATAAATAAATAAATAAATAAATAAATAAATGCCTTAAACCACATCTAGGTCTATGCAGAAAAATTACGCCTCGTGCGTACTGCAAGCAAGCCGCCCACCACTCCTCTCTATGTCCCTCAGTGAATGCGTATCAGCAGAGAGCCGAGAAAGCCCACCATTGTTAGCCGTCAATGTTTCTTGCAGTAATGTAATAATTTTTCGTAATGTATTTTTTGTCGAGGCCTACAAATTCGAAAGGGCGCGGCTGCCACGGTATAGTGAGCACTACCCTTCAAGCCATGCCCCTACTTGATTTTGGAAGGTTGGCAGTCTTCCCGACTGCATATTTTGTATATGGTTGCTATACATGAATACAAATCTATAATAGTGGTTTACAATACTCCCATCTCACGATTAAAAAGAAGCATGACACTACCCCAAGCATTATGCCAATTTTTTGTCTTATGTCACAACTGAAAATCGGGTCTCGTCTGAGGCGTTTAGTGCGAAATTCGAATTTCCTACCGTTAAGATTATTTACAGGCAGAAACCGCGGAATCGGCATGCCCAGGCGCCGCATGTGTGAAGCAGAGATGTTGAAGTAATGATGTATACGAACTCCTGTGAGATTTCCCTGTATTAATATAATGCGGTTTTGTGCCTGTAAATAACCTTAGCGGTATACTTGTGCTTTTTTAAAAAATTTCGAATAAGCGAATAATCGAATAACACCATTTTTCAGTTATTCGAATTTCCGAATAATCGAATAACCACATTATTCGTTTATTCGAATTTCCGAATAATTGAATGACCCCATTTTTTAGTTATTCGAATTTCCGAACAATTGAATAACCCCATCTTTTGGTTATTCGAATTTCCGAATAATCGAATATTCGGAAAAATCGAATAATCGAATAAACGTCATTATAACTTAATACACCCCGGTGCAAAATAGGTTCACACCCCGATTTGTCCATTAGTACCCGAACGATCCGCTGCTTAGGCTCAGCGACCGTCGTATTACTCACTATCGAAAACTTCTATAGAAGAATTCTAAGCAGCGTCTCTTATAAGTGCAGGATACCACGAACTTTAACTGAAAATTTAACAGATGGAGACCGGTGCAAAATATAAGTTCGCTTCATAGAAATCCTGATTAATCACAAAAGTACCTACAGACAAGGTAAGATTAGTACTTTATCACATCACCTCTGTTGTAAACAATATTAAAAATTTTGTTTGGCATATTATTAATTAGATTATTTTTAACGTTTTTTTTTACGGTTTGCTTAACATTGCTCCATGCATCAAGTATGGCTTTCTTCAGACAAGAGACCGAAGTGTAAGTGGTTCCATTTTTGTACAGTTTGTGTATAAGAATGTCCCACAAGCTTTCTTGTTTTCGGATTGAGATCTGAACAACTAGGCCACTTGAAAGGTTGAATTCTGTAGGAATTAAGCCGACATGTAGTTGACTGCGATACGTGCATGGATTCATTATCGTGTTGGAAGATGAGGTTATGCCTACAAAATCTTCTGAAATATGGCAGAAGGTGATCTCCGAGCAATTTTTGGTAGTCTTCGCTGTTCATCCTACATGAGACGAACTTCAAGGCAACAAGTTCGCAACCAGAAAACGCAGCCCAAACCATGAGCCTTTCACCGACAAAGTTGCGTCTCTAGAATACTCGCTTCTCTCTCCTCTAATCTCTCCAATAGTGTCTGTACCCGTCGGGCCCATCAAGATTCCACTTCTTTTACTCTACTGTAGAGATCTGAGAAAAGAGGTAGAGTATCATCTAGGCGCAACTTTGGCGGTGGAAGTCTCATGGTTGGGCTGCGTTTTCTGGATGCGGACTTGTCTCGTTCCCCCGGAAGTTTGTCTCGTGTAGGATGAACAGTGAAGACTACCAGGAATTGGTCCGTGATCACCTTTTGCCACATTTTAGAAGATTTCGTAGGCTCTACCTCATTTTCCAACTAGATGACACATCCATACACGTGTCGCAGTCAACTGCAGGTTTATTTTATTTGTTTATTTATTTATTCAATACGTTCGCGATAAGCCCAAGCGCCAGAAAAAGTATTACTACAACACAACAACATGAAGACACACCTAGAGCGAGTCAAACCAATGTCAAACAACAACAGGAAGACATACAATACCGCTCGCGTCGCACGGTCAAAAGTGGGCGAAAAAACGCAAAAATAGCGTCGCGAAGCGTCGCATGATCATAACTCCTTCAGTTTTAGGTTCTCTGAAAATGGTTGGCACCATTTGATTCGCCTCTTCGAGATCTATACGCACGTGTATAAAACTTTGCCGGAACACCCATATTTTCGCCGTGGGTGGTCCTAAATTGACTGGACGGGCGGTTAGAGCAGCTTATTTCCCAGGATATGCATGCTTTTGGAGTATCTCAATCATGGCGTACGTCGCCAGTGCTCTGTCATGCCAGGAATGTCCCGAGAGTGCGCCGTGCACAATGCACACAAAACCTAACCTATCAATCAAGTGGGGGAGCGCATGTCCCCTGCGCTTCTATCTTCTCTTACTGGGAAATGCGAAATTCTCTAGACTATTTCGAACCGTTTAGAGAAAGTTCTCAGAATTTTAGTCACCACACTCAGGATTAGCTCTAATCTGTCCCAGCGAAATTTTGGTGTGCGCCGTGTACAATGCGGACAAAGAAGAACCTTTCAGTCGAGGGGGGGGGGGGACAGCTTGTAGACTGAGCGTTTGGGAAGTTTTGTCAGAAATTTGCAGCCGCCCTAGCCAGAAGTTGCTCTAAGGCTTTCCAGCGAGCCTTTGGAGTGAGCCGTGAACAATGTATACAATTCGCACCTTTTAATCGAGGGGGGGGCGACCGCTCGCAATTTGCGCTCGCGGGCGTGTTCGGAGCTCAATAGCTCTGTCAAGTTTGAATCGTTTCGGCTGCAACTTGTGGGTCTTGTAGGCAGCAAAACGGTCTACTAGCACATTAAGGTAGAATGGCTTAGCTTAGGAGGGGCCAATGTTAGAGCGGTGCGAAAATGCAGGTGAGGCTTGCGTGACGCATTTTTTCCGACTTCGGAGGACCACTGCGAGAAGACGCGGGAAGCTAACGGCATCAGAATGCGTATGCGAACAGAGCACTTAAGGTACTTTACGATGACGTGATCAGAACTTCTTACCTGCCTAAACTGCCTTAGCCCACTCTGCCGCTTTAGGGCAGCCGACTTAGCGGTTGAAGTTTCCTGCCCACTTATCCGCCCACATTTGGGTTTTCGACACTCCCAATAACACCTTTCTGTTCTGCATGAACATCTCTATCGAATGCTATCAAATTCGACCGATTTTGGCAATATCGAGTTTTTGACAATATCCCATCGAGGATGTGGGCGCGCTAGGCCGAGCTGCGCGGATGATGACGTCATCGAAAACCGATATTTTCGAAATTGGCCGAATTTCCTCGTGCAAACTGCGTTCCAAATCGTCTAGGAGTTATTTGGGGCGCTGATTATGAATCCGACTCCGTTTTTGAAAATTCCGTCGACTTCGGTAGGTTTTGGATTTTTCTGGATAACTGATGGTGGTCGGGTCAGGATCATCGATTTTGCTCGAAATTCGTATAGGGTCAGGAACTTATTCGGGGTGCCGAACACGATGACGAAGTACATTTGGACGATTACGGGAGGGGACCGCTCATACCGATAACTGAGGGTGATCGGTGATCCTGACCTGACCACCCTCAAACGGGAAGTAACCTGCTCAAGTGCGCGGAATTTTCAAAAGCGAACGTCCGATTCGTAATCAGCGCCCCAAACAACCCCTAGACGATTTTGGACGAAGTTTGCACGATGAAATTTGGCCAATTTCGAAAATACCGGTTTTCGATGACGTCATCGTCCGCGCAGCTCGGCCTAAAGCACCCACGTCCTCGATATTGTCGAAAAATCGATTTTTTGAAATTGGTCGAGAGTGACACCATTCGATAGAGCTTTTCGTTGTGAATAAAACGGTGTTACCGGGAGTGTCGGAAACCCAAATATGGGCGAGTAGGAGGGCAGGAAACTTCAACTGCTAAGTTCGCCGCCCTAAAACGGCACATGGGGCTAAGGCATTTCAGGCAGCTGGGATGTTCTGAGCTCAGCGCCGTAAAGTACCTCAAGTGCTCTGTTCGCACACGGATTCTAGTGCCGTTAGCTCACCGCGTCTTCTCGCAGTGGTCCACGGAAGTCGGAAAAAATGCTTCACACAAGCCTCATCTGCATTTTCGCACCCCTATAACATTGCCCACTCCCAAGCTAAACCATTCTACTTTAGCGTACTAACAGATCACTCGACTGCCTACAAAATCTATTAGCTGCAACCTGAAAGGTTCCAACTTTACAGAGCTATTGCGCTCCGAACACGCCCGTGAGGGCAGTTTGCGAGCGGTCGCCCCCTCGATTGAAAGGTTCGAATCTGTATGCATTGTTTACTGCACACTCCAAAGGCTAGCTGGACAGCCTTAGAGCAACTCCTGACTAGGACGGCTGCAAATTTCTGTCAAAACTCCCCAAACGCTCAGTCTACAAGCTGTCCCCCCCTCCCTCGATTTAAAGGTTCGATTCTGTATGCATTGTTCACGGCGCACTCCAAAGCCTAGCTGGACAGCCTTAGAGCAACTCCTGAGTAGGGCGGCTGCAAATTACTGACAAAACTCCCCAAACGCTCAGTCTACAAGCTGTCCCCCCCCCCCCCTCAATTGAAAGGTTCGATTCTGTATGCATTGTTCACGGCGCACTCCAAAGGCTCGCTGGACAGCCTTGAGTAACTCCTGACTAAGGTGGCTGCAAATTTCTGACAAAACTTCCCAAACGCTCAGTCTACAAGCTGTCCCCCTCTCGATTGAAAGGTTCGATTCTGTATGCATTGTTCACGGCGCACTCCAAAGGCTAGCTGGACAGCCTTAGAGCAACTCCTGAGTAGGGCAGCAAGACATAAAGGAGGTGCTCTAAGGCTGTCCGTTTCTGATAAAACTCCCCAAACGCTCAGTCTACAAGCTGTCCCCCCCCCTCGATTTAAAGGTTCGATTCTGTATGCATTGTTCACGGCGCACTCCAAAGGCTAGCTGGACAGCCTTAGAGTAACTCCTGACTAGGGCGGCTGCAAATTTCTGACAAAACTTCCCAAACGCTCAGTCTACAAGCTGTCCCCCCCCCCCCTCCTCGATTGAAAGGTTCGAACCGAATAAGCCGGCAAGGCTGTAATGTGTTCAACCTCATAACTCAACTGGGACTTCTTAACAGATCGCTCAAGCTGACCCAGGGAAAAGGAGGACGGCATAAATCTCGTCGCCTTCAGGTATGCGCTGGCTGCCTTATGAGGAGAAAGAGCCACCTTCAGGTTACTCCTAGGCCGACTGATAAGAGTCTCCTCAGGCTCACCCCTTGTTTGAGAAGCACGCAGATTAAAGAATTTGGAGCCGCCAAAACGCTAAAATTGGATTAACCTATAAACCCGACAAATATCAAAGAATTTCTTGCGAGGAGCCAATGTGTAAAGAAACCCAGGTATTTGTTCCTTAACGATGCTTTAGGTACCTTAGAGTAAAGGAACCGCCCAATGCGAATAAGAACCTTACGAGTGAAGTTATTCTGTACCTTTTCCACAAGGCTTATAAGAGGTTGGTTAAACTCCAATACAATTCAAGTTTTGGAGTGGCCTAGTTGTCCTCCAGATCTCAGGCCGATAGAGAACTTGTGGGGCATTTTTGTACACAAAGTGTACAAAAATGGAAACACTTACGCTTCGGTTTCTGATCTGAAGAACGCCATACTTCATGCATGAGCCAATTTTGAGCGAACTGTTATTGATAATCTAATCAGTACTATGCGAAATAGAATTTTCGGTATGGTTGCAACAAAGGTGATGTAATGAAGTACTAATCTTACTTTGCCTGAAGGCACTTTTGCGATTAATTAGGTTTTTTTTAATGAAGCGAACTTATATTTTGCACCGGGGTGTATTAATAAGGACGATGCGATTTTTGTGTTAGCCAATTTCGTTTGATATCGTTGACTCACTACAAAAGCGCATTGTTTAGGTCCAAGTAAGTGTGGAAAAGTAGGTTCAACGACAACATTCACCAGAGACAAAACAAAAGAATTGAATTCTTGAAAAAAAGCAAATAATAAAGATATTCAATATCTTCTAAGAACCGTTTGCAATCCTCGTTAAGAAGGCAAGACATGAGAACTTTTTCCTACAAACACAATCCTACAAAAAAAATCCTCAGAAATACATGTGCAAAACATCTACGCACAAGTGCAAAGCTTTTGCAAAAAAAAAACCGTTCACTCTATTTGCTCATTTCATTATCTCACAGGAATCGGCATCCAATCAAGTCGTGGAGTTCTATACCATTTTCAGTCGGAATTCAACGTTTTTGAAATAAATTTCAACGTTCTCCTGGAATCTTCCCCGTGTAACAACATTGAATTTGATTTGAAAAAAGTGGAATTTCAACTGAAAATGGTATATAATCGTGTCAGATATGCAAACTGTGAGCTTCAGTCCCAAAGTAGTCGAGGTCGCTGAACACGAATCTTAAGTTGGTTTTTGCAGTAACGGTTGCAGATATTAATCAAATTATCGATTTTCGTGAACATCACTCAACAAGCTCGAAACTTTAGGCCTGAGGTAGTAGAGGTCACTGAACACGAATTTGAATTCAATTTTTAATTTTGTCTTTATTGTGCAAATTTCGTAGAGGATTCAAGTGTATGACATTGATGACAGTCGTGGTCGCAGAGAACGCAAATGTGAAGTTAGAATCTGAAAATATCGACGAAGATTGATTCGCCTCAGCGAATTCCCCATAGAAAGTCAATAGCTCGATCAACTTCGACTGATAATTTCAAAAACGAACTTCGCTTGTGTTCAGCGGGATCGACTACCCCAAGGGCTAAAGTTTCGGACCGCAGTCGATCGCCATCAACTGCGGTCAATATCGCCAATACGCCATGCCCCCACGCAAGCTGTGATGGACTGATGGAAACACGCACGCGCACACACACACTACTCTTCTATGTATAGTAGGATATTGAATGCGTTTTCGTTACGGTGAGCTCCTCGACAGTGTGCTATCGAAAACAATCGTCATCGGAATGAACGTCGCTTACAAAAATCATCATTATGCCACATTCGAAACAACCACGTATTCGAAATTCGAATATTATTTGAACTTTCGTACCCCGAATAATCGAATTCGAATAATTATTCGAATTTTGGAGCCTTGAATAACCGAAATCGAATAATTATTCGAATTTGCGAAACTCGAAAAATCAAATAATCGAAAATCGAATTCGAATAAATTATTCGAATTCGATTATTCGAGCACAAGTATACTTAGCGGTAAGAAATTTGAAATCCGCACTATTGACCTTGAGACTGTGTGCTAAGTTCTCGTAACAAAAACAAGACATAAGTCCTCTCTGACGAGCAGATAGAATCCAAACAGGTTGACGAGACAAGAGATGATCACAAAATTTTAAGCGGAGGCCAGTGAAGAATCGGTTAGCTAACTGGCATCAAAGCAGACTCCGTCTTTGCACTGTCCTAGACACATACACACACACACTTGTGCCTCACCTTAATGAGGTAGAGGAGGCTGGGTAGTGCCTCACCTCAGCAGTAGGTGTGAGCGGACAAAATCGCGTGTGTGGACAGAAGTGGCTGGGCTTCAGGAATACGAAGAGGTGTGTATCTGGACCCGAGTAATTTACACAGTAGGGACTCGACCGAATAAGCGAGATTTTGTGGATGTGGATTTGCTTTGCTACTAGTGCAGATAATCGGATAGTGCAAGGAATAGTACATAGAGCAGACTTTTAAACAAGGGTTCGATATTTTGACTTCGCTCAGAGTCATAAGTTTCTGAACTCGTATCAGAACACACATACTTGAATTCGTTCGAAAGAGTGTAGCGGGACATACTCTTTCGATTTTCAAAGATGTTTTTGAAGCCTTCTATTTTCTGATACTTTCAACACTGCCAGACTGTCTACATATTTGCTATCGGGTTTGTCTATGGAACAACGTGCTGAAGAACAGTTGTCTTTGTCACTTTCACTCGCACTGCAACCGTTCATAGTATTTCCTATTGTTCTAGTGCATGCTTGCAAAGAACGACCTCGAATTCTGCGCATGAGCGGTTAGCGGTGCTCAATGTTTAAGAGAGAGTAAGCGAATTCGTCCAGTAATACCTGATCGCTAAATGGCATTATTGTGATCAAGGGTGACATTTTTATTTGACCAGCTACTTTGTTCTTGTAGTTTTATTAATTTATTTGTTTATTCAATGCTCCACATAATGAAGACATCAGAGAAGAACACAATCACTCAACGCAGCCTACTAATAACATAGAAGTTGGCACCTAGATTTGTGTTGAAAATTATAAAAACGGGGGATTAAATTTACTGAATTTTTCAAAGACATGAACTACCTCAAGATGTTGAGAATACAATTCGACAAAATGTTCTAACACATTTGCTTAAGCCTGGAGCGGCTGGTAGAGAGGCTACATGTTGTTACAGGATGTTTTGTTGCGATCAAAACTCTCAAAAAAATCAAAAGAGTTTTGATCGCAACAAAACATCCTGTAACAACAATTCGACAAAAATTTGTTCTGTCCGCTTGAAAATCTCGTTCTGAATTTTGAGAGTAACTCAAGCATCCTTGACTTCTCGACTAGGTTCCAGAGAATGCAATCCAACGTCTCGGTTTCTGTCAGGTGAGTGATACAAGCTTATGCAACTGAACCCATTTAATCTGAGATGAGGCGTCCTAGTAAAATCTCTTTGCACTTTTCCCGATATAGGAATATATTAACTTGTATCGGGTTCGACTCTCCGCTAACATTCTTACATATGAAACGCATTAAAGCAGTTTATTCGTCTATTGTAAGACATTTAAGAATACGGCGCGTAGACCGCAACGGTTTTCTGTTATTTCGCAGTGTTCAGAAAAGTCAAGGTCGTTGTTGTAATTGGTTCCCAGATCCTTTATCTGAACCAGTGTATTCAACATCTGTCTTCCTAGCAAGAACGTTTTTAAAGGAGCGAAGCTAGAGAAACACCGATTCAGTGTCTCACCTTAGTTTTACGATTCCACTACACTACTTTTTGGACCTTCCGATTTTTACCCTTGCTTGCACCGAAGTACGCGCATAGTCACTAAAGCTCAGAGCGTCCGAACTTCACTCTATCTGCCTGTGTGGAACTGCGGCTGTAAAAATTACATTTTTGCATTTTTGATATACTGGAGAATCTATGCACAGACACATCATTTCGACCGTGCATGCTTACCGTTGGGATAGTCTTCCGGCAGGAAGAATTTGTATAATAAGCAGTGCAGTGTGAGCTGTCGATTTGCTGAAATTCTTAGGTAAAGCTATCATAAACCTATCTCGGATGACCACAACATCTTTTCCAGTCTCAAAACATTTTTCAGGTCCGTCCACCGTGATTTCGTTGTCTCCTGTTCCACCGAGCGCTCCTTCTCCCTCTGTGCAAGCAGAAAAGGAAGAGCCAACGTTGACAAAGACGTCGCAGTCTCTTTACACCCTACGCAGGATCTTCTTTTGTATTTTCTTCTTGATGTACCTGATTGCTGTACCTGTTTGTCTTTTCTAAATGTGAACGTTTTTGGCATAGCAGCCTTTCCGATTGAAATAAATCAATTGCAAATTTGCTGTGCCTTCGCCATATTCTACAATAAAATGCAGATCCTCGCCTGCGAGCAGACGTTTTTCAGTAGTTAAGGAAGAAACACTAGCAGAAATACTAGGAAAGCATTTAAGAAATTTACTCACCCCTCACTAGAATTAGGTAGATCTTGAAGAATAAGCAAGAAGGTCTGCTACAGCGCAGTGAAAATGTGAAGGAGCAGCGAGGAAAGCAGTGGATATTGCTATCATGTAGTCATAGTTAGTGTCGTTTGCACTTCCAACAAGCAAACAGCGACGAATGATGGAGAGTAAGCACATTGAGTTTGTGCTTGCCGTGGAGTACGCTTTCTCGCATTTTGAAACGAATTGAAGAATTTTAATTGGACAACGAGACAATAGCTTTACTGACCGCTCCTACAGTTAAGGTACTTCTCAAGACACCTTATACCCGTCGTAATGCAACATCTTTCATCTAACATAGCATCTTTATGGGGTAAAGAAAAAAAGAAAAAAGAAAGAAAAAATAAACAAGGAAAGAAAATAATGGAAGCGAGTAAAATACAAGAGAAGAAAGAAGGGAGGACATTCAATAAAAGATCGAAATAATCGGCGAACTTTTCTTTTCACCAGCCTTAAATGAAGCGATGGATGGTCTTTTGTTTTCTCATCTTTTCTCTTGAAAATTTTTAAAGTTTTACATGCAATTTTCAGCAGAGGTGCTCTCGAAAAAAGCTGCGATGTTATTTCGCCTGGATTACTCCCACCAACTGGGGCCAGCTAAAGCTGTTTTGTTCTCAGCAAGTTATTTAACACAACTTTATGACGAAGAAATTCGGAAAAAAACTCAAAAATTGGCAGAACGGTCATCGTTTCTTACAGAGAGGACAGTGGAAAGCGGAAAATTAAGCATTATCCATTTTCACCTGGTCGCAAAATAAAAGCTGTGATGTAGCAGAGGTGGCTTCGAAAAAAGCTGCGAAGTTATCTTTACGCAACATATATGAAGAGTGGTGAGGGTTAGAATCTATGTGGAAGAAATTTCGTGAACGAGATTATGATAGCCTCTACCTGCAAATTCCTACTTGCGCTGTGCTCTGCTTTAACCTACTAAATCTGTTGCGGTAGAGAGAGCCACATAACTCGGGAGGTCCTACCGCCCTAGAATGAGGAAGTAAATCTGGAAGGAAAGATGTAGATGGCAGCAGCGCTCAGCAACAGTCTATCCATCAAGAAGCGTCCACCAGGCTTTTTGTTTTTTCCTTTCAACGATACCTAAAAAGTCTGCCGAGCCTGCTGAGTCTGATCAGCTACTATTAATCACGTTTTTTTTATCAGGCTGAGCATTCGTTGTACAGTTCTTACGTGCATCCGTAATATTTTTATGCCACGAGTCTGTCGTACGTTACACTTTACACTGGGATACAAAAGCATTACACTCAGATATAGAAGGATTTCTCTCTCCCAGACCCTGTATAAATATCACTCTTGCGAGCAGCAGAAGCAGAGCCCTGGCTTTTCACACAGTTCCATTTTTCTTACAATTAGGATCACTCCAGGTCTCAATCGGCGCTGTGTGCGACCGCTTTCCAGTATTGCTAAGCCTCTCTTTCACTCTCCTTTAAAGGATGTCCATGCTAAAGGTGATTGATGTGATTTTTAGCCATGAGCAAGCTCTTGCTGACTGGTCTATGCCTCATCGTTGTCGGCGCAAGGTATCTTACCTGACGGTATTTTCCTTTCAAGACATTTCTCATTCATGCTGCTAAGGCTGCTTACATAAAAATTTGTAAAATGTCTTTATGATATGACAACCTTATAACAGTAAGGTATATCGACGGCGTCCATGCTAACTGTGCTTATACTTTAATCATTCAGTGCCCTCTCTCCTGCTGATGTGAAAACGCATACAAAAGGATCGCTGACTAGGCTTCCGCTCGGAAAGACCCCCGATAAGGCGCACAACGGCAGAGAGTTCTACAAATAGTAAGCATTACATAATTCACGCCAAAACGAGCTTGAATAGCTTGACAAATCGTCATTTAGCTTCTTTACGAACCACCCGGAGCACCGCAAGTATTTCAAGGGTGCCGAGAGCTTCTCAGCTGACGACGTTGAGAAGAGCGACAGGTGAGCGGTTCCTTTCTGAATGAGTTCACACTGATGACAACTTCCGATACATTCAGGTTCGACAAATTGGGAACTGGCCTTCTTCTGGCAGTGAACATTCTCTCCAACACATACGACAACGTGAGTGCTTTGCGATGCTCCTTTAGTAGGCTACTCAATCTGAACCATTGAAGGAAGACGTTTTCCGTGCTTACGTCCGTGAAACCATCGACCGCCATGTCACTCGAGGCCTCGACCCCGCTCTGTGGAAGGTGGGAGAGTTAGGTGCAGTTAATAGTGAAGAGATTATGACATTCCCATCTAGGCTTTCTGGGGTATTTGGGAGAAATTCCTCGAGACCAAGGGATCTGCTCTTACCGCTGACCAGAAGGCCGCCTGGGATCAGCTGGGCACCACCTTCAACGACGAGGCCCAGCAACAACTTGCCAAGCACGGACTCCCTCATGCCTAAACCTTTTTGTATATCTGCGAAGGTTTAAGTATTCAATAAAGTCACTGATTGAGATGTTGCACCCATCTAGTCCACTTCAACTGCTGCTGCGGAGCAATTGCTTTGAAGGCACTGCTACAGGTTTCAATTCAGAGGACAATATAGAATGTAAATAGTCTATATAAGCTCACTGTAGCCAACCTAGCATTACGATGGTAATAAGGTGCTACGAGAACGCACAAATTCTGTGTGAAGATAGAAGTTCCACTGTAAAATCGAGTTGAGCATGGGTGTGCTTCGAACTCTCAAAGCTTTACCTGCTGCTCGCTTTCTCCTGTACCCTTGCACAAAACAGTAAGAAAGCCAATTATAAAGAGGCTTACGCGATGGATGCATTGAATGAACGTAGAGGAACGCGATACCTCGTTTTGACGATACAAGGACCTACCGTAAACACGTACTCTTTTCCTAACGTACACTCTCCTATGCTCTTAGGTTTCCTCTCACAGCTATCAATGGTTTGTCGCTGCCGCGCCATCAAGAGTGTGCGTATCATTTGTATGAGGCTGCTCGTAGAAGAGGTAATTTCGGTTCTTGCACGAGCAAACACATACTTTCGTTATTACACAAAATAGTTGGTTCCTGAGGCTCATCACTGAAGTTCAACGCAGTTTCACGGTTCTTGCAGTACAGTTCTCATAGTTTCTTGGAAGCTTTTCGCACAATCAGCCCCTTCATAGGTCCATCCTACAATATCATCAGAGATGTGAGAATTTTTCTGTTGTTGTTGTGGAAAGCGGAAGACAAAATACGAAACGAAATAGCTTACAAATGGCCGAAAATACAAAACACAGAATCAAGCGGAAATAAAGCAAAACTCATCACTTTGTTTAATTTCTCGCATTCTTATTCAGATTGGTAACATAACTTCGTTAACTCCAACAAGCCTCTGCAGAAACAGGTGCAATCCTTCCTGAGCGAGATGTAACAGTAGAAGCCCTTTGTCTTCGTATCACCAGTCAGATGACTTTTTAATAATCACTAGTACAGTTCATGCAAAAACGTCTTCCATTACAATAGTATGGTTCTTTCTTGAAACCTTTCCAGGACTCAAAAGGACTTAATTTAAAAAAAGAAAAAGAAAAAAGAAAAAGTAATTAGATGAAATGAAGCTGGCATTTCCTTGCGATTATTATGCAGAGGTTTCGCCATTCATCCACCCTGAACACATTTTATCAGCTCTATTGCATTTTCGTTTGGAAATCTATGATATTCACTTAAGAGTACTCATGAAACTATGAGGTATACATTTTATAGTTGTTCACCTTTTTCCAAGACTCAAAAAGATTTAATTAAAAAAAAAGAAAGAAAAAAGAAGAGAGAAGAGAAGAGAAGAAAGAAAGTAACATTTACTTTCATGCGCTTTATGCCTATCATGTGCTTAACACGGGTGCGTCACTTGAGCCACACCCTGGAGTCCGTTCCCCTGCCTAAATCTCTCTGTTCTGTGCTCTCCTCGCGTCAAAGAGGTTCCCACTGCGGCAGCAGCGATATGGACGAGTTCTCCGGGTGCTGCCGCGGGACTCTGTAGGGGCCCTCAGGAAGCAGCTACAGCTCAAACACTCCCACTTTTGGAACTTTTTGAGACCTTAGCCTACACAAGAGTTCACCATTTCAAAACAGTCCTGAGCCCAGATTTATTTATTTATTCAAAATGCAGAACCAGCTCTTGAATTCTGATGCTGCACCACGGCACCATTCAAGATGGAGGGTAGATGCGGATGCTTCCTAACTCCCGTTTTGATGCGTGGTTCCTCTGTTCCCACGAATCGTCGCACCGTTTCACACGAGAAACTTCTTTTCCGGTGATGGATATGAAATTATTAGGTGCAGATTATGTGCGCCATGACATAAGCTAACTCGATCGCCGAGAGTGTACTCCAAATGTTCCAAATGTTTTCTGCCTACAACATGATAGGCATAAAGCGCATGGAAGTAAATGTTACTTTCTTTCTTCTCTTCTCTTCTCTCTTCTTTATCTTCCTTTTTTTCTTTCTTTTTTTAAATTAAATCTTTTTGAGTCTTGGAAAAAGGTGGATAAGGATAAAGGATAAAGGACGGCGTTACTCAATCCCTTCCGGGATGCGTCAGCGCATTCTACTTCTACGGGATGTCGTGGAGGCGACATGAATGCGTATTTGGCCATACAATGACTTGCGGTGGCCAGCCGATGAACAAGTCAGCGCTCTATCCTTCCCAGACAAGTCTGGTACCAATTCACCGACCCCGGAGGGATGGAAGGCTTGGTTGGCCTGGGCGGGAAATCCGAACCAGGAACCTGGTATCGGGTGCACGCGACAGTCGCGCCTCCTACGACTGCGCTACACGCGCCCGGAAAAGGGTGAACAACTATAAAATGTATACCTCATAGTTTCATGAGTACTCTTAAGTGAATATCATAGATTTCCAAACGAAAATGCAATAGAGCCGATAAAATGTGTTCAGGGTGGATGAATGGCGAAACCTCTGCATAATAATCGCAAGGAAATGCCAGCTTCATTTCATCTAATTACTTTTTCTTTTTTCTTTTTTTTTTTTTAAATTAAGTCCTTTTGAGTCCTGGAAAGGTTTCAAGAAAGAACCATACTATTGTAATGGAAGATGTTTTTGCATGAACTGTACTAGTGATTATTAAAAAGTCATCTGACTGGTGATACGAAGACAAAGGGCTTCTACTGTTACATCTCGCTCAGGAAGGATTGCACCTGTTTCTGCAGAGGCTTGTT